>JAKZAO010000002.1:6042754-6642754 GCA_023053555.1 Branchinecta lindahli
GTGACAGTGGGTAAACTGCATCTCCAATCAAATGGGTATCACTTTGAAATCGGGCATCATGGACCGAGCCAGCTATTCCTGTAAAGGCATTTGTGAACCGAAGTTTATGGTCACACACAGCCTGGAGCTGGACAGAATGGAAATCTTCTCTGTTGATGTATGAAGCTGGATGTTTGGTATGGCGGTCAAAAACGGGTCAAAACTATAAGACTTTAAAATTTCGTGAATTTAAAAAAATATTTACATTTATAATTAAAAATTATTTACATTTAAAATTAGAATTAGAGTTACAATCAGAATTAAAAATAGTTAACCTTTACAATTACAATTGCATTTATATTTAAAAATATTTAGAACTGAAAACATTTATAATTGAAAAAATAAGGAATTGAAAATGTGAGAGTTTAATTGTAAAGGTAATTGTAACTGTAGACTTTAACTATTTGCAATTCTCTCGAAATTCCAACTTCAATTAACGCGAAAAAGTAAATTCTTTAGCTTTGACCCGAAATCGACCATGCAAGCAGAAAAATTATTACCTTTGCGGCAAGAACTTATGTACCACCGACTCAGAGCGATCGTTGTTCAGATAGAAAAAAGACTGTTGGCAGAAAATTCGAAAATTAGAATCTGCGTGGTTGTGTGCTGTACCACGATCTCAGACGTGCCTGTCTGTTACAGGCTAGTAAGCCCAGTAATTTAAAATAATTCAAGCAATTCTTGGTAAGAACTGAACTGTCTATTGGTAGAGGCATGCTAGTCACAAGGGGCATAGCTAGGCCAGTTCTTTTCTATTTTGGGGTCAGATCAGAAGTGGCTATGTGCCAAACAAAAGTAGGTACAGTTCAGAAAGGTGACCTTAGGTCAGCCCTAATATTGTTTCACTCACTGGCAGTGAAAGTCGTGAAAGTCTTTGTATTTCCTCCCTTCCATCACCTGTAGCTTGCCTGTAGCCTGTTTCAGCTTGTGTTACCTGTATCACATGTTCAAGGTGCCTTAAATACTGCTTAAATAGGATTGCAATATTACAACTAGGCCTCCCTCAGGATTGAGCTAAAATGCACCCGGATGTTCTACACAGGGTTAAAGTCAATGCGGTTACCAGGGGCGTAGGGCTGGCGTAGAGGCGATGGGGGGGGGGGGGTGAGTCACCCCCCAATGTTGGGCAACTCATCGGCACACAGGACCAAGCGTCGGCGCAGAGGGCTGACCCTTGGTCACATAATTTCCAAAATTCCAATTAGGGCATTTCTAGGTTGTTTGTGAAAATCCGTTGTGAAGATTCTTCGTCGCAGCGCCAACGCTTGTCTACGGAAAATTATGTGACGACAATTACGTACCGACAAGCGCCGACGCTTGGTCACGTAATTTTCGAAAGTCCAATTAGCCTAGGGCATTTCTAGGTTGTTTGTGAAGATCCCCTGTGAAGATTCTCCGTCACGGTGTGGACGCTTGTCTACGGAGAATTTTGTAATTATTTAGAATAGGACACTTTCAAGAATCAAGATAAACAGTACCTTTTCTGAAAGAGAATGATGAGGAGATTCCATATTACCGCTTAAAAACGCATCGCGATTTACTTTTTCTCCCTCTAGAAAAAATGCCCCACCACTAGATGGCAGCACCATACTTTCCTATATGTCCCCCCCCCCCCTGGCGTATAAATGTAGTTGGTGACTCTCCTTTAAAGCCGTGGTATGTTAACGGAGTAAAAGGTGGGGTTGGGGGGCGAAGCCCCCCAGGAGTCAGACCCTGTAGTACCGTCCCGTCGGCACACCGCTGCTTCTCACCCCCCCAATGGAGAAGAGCTAGCTACGCCCCTGGCGGTTATCATCTTGAGCATGCTAGATCTCAAATACTGTCATGTGGCCGATATGGTATTGCATCCGTAGGGACAAAGCATTTAAATCAGACTGAATTAGTGACATGGTATCTGATCTAAATATCTAATAGACAGTCAGAATTTCATTGGAGATATCACATTTTTTCCCGGAGCCTTTTCTGGACATTATCCAACGTGTCAACACAAAAATAGAATCTCTCCTTTTCTTTGATGAGACAATTCCAAGTTGTTTGTAAGGCAAAAAGGAGAAATACAAAATCCATTGAAACCCTTGCGCCAATAGGTGGCTCTGATTTCAGGGGTTTTAACAGGGAAGATGGAAATGTGACAACATTTCTCTGAAAATTTTGAAAATTTTAGCATGAGTTAGTAAAGTATTAAGGTGTCCATGCATTAACGGATTTAATGTACTTTTGAGTTTCCTAGCGGACCTTTAAAATACCTTTGATTTTAGATGAGGCCTACCTTAGGAGTTGATTCGTCCGATGTTAACGAACTTGCCAAGCAAGGGAAAACTTGGAAAGAAATTGCTGATGCCCTTGGGTGCAGTGTCAGCACAGCTAAAAGGGCACTAAATGGTCAAAGAAGGCAGTCTAGTATTGAGGGTATGTACTTGCTGGCTGTATAGTTTATTTTTTAGAGCTATCCAGAAAAAAGAAAATCACACCACAATTCTTTCGTTCTGGCTCTGATGCATTGAGTATACATTTTGAAACTTGTCACAATGACATAGCATGATTCTACTCACGAGGGAAGTTCGCTAATTAGTAAAGGTATTGATGCTGCATCTGTGTGACAATCAAAAGTCTGTCAGACTGTTGGGGAGAGTTTGTCAAAGTTCTGCTAAACCTCTGTTAGTTGATAGCAGATAGCGGACTTTACAAATTTGGCCCGAGTGTGTAAAGGTCTGGGTCGCCAATGCTTGGAGTATCGATTGGGTTTTCTGTTAGGCTATAGTGTGTCATATTAGAAAGGGACAAAGTCATTAACTTATAGTGTGTCATATGAGAAAGGGACAAAGTCAGTAGCATATATCCAGAATTCTTTTTGGATTAATTGTGGTAGTGACAAGCACCTCTTGAGTTTATCGTGACCAGCACCTCTTGAATTTATCGAACCGAACAATGTCTTCTTGTCGGGGGCGGTGGTAAGTGACGTCCTCGTTGTGCCCCTGGGGGGTTGGGAGTTATGCTTGGTACTTTTGGCTTTTGCTTTTGTTGTGTTTTCTTTGCTTCAGTTTGCTTGCATTTGTAGCATGGTTAGCACTAAGCTTTAGCCCCCTGGTTAGGAACGTGAAGTTTCCAGTGACCCAGGGCAACCTTACATAATGGTAGCAACCTTACATAATGGTGTTCATGCCCATGAATGTCACTCTCAGCCTGCTAACCTAAACTTACCCCCCTCCGGCAGGGGCTGGAGGCCAGGCTGGCAGCTAGGGCAGCTGCTGGCGGCTGGATGTGGTCCATGTTCTGGACCTCTGCAGTCCAAGTCATCAGTGATGGAAACAGTTGCCTGCAAGGTTGTTCCAATCAAAGGCAATGAGGCTCTGTCAGCTGAAAATGACTTAAATGCCTGTAAGGTCTTTCAGATCCAAGGCAATTAGAATCCATCAATGAAGAGTCGATTTATCGACAAGATTGAGCTGGAATCCAGCAAAATGAGCAAGAAAATTTTACAAAAGATGCAGGAAGATCCTGCAAATCAGTGAACAAAGAATTATGAGGGTAACCCCCCAGTAAAAGAATTGGTGTCTCATCAATTTTGTTAAAGAGTGATGGTTCACCATCAATTATATTTTAGAGTGATGGTTTACCATCAATTGTATCTTGGGGTATTGAGACAATGGGCCATTTGTGGCCTGAGTCTCGGCCAGAATTTTTGGCCTACCCCACATTATAAATTATAAAAAATGTCTTCTTGTCACTTTATTCTAGGAATTGATCAGATAAGTGATGCCTCTTCTTCTCGTAAATGTAACGAAAAATTAGTAACACATGGCATGATAGAAAAAGGCCGTTGAGTTTCAGAGAAAAACCATTGCATTTTCGACAAAAACCGTTGTTTTCGACAACCGTTAAGTGTTTGAAAAAGTCCGTTGAGTTTTCTCTTCTGCCATGAGATTAATTTTGAAATTCAACGGATTTTTCGACTTTCACAAGAAGAACAAGCAGCAAAAGTGGTAGCAGCATGGTTCCGTGTATCTATGTGCGAATGGGTAATTTCCGTGTTGATCAGTTTCTATTTATACTAACCCACATCATCTTGCCTTTTGTGCCCCTCCCCCCATACTTTGTGTTTTTCCTTTTTTTTTTACAGATCCTGCATTAGACACACTTGTTGAAATGCTTGGGGCTGAATATCCAAATTGGGGACGGCGGATGATTAAAGGGCATTTTGCTTCTGCCGGAATCCACGTTACAACAAATGGGATCAGATGTTCACTACAGCGTTCCCAACCGGATGTAACATTGATCCGCCGAAGAAGAAGGCTTCGAAGGAGAGTCTACCAAGTTCCATACACAATGAGCTTGGCCCATCTTGACGGAAATGAAAAACTTATCAAGTTAGTATGTAAACGTGCTACTTATCGCCACTCTGAAACTCTATCGAAAGACGTCTTCAAAAGAAATCACCCAATCCCCCACTTCTTAAAAAAATCGAATTATATGTATTTTGGGCGATTTCGCCTGAAGACGTCTCTCGATCGAGTATCCAGAGTGGCGATAATTGCAGTAGTCCAACTTTCCGCCACCACATAGCCTTTGCTTGGCAGTTGGTTGTGCCTACTTCACTCAAAGTAGCCTGTTGTTGAATAGTATATGACAGTACTTATTTAAAATACCATAAATTGCACTTCTGAGGAATGTAAGATATGAATCCTGATGTGGCTCTCCTAATAAGAACCAATCTGCAATGTTTGTTTTCCAGAACGTGCCGTTGCATCGGTGTGCCAAGCAAAACATATTTGAATGTGTGACCATTCTGTTAACCAGCAACTAAAGTTTACTCTACCTTGTAGGCCTAAGTTGATTTAGGTTTAAAATGGCCAGTTTAAGAACAAGTGCATATTTGCGTGTCATTTTACCTTAGCAGGAACCTCTCTTTTTCTAGTTGGGGATTCTACATATTCTGCGTTGTATATGGTTTTTCTCGAATGACATTGTTTGTAGAAGCGACAGACAATAAAAGAAGTGCGACTGTTTACAGCTTGTTCAAGCAAATGGCACTGGTGTATGGCATTCCTGATAGGCTTAGAACCGATAAGGGATCTGAAAATGTCCTTGTTTGTGAGGCTATGCTCTTCTTCGGAAAGAAACATATTACAGGACGCAGCGTTCACAATCAAAGGGTGGAAAGGTTAGTAGAGAATACCATGATTGCGATGTAACTTTGTAAGTTTTATCACTTATCTTGATTAATGTCTAATGTGAAGAATGAAAATGGTAGGGTGGGGGGGGGGGGGGTAATCAGTCAATTCTGGCTGAATGGCACTGAATGGAAAGACAAATTATCTTCTTCTTTAACAACTGTTGTTCGGCTTAGCCAAGTTTCGTTGTGGAGCGAGTTCCATTATTCGGTCTAGCCTGTCCATTTTCCCAGCCAGATTCCAAATTATACTGATTTTCCGATGTTCAGAGGTCCCACAAAGTTTGGCACATCCTTCGGCATCTGCCGTCTAACGCTTAGCCAAAGATCGCTAAGAAATCCATGTTCTTGTCTTTTTTAGGATGTGGGTCGAAGTTAATAATGTCACCGATTTCTTGCGAGACGAATTTCTATCACTCGAGGCTGAGGATCTGCTGTCTCGTGACGACCCGCTCGACTTGTTTGCCCTTCACCAGTAAGTTTATTTTGTACATTATTAGTATATTTTGTCGCTGGAACTTATGCTAACTGATGCGTACTTCCGACGTTTTAGCTACTCGGAAGAAGCGTCAAGTATTTCTAGGCAGGCGCAATAACGGTGGCGGCGCACTGCCCAGTTTCTTTTTTTCTGTTATCTGTCTGTTCAGTTCAGTTGATTATTCTGGAAGCCGACTGGAGCTTGAAATAGTTTTTTAAGCACGCCTGAAAGACTCATTGTTTACCTCGGTTCTGCATCGAATTATTGTTCACTTTCTCGACTTGAAAACATTTATTTTCCTGGTCTAGCAATTTGCCCTCTAAGCAGGGGTGAATCATCCGTCCATTCTAGTGTGAGAACTATTTCGACAGAAGGGGGTTACATCAGGCCAAAAAAATTCTGTTTTTTTTTTTACTACCCCCTTCGACCATTCTAAGTGGAAAAATTTCCTGCTGTGTGCTAAGCATTTCACGTAAATAACCCACACATCAGGGCTCAAAGGGTTAAGCGCAGCTTACAAAACCTCGAATTCATAATAAAATTGTAATTAGTATTAAGTTAGGAAATGTATCCGCACTTTTGCCCTAAAGCAATGTCGAATTGTAGTTAAATCCGTCTATGTATTTGCCCATGCTTGCAAGGAATTATCAACCCACCAAATTCGTTACAGGGTTTGGGACACGTTAAAACTTCCGAACACGCGATTTGACGTTGATCAAGAATAAAATTATCAAGGCTGAACTAACGCTTACTGGTCTATAGAGAATAGAGAATCGATCGGGGTAGTAGCCCTCGCTGAAAGTCATGTTCTCTATTACTTATGAATATTTGTTATCGTAGATCGTAGGCCTCGCTGAGACGATGACAACGTTTATTTTCCAGACAAACAGATCGCCTGGAACAGAGTTTTTGGGGTAGGTTAAAGGGATGGTTATATCTCGTGGTTGTAGAGGGTCCAGGACGTCAGATAAAAAGCTCCATCTCTGCCGCTTCTTACATTGTTATCCTATGTATTTCTTTTCAGTGCTTACAGAGGGTTGTTAAAACGTCGGCTGAATAACTGGCTCTCTTCGTGGAACCGTCATCCTATGTTCCGTAGAAGAACACCGTCAGATCTCTTCCTTGAATCACTAGGTGCGAGGCCTCCAGTCTCTCAAGTAACAGAGGTACGTCATTCAGTAATCGATTATAAAAATGCTTAAAGCGTGCAATCACCCAACAACCACGGGATCCCATCGAAAGCCTTGTCTTCTTAAATCTGGAAGAAGCAGATCTAATTCAATGCAATTCTTTTGCGAGAAAATGTTTATTTCCAGGGTGAAACATCGCACGGTATCCGAGATACCTGAAAAAATGATGCAAGGTTGCCAAACCGACTCTCCTCATTGAAGCCAGCGTTGCTGGGTGGAAAATTTCTTCTTGTCGTATCTACGGTTTACTGTTACGGAGCCGGCTCAAATTTTTTAGGAACGATCGGACGAAATAGCTGAATTGATTATAAACTGTGGGTCTAGTTCAGGTCTAGTGGTTCTTCGTTGATGAGTCGTTTAAAGGACCTGTCTTACCTATAACACTAATGCAACCTACTTCCATAATCACTCCATATATCGGCCCTCCAAAGGTAAAAGTACGTATATGCACAATTTTTCACTTCTCGACTTAATGCCACCGCCATACTAAAAACAATGTGCTGAATCGAATGGTATATGTAAGAAGGCTCTAGTCCAAATATTAACGGAAATAGCATATGGATAAAGTACGTATCTGAAAAATTTCTGGGCGCATCCAAAGGTAAAAGTACGTATCTGTGTAGATACGTACTTTCACCCTTGGTACGTACTTTTGCCTTTGGCCGGCACATTAAAATGAGAAAGGAAACCAAAGGTCAAAGTACGTATATATGTCATGATTCAGCACAATCATCATTGTTTGTTTACCAGAGCAGAGCTGCTGAACAACCAGCAACTCTGAGCTATTAAAGAGTACTGGCATAGAATGTCAAGAGGCTTTCTAAATTTACAGAGAGCGTTGGTTATACAAAAGGAAAGAGATTTAAGGTAAGAAAATTTTGCTTCATGCTATTTTGGAACCTTTTCTCCAAGTAGGCCTAAACCCTCTGGTAAAACCCCATCTGTACTACCAGGTAGGTACAACAGACCCGCTACAACCAGTTTACACAGCTAGCTATGTAGCTGTCGAATTAGTACAGGAGAGCAGCGTCATACCAAATTACCAACCAACCACCTAAAGCCATTTTTTTAGTATTGCCTACAAACATGACTTACCTTTGAAATAAAATAAAAAACAAGGGATGCATCAAAATAACCCCTAGAACCTTCTCTGTCATCTGAGATAATCAGGGATTAGTTTGGTCAACTATTACAACATTGAGAAAAAATTGAGGGCCTCTAAATATTGCTTACCTTAGAAACAAAAAAAAATGTATCAAAATAGCCCTAGAACCCCCTCTTTCATCTGAGATAATCAAGGTTGATAACAAGTTCTTAGAATTCCAATTTTTCAGGACATTGGCATGTCAAGCAAGTACAAATGAGGCATCAACTTCAAATACCGACTTGCCATCTTCCAGTGAAGAGCAACGAGGAGCTAGTTCCTGTTCCCCCCCAGAAATCATCCAGATAAATCAAACAACAGACATATCACCCAATTTTTCTGGACATTCTCGATCAAGGGACACCACTGATGGAGAAGCTAAAACTAAGGCACAGTTAAAACACTTTGCTGATGAAGAATTCGAAAAAGAAGATTTAAGTAGAGGTGATAGTGATGAGTCTGATATTGACTGGGAGGACGTTGAAGGGACATTTGGGTCTTCTGATGATGAAAGGCAGACAACTTTGAAGAAGAGGAGAAAGCTCTTTACAGATTTAGTTCCTCTTTCGGTCAGTAATGATCTTACATCAGATCATCCAGAGTACAATCTGATCCATTTTCCTACCGATCCTTTCCTGCCCTTGGAAGATTCGGCTTCGGATGCAGCAGCTTATGAGACCCAAGATGACCAGCTAAATTTGGACAATCAACCATCTAATGAAAGCAACAATGCTGTTTGTGAACCTGATTCCTCAGACCATGTCATGTGTGTAATTGACGCTGTAGCAGCAAGGTCTGTGGGACAAGATAGAGAAAATAGACGTGAAGAAAATGGTGGAGGAGAAGGAAGGTCTATTGTTGACCTTACTCCAAAACGAGTTCGCTCAGAAAAAGATAAATTTGAAAGAGATGTTAAGAAGTATCCATTTCCTGACGAACCTGGCTGTAAATCTAACAAATGTACAAACTCATGTTTGAAGTTTTCCAGTGTAGAATTCAGGAAAATTTATGACACATGTTGGAGCAAAGAATATAAATCAAGACAAATGTGGCTCGCTTCTTTGCTGACATTCCTACCAGTTAAAAGAAGGACTATTGCCCCAGAAGCTGCGTGTAGAAAAAAAACTACAGTTAGGTACAGCCTTCCCAGAAATTCGAATGACGACCCCACACTTACCCCAAAAGTTGAAAACTTGCCAGTTTGCAAGTCTACATTCCTTGGTTGTCTAGGATTAGGCAAGAATGACAGAGTGATTTTTACAATCAAGTCAAAAATTGAAAGGGATGCTCTTGGGAATGAGCTCAAGGACGGAAGGGGCCATAAAGTGGCAGGGCCACCAAACAAAGTTGATCGAAGCCTTGTGATGCAGCACATTGAAAGCTTTCAGCCAGCAATTCCACACTATCGTCGAGCTCACGCTCCAAATGTTCGGTACCTTTCTCGTGATTTGAGCTACAAATTTATGGCAGAAGACTTTAATGAAAAATATCCAGCAAATAAAATCTGTGATGAGACATATAGGAAGATTCTTAATGGTATGAAAGTATCATTGTGCATGCCCCAAAGTGACAGCTGTGACATTTGCACACTATTAAAAGAGAAAGTAGGGGCTGCGAGAACTCCTGGTACAAATGGTGAGGCAACCGAGAAAGAGACTGAACTGTACAGAAAGCACAGAGATCTTGTTGAACAGGTTTCAAAAGCATTTTCTGAAGATAAGCAGAAATACGAAAAAGATTCAACTACCATGTTGTTCACCGTGGACCTACAAAAAGTGTTATTGCTTCCCATCATGCACAGCAGAAAGGAGGCCTTTTTTCTATCAAGACTCGTGTGTTTTAATGAGACGTTTGCCCCCGTTAAGGCCACCCAACAAAACCAGAACCTTTGCGTTGTTTGGAACGAATCTCGACAAGGACGTGATGCACCTGATATAGGTAGTGCCTTCCACAAGGTCTTAAAGATGAATAGGGATATCTTGCACTTCATTTTTTATACTGACAATTGCTGTGCCCAGAACAAAAATTGGACAATTTTTAGTGAATTTGTACTGATAGTCAACAGTGAAGGAGGACCTGAAACGATTCGTATCAAGTATCTAGTGAAAGGCCATACGCACATGGGGGCTGACTCCATACACGGATCGATTGAGTCTCGAATTCGAAAAAGGGATGTTCTTGACTTTGAGGATTTGTGCGACACCATAGAAAAAAGTAGAAAATTCACGAAAGCCGTGAAAATGGACATAGAAGACTTTTGCCAGTGGAAAAGCTTAAAAGCTCCTGGCATCGTCATGAAGAACTTGGGCGTGACCATTGATGAGTTCAGTGAGGTCTGTTTTAAGAAGGGAAAAACAGAACTGTTCTATAAAACTAGCCCTGAGGGTGAAGAAAAGAGTCTAAGTTTTGTGCCAAAAAAGCTGGTTAGTACAATCAAAGAGGCAAAGTATCCTTTGCCAGATCCGATTCTTGGCGCAAGGGGGGTAAAGCCAGAAAAGAAAAAGGCCATCTTGGAAAAACTTGTACCTTTTATGAATGAGAATCGCCGTACATTTTGGCGCACTATGCCTTCATCAACAGCTTCTGTCGATTTGCTGAAGCACGGCTGTGTTTCTTAGCTGCCTGCAGTGGTATTTCAGTGATTTCTTTTTATTTTTTTTATTTTTTAACTTCTAATTATTTGAATAAAAAAATGACTTGTTGTACATGCTTCATACGTGGTTTTACCTTCGGTATACGTCATAGATACGGGGTTTTGGGCAGAGTAAAAGTGCGTTTTATGTTTTATACAGACTTTTACCTTTGGGACTTCATTCGAATTCGAGTCTCGAGTCAAAGGTAAAAGTACGTATATGTCATATACGCACTTTTACCTTTTGAGAGCGCCTCTTTATATGAGTAACGGTCCAATGGTAAAAGTACGTATCTACTGTTTCAGGCTTCGGGGCAGTAATAATAGAAAATTTTACTTAAAAATATGAAATCCCCATATTTGTTTACCTATTTAACTAATTTCCAGAATTAGCCAGTGTCCAGTTTCACCGTAAACCGTATTTGAAGCTCTCAAAAGTACTCAAACTTTGAGCCGTGATTTATCGAAATAATGAAAAGTGTAGATACGTACTTTTACCTTTGGAGGGCCGATATTTCTAAACCCAGAGACCCCAATTTTGTACGGTACATTCTAACCCCTCTAACAAAACCACGCTTATTTTCTCACTTGCCGTGTTTTGCTACCTTCGATATGGATCACGCTGTCGACGGTTGCCTGCGAGAAGATTTTCCATCAGGAAAACCGGTTATGTAAATTGTTTCCTTGTTTTCGCTACATAGTCGACGGGTCTCGGAAAAGGCTTAAAACGGTAAAAACTGTGGGTTATTCGTTGAAAGCACAGCTCAGTTTTAAAGTATTCAAATATTTTAAAATACTGTAAGCTGAAGAGTAATAGTGCGAGGGGTCCTTTAAGAACTAGTTTTTGCAAAGCGATCTGTTGCTTTGTAAAATGTCTGATGAACTTACCCTTTGGTTCAGCTGAGATTAGTATCTTTTTTGATGTTATCACTACTTTCATCTTTTGACTTTCGGTACCTGGTTCCGTTAGCGTAGCCTGCTCCCTTTCAGAAGTCCCGAGAGATCGCTATGCGAAAAGAGCAGAGGCGAGGTTTCCTTCCTTTTATTAATCTTATTGACTTGTAATTGCAGGAAGAATTCGCGGAGTTCGAGAGGTCACCCAACACATCATTTTCTGAGTTGTCAGCAGAAGAGGGAAACCACCAGCAGTTGAGACTGACTGCAAGCTTCAAAAAATTCTGTCTTAATCCGTAAAATTTTTATTTGAGAAAAATTCACCTTAACTTGTGAATTTCAGCCCGATCGGACAACGTTAAAGTGGGGGTGGGGTTGGGGGGTTGAAACTTCCGGCCCGATTTTCCCCATGAAGGAAAAGTCGGAAGGAGATGGAATTTTGCACGTTTATTAGTTGGGACTCGGCCTACAAAATGCAACCCTCCCCATCTCTCTGCGACCACCGGAACCGAAGATCGGTTAACATTGTCGTGGTTCGCCTCTTTAGGGAGGCACGAGTGTGCCTCCTTGATTCAGAATAACCAAATACTTTCTCTACCTCTTCTTCCCTTTTTTTCCTAAAATCTGTGAAATACGATGCCCTTAATTATGAAATTCAAAATCCGGTTCTTTTTTCTGTGTCTTAAAGGTCCGCTAAGAAACTTAAAAGTACACTAAATACGTTAATGCTCACCCTCAGGGTGAGCATTAACCTTCCTTCTTTACAAACATATGCTAAAATGTTAAAATCTTCCCGAGGAAATTTCGTCACAAACCTATCTTCCTCTTTAAATCCACTGAAAACAGAGCCATCTATTGGCGCAAGGGTTTCAAGGGATTTTGTATTTCTCCTTTACGCCTTACAAACAGCTTGTATTATCTCGTCAAAGACAAGGAGAGATTCTGTTTTTGTGTTGACACGTTGGATACTGTCCAGAAAAGGCTCCGGGTTTATTTACGCCAAATCTCTGGAGGTTTTTCCGTTAAATTTTCAATCTTGCACCAAAATGCACTTGCACTGCCAGCAGCTCGGTTTAGATTCGGTGTCGGGAAATGGCCGTGATCTTATTAATGGCCTTTTAATCCAGCTTTCAGAATTTCTTCTTATGTTCCTTCAAATTACTGGGCGGTTTGGCGTCCAAGAAAGTGTGGACACGGGGCGTCGCAAGACCCCAAAGCCGTCCTATCGTTCGAATCTACCCGTGATATGTCGTGCTACGGATCAGTTAGCTATACAAGGTTGTATGAAAGAAGTTCATTCTCCTAGATCATGTGTTCTTGGTCCCGGGCAAAGATTTCGCTGGTCATTGAATAAGGTCTGGAAAGGTCTTGTAAATATTCCAGATTTTGAAAATATTCCAGGTTAAAAATATCCGTTCACTTTGGTTCAGACGCTGGATGATGCACCTCCATTTGTTCTTCCGAAGATTATATAAATGGAATGTCTGGCCCCGATCAGACGGCGAGTTAGAGTTCCCTTATAGCCACTTATTTACTGTTTTCTCAGACAAAGACTTACTTTGCAGGGATTTTGGGAGGAGTCACGAGATTTCAAGCTCTGCTTCGTTTTGTAACGGGAAATTCTGGACTGCCCGTTGGCGGGTGGGACCCTCCACCTGTTCTGACTATCGATGAAGATATTACGTTTCTTCATGCAAATGCATGTGTAAATGAACTGTTAGTGCCGCCTCTACGTACAAAGTGTGAGTTGAAAAAGATGATAGATGTTGCCCTGAAGTTCGGCGACTCTTTTGATTGTGTTTAAGGTGCAATTTTTCCTGGCAGCAGTTTGTTTTGAACCGTTGTGATATCGTCACCACAAGGACTAAAGGGTGTATCTGACTTTTTGCAAATTGTTCAGCAGAGCAATTCTAATCCTTTCGAAGCTTCTAACTCATTCGCTTTTGGTGCAACTCGAACCAAAATTTCAGGAAATAGGTTTTAGAACACGAGGAATCCAAACATTGTGATAAAAGTTCGTTGCCTCTCTTAGAACTCTTAGAAAAGTCAGATACACCCTTTGGTCCTTGCCATTCTAGGTACTTTCCGAGAGTTACGCCCTTTTGTTTGCTGCATAAAACTTTCAGGTAACATTGAAAAAAATAAGAAAAAAAGACAAAAAGACATTCACTCGCTGTCTGGCCCATCTTCTACGTCAGTGTCCGCCAGGACCTCCTTCCTGTACACCCTATGCATGCGGCAGGGCTACGTAGTAATTTTCTATCCCGCGAAAAAAGCGCAACTTTTGGCTTTTAGGGGGCGAAACACATTTGAAATATTCAATTTCTTTGGAACAGCCTTCCAACTACCGTTCTTACCTTGTTATATGGCTGAAATAAATGTTTGCGCTCCGACCGCACAGTACTATCCACCTTCAACTGGTCGTTATTCATTCTAAAGCATTCACATTTGAGTGAAGCAGCAGCTGATGCGTCACATTCCAATATTATAGTTATATCTTCAATTCGCATTCTTTGAAACATTTCGATTGTAAACCTTTCAGGGGGGGCATTGATGTTCAGCCTCCTGAACAGATCCTTTAGAGCTGAACTGAAAAAGAACATACCGGTAGGAGAAAATGGAAATATACCAGTACCAAAACTATTAAACATCAATCTTGAAAAGCCCGAAAAAGCACCACAAGTTTCGGGGAATCTAATAGTGGTTCTGCACCTTAGTAATTCTGTACACCCTGACTATTGCCTCTTCAAAGGCATTTGATAGGGTAAATCATTGTACTCAATATTCTACTTGACAGGGGCATGGCCGTAGAGGTTGTGCATGTCCTGGCTTTTTGGTTTCGTTCTCAGAAGTTGTGTGTGAGAGGAGGGGGGATAAGTGTACAGAGAAAGCCCCACAATACAGCCTTAAGAAGTAATTTGGATCACCTGCAATTCCTGATCACTGCAAGTCACATGTAAAATATTGAACTTTCTAAAAGAAAACTGGGTAAAAGTGCCATATAGCTAACATCCATGAACCAAGATAAATCATTTATCTTCTTGAAGATAAGAGTCCGTAATACTGCATAACATCCAAGTGCGACTTACTTTTTTCCTTCTAGAAAAAGTGCTCCACCACTAGATGGCAGCACCATAGTTTCCTGTAAGTCCCATGTTGAAAAAAAGTAAATGGCACTGGGGTCTTATGTGGTAATATAGACTCTGCTCATCATTCTCTACAAGAAAACATATAATTTATCTGGATTCATGGATGTTGGCTATATGGCACTTTTACCCAAAACTGTCCTAAATATCACAAAAGATCACCTTTTTCCAAATATAACCCTGTTCTTTGGGCAAACTTCATATTTGATAAGAAATGCTGACAAAAAGGTATGACTGGTGCTGCGTCCATTACAGTGATCCATTACTCCGCATAAGAGGATCCGATGGAGTGGGAAAAGGGCAGAAAAAAGCGCTTGATCCAAAATCTTGCCAAAGCAAAATTCAGGATTGATACTTTTCTAAATTGAAAAACACTGTGTTCAAGGAAGTATTTCTAGAGATTTTGGTTACAGGTGCCTAGACCTGCTAGCCAAGGTCCGGCTCTCTGTTTTAGACACTCCGAAAAAACTTGAACAGAAGAAAACGTCTAAAGTCCCAAGGGTAAAGTTTGGGTCTGACAATTGTTCAAAAAATTTATCCGAATTACTTCTCATGCCTGTACTTGCATGGCAAAAGCACCCTCTTGTGACATTCTGGTGTGGTCTGGTAGGGAAATAAAGATTGAAGTTTTGCTTTGTAATTTGGTGGGGATAGGCTTAGGGTAATTAATGAGCTGAATATGGTTGCAACAACAGAGGCACCAGATTTGTTATAGAAATTACTGAACTGGAGAGGGTCATAAAATGAATCATTACCATCCAATCTTTACTTGCGTTTGTTTTGCATATTTCCCATCTCGAATCTGTCCCGTCCCTGCCCTCCTGTTTGGCCAATCCTGTCCATTGAATCATTCTCGATTTTAGGAATGAAAGAAACGCATTTAAGCAAAATGGCAAGAATTTCTTCAAACTCACCAATCCAAACCCCCCTTTCTACCTACAACCCAACTACTTTTTTCTATCTGGACAGAACCCGGACTTGCATTTCCAGCAAGTCCAGCCCTGATGACAGGACTTGGAATCATTCCAAGGACAGGACAAAAAAAAACGTGGTAATTCTTTGTTATACGCCCCACTCCATTTCAGCCATTTCTAGACTGATTTGGATGATTCTTTTGGCAAACTGATGTTCTACTGGTTGTATAGAGACAGCCCCCCAATAGTATTGTTTGCATGGCAAATCACTAGCGTCCTCTGGTGTTGGTATCTTTTATTAGTGAGCCACTAGATGGCACTACTGTCTGGTAGAGGGAAATAAAGATTGAAGTTTTACTTTATAATGTAGGGGGGCTAGGCTTAAGTAATGAGTAGAACATGGGTACATCAAAAGAAGCACCAAAATTGGTCTAGAAATGGCTCACATTCTGATCTTCAAAAGCTCAGGTTTGATTAATTTTTTTTTTAGTGGCTACCCTACCTATTGTATGTGGCCGGCCCCTACGCAGCAGTCAGCGGGGGGTTGGGGGGGGGCGGCAAGAAAAGGTACTGTTTATCTTGATTCTTGAAAGTGTACTATCCTATATAATTACCGAGTAGGGTAAGCAAGCTCTGAGCATGCTGTCATACAGTGTCAATCTTGAATCAGAGGTTTAAAAGGGGGACAAGTGAGATCTTGGTGATGATGTTACACCACACTCCCTATGCAGCTATCAAATCAAACAGTTTAACGCCCCTTCACTTGGCCAACCAACTCAGAACCAACCTCATTTTCTGATCTGACAATATTCATCAATATCACAATTCCTAAATCAGGAATACCACGTTTGCACAGACTTGTTGCTGCTGTACAGTTTTGTCTATCCGAATAGTGATCGCCGGAATCGGCGGCACATAAGTTCTTGCTGTAAAGGTAACTATTTTTCTGCTTGCATGGTCGATTTCGGGTCAAAACTAAAGAATTTACTTTTTTGCGTTGATTGAAGTTGAAATTTCTAGAAAATTAAAAATAGTTAAAGTTTACCTTTACAATTGAAGATATTTAAACTCTCACATTTTGAATTCCTTACTTTTTTTTTAATTATTGATGTTTCCAATTCTGAATATTTTTAAATGTAAATATAATTGTAATTGTAGAGGTTAAATATTTTTAATTCTAATTCTAATTCTAATTTTAAATGTAAATAATTTTTAATTATAAATGTTAATATTTTTCTAAATACACGAAATTTTAAAGTCTTACTAGTTTTGACCCGTTTTTGACCGTCATAGTTTGGTTGGAGCTGGTATTGGAATGTGATTCCCATCAATAGCTCCAATGACACCTGGAGTTCCTTGTTGCAGTTATCATTTCAAGCGTGTTCCTACATACATTTTCCTTCCGCCGTTCGTAGTAACTGTCATAATAAAAGTTAGGCTCCTCCTCTTATGATCGTAACTATTACTAAGCGCCGCGGAACACAACCTTAGCCTACACATGTACAGTAGAGGTAATGTTAATTTGAAGGAATTACTTAATTGTGAACAGTGCAATTTTGGGCTGTCGAATGGTACAGTCTACCACAAACCCCTGATTTTGGGAAAGCCTATGCCAAACGCTGGGTAGGTTTATGTAGCGTTTGGTATACAGTAGAGGTATGCTTATGTGAACGTTTGTTGACTTCGGATTTTGCCATTTTCATGCACTTGCTGTGTATAAAGCTAACTACAAGTTTGCCAAAGTGGAAAAGAAGGGTAGCTGAAGACACTTGTAAAGGTATTTTGTATCTTTGGTGTTCCATTTAGTCAAAAACTGCAGTGTTCACATTAAAGTAACTATTCACATAAGCATACCTCTACTGTACCCCATGCCAAACGCTGGATACACTATGCCAAATGCTGGATACTGGGTCCCAATCAAATATTGATGATTTGAATGAAGCTAAAAATCAACCAATCGGAATTCACCTGTAGTGAGGTGGGTCAGGTTTCAAGTGCCAACAGCTATCCAGAGTTTGGCATAGGGAGTCAAGGATTAAGCATAGGCCATGCCAAACGCTGGGCATATCCAGCGTTTGGCGTAGGGTATCCAAAAATCCGGGGTTTGTGGTTGACTGGAATGATAGAATAAAGATCCAAAATAGCCTACCTATTCAAGTGTGTTCAGAGGCCTTTTGAATTACCTACTTAGGCTAACTGCATATAGTTGACTTTAGTCACAGCAATTGCATGAAAATGGCAAAGTCAACAAACATTCAAATAAGCATACCTCTGCTGTAACAGAAAAGTTTCTTACACATTTTAATCAGTAGCTTTTGTTGGATCACTTCAATTTTGTTCATTTGCTTCCTTTTGAGAATATATACTATCTCGATCTTATATAACCTCGAATTTGGCCTGAAAATACTACAAGCAAACTTCTGTACAGTCCTAAATTTAAAGATTAAAGGTAATTAAAGCCAGATTAAAGGGGAGGTAGAGGTCCATTTCAATAAAATTGTTCTTTGCCCTAACCTTGACAGTCCTAATCCAGCTAATGTACATGGTGCCTATTCTTGCAAGAGCCATATTAGCTTATGTTTGATATTTTTTATTTATTTCAGAATGATTCCATACTATGCCTATATAAGCTGGGCTGGCCAGTACGAGTCTCACTACACCCAACGAGTTGTTGTCCCCGTTCATTTTATCCAGAATTTTCACCCGCTCGCCACTGATGACTTTTCCAGAAACATCATTTATATGGCGTATCATGCCAAACCGTTGGACGAAAGCTCGACTGACCAACAGAGCCAGACAGAAGTCAGCGTTCGTCACCAAATACGGAACGTTTGAATGGACTGTAATGCCATTTGGGTTGAAGAATGCTCCTGCCACTTACCAACGGAAGATGGACCAAATCTTCGAAGATCTTGCACAGTTCGTGAGGGCTTTCTTCAATAACTTAGTCATCTTCTCCACATCATTTGAGGAACACTTACGCCATCTACGAATCGTTCTGCAACGTCTTCGCGGAGATGGAGTCACCATCGGTCCAGCCAAGGCCCATGTTGCAGGTGGTTGCGTCCGCTACCTAGGCCACATGGTCGGAAGTGGCAAGATCGAACCTTCACTGGACAAGATAGAAGCTGTTCAACGATATACCAGTCCGAAAACGAAGACACAGTTGCGTGCCTTCCTTGGTCTTGCTGGATACTATCAGAAATTTGTGGCCAACTATGCTAAGATCGCACAGCCGCAGTCCGATCTCCCCAGAAAAAGTGTCCCAGACAGGCTGACATGGGAAGAAAAACACGAGCGCGCCTTCGAGCAACTGAAAGAAGCCTTGTGTTCAGCTCCTGTGCTGAGGAGCCCGAGTTTCAACAGACCATTCGTTGTTCAAACCGACGCGTCAGGTTTCGCCATTGGTGCAGTCTTAACCTAGTTCTTCGAGGACGGCGAGCATCCCATCCTCTACGTTTCCGGCAAGCTGCGTCGGCTCTCAAGCTGGTACTCTGAACTAATGTGTTTTGACTTTGACGTTGCGGTGCGGCCTGGCAAGGAAAATGCTAACGCGTATTGTTTGAGTCGTTTCGGGTTTCTGGTGTGATTAACACATCGGTTGTGATAAAGGAAGAAACTTCCGTTTGTGGTGATTTTCCCCTTTGAATTTTTATAGTTCTTTTTTTGTAAGAGGGGGGAGTGTTGTAAACAACCTGTTATTATCCACCGCCGCAATACCGCGCGCAGTGCTTTCCATTCATTTCATTTGAGTCGGAAACAAGAGTTGATTCACAGAACATAAAGTAGATGAAGTTTGGATTACCCTTTTTAGGTGAGTTAAATTGTTAATTATTAGGTTAACACACTCCTCCTTTAACTGTAAATACTATCTAAGTGCCAATTCATATACAAACCTAGTATTGCATTAGTGCCATGTTATTTATAAAGTCGTATATGTGAGTATTGTTCTATGTTCTACGTTCAACTAATAAAGCCATCAGCTTAACAGCGAGATATTCGTGAAACTCGGAAAGTACTAAGGCTGCGGAACTTAGACTTGCTATTTTCAGGTTTGGACCAGATGTCCCTCCAATGGGAGTGGGTAGTCTCTGATACGATATTTATGTATCTGAACTGAATCTTGCTACTATGGGGGAGGCAGAGGGAATTCAGGGGACAGCTGACTTTGATGCATAGGAACCAACAAAGGGACAAATGCCTTATGAAATAGTAACTCTAGTTTGTTTTCTGGACTAAATGATTGAAGAAAACGGACTTGACCACCTAAATTTGAAGCTACTAACCTTTCCTTGGGTTTGTACAACAGCTTGCCAGATAGCTGTTTTGTTGCAGTTGATTTCAATCTTGTAATGGTAGGTAATGATAGTCATCTGAACATACAAATATTGCGAGCTTGAGAGTATGTACAGTGAGGGTTTCCCTCTCTGTTTCAGGTTGTCAAAAACCTGTAACCATGTTGCTAAACGCTTTTCAAAGTGGACTATTACTGGAGAAGCAGTGATGTGACACTCATGAGCTCCGCTTCGAAGGCGTGCGAATGGAATACGAAAGGGCGAAGGAGAACGGTATCACCGAAGAGGATCAGACATCCCTATTTTCAAGCCAAAGCTGGACTCCGCAGGTAAGTTAAATCGATTTAATGCTCCATGGGCCACATTCCCTAAAACTGGCCAAAATTAAGACTATATTGTCGTAGCTTCTACCCTGTCTAAGATCTGATCACGTTTGCAGAGATAATAGAGCAATGAGATTAATTTCCTTTGAAAAATACGACAAAGAAGCTTTACACATAATTTTCTAGAATATCCGTAGCCTTAAGATGAGATCATTGTGATGAGTCATTTAAGCTTGTTCCAAATTCTTCTGAATCTCTGCACTGGTCGTAAAATAGCGAAGTAATGAATCCCATCATAACAGCGGAAGTTTCATGTTAGCCATGTCAATTTATTTTGGTATAAACTGGCTGCTATTATATCCACCCGGTTACCCTGCCCCTCAGTGATTAGTATCTCTTCGACTCCTAGTTTTGCTGCTGTTTCTAAGTTTATCTGGCTTGCCTACCAAATTTATTTCTTATTTTCCAGACCTGGAAACCTATGGAATTATGAACCAGACGAGGATCACGAATGAACTTATCCGGTCAAATGACTGAATTTTTCTGATTTCCTGGCCAAATGGGAGAAGATCAGCCCATTGGCAGCTGCCTGTGCTGAAGTTACAGATAAGAGAAAAGCAGCGTGCAAAGAAATCCCAGAATCTGAGCTGCCAAGTGGTTTCGCAAAGCGACTATCTGCTTGTAAAGATTTTAGTCCAGGACTTTTAGCTCAAAAAAGGGTCGAACACGGACAAAATTGCAATATAAACGAAAATGGTACCAAAATGATCAGAAAAAAATTCCGTACAACATATTAAAAGTCCCCATAAATCCGAGTGGGGCGAGTACCCGAAAAACAGGGGAAAAGGGGGATTGCGGGGGAAAATGGGAAAAATACCAACATGCCCAGAAAATCCTTTAAAGTGAGTTTTCTGGGGTTTTCACATACGCTGATTACGAAATTGACATCTAAAAATTCAGTATAGAAAAAGAGTACTACGGAAAACGGGGGAACAGGGGAAAGAGGTTTGAAAGATATTTTCTGGGGTATTCCTATCTGGTGATTCCGAAATTGAGAAATAAAATGATATAAAAAAATCGATTAACATAAAACGGGGAAATGGGGGGGAGGGAGGGGAAAAAGGGAAATATACAGGGTAGGGGTAGAAAGCATGTGGAAATGTGTTTTCTGGGGTTTTTCTATCTGCTGATTATAAAATTGACATCTAAAACAAAGTTCGATAACAAATAAGGAGATCTATAGAGGTTCGGCTACCCCATAGGTTCGGAAAAGGCAAAAAAAAAACTCGAGAAAGAAATACGGAAAGATACTGAAATTACATTATTCCGTATTCCTCGCCGTTATCAACAAGCGCGTGGGTTCGTCAACATAATCCTCTTCTAATTCGACATTCAGTAAGAGAAGCAAGGTAGACTAGTCACCGCGGAGTTCCTGACGGAATGACATCTAGCGGATTCAGGAAGAAAGACAAAGTCGTTACACTGGCATCCGATGGGAACATTAGGATAGATGGCGAGATTTTGCATATCGACCCTGCACTGCTTTTTCAACGTCTTTTGGTTGCGCCCATACATCTGAAAATGACATGGCAGAAACTCTACGTTACGAACTGTGCAGTTATCCGCCCGCTTTGTTTGAGAATACTGGCATAATACGTAAGCCAGACAAACCTGCACTAGCGAAAGCAATATGGTGTGACGATTAGATTTCTATCTTGCGACCTTTTTCCCGTTCCCGATATTCCGTCTCTCTCTTAGGTTTCATCTAGGAGAGGTCCCTAACTCTGGAGGTTATACCCTCCTTATACCCCTCCAGGTTGGGTCCCTCTCGGCTAGATTAGAGAAACCTCTGGGAGGGATAAGAGTATAAATACCACAGAGGATTAAAGTATAAATACCGTGGTATTTCTATGTGTTGGGCAGTCGAGTAGGTGGATCTAAGTAGATCAGTACAAGCAAGTGAGCAGAGAGTGAACGAAAAGGTTGCAAGAAGAAACCAGGTTAGGAAGTTGGTCGTTGCCACTTTACAAGTAAGTTTTATAATGAGATCATAATTGTACAGTTAACGCTACCATATTGATATTCTACGCTTCCAATAAATGTCTAAACTTCTACTTGTGTTTACGCCGATACGATCAGGTTACCACCAAGGGAAAGACCTCGCCTAAGCTATTCAAGGTACACTCGTACAGTAACGATAAAACGTTACAAATTGGTGGCAGCTTCAGGCTCTTGGAGGTAACTGATCTTTTCTAAATTTTTCGGGCAAGATGAGCGATATCACGGAAGCACAAAAACGAAACCGTGAATACCGAGTGTTACTAGCTAAGCAAATCCCCTCGTAAAATGGAACGACAGACGTTGACCATTTCATTACTACCCTTACTAGGTTCTTAACGTTCGCTGGAATCACAACTACAGAAGAGTTAAGGCAAATGCTGTACCTTCGGTTGAAGGACGCAGCTCTAACGTTCCTCGAAACTTTGGAGGGGGATGCATCTGTAACAACACCAGATCTGCTATTGGCTAAATTCAAGACCCGATTTTCGGATACGAGCATGAAAGAAAAACTGAAGTACGAGATAGTGCACATGCAACCTAATCAGTCAGTACGTGAATACGCAGACAGAGTAGCTGTCGCTACGGCACAAAAGATAGGAAAAGAGAATAATGACCAGTTTAGGAATAGCGTTTTCGAAAATTTCAAATTGGGGTTTGGTCCCAAACTGCTGAGGTTAGTACTTACAAAACAACCCGCTGATTTAGAGGCTGCGATAAACCTTGTCGAACACGAGATAAAGATAGACAAAATAATAAAAGCACAGCAGAGATTGTCTGTAAATCTAGTTGAGGATGTACGAGAAATACCACAACGACGTAGCTCATCGAGGGGGTCTAAAACTGTATCACGTGAAAATTCACCATCCACACGTCGAAATCCCCAAACTACCAAAACGGTCACGTTTGTAAACTCTCGCCAAAAGGGCCACGGGCAAGCAGAATCAGACTCCCAAAACGGTCCTCACGCTTACAATGGTCGCACCGAGAATCTACCTCGACGGTGCTACGCGTGCGGAAAAATGGGACATATTGCTCGATTTTGCAGAAGCAGGAATCGAGCCCAGCAGGGCGGTCAATCAAGATTCTACTCGTTTCAAAGTGCCACACGGAACAACTTTCACGGTCAACCAAGAAAGGATTTCCAAAATCGAAGCAGATCACCCTACAGGCCACAGCTAAACAGCTAAGGCCAGAACATGTACAGGCCTTACACAAATACCGGTAAATCTGGTGGACATACCGCACCTAGAAACCCCAACTATACCCCTCAGGGAATGAAGCAAACTACTCCTTCATGGTCGAACAGAAACAACTCTGAGGGTGATTTAAACGAAACCAGTCGGCTCTGAGAGGGCGCAGAACCGACTCAGTCGCACGGATAATGAAGCCCCGTATGTCTGAACTAAATGAAGTGCATAATTTTAGCGATAAAACGTGTAATTTGCCAGTTATTTATGGATTCAGTGCTGCTAGTCTACAGTTTTCAGCATTAATTGATACAGGCGCAATGGCGAACTTGCTAAACTCAGGCGTGTATGAAAGGTTACCTAAGTCGGTAAAGAACCAGGCACGTTTTCGCAAAGAAAATTTAACAAGTGTAACAGGACATCCACTTGCATCACGGTGTAGCATCGAACTCAACGTACAACTCAATGTACAAGCATAAGAGGTTTAGAATAACCTTCACAGTATGTGAAAATCTCTCGTATGACTCGATATTGGGAATGCCGTTCCTAAGTGAATATCAGATCATAATCGATACAGAAGAGATGGCGATAATCTGCAAGGACGATTTAGCCATAGGAACCCAAAAATCCCTGAAGCAAGCTATGACAGGGAAAATCAACAATAGCGGCAGCGTGATTAACCACATCACGCCCCATGCGACAAACCAAGACTTTTACAGACGGGCAAACTCAAAGACAATCGTCTGCAGAAGCAAACCTCAGGAATCAACTCCAACATATAGCAGCGACAGATCTTCAACAGTCTCAACAGTCTGGAAGGAGAATATTGAGCCATTTTCATATGGAAGACTTCAGTTCAAGATCGAATCGACCAGATTCCCAACAGACGAAACCATGGATTTACACTTAAACCCTTATCCGAACAAAGAATGTGCTGAACTTGAGATGGGAGACCAAATAATACGGTTCGATGACGGTGTAGGCCACGTCCTAGTTTTCAACCCCACTGCAGAAACCATCGAACTCCGCAAGAACACCAGATTGGCAGAAGTGGTGAGAGTCACAGAGAGCGAAGTTCTACCACACGAACCTGGACAACAGATGAACTTGGTTCATAAAAGGGAAGCCGGTCCACATGCCAGTGGACTACCCCTTAACCAAACAAGAGTTCGCATCTCAGTTCAACCTCTCGCATCTCAAAGACCGACCACTGAGAGAGCAAGTCATTGACTTGCTTTGGTCCTTCCGAGATGTATTTTCGACCCATGAACATGATTTCGGATGTACAGACCTTTTAGAAATGGAGATAACAACAACTGGCGGACCAATCAATTCTGCACCTTACAGAACACCATGGCACCTCAGACCGTGAAGTAAGAGACCACATCCAAAAGCTTACAGAGCAGGGCATCATAACCCCTTGTGATAGCCCATGGGCAAGCCCCATAGCCGTCGTAAAGAAGAAGAACGGAAAACACAGAATGTGCGTTGACTACCGTAAACTGAACGCTATAACCTAGAAGACAATGTTCCGGATTCCGCGACTGGAAGAATGCCTTGACACCATCTCTCATAAAAGCAAGTACTTTACAAGCACTGACCTTACAAGCGGCTATCATCAGCTTAAAATCAAGGAACAAGATCAAGAAAAGACTGCTTTCATCACAGCAGACGGCTCAACATATGCCTACAAGGTTATGCCTTTCGGCTTAACCTCTGCTCCAGGAGTGTTTCAAAGATTAATGACGATGGTCTTCAGCGACGTTCAGTACAAAAACGTAATCGTTTTTCTCGACGACCTTCTGCTATTTTCTGAAACCGCCGACGAACATCTGAGAGGAATAGAAATGATGTTATCACGCTTCTGAAGGGCAAAGCTGAAACTGAAGCCAGGAAAATGTGACGTCATGACTTCCTCTATTCGTTTCCTCGGCCATATAATAGAAGAAGGAAAAGTCAGGCCGGACAGCAAGAAAGTCAAGTCCATTCATGCGATCAATGACCCGAAAAACCTGAAGGACTTAAGAAGTATCATCGGATTTATGAGCTTCTTCCGGAAGTTCATCAGGGACTTTTCAAAACACGCCCGACCGTTGACGGTGCTCACTCAGAAGTCCAAGCATCCGTTCGTCTTCACGCAGGAAGCCAAACAAGCACTGGAATACCTCAAGAGTGCTCTGATGTCAGAACCTATACTTGTTCTTCCTGACTTCGACAAGCAGTTTATCCTTCATACGGACGCAAGTGATAAAGGCATAGGAGCTATCTTAATGCAAGAAAAGGACGGGAAAGATCATGTCATCCACTATGGAAGCCGAGCTTTGAACAAGAACGAAGAAAACTACAGTACAGTTGAAAAAGAATTGCTGAGTATCGTGTACTTCACCAACTACTTTCGCGTCTACCTACTTGGCCGGAAGTTTATTCTTCGAACAGATCAAAGATCACTGCAGTACCTAAACACCATGAAGGAAATTGGAACAGGAAGACTAGGACGATGGGTACTTAAACTGCAAGAGTACGACTTCGACATCGGAGAGGAGCCGCCAATATCGCTGATTACCTGTCAAGAAACATCGAAGTAAACGCCATGGATAGTCACTTAACAACCTTATCGGCAAAGAACATTGCGAAATACCAGACAAGAGACAAATTCTGTGCAGCTCTTCGAAAGTACTTTGAAGAAGATCAACCCCTTCCACTTGAGTATCAGACTCATATCAGAGAAATCGACAATTTCACGTTCGAAGAACAAAAGAAAATCATATGTCGGATTTCAACCCCATCTCAGAAATACAGAAAGGATGACGTACGGATTCTACCAGTCATCCCAGAGGCATTGGAAGGTGAGGCTCTCAGATTCACCCATGCAGGAATTTCAGCGCATATGGGGATCACGAAAACAGTTGCCAAATTTCGAGAACACTTCTTTGTTTCAGGCCTTGTGAACAAGGTCAAGAAGTTCATTGAAGTATGTGACGAATGCAATCGAAGGAAAATGCCCCCAACCCTACCACATGCGCCATTAGGCACTGTGCCTACAGCAAGTGAAGTAATGGAAGTAATAAGTATAGATATATTCGGCCAAGGCTTGCCTGTCACAGAGGAAGGTCATCGATCTATACTTACTGTCTGCGACCATCTAAGTTCGTACGTTTGGGCCTTCCCACTGAAAAACGAGAAGGCAGAGACAATTTGCAGGGCCCTAGCTAAGCTAATCTTGAACTTCGGCCGACCTAGGATAATTTTGTCGGACAGAGGTGTGCAGTTCCTTGCCAACATGACAAACGAGCTTACGAAACTTCTTGGCATCACCAGATGGAGAACCAGTCCCTTTTGAGCTGCTGCAAATGGAAAGCTAGAAAGAAAAAATAAACAGTTCAGTAATCTGTTAAGTGTGTGTACTAAGGAAGATCGTTTCTCGTGGGATCAGCACCTCGACTTTGTCTGCCATGCCCTCAACACCGCCTATTCGGAGGTCACGAAAGACAATAGTTTCTACCTCATGTTCGGGCGCGATGCTGGTATAGCGGCAGAAGAAATCATTGGATCAAGAACTTACTACTCATCTCCTGAGAACTACAAGGCAGAATTCGTAACAAGAATGCAACACGCATACAGAGAAGTGCGGCAACACATTCTTGAAGCAAAAGAACGACAGAAAGCAAATCACGACTCCCTGGCCAAAAATCACAGGAGTTATTTGCCTGGAGACATTGTTTGGTTAAAGAAAGAGAATCTAACACCAGGAGAAAATCGTAAACTAGCAGACAAATACACGGGACCGTGGAGAATCACTGAATGCTTTGACAACGGCTTAACATACAGGCTAAAGCACTTCAGCAAACAGCAAAATGCAATAGCTCATATGAATCGACTGAAGCCTGGCGTGTTTCCAACACCATGGGAATGCCAACCTCTTGAAGTTTCCACTGAAGATGACGAAACAGAAGAGTTGATGTACCCCGAACCAAAGTCAAATACTCTTTCCAAGCTGAAGCCATTCAACTGGAAGGCAAGAGACTTCGATCCAGATGAAGATGAAGAAATCAAGGATCACCTCTATTCAACAAACGAAGGACCGACGTCCAGAGGCAATCGCCAACTGACAAGGACAAACGCACTGAACCCAAATACAAGTCCATGGAGTCCAGCAAATGATGCAACGATGTCGTCTGACGAATCAGACGAAGAAGAAAAGAAGAGTTCGCTTAAGCAAGTCTTTTCAACACCGGCACCAGCAGCGTTGGTACCAACCGATAAAGTCGAACCAGTGAGTCCGGTTCCATACCGAATATTCGACCCAGAGTTCTTCAGCCCATATCAACCTTCGCCGCAGCATCCGGCAGCAGAAGCAGGTCGAAGAAAAGAAGACTATAATTTCGGCGAAGACACTTCACATCAGGATGATTACAGAAGGTCACCCCGCAACATCACTGTTTCTGAAGCATATCAGCCCAAGAATTGGCTGAAGTACGTCCCTGATCCGCTAATCGATTTATCAGGAGGACCATGGAAGAAAGACAAACCTCAAGTGCCTAAATACTCGCCACCAGGTGCTAGTACAAGCAAGGACACGACCAGGACATCACCTAAACGTGGACCAGGACTACCAACTAGTGAATGTAATACTACACCACCAGCGCTGGAACAGATGGGAACCCTCGTAGAAAACTCACCCGGTCCCAGTACAGAACCGCCAGCACTCTCCTACATGGGAACCCCCCAAAGAGGAGCAGGATTCATAGGTGGCAAATGTCAGGATAATGACGACGATGTTTTGGTTGACACAGAGAACGCAGCACCGGAAGAAAAGGCAACAAACCTCAGGGTAGTTGTCCCAAGTACCGGTACTAGGTCTCTTATGAAAAAGATTACACTTAAAAGAAAGGAAGAAGAGGCGAAAAGGCTCCGCCAGTTTGACGAGGCGACGTCAAGAATTCAGAGGATGAATCAGATATCCACGAGAGCTTACAAAACTAAATCCGGGAGAGACACGAAGGTGAAATACGGTTACAAGTTTTAGAGATAACTGTAACGACCCAGTAGGATGAAAGAAAAACAAAAAAATCGCTGGGTAGCATAGGCTAAAGCAAGTGCTAAAAGATAAATGGGAGAAGTTGAGATAGTAGCCCAAATCTGTCGAATGTAACCGATAGGCCCCTAAAATGATCGCGATAAGGCTTTGTCCCATCAATAATTAAACGTGAACATTGGGGTAGTTAAGAAAATGGATGACAACATAAGCGATACTTAACCCCAAACACGCGATAGTGGTCGATAGTTACAAAAATGTATGCCAAACTAATCGATAGTCGCACGAAAACGCGTGATAGTGATCAGTATTACCTAGTTACATTTGTAGTAGTCGACTGTGCACATCACTACTACAATCACGCGTAAAGCAAGAAAATGGCAGTAGCCCGGTTGTTACACATAGATTATACCGCAAAACACACCCAAATCTTCAAGATACATTGAAAAGATGTAGAGGATCATGCGCTCCTCAGAACTAAGCTTTGGAGTGAGGAAATGAACATCGAATTTCCACCTTTAAGAGACAACTTTACCGTCCCTGAATTTGTAACTTAAAATACATCAAAACTCCTCCTTTTTAGACAAGGGCCCCGTCTACAAGGAAGACTATTGATGTAAAATACATAAAATACTAGCATTTATTATTTCTTTTTTAGCATACCTAACCAACTTGATTTTTCAGAAATGAAAGGTGTAATAGCTCTTATGGTTTCTTTTTGCTTGTCGTTTTCAAGCTTATTGGCAACTAAGACGACGACGGAATTTAAGATAGTCAATGGACTGCTGTATGAGCACAGAGGCTACCTTCTCCTGAGTACGCATTGTTGGAAATTATTCCTGCGTTTGGACCACAGCCCTTATTCAGCACTTGCCAGGCAAGTAACTGATCTGAAAGAATCTACAAAGATTTTGCAAAGTGATGTGGTAGGCTACTTGAAAGCAAATGTAATATCGAATAGCTGGAAGCCAGCAGACTATGTTGATAGCCACCAGTTGATCTTACAAACTACAACCCTTTTTAGGTTGTACGATAATGAGTGTGAAAAGATACTCAATTCCATTTCCAGAATCCGCGAAGTATTTTTTCGGCATTCTAGAACTCAGAATGTAAGGGAGAAAAGAAGTAAGAATGGAATTTTGACTGGCGTGGGAAGTCTTTTGGGAACTCTGTTCGGTCTGGGAACTAAGGAAGAAATGAATAACTTCAAAGGCTCCATTGCCACCCTGTAGAAGGTTACTAATCACACGCTTCATTACCAGAAAATTTTGACTAGTATTTCGGCTGCACAAACTCAGCGCGTTGATGTTTTGTCTATGCGCGTAAACGAATTGGTCCAGACGATCAAGAAGCTTGAGATGTCTTCATCCAAATATTATGAGTATTTTGTCACAATAATGACGTCATTGGATATTGTTACTGCTTCTTTAATTAATTTATCATTTGATTTGATAAAATTGGAAAATGCTCTTTTCAGTATGAGAAATGGACAGTTGAGCGATAAAATGTTAGAGCCACGCACTTTATTAAGTGTTTTAGGAGAAATTCAGCGTGAAATACCATTTGGTCTTCGTCTCCCCATTGAGTTGTCAGTGGATCAGATCCACTGTTTTTACACGTGTTTAAGGACCCAGTTAATAGACATAGACGGCGAACTGTATTCAGCCCTGATCATCCCTTTGATTGACCCATCATCACGGTACGAGTTAATTCATGTTTCAGGTTTTCCGGTCACGCTCGAAAACTTGTCTTCTCGACTAATAATCAGGCCGGAAGTGGACAATTTCTTAGTTGATAACGGACAACAAAACTACGCATTTTTGCCACAGGGCGCTATAGAAAAATGCATCAGATTCGGAAATTTAGTATGCGAAGCAAGTTTTCCAATCTATTCCCGGAAAAGACCATCCTGCATTACGGACATTTATTTTGGATTGCAAGAAAACAAAGGGATACCAAAATCATGCGATGCAACATTGTTCCAAGAAAACCGCGAACTGTTCGTAAAAGTAGGTTACGATGAATGGGCGTATAGCCTACCTGTGAATACGGAAGTAACAATCGTCTGTCATGACTCACCGTCTTCCGTAAAACCTGCTTCCCGCTCACCTCTCAATCTAGAAACCACTGGAATAGTAAAAATTCCACAGGGATGTTTCCTAGCTAGCCAATTCAGCAAAGTTATTACCCCATTGGTGACAACAATGGTAAAAAACTTCTCGATAGGAGTCAAGAAAATACCAAAGCTGGATATGTCGGCAAATTTTAAATTACAGTCAGTGGTAGGACGGAATATTAAAGCAACCATAGGAGTAATAAATGAAACGACAGCTGGTTCCCTGAAACTAGCAGAATTACAGGATGCCATTAATAATGACTTACCCTTAATCTCTAGTGAAAGTGAAAGATTGGAATATTACCAACAAGAGTTTAGCCCTTTTTATTCAGTGATTTATTCGGTATTTATTACGTTTGGTCTAGTAGTTTTGACAGCAATTAGCTTACGATGCATTTTCATGAAACTAGGGAGGTACCATGAAATAACGCCGCCGAAATGGCAAAGGAATAAAGTTAATGGAAATGTTAGCCCAACAGATCAAATCTAATTGCAAATTGCGGGTCCTATGCTTTTGTTTTTGTTTTTTTTTTTCCTCAGTTTTGTCCTGTATTAAAATTCAGTTACTCTGTCCAGTGTTTACCTTCAGTATAAATCGAAAGCCACTTTTAAAATGTGCTTACCGCATCGAATTTTGCAACAACGGAAGAAAATGCTATAACCTCTGTAGGGTATAGCCTCTGTGGGATTTGCCGAAGGAAGGGAAGGAATATTTCTAGTCAGCTTGTTCGAGAATGGGATTTTTACGATGTAGGATCCGCTTTCATGTCATTGAAGGTACATTTTGTCGTAGTAAAGGATGAGATATACTTTAGAGTTTGAAGAGAAAGGATTGAGGAAAATACTATTCGAGGTAACATAGTTATTATACAAAATATGGCCAATAGTGATGATTATTCCGATTCAGGGATAAATTATAAGCGCCATTCAGCAATGGCTATGTTCAGTTTATTCCATCAAATTTCAGAGAGATCTGGGGTCGTTGAACCACAGAAATCGATGAAATTCGGGTACGCCGTGGGTAGGCATGTCATCAATAGTTTCAGACGATGGGAAGATCGGGAAATATTTGTAAAGTGGCCAGAGACCGGGGAAATAAAAAGGAATTATCCGAAGATTCTTTCGCGATCAGCTAAAGAAGCGGGTATTCCGGAAACGGATCTGGACAAGTTTTTGCCGGTCGATTTATGCATAAGAGTGGTACGTTTTGCGGCCAGTGTTACAAGACCGAGCATTGACGCTGGTAGCTTTCCGATCAGTCACCCGCTATGTAAAACAAGTGCTCATTGGGCGGTTGTTGATTTCTTACTACTATCTTCGCCGGGAGGACCACAAATTCAGTTATATTCCACCACTGAGGAGAAAACTGCATATGAAGCTAAACTTAGCACGGTTATAAGATCGCTGAAGGGACTAAATAAGGGTAGTATTATGAACGTTTGTCGCTGAAAAGATTACCCTCGACACAATGCAAGCAAGTACAAGTGCCCGAAATTAACGATCCAACTCCGTTACCTGCGTGCACTACCAAACCCAGTTCAGATCCAGAACCAAAATCAAAAATGCGCAAGAAAGATTCTGGGGTTAGTAACTCTATGTCGCAAGATGCTGGAACCGGACAGCCGGACCCGGATGACGCATCACTGAGCTATCTCGATCCGAGTTTTTTTTGATCATTATTTCCTGACAGACTTCTTGCTAATATCGAAGGAGATATCCTTAGATACCTGACTCCCAGTGATACAAGCGTGGAGACAACTGTGGACCGACCGTCAGCATTGTCCCTACCGGTCCAGTCCACGTCAGGTAGCACCCAGCACTCTGCTGACTCTTTAGTGCCGGTTGGTTCGTTTTCCCCAGCGATTGCGCATCCCGTCCAAAATCTCCAGCACTTTGCTAATCCATCTCTTGCAGTAGATTACAATAACCTAGACATCCAGGATCGGGCATATTCATCCACCCCTATTCTATTTGAAGGACCCAGATCCTTCCCCGATATTGAGGTACCAGAAACTGAGCTTCATTCGACTGATAACGTAATGACCAACACAGACTATGGGCAAAATTTTCCAGGCGATGACATGGAAAATGAAGACCCAGATGCTGCATTACAGCGCTATGTTGACGACCTGTAATGTACCTCTCCCAATTACTTGTTGTCAACTCTTAACCCTTGGTTCTAGTACCCATAAATTAATCAGCATCCCTTTTACCTAGAACAGTTCTGGAAACCCGAGTATTCGCGTGGAAGTCCGCATCAAGTTGAATTTAAAAAAAAAAAAAAAAAATACAAACGTTGGTCTAGAATGACTGTGTGATTTATATCTGTCTGTCTTTGTGTCCGAAAACTAACAAACTGGGATTGCCGAACCGCGTAACTCAGAACCCTTACTATTAAATAGAGCTCATTAGTTTTTGCGAGCTTGTGAAATGAATTGTGTAATAAAGGGTTACAAAAAGGATTTTTTAAAGTCTTCTTATAGGTCGGAAGGGAGTCACATCAACCACACAGGTGTTAAGCCTATTGTATAGCTTATATTCTGCACATATTTAATCACGTTGTTTGGAAGTCCAGTTTTTAGAAAGGCGTTTATTGCCATATTTAATCGAAGGGCCACGGGCCATATACTTAATCAATCATATCTGTAGTGTTTATCTTTAATGTTGTATATATAACCGAAGGGCATGTAATGCCATATTTAATCTTTAATCGAAGGGCCACGGGCCATATATGTAATCAATCATATAGTGTTTATTTAAAATCGCTTACGGGATTTCGAATTTCAGAAATAGGTCGCATTAACTTAAGCATAATTAGCAAACCCGTAATTAATAATTAGACGTAATTAGTTTTACCATTGTCGGACGTTGCTATTGCAGTCCCAACTTATATTTATATGTATATCACACATGTGTAGATTATCCTTGAAGGACACGACTCTGCTGCATTTATTATTGCAGGACCTTTCACGTGGAAACACCAGTCAGCGGAACGAGCTTCTCTGATCTCAACCTGGTCACAAATGCCACTATGTCAACCACAAGAACAAACTAGAGCCGATGAACCCAAAGCTAGTGTTAACAACATGCAGTGCAGCAAATAGGCTTGAAGCAACGGACAATACAAATGGTCAGTCTATATCTTCAGAACATTATTCCACTGATCCGATTGAACCTCATCTCGTCAGAATAGTGAACTACGAACATTTTTCAACATCTACCCTCTTCGAAACACTGAATCAAGAAAAGTTAACGAACCAATTTCTTCAAACAGTTTCTAATCGTTTGAGAAATTTATTTACGAACAGTTACAGTTATCTGCAAGAACATTTTCGTCATCAAATAGTCCCCTGGTGTCAAGCCAGTACGCTCGCCGTACCACCAGTGAAATCTATCTCTTTGGAACATTTGCGCTTCTTAAAGAAATTTCAAGAATCATACGACATGAAACATGGAAATCACGTGTTGCGGATCTCATAACCTGATCTCAAAACAGCCTATAGGAACTCTTACATCACCTAACTGCACATAATCTACAGCGATCTACAATTTGGCTTTGGAAGGAAATGGGTCAAGGCGGAATCATAAGTTTGTGGCAATGGATGGAGAACTTAGAATAACGACAGTGACCTGTGTTTCAGTGAAGATTAGTGAGCTCTGCTGATTGGGCGAACCGTGCTTAGGGTTGTTCGACCTTCGGGAAATAGTGCCTTCCTTCATGCTTTACTATAAGCTTCGGAAAATTCGCTGACGCAGTTCAGCTTGATCAGATAGTCGCACAGTGACGAACGCTATGGTGAAAGAAGTACGCGACAAGGAATGATCATAGTAGTGCGGTTTATGCGGGAAACTTTTGGGTATTTTAGCTTTTGACTAGTTGTTGCATTAAGTGAAATAATTTTGTGGCAAAGTCCGACTGTTGTTAGGGTGGTTGATGTGACCGAGGGCTAGGAACTTCCCTTTCCCTGAGTTCAGCTCGTGGTCGAGCTGAATTTGGCGAAAGAGTATTTGTGACGATTAGATTTCTATCTTGCGACCTTTTTCCCGTTCCCGATATTCCGTCTCTCTCTTAGGTTTCATCTAGGAGAGGTCCCTAACTCTGGAGGTTATACCCTCCAGAGGTTGGGTCCCTCTCGGCTAGATTAGAGAAACCTCTGGGAGGGATTAGAGTATAAATACCAAAGAGGTTATACCCTCCAGAGGTTAGGTCCCTTTCGGCGAGATTAGAGAAACCTCTGGGGGGGATTAAAGTATAAATACCGTGGTATTTCTATGTGTTGGGCAGTCGAGTAGGTGGATCTAAGTAGATCAGTACAAGCAAGTGAGCAGAGAGTGAACGAAAAGGTTGCAAGAAGAAACCAGGTTAGGAAGTTGGTCGTTGCCACTTTACAAGTAAGTTTTATAATGAGATCATAATTGTACAGTTAACGCTACCATATTGATATTCTACGCTTCTAATAAATGTCTAAACTTCTACTTGTGTTTACGCCGATAAGATCAGGTTACCACCAAGGGAAAGACCTCGCCTAAGCTATTCAAGGTACACTCGTACAGTAACGATAAAACGTTACAATGGAAAGAAGCGAAAACGGACTCGATTCACCACCTGCCAGTGTCAGATCGTGTCACTGTAGTTGACGGAGGTTGGCTGCTTCAGCAAGTACCTTGGAAGATTGGTGATACTTATGATTCAATCTGTGACAGCTGTTAGTTTCGTTACTCGACGCTGTACCTCCCCCTACTGTACTCCCCTACTCGCGATGCAGCTGCAAGAAAAATAGATTAGCGTGTACGTTCACGTGCGGAGAATGTCAGGGTATCAACTGTTTAAACAGGGACAACGAGATTGTCGAAGACGAGGAGCTCGACTAGTGATATCAATGCTGTGTTTTTCAAGTCAACTATACTGCCTTAAAAAGTGCAGATTTTACCTATAGTTACTGAAGTTCTTTTTTTATTCAACGATATTGCCTTCGAAAGTGCAAATTTTACCTATAATAGCTGAAGTTTTATACTGTGATCACTGCCAAGCGGTTGTTTTCTTTATTTTTAGTAATTCAAATGGTTGTAAGAAATGTCTGTGATTCACGAAAGTAGAAGTTTGATACTTAAGCGAGTTATTTTGTCCATAGGCCTACTTATTAGCCATCAGCAGCTGTCTCAGGAGTCAGGCCTCCCTTCCCCTTTTCCGTTATTTCCTCCAGTTTTGTTCGGTTTTCATGGTTCTCGTTTTCTTTCCTTCATTTTAGGTGTCAGTTTCGTGATCAGCAGGTAGGAAAACCCCAGAAAAGACATTTCAAACTGATTTCTACCCCTGACTTCAATTGTCCATTTTCTTCCCATCTTTCCCCCTTTTCCTCCGTTATGGTGGGGCTCATGCTCTTTATTTCATTTTAGATGTCAGTTTCGGGATCAGCAGATAGAAAGACCCCAGAAAACATATTTCAAAGTGCTTTCTACCCCTACCCTGTATTTTTAATTTTTTTCCCCTCTTCCCCCTGTTCCCCCCGTTTTCCGTAGTACTTTTATTCTATACTGAATTTTAGATGTCAGTTTCGTGATCAGCGTATGGGAAAGCCCCAGAAGACTCACTTTGGACTATTTTCTGGGCATGTTCGGCATTTTTCCCATTTTCCCCTGTTTTTCGGGTACTCGCCTTACTCGGATTTATGGGGACTTTTAGTATGTTGTACAGAATTTTTTTCTGATCATTTTGGTACCATTTACGTTTATATTGCAATTTCGTCCGGGTCGAACCCTAAAAGTCCTGGAGTTTTTAAACTCGTTCCGTTTCACAGTGAAAGACATAAAAGAAATCGGGTCGGGTACGAAGCAGCAGTCTTCTAGTGATTCTTGGTCAAGCTACCGGCGGTGCGTGGTTACCGCTTCGATACCGACGATACCGATATACAACACTTTGAATATAGCACATCTTCCTGCAAACAAATATGTTATACGAAACGAGCTAATTGGTGCAGCATGCTGCCTAAGTAAGCTAAAGAAAAACCACAGGAACGTTAAAACGGAGGACTGTGTCCTCTTCTTTTCAGGAAACAGCCAATTTCTGGCTGCTACACCCGACAGACTGGTCTCTTGTCAGTGTAGTGAGAATTCTCGCTGGAGATCAGGTGTCCTTTTGTTTGCAAAAATCGAGATGAGACTGGCAAAATTCGCTTTAAAAAAAAATAGCGCATACTACTACTAGTGCCAAATGCAGATGGGGGTCACAGGTAATGACAAAGTCTTATTTCATGTCCACTCGCCCGTAGCCGATTGTTTGCAGGAAACGATTGAATTTGATGTGGGGTTCTGGACAAACCTACGAGACCTGTTGACCTGGTACTACCGCGAGCACTTGCTTGGAAACATTTACTCTTTTTTGAAATCACAGACGGATATTTGTGTTGATTAAACTTGATGCTTGTTGACAGTACGCCTATAGAGACCATTATTGCTAGCGTGGCTACATCGAAATTCGTGTAGATTGCCGTCAAGATGACCGTTCCTCGTGTTGTAAATATTAGGTGATATAAGCAAGTTTTTTTTATTTACACATAGAAATCAGATCAGATATTTCAACCAAAATCTTGTTCCTAATGCCTCCTCTCGGTTACAGATCTTTCATAAAGAACTTCAAAGGACATTTCGTACTACCTAGTGTTTCTGCTCAGCCATTTGATGGGTTACTTTAAAATGTAACAAGAGTAAAATGAATTACTGTCATAATTACGACGTGTCCTTTATGTTACGTGGTGATTCGTTGCGGCACATTTCACAGGACCTATGGTTGAACATCATTTTATTCGCTCTTGATTTGCGTTCCAGACATGCTTTAAGGGTACTCACATAAAAGGCGTGAAGGTATACAAAAACAATCATTTAATCATTAATTTTCACAGCACAGATACAGTAGAGGCATGGTTATTTTGGATGTTAGTTAACTCTGGACAGTCTTGCTTATTCCACTTGCTGTGATAAAAGTCAAGTACCAGTTAGTTAAAATAGCTACTTGAGAGCTCAAACAACCATTTAATCATTAATTTTCACAGCACAGATACAGTAGAGGCATGGTTATTTTGGATGTTAGTTAACTCTGGACAGTCTTGCTTATTCCACTTGCTGTGATAAAAGTCAAGTACCAGTTAGTTAAAATAGCTACTTGAGAGCTCTTGAGAACAGGATAATAGCGCGAGAACAATCAATCGCGCTATAATCTAACTTAAAAGTTAACTAATATGCAAAATAATGCACAAAGCAACAACTCTAAAGAACCATTGAGTAAACTGACAAGTGGTTAAACCAACATAGCAGGAATGTGAATCAGGTTCATTCGACTAGTATATTTCGCAGGTTGCACAGCCCTGCAATCACCTTCATTATCTTGTCCAACATTGGTAACAATAAAACAGGAACCTGCCGAAGAATCTTGAAGGCGTTTCCTTTTTAGGCGTTTCCTATAGCTCTCTCAACATGGATGCGCATTTGTGCAATTTCTTTAATCCTCTCGGTTTCAGTCCTTGCATTCGGGTTCGTCTTCTGGCAGACGGTGGAACGTACACCTTTGCAAACCTGAGTAGGAAGTCATCAACGACATTGAAGCCGCGATCTGCGAGATATACGTCTCCTGGTTCTACTACGTTCAAGAATCCCGTCCCACAAACTTGTCACTTGCCCTTCCCCCGTATCCGACCGAAAGAAATGAAATCTTCCCGCGCGGCGTTATTGCCACCAAATATTTCACAGTGGTGTGGTGCTTGTGGTCCGACCATAAGCGGGCCGCTGCTAGCATGTTTCTTGGTGTCTAACATATGATTTCAGTACAGTCTATTATGCCTCTAGTTTTGTTAGGTTTTTCAACCTGGCTGATAGGTTTGCTCGGATACAGGCCTTTTCCTGTACTGAAACAGTCTTGCCTAGTTCAGTTGACAAAACGGTAATCCAACAATTGTAAATCAGGCTTGCCGTAGTATCTGAGACACCAAACATGTCGCCCAACTTTTGCAAATCGTCACCATGACGAAGACGAATTAACGGTAGTATGATCTCGTCTTCTACGCACAGCTTCTTTTTTCTACCCGCCGATGACTTCTTTGGGCCTGTCTGCGCCTATTTCCCGGAAATGCCCACAAAGCAAAACAAAGCCAGCCTTTTTGTCAATGCCAGTGTAATAATCTTGCGATCAGAAACTAGTGACGACTCCCACACAGCTGTGCTTCTCGCTGTCTGGCAACCAGCGTCACTGGTTTTGACGTCGTCTTGCTGCGGCAATATGTCGACTTCACTGGTCTTACTTGCAAGTGAAAAGACGCGCTGCCTAGGAGCCACAGCTTCAACACTCTGATTCAGTACAGCCTGCAACTGGCAATTTCCTTTAGATTTGGGCACAGAAAGTGTGAGGTTTGGTGACACTTTATTTCCTGATGAAAAAGTCTCCGACTTATCTCTTTTGAGGCGTTTCAAAACCGTCTATACCTCCTTCCTACAGCAACTTGATGTCCTACTTTGGAGGAGGTTTGACTTGGCGATTCGGAATTAGCTTCAACTATCCATTCAGAAGCAGCCACAGCCGGGGGCGGAAAATGTTTAACTTGGGAAACAGACGAAACAGTAGCTGACTTTTGGTTCATGCTTACTGGTTTAACTCGCTGGCAAGAATAAGGGTCCAAAGTCTCTGTTGGGCTTCTTTCTTCTTCTTCTACCAGGTCGACTCTGTCCACAATAAAGTTACCTGGTGAAAGTGCATTACTTATTTTTTCTGCCTGATTTTTGCCTAGAAGGTGTGTGATGAGGCAAACGAAGAACTCTCTTGGTTCAGCACTGTCAGTTCCCCATTAGGAAAGGGTTCTTGGCACACACGTGCATATTTGGTCACTCTGAAATTGTCGCCCCTGTGAATGGCTTTCCTCCAGAACTCCTGGCTAAATCGGTTGGTAGGGAAAGCAAACCTCTGAAAGGACCATCACTGGTGTTACATCAACCAGGAACTGCACAGGTCCATCTGTCCATCTGAGAAGTAAAGTTATTTGATTCACAAATTTTATTATTACTTATATAACGAAAACCTGAATGGGTGGTGGCACACACCCTGTGTCTACTGTAATGGTGAATTTTGCCCACAAAATCCAAAATCATGAGTTTGTCATATACTGGTACAGCAGCAGTAGGCTACAAGAGAGAGTGTAGAACATTCCACCCTGCTAATAAAGGTTACCTACAATGTTTGTGTGTGCATTCCGCTCCACAACAAACACAATGCAAATAATTGGTAATAACTTAATTTGTAGCGAAGTTTTTCAAAACATTTCTTAATGTCAAATCACAGTTTTGTAAAAATAAATCAGTCGGAAATGAGCTTTTTAACACTAAAACTATTTTTGTGTACTAAATCAAAGTAAAGTGAAAATCCAAAATACCTGTACCGGTGTTTTCAGCTTACTTTACTTCTTACTTACTTTAGGTAACTGGTAGTTAGCTTTAGACACAACAAGTGTATGAAAATGGCAAAGTCCGAAGCCAACAAACGTTCACAGAAGTTTCATAAGCATACCTCTACTGTGGGTATGTAATAATTATGTCATTAAATACATCATTTGTAAGACGAATATGGTTTGTCCATTGAGTATTGATGGTTTCTTGGTTGTCTCATCTTTTTGTTTATTTGTTTTTTTAATGACGATGTTATTTGCTGGATATTCCCTTTCTTGGAACCGGATGGTGGTTGTTATATTGTATACGGTTGTGTATGACGATGATTAGTTGTATTTTCTTAATTTAGTCTTCTTGCCATCGAGCCTGTCCTCTGCCATGAAGCTATGTAAAATTATTTGTTTTCATTATTTGAAAATTCAATGAACCTGAACCTGAAAAAAGGCATCTGAAAACAACTGAATTTTAGATCTTTATTCTACCATTTAGCCCAATACAGCACTATTCACTCACGTTGTCATTAAAGTAACTGTTCACACAAACATAGCCTAAACCTCTCTCTACTGCAGCAGTGTAGCCTACCTGTATCATACATGTTTTTGGGTGCAGTAATCCGTCACTTTCGCAAAGTAGGCATGGTGTCAAATGGTGTCACTTTCAGAGAAAAAGTGTCAAGCCCAAGGGCAAGGGTGTCACCCACAGACAGAAAGTGTCTAAAAGCACCAAAAGTGTCACACTTGGTAACACTGAGAATAATATCTTTGGTATCACAATACCCAAAAAGTCAGCCTTAAGTCTTACCACCGTTATGTGTCTTCACCTATGTTAAAACTAATCTTATTTGTAAAACTTAATCCTTCCTTGGATTAAGATGAACGAAATCGCCGGTTCCCAGATAGGATAACTAAACCACGGCCTAACGTGCGATTGTTATTGTCCTACTAGCGCACCTGGTGGCAATTCATGGTCCAATTTTATGAAGCGAGTATTTTATCGTAAAAACAACATATCTAGTAAGAGCTGTACTTTAAGGATCGGAACTCAGTCTGCACTTTTTTGACGGGAGTGGAGGGGTACGAATGGGTGGTATAAGGATTTTTACTGCATGCAAATTGTTCGTTTGACCTTTAATTTATCAAAGGTGGAAGTGATAAACACTCAAATCGCAGACAAACTGGTATGTTCTCGATCTCCCCCCCCCCTCCCCGTAAAAGTAGACATCCTGACTATGCTTGTATTTTGTTTCTTTCAAGCTTCTTTTTTAAGTTCAGCAAGATCATCAGCTGGTTTACATACCACACCTCTGGTTCGTGTTAGCCAGGTTGTCCGACCTGTGGCCACCCCAGTTACAGTGCGATTGGCAGCACCTGCTGTACTTGCTAAACGTGTGATTGGTGTTAATAAAGCCGTCAGACCTGTGGCCATCCCGGTTACAGCATCACATTCCTTGATGCTAGTGCTACTCTGCTAACTCGTAGAATTTTCTTGTCCAGCATGTCCTTGCAGAAATAGGTGGTGATGTACAATAAATTAAATACCACCAATAAATTAGGCGATTCATCTTTCGAACGCTTCTAAAATGGCTTATTTTGATGTTTTAACATGTGACAACTGGTGCCGGCTTGTTCCAGCCAGTGCTAGCACCGGTCACTTGCTGCATACTAAAATCTATAGTGGACAACCCCTCGTTTTACTCTTAATTCGGAATCCCCTTCCTTGCCACTAAATAAAAAATGACGGGCTACAGAATCCATCTACGATCTCGACCTGTCCTTTGACCCAAAGAATCCAAACACCAACATGTCACCTTACCCTAATACCGAATGTATAATCAACGTCGAAAACAACGTCGAGATTCAACCAGATTTCAGTTTCGGCTGTATCATTTGTCCTGTAAGAAAATCAAGTTTTCGTTATCCATTCGTTACCCTTTAAACGACTATCATAATAGCTTCTTGCGCGAGACGTAACAAAGAGCCATTACGTCACGACGCAGAGTTATCACTTCTGTGGATAGAGGGGTCACATGTTTTTAAGAAAACTGGTCGACAAATTTTTATTAAATTGTTCACCTGACAGTTGTCGGATACATTCTGCCTTTTTGATCCACTAAATAACGGTTGAGACTTCTGAGAACTAAACATAGAACAGCAAACATTGTTAAACATTGTTTTTCAATAATTCTTATATAAAATACCACTGCGCTGGTGTTTAGGTTTATTTTCTGTCGGTGATAATAATGTTTAAGGATGACCAGTTAAATATTAAATTCTTTGGACATAATACAGCTACAACGAGGAGTTTTGTCGAAGTAGAAAGGATACAGGAGTTAATAGTATAGATAGTACATAGCAGGAGTACATAAATAAATAATGTAGATGCATAGTATAGATACATAACTAATACTACATGCTGAATACATATCTATCTAAAATCAGTTATCCCAGCAGATTAGCTGTTAAAGTTTAAGTGAAAATCTAACTTACTTTTGCACCATTTAATTGAATACCCTGAATTATTGGATTCTGTTAATGCATTTTATGATTTTCCACTATATGCTCTAGTAGTGACATTATAAATATCTACGGCTGACCACACAAAGAAATACATGACGTGGAAAATTTGAATCTCAAAGCAAACGCTGCTTTTCAGTGGGCAGCCGTTAGTGTCTGGTCACACATTTTCGTAAATCTTTTTCGTCAAGCATACAGCACAGGTACAAGCGCATATAGATACCACAAATCCAACAGGGAAATTCCACTGTTCGAAATTCGATTATTCATGAATAGCGGATCAACGAAGCAACGAATTTTCAGCGTGTTTTCAAGCCTATTCAAGAGAATAATTGACTGGTAACTAGGTTGTCCTATCTTAGTCCTTGTATGTTAAACTTTAAGGCTGAGCACCGGCTAAACACTTTTAATGTTTCATATGCTACAACATGGCACTGATGACCCCCATCAAGTCCAACAACATGAGGCCCCCCTTCCAATTGGACTGCATGTCCCCCCTCAAGACCAACAGGTCCCCCTCAAAACCAACAGGTCCCCACTCAAGACCAACAGGTCCCCCCTCAAGACCAACAGATCCCCCCTCAAGACCAAAATCAAAACCAGCTGGAGGTACTCCCTCAAGGCCAACAAGTCCAACATGAGGACTTGAGGAAAGTTCTGAACCGAAGACGACGAAGACGACCAGCTTAGAAAGATACTTCATCCCATTTAATTCCACAGTAGCTACAAATTCATAAGATCCCACAATCTTTTTCGATTAGCACATAATGATTTTGACAGACTTCAGTGTCAGATTCTCAGAATGGATTTCCTGCAATTTTCATCCCATGACCGATTCAGCAATTCCTTTCGAAAATCGAAATGCAGAAAGACTGGAAGGAAGATCTTGCGTCAGTATTCGAAGTGTGCTACAAAGAAAGCAAACCTTGCGTTAGTATTCGAAGTAGGCCACAAAGAAAGTAATATTCCAGCTAGAAATCTTGCCTAAGTTATAGACCTGTACCAAAATATTTTAACTAGAATAGAGATACCAAAATTCCGTAATTTTTTATAGCCTAGGATTACTTATTTAAAAATGTAACTCTTGTTAAGAAAAAAATGTATATATATATATATATAGTAAGAAAAATATGTATATTGTAGATGTTTGTCACGTTATTTGCAGCAAAATTCCTGTTATTTTGTTTCTATGACAATGCATTTAATGCATGCACCCACTTTAATATTAAAAAAGTTCGCATTTATTAAATATATGAACGAAAACTTCCAATCCAATCCAAAAATGTAGAGCAACTGGGTCCAACATTGCGTTGGTCTATTTAGACCTTTCTTTTGGGCAGGACAGACCTCAACTGTAGCCGCCTCTACTGGTAGCTTACCTTCTCCAAGATGACCTTGGTTTACAACGTACAAACTTAAATCTCCCGCCTTAAAAATCAAGTAACTCTACTGCAAGTTGCTGAAGCGAGGGAACTACAGAATAAATAGTTTAGGAACTAGATGGCCACCCACTGCTAAAGACAAAGACATTAAGCGTAACGTTACGTTGCGATGTCATAGGTCTAGAAAGTTTGACCAAAAAACTGGTGCCTGTATTAAATAGTTGTTATTCGGGCTACTAATGGGGATAATGAGTTTGTCGCAAACAGTAGTAACTGATTTTATGTTATTCCCTTTCCATTTCAGGAGGACCAGAAAGAATATGCTCATTACCTCAAAATTTAGAACTTGAAAAGAAACAAACAACAACGACAGAGACAGAGGAGACGGAGGGAACGAGAAGAGCGGAGTGAGAGAACCCATGAGGGAGTAGGGAAGGGAGGAGGACGGAAGGAGGGGTGGGAATAGGGAAGATAGTGGGAGGAGGGGAGAGAGAGAGGTGGGAAGAGGGCGAAAGGAGGAGGGGAGAGAGAGAGGTGGGAAGAGGGCGAATGGAAGAGGGGAGAGAGAGAGGTGGGAAGAGGGCAAAAGGAGGAGGGGGTTTGGGAGTAGGGAAGAGGCGAAAGGAGGGGGGATTCAATTCGTGGGGAGAGACCCTGACCCAGACCCTGTCACAAAATGGAAGCAAAAAATCCTTACCAGGTTATCGGCAGCGTTGACGTGGCGATGCCGGAACAAAAACATGTGGCGCGAAATTCAAATTTGGCACAGCACGTGCGTTAAAATCACAGCACGTGTTTATTAACATTAAGAAAATGAAAATGCAAGGATTCCGAGACGCAATAAAGGAAAGACACATCAAGGCAACCACGAGTAATAAGATGTCTTGTTCATGTCACCTAGGGTCATCATCTCCTGAAAACACTGAGGTATTGAAGATGATTGAAGAAAGTCATTTGCTGATGGGATTGCTTCAGATTGCTTGGCTGTTGTTTGTTGTTTGGAGCTCAAGTTTCTGTGAAATTCTATTTTGATTCAGGCTGCTGAATATCCACTTTATAGTTAGGTTCTGAGATTCCCTGTTGGTCAAAACCAGGCCAAAAACTGTGTGTGAATTTCCTAATCTAGGCTAGTCTTATCTGAGCCTTATTGGCACTGATATTCTGCACTAAAGTTAATAGCTGCATTATGTTGCTGTTTTCCAATTAACCAGCATGCAGGATTTCCATTATAAACCATTTTCTTCCTTTGGTTAACCGACCAAAGTATTTATAAGACTTTTTTGGTGCCAGTTGGTCAACAGTGCTAGAACGGTGTGGTGGACTGAGGTGGGAGCTAGATCCGACATAGATTTGACATAGGCTTTTGGCAGGGCACTAATTTCGAAATTATCTTCGGAGAGATCAGCACTGTCAACAGGAAGAAGCTTGAGTTGCTTAAAAGCCGTCTTTTAGAGTTAAGCAGATCGAAAGTATTCACTGGCAAAAATATTCGTTGTTAACTGTCATCGCTTACGATTTACAGTTTAGTTGCGAGCTGTATTTCAGTCCATGTCCCATCTCAATTTTTGAGCGATGCATAGCAGTGAATACCTGAATTCAGGTAGCCACCTCTCAATGATTTTACTGAGTAATTTTAACACTGAGCTTCGCAACATGTTCCTTTTGCAAAACAGATTCATGAATTTGTGTCTTGCTAAGTCTTCTTTTCCTACCAAAAAGGACAACTGCATCCTGACTCAACTGATTTCTATGTTAAGATGCATTCTTTTATTTTTCTGAACCATGCTAAAATTCTAATTTCCTAATCAAAATCAATTTTGTCACAGGGGACTTACGAAGATCCCAAATTTATTTTTTTTTTCACAAAAAGAAGAGCAGCAAATGAGTCATAACCCATTGTTTGCCAGCACAGTAAAAATATCCCAGTTAGAACAGGAAAGTTTTTGAGATTTCATCCTGTTGTAACTGTAATTCCCTTTTCAGGTTGCTTCTCTGGAACTGCTTTTGGTCAAATATTTGCCGAAGAAAATAGTAAATGAGTTGTATAATGCTGGATGCTTTAAATGTCGTAGCCCAAATGTGAAATACATATGTGTGTGTTGCATAGAAACATATTCCTCTTCAAGACACAAAAGTGAAAAGGATGTCAGAAGCAGTGTGGATAAAAGCTTGTCCATGGACATAAACATGGATGTCGACAGTAGTTGTGATGATGATGTAATTGAAACGAGTGGTACCAATACAATAGATACTTTGCTGCCCCCATCACTTGAAAAGGAAGCAGAGCTAAAGAGACTAGATGAAACTTTGACTAGCCTATTTACTGCTCACTCCCTTTATAGTGAACTGACTTCCATGATGCAATTGGAGAGAAAGAACCTGAGATCAGCTTATCAAAGAAAGTTTTGAGAGCTGATAGACTTCGATTATAGCATGGCTCAGTGACAGTCCGAAATGCCTCGTGAATATCCTTCTTGCCTCATGTGAGAAGGGGAAGCAGAGCTAAAGAGACTAGATGAAACTTTGTCCAGCCTATTTACTGCTCACTCCCTTTATAGTGAATTGACTTCTATGATGCAATTGGAGAGAAAGATCCTGAGGTCAGCTTATCCAAGAAAGTTTGGAGAGCTGAAGGACTTCGATTATATAGCATGGCTTAGTGACCGTCCGAAATGCCTCGTGAATATCCTTCTTGCCTCATGTGAGAAGGACATTAGCTATCTTTGTCAAGATGAGTGTACGGATGCCCAAATTTTTTGATTATGCAAAACTTATGAAGAGTGGCTTTTCTTGGGGACAGAGAGGCTAATCCTTCCATCAAGCTTAGCCGAAACGCTTCTCCTGTTAAGTACAGATGACACTCGCACTGTCATTGGTAAGTACATACAGAGAATAGATCTAATGATATTAACTATATAATTACATCTATTTCACTAGACTTATGCATGCAAAAGATACATGGGTTCCATATTGTGCTCTATTCTAATTCTATGCAGGAGCTCAGAGGACCTTTTAAAACAAGACGAGGTCTTTGACCGGAATGTTCAACTCTATTTCTGACACTTCTCGTCCCAAATTTCTCAAATCGATTTTTTCAAAAAACCTGACCCGGCTCCCCCCCCCTCCTGAAATGTTGAGGTACATTGTCCATCTTCGAACTTGACCGGACCGTAGTCAAAGGTAACCTTTGTGTCAAATTTCGTCAAAGTCAGAGCATCCCTTCACGAGTTATCGTATTTCGGACAGACGGATGCACAGATGGGCGGATGCTTAAAAAACCTGAAAGCCGTCTAGGTGGCTTGCTAGTGGGGCAATAATAATATATTGTTTCCGCTTGTGTCATGGAACTATCTATCGCTTCTGGAGACTCATCACTCGAAGAGACCAGGGACAGGTACAACCGTAAGCAAAATACTTCTGCCTTAAAAAGTCAGCGACATCGACCATCTCTGCTTTAGAGTTGGCCTAAAAAAATTTTTTCTCCAGTATCATAGCTCACCAGAAAGCGCCCTGTTTTTCTCTTGTCTCTTGGACAAGGCACAGAAAGCTTTCAGTATCAACCCGAACTGCTAGCTATCACTTGAATGATTTATAAGTGTTCCTGCAGAGCTATCCAGACTGAGCATTTCTGCGCTGAATTATTTCTATTATACAGTCGTTATTAGTAACTACTTTTTTTTTTTAGATCACCACGGAACATTCTCTCCTGGTGGAAAAGCTACCTTTGTGAGAAATCTCGTGGAAGATAATTCAAAGGAGCCTAACGTTATCGAGGACCTTCTGCAGGTATAAAACTTTTTATAATAGTGTTCAACAAGACAAGGTCTTCGATGCGATCCCTTGCTTAGAATCTTGTCGGCATTGCCGTCAGACAAAAGGTCACAACGTGAAATAAGAACATCATAAGAACAAACAAAACAAAAACACTCAAAAACCTCATTGCCGGCAATTTTATCTCAGATTGACCCCCCCCCCCCCCTGCAAAGAAACCATAGCTACGAGAGGGGGAAATTTACCACCCGGCAACGCTGGCTGAAATGTGAGAACTGGACCGGCAACCTTGCATCATTTTTCAGGTGTCTTCTTGGCAAAGCTGTTCCGTCTCTGTCGATTCTCGTCAAAATTATACAGCTTGTCCGAACGATGGAATGGTTACCTGGAATTCTTTCTAACTTTCAGATCATTCGGTATCGTTGGCATATGGTTGGGGATCGTTTGCTATAATGACAGTCAGTGGCGTCATGAAATGCCCTAGTTCGCGGTTGGGAGTGGGGCAAACTACATTGAACTACATAGCTGGCCCCAGTTACAATTTGTCTTTCCAGGTTCTCCATACTGAAGGCCCACCCAAACCGTTAGACGACCAGGCAGAAACAATTCGTAAGGACCCTTAATCAGAGATAAAGCCATTTGTTCCATCTGTGAAACAAATGGTGTTGTTTGCGATTGGCTGCACCTGCTGTGCTTGCAAAACGTGTGATCGATGTTAATAAAGCTGTCACTGTGGCCATCCCGGTTACAGCAGTCTAGTCTGCTAACTCGTAGAATTTTCTTGTCTAGCATGTCCTTGTCTGTACCTACACCCCATATATTCTACTGACCCAGTGTTTTCCAAAATCCTAATTTGACTTAAATCAGAAATTTTAAGTTTTCGGTGGACGAAATGCGTGTCCTGCGAGAAAACAAACTTCAGGATGCATTGAGGATGTATTTTTGTCCCTGACCGAATTGATCGTTTACTTTAGATTGTCTTTTTACTTCAGCTAAATCGTGATTTTGGCCGAATTTCGGACGAACTACTCGAAATAAGAATTCATCTCGGCTCCTTCCCTCTATACCGGATCTCTTGAAGTTTAACCGTAAAGGGCTGAGATAGGAATGTCTAATAACCCAACACGTATTCAACTGGAGAGACTGGAAAACCTGATGAAACTGAGTTACTTTGTTGCTCCTCTATTCACGAATTATCGTTTTTTTTTATAGTAGAATTTTTCCTGTCGGATGTGTGTCACCTCTATGCCCTTACACCTTTGTTGTGTGCTTGAAGATACGATTTACGAAGATCCAATCTTCACGCAGTGAGCTACCTTCCGCAATATTATCATTTGCCACTGAAAGCCGCGTTTGTTAAAAAATTCAAATAGACCGTCACACAAAAAAAAATGTGAAAACAATATAATCCTATAACACATTCCAAAGATAGCGTGGTGTTAAGTCAAATGACACAAAATTAAGTTGACTTGTCATCTAAACATTAATTAACTTCTGACACTTGGCCTTGTCAAGTTTTGGTATGTTGCAGCATCACCATTCAGCGTGTCTGCTTATCCTTTTGTTGAACCCCCAATCGAATTTGGAGAAAACTTTTACTTTTGCCAGATTTCCTATTTTTCTGGCCAACTATTTATCCATCGACAACTAAGTTTCAGATAAGGAAGCAGCAATTCTCATATCACCACTTATCTACTAAATGATTTGCTTTTCAAAAATGTCAGTTCTGTTCCTTAACCTGGAAACTCCTCCCCCACCCCAAAATGCACGGCTAAAAAGCCCATCTACAAACTTGTACGTGTATATATTCGGCCAGTGAGCGTCACACCAAGTTTGAACAAAATGACACAGCTTTTAGGAAGGAACAGATAAACAGCGTAAGTCATAGGTAACCCATAACTTACTTTTTGGGATCCCAAAAACTAGATTCAAATTAAAAGATGCATATTGTCTCACAACTAAATACTTTCCTTCGTTTCTAGAGAACTAAGGCAGATGAAAGGATTATGCGGAAAATTGCATTCTTCTGTGTCAAACAGAAAGACAGATACACCACCGAAGAAACATGATATAGAACTTTCCAAAGCTGTATTAGGCAAGAAAACCACCATGACTGAAGATATTGATATGGAGGTATTTGACTTGGTGTTGTTACTGGAATCTGAGAAGGGATATCCTAAGATAGCAGGTGCTGGCGGTTTCATTTTTATGCATTCGACGTCAGGGAGATACCCGAAACTAATTGAAACTCTCGAGTCTTCACCAAGATGGGCTCAACCTTTGGAGATAAAGTGAGTTTTCAACAGGAGTCTGGAGGTGGTCTCAGTCTGGAGGTGGTGGTTGTAACGGCATCATCAAAACAGACCACTAACGAAACGGACTATCCGTCAAAAGAAGCGCGAATCAAATGGGGAGCCATCGCCAATAGTGCGTTCCTGGATTTGAAGAAGCGTGTAGCGGCCCATGATACTGTTTTACCAGAGCAAAGTGTACATCCATGTAAACAGAGATTTATTACAGTGAGGAGGAATGATGCCTTTAATCCTTTTGTGCGTGAGGCATCAAAAGGAACTTTTAAATGGGAAGAACTTACTAGACAGGAACGAGTGGACAATGGGGAATTACGAGAGTTTTGACGACTCTTATTTTCAGACATGGTAAGACGAATTTGTGCAGGAAACACTGGTAGGTATCATTTTCAAGCAGTGGATTAGGAAAGGGTGCGCAAAAATGAATACTTCTTGCATGGGAAGATCTTGTTATGACTCCTGTTCGAAGACATCCCATTTCCCCAATGGTTTCATCCGTCAGTTGTGCAAGGAACACTGATAGATAGCATTTTCAAGCAGTGGATCAGAAAAAGCTGCACAAAAATGAATACTTCTTGCATGGGAAGATCTTGGCATGACTCCTGTTCGAAGACATCCCATTTCCCCAATGGTTTCATCCGTCAGTGCACCAAATGCCGGGAGGACGCGATATCTCCAATGTGGAACTTGGCGTGGATGAAATATTGGATGAGAAGCTTACAGGGCTTGCTGAACTGGTTAGTTCCTTAAAGCTGCATTGTAGAATTCTGATTGAGTTTCTGATTTTCAGACTTTCTCCTTCACAGTTTTTTAGCTGGATGCTTTGAGGATAAACAAATTACGTTTTCTAATACTTTCTGATTGAGTAACAATTTCCTTACGAAAACTCTTTAAGAGATCTGCTTCCCGAAATGTAGGTCATGGAAACATTTAAGCTACAGAACGTTTTAAGGAACGTCAGACATGTTTCCCTGACTGCTACAGAACGTTTTAAGGAACGTCAGACATGTTTCCCTGACTACCGACATATAAACCCCCGTGCAACTGAGGGTTTCGTGTCTATGACGGCCCATTATACTGATGACAGAGGCTATCTGTGCAGCAGCGTGCTAACTACTGCAAAGGTCGAAAAGAGGCATATTGCAGATGCTATCAAGACTCACCTTGTGAGAATTGCAACTGAGTGGGAAATTAGGGAACAGGTTGTTGCCGTTGTCGCCGACAGCCGGTGCAAGTGTGGTGCGGGCTGTGAGGAATCTACAGGCTTCAGCCCTTTTGAGATGTTTTATGGCCGAGGACCCACTTGACCTTTTGGAGGAACATTGGGAACGCAATCAAGCAGTCGAAGATAAAATGGTCATCATCCAACGCCGGTTCAGCATCTACTAGAAATCAGGGAGCGCTTAAAGTCAATCACGCAAGCAGCTCACGAAAATTTGGCAAGGACACAGGTTGGACGAAGAAGTACTACGACAAGAAAACGAAGCCTTGACATCTTGAACTGGGAGATGAAGTATTACTTTACAGTCCATCCTCTACAATAAACTAACAATTCAGATTCAAGAAAAACTAAGAATTATTTTTGTCCATCTTTCAGCAACGTTACCCAATTATTTTACGGCATAATTTAAATAAATAGGCGTAAAAGACACTGATAACACCACTTACAGTGTAATACATTGGAGCATGCTTGGAGAGGTTGGCTTTTGAATTTTACCGTAGACATTCCAAGAAATTGCCAAGAGATATGAAAAAACAGGAGGGGGTTTAATATTCTGTGGTGCAACATCTCATGGATCAGGAGACAGGGAAGGAAGCACTAGCGGACAGTGCAATAACTGGCTTGTATTTATAACTGAGTATGAGCCACTTCTAATATTCTTCTTCTTCTCATTTCTGTCAGATTTTTTTTTCCGGTGCGGACTCTTTCTGTTGGATATCGAAGATAGATGGCGAACATAACTGAAATTGCCAAAATATTGTTTTCGATATCGGTATTAATTTCGCCCAACACCAAAACTTGTTGCAAATCATTAAGATCAAGAATCTCTGCCTTTTGAGCAAGCTCAAACATTTTGAATTCTAAGCAGCCAAAAAACTTGCCTTTCCCATTTTATTTTCTGTAAAAGTAGTTCAAACCAATCCAAAAACCTCTTGCTGATGAACAAACGCTGACGACGGTATCACACAGATTTTAGGGAATATTTTATATTTATTAAGCTATATTACTGCAGATCGCTGCAAAAATCGAAGAGGTATCATCCAATTAAACTGGTATTTTTCTTAATTGTTTAGACCTCCTTTGGTAAGTTGTAAGTCTCCTGTTCTGACCTTTTTTTCCAGATTATTACTATTTTTCTAGTTGTTTCAGGTTTTCTCAGTTCCAGCCTAGTAATTCCCAAGTCACAAAATGTCTTGTTACATTCCTGTGATGTCTAGGTAAGTATCTCTTCTGAATGAGGCTAATAATTTCATAAGCCTGTTTATTCCCACATCATCCCAGCACTTTCAGTCTTAAATTTTAAACAATGTTAGCTGATTCGTTTACTGTCAACCCGGTAACTGGCTAGGATGATTTTCAACTATAATCCATATTCTCCTTTCTGTTTATCTACTTGAATCCTTGTAAAAAAAAATTTGGTGGATGTTTGTCGATCGGCTAACCAACATGTGGCCAAAAGTTTTGGTGTCGCCAGTCGAACTGTGTGGGATGTCGAAAAAACGGCTTGTAGCGGCAATTAGGCTGGTTAACTGGATGACAGATAATCTGTGAAAATGCAACTATTACCAGAGCCAAATACATGAGAAAAAGAAGAGATTTCGCATGAGAATTTTCTTTTGTTTATAATTAAACTTCAGTGTCCAAACGAAAATCAAATTTTGCAGGAGGAGATTATAATGTCACTCATTAGTATCAACTTCCAACTAACTGTGAGGAGACCCGTATATTGCACTCCTAGTAGTCTTGTTTTTACGCACTATTGTTGTGTCTACTGACTATCTTGTTTTTACTCACTATTGTTGTGTTTACTGACTATTTGTAGTGTCTATAAGAGAGATTTTGGTCTCACCTAGTCAACATATTGTAATTTTTAGTTAAGGTACAGTTTTTTGCTATAAACTTTTTCCGAGCTTTTAATTCATTGGTACAGGATGGGTGGCCAACCTTGAATTCCGATTACCTTAAAACTGGCCTCAAAACATTAAAATAAAATTACTTCGAAGTCCTAACTAGGTCCTAATTGTCATGAAGCAAAATCAACTGACCTCTGACCTATTTAAGGACTTGTGGCAAAACATGAGAAGTAGGAGACTTGCATCATGCTTTTGTCATTCGATTTAATAATAATAATTTCATTTAAATAATGGTATAAGATTTAATATGAGGTTTTAGCCATGCCACTCCTTTTTCATCCGTATTGCTACAATTGCTAGAGTGAACTTTTGATAGTAATGCATAACTTTTCTTGTTTATTTCACATGGAACCAATATTTATATTATTTTTTTCAATGTGCCGTTGAGTTACTAATTATTTTCTGCACATTGAAGTAAGTAGATGGAAAGATTTCTTGTTTTAAAATCCCAATAAAAGCTCAACTTTCTTTAGGGCAATGACAGGGCCCTCTAGCTGTATTACTAGTTCTGTTAAAAAATCAGAACTTACTTTTACTGATGGGGTTCTGTCACTAAATTTGAGCAAAAACTGACTAAAGATGTCACGTCTTGTTTCTGTTGCTCCTGACCTGATTTTCCAGTCTCAACTTAACAGTCTACTTAAATGGTCGAATTCTTACTCTTTCAAGTAATTACTGTCTTACACTTGATAAAACTATGTAGTACTAATAGCATACTTTTTTATGTTGATTATCAGATTAATAAATACAATTTCTTATATATTTTTTTATCAACAGCTTCGAAGATTTACCACCTCTGGATCAAGTTGCAGAAAACATCCATGGATTCCATACTGCCAAAAAGCCTGCTGCTCCAGTAGCTGTTTGATGAGCATTTGCTTTATATTATAATTAAATTTTTACAGTATACCAACCATTGACAATTCTTGTCTTGCTCTCGAAAGATTCGAACTTTATTGCTATATAGGAAATATAAAATACAACAGGAGTATTGAACTGAAATTCGACAAGCTATCAACTTGATGCCAGCTGTAACTATAAATGGTAATTATCTCATTATCTAGTAGGTAATTGTGTTTCTGTATCGACTGCATGATAAAATTGGTCTCTGTCTTCCTTATTTTATCATCCACCATTCCATCTTATTATGTCTCCTAGGAATCTTATCGATCTTTGTGAATTCTTACCACTGGGGATTCTCATCACTCTCGTTTGTCTTAATGTCTTCCTTTTGACGGGAACCCGTCAGTTGGCCCACCTGCATTTTGCCTAAAAATTCCGTCAGTTGGCTTAAGTTTTCCGGCAGTTCGCCCACCCGTAACTTGGATAACCAAAATCCGTCAGTTCGCCTACCCGTCATTTCATCCACCCTTAGTTCTGCCCACCTGTCACTACGTCCACCCGCGTTCTGTCCAACCTCTTTATTGATCAGGTCACAAGTAATGTCTCGTTTGTTGTTTCCTAACCATTTGATCCGAAAGGCTTTATTTCCATATTTGCATTCCCCTCCATCCGCGCGAATTACGACAAAGTCATGCCGACCTTCATTGTCTGGATGACGATTTATAATACAGATCATCTTCGGCTTGACTAGATCCATACTAGACGGTTCGCCCATTCCACGTTCATAAACTGGCATTCAGAAGTCTTACCCGGTTGTGCGTAGTATATCGTTCGCTTGGGTATAAGCAGACCCAAAATAGTGTTGGCTATCTCTGCGTATTTCCCAAAACTGAAGCTCCCTTTTCCCGGAATAAACCTCTGGCTGGTCAAATGGACCCTTGTACGTATGGACGATTCCGAAATAGAGAAGACAGAGACGATCAAATAGTACGTCTTTTTCTTCAGTCGCTAGATTCTGGGAGGTTGCTAGCTACTTTCCGCTTTCAGAACTAACAAGCTGGAAGTTATTAAGGTTTAGAAGGGTCACGCGGTCTTTAACAGGTTTCTTTGCCTCAACACACTTCAGGAAGAGCATAGTGAACATCGGACCGGTGGCTCCATTCTTTTTCGAATACTCTAGAAAGTGACAGGGAATACAAATCGTGGCACAACCCCAGATAGCGTGCTAAAGAACATATAATGTAAAAATAAAAATAAATCATAAATCCTTGGAACAGTGAAACTGATGACGCAACGCTTTTCAATTTTGTATATCTGCACAGATATCTGAATCAGCAAAACATCCAGTGGTATTGTTACTTTACGGAGGGTCTCAAATGCAGCTACGACGTTCGGTTTTGACAGCTGTGAAAGATCGAGTTTCTCAACAACAGATACAACTTCGCTTTCTGATCTCTCATTTAGCCACTTGAGAATGTCTGTGAAGAAAGCATCACATTTTTTTCGTACTTTCTGGATCGGGAGAGACATCATTACACGATTCAGCTTTCTTAGAATCGCAATTTTTTCTGCACGTACACGTACAAGTCCTAAGGTGCAGTCGATAACAGATTCTGTAGCATTTCTGACATCATTAAATTACAAAACAACAGCCAGAACACCCTATGGACGAGTAAATGTTTCTATAGCTAGTTCAGAATCAATCTGCTCAACAGCTTAATTCAGTATCATCGTAGAAAAAACGTTCAAAGTCTGCACAGCAACATTCGAGTTCAGTTCTGCTTGTCCGCTCCTGTCCATTTCTGCTTATCCATAGACCACTGAACTCCAAAAGAACGTACAGAACATCCGTGGGATTTGTCGATGCTCCATTGGCAAACACAGAATCAAAATGCTCAACAGCTTCATTCAACATCATCACAGAAAAAAAAACATTCAAAGCCTGCAAAGCAACATTCAAGTGCATTTCTACCAAGTGCATTTCTTCCAGCAGAACCTCAAGCGAATAGGCGTAAATCCCTCAAGTTTTATTTTGACGCAATTGCTCTATTTTGACGCAATTGCTCTCCTTCAGACCACTCTCAAACACAGTTTCAGCATATTCCGAACTCGATTGTACATTTTTGTGTACACTAAACTCCTTTCCGCCACAGACCAGAGTGAGGTCTTCCTAATCAGCCGTTGTTCATTTATCTTATCCAAGTTTATATTGTCGAAAGAGCTTCATCTCCGAACAAGTCACCAGTCTAAGTCTATTAATAGTTCTATTTGGTCGCAATTTCTCTACTTCAGACCACTCTCAAAAACAGTTTCAAAATATTCCAAACTTGATACAAGTACATTTCTATGTACACTATAACACACTGTTCTTCTAAACAAAGATTACAACAAAATGGGACACAGAAGAAATTTGTAAAACGCCGAGGATCAGAGCGTTTTTTGCGATCCCAATGAAGAGTAAAGAATAGCTATGAAATCACAAATCTCTCAATCATTATTCATTCAGCTTATCGAAGCGGCTGATAATTGGTACAGTGAAACCAATTACACCACACTTTTCGTTTTAGTATTGCTCCATATAGAGATACTTGGAACTGTGACAATTATTACACCACACTTTTCGTTTTTGTATTGCTCCATATAGCGATACTTGGAAAAGTGAAGTTTATTACACCACACTTTCACACCTCTCCTTTTCGTTTTTATATTGCTCCATATAGAGATACTTGGAACAGTGAAATTTATTGCACCACACTTTTCGTTTTTGTATTGTTCCATATAGAGATACTTGGAACAGTGAAACTTATTAAACCACACTTTCGTTTTTGTAGTGCTCCATATACTTGGAACTATACTTGGAACAGTGAAATTTATTAAACCACACTTTTTGATTTTTATATTGCTCCATATAGAGCAGGCACGTACGCAGAGGGGGGGGGGCTCCGGGCCCGGCCCCCCCACGGAATCCCACGATTTTTTTTCGCATAATTTCCTGATTCTTAACACAGAGAAAGGGTTAAAAGGTTAATTACTGATCTAGACAGAATTTCTCTAGGGAATAAAGCGGTCGTAGGCACGCGGAGCACGCTCCGCCGGCACGAAGAGTTAGTCAGCAAGACAAGAGTAGTCAGTTGACAGTCTAAAACCAAGTGTTGCTAAAGAAAGGACAAGTGTAAAAATGTCGAAAAAACAACAGTGTTCTCCAGCTTTGGGGTAAAAAACCGAATTAGTGAGGTTGACTCGGAAAAAAGTGACAATAGTGATCATCTGAACATTGCCGTTGCGACTGAACCTTCGACTTCAGCTCAAGGACCAATGCCTAATGCTGAGGTAGTAGCAGACAAACGTGAAGAAATAAACATTGACGTTGGAACCTTTTTAGAAAGAACAGGTTCGCTTTCCGATGAAAAAAAGTATAATTTACTGAAAAGGCATTTCAAACCAAACAAGGACTATCCTTTCCCAGTTCATCTCACTGGCTCAAAAACAAGGAAGTTTCAAGTTAGCTGGATGGATAAGTACGCTTGTCTAGTATTTTCTGCAGTGAAAAAAGGGTGTTTCTGCAAATATTGTGCTTTGTTTGCTTGTTATCAAGCCGGAAGGGGGTCTCACCGAAAATTAGGGCAGCTTGTCTTGGGGCCTCGCGTGAATTGGAAAAACGCCCTGGAAGACTTTTCTAAACACCAGTCAAACTCCTACCATAAAGACGCTGTTGTTTGGGGGGAAAGTTTTCTGGTAACAATGAGTGGGCAAAAGTCCTCTATAGTGGAAGTCTTGAATACTCAGAAAAGCGATGAAATAGAAATAAACAGAAAACGGCTCCGTCTAATCACAGAAACAATACTGCTGTGTGGACTGTGTTGTAACTGGAGATGAACCTTACGGTCTAATCTGAAGATGGAACCTTACAACGTGAGCTTAGGGTAGCGTGTGCCGATGCGTGTAAGGCGGCGGGTAAGTAAGGGCGGTAATAGACAAGGTTTACGATAACATATAATGGTTTTATTTCTGACTTACTCTTTATAAAGGTAATCCCAATCCGGGTAAATAGACAACACAGTCGATAACGACAATAGGTTAAGTGATCCAAAATACGAAAGACAAATAATAGACAACTAAACGAGCTTATATACTCCTAACTGCACAAGTGAAGGTTCAACTGACGTAATATATAATTTAGCTTCCTGACCGGAAGCTACCTGATGTCGACGTAGTATGGAATTTAGCCATATCCAACTGACGTGGACTAACCGGAAGCTACCTGATGTCGACGTAGTATTGAATTTAGCAATATCCAACTGACGTGGACTTCAGTTTAACAGGATGTTATTTAGTTGTGAGTCTTCATTTGTGCAATTTTAGATTCTACGAACTACTAAAGGATCATGTTCACTTCGGTATGTACATATAGTTAGTTAAGCACTTGACACAGAGACCAACACAACACTTGCACTGCGTGGGGATGAAGATTCGGGGAAATTGACCTTTGTAGAGCCTGTAAAAAACGATGGAAATTTTAGGACCTTGCTGCGCTATCGGATGAAAGACGATCCAATAATGAAAGAGGTGTTTGAGAAAAGTGCGGGCAATGCCCAGTACTGTAGTCCCAGAATTCAGAACGAACTGGTTTATATTTGTGGAGAGCTCATTACTACAAAGATTGTTGATCAAGTGAAATCGGCTCGTTTTTTCACCATCCTGGCGGATGAGACAACCGACATATCAAGGCAGGAACAGATGGCTCTAGGGCTTCGATTTTTGGACAGCGAAACTTTGCAGATCAGGGAAGAGTTTGTCGAGTTTGCTGTTGTTGAAGCCTTGCGACGTGAAAGCCTCGGTCAATTTATACTAAGTCGAACTACTTTGGTCTCGATATGGAACTATGCAGAGGACAAGGGTATGATGGGGCTGCAAACATGAGCGGGCATTTGTCAGGAGCCCAGGCTTTTATCCCGAACAAATATCCACTCGCCAACGACGAGTAAATGTTTCTATAGCTAGTTTCTCGCCCTTGAACTTGCTCTTGACGGACTCGAGCAAGATCCCTGATATCAAGCACTGTATGATGGTTATTCCTGAAACAGTAAGTTTCTTTCACTTCAGTGCCAAGCGAAGCGCTGTCTTAAAAACTTACACTGAAGTCAATCTAAAAGGATTGTGCGAAACTCGATGGGTCGAAAGACACGATGCGATACAGATATCAAAGCAGTTAATTGTTCCAATCTGTAAGGCCCTAGAAGACATAGAGACAAGTGGGGACTCCGTGGCGTTATCAAAAGCCAGAAGTCTGCTCAATAACATCCAGAGCTTGGACTATATAGTGACCATTATTGTGATGGATTTTTTTCTGGGGTAAACACTGAATTTGTCTAAGCTGCTGCAGCCAGAAAACATCGATATGGCTAGGTGCATTCAGTGTGTCGAAAGTGTGACAGAAATGTTTCAAGATATACGAAATAAGGCGGAGGAGAACTTCAGTCAGCTGTTTTCGGAAGTCACATGCATATGCCAGGAACCGGAAATCACCGTTGCCCTGCCACGAAAGAGAAACGTCGTCAATATCCCAAATGATATTCCGGCAGAAAAGCAAATAGAATTCGTGGACCAACTCATACAATAGTTGCGTTTTTGATCCGAATTCTCCTCGCGATTCTCCTCCGAATTCTCCTATTTCGCGTTTTTGGACTATTCAGATGAAGCGAATTCTCCTTTCCTTGCGTTTTTGTCAGAATCGAGAACGGGGAAATTAGTGTCAAATTAGTGTTTTTGTCAAAAGCGAGAATGGCGAAGCTAGAGGAGCAAAAACGTTATTTTTGTACGAGAATCGAGAATTCAGAATCGAGAATTCAGAACGGAGAATTCGGATCAAAAACGCAACTAATCACTCGAATCTCGATTCACAAAGCAAAAAGTTATTCTGAAAGGCCTCAGCGGAATCCTGCCATCTTTTTGTCGTAAAAGAGCCTATTGGCGATGTTAAAGACCTGATCAAGTTATATGCCTCAGATCTGACAAGCTCGGAGTCCGCTGTGAAGGCTGAGCGTGAACTATGGCGGGCTAAGTGGCTAAAAGTAGATCCCAGTCTTTTTCCAAAGACGGCAGTGCAGAGCCTGGCTGAGTGTGAGCGAGGCATATTTCCCAACGTCCAAATGTCACTCCGCATTGTCTGTGTCATGCCTACTTCTACAGCATGTGTTGAGAGGTCATTTTCCTCAATGAAAAGGCTAAAAACCTATCTCCGCAGCCGAATGGGTGAAGGTCGATTAAATGGCTTGGCACTTTTGAACGTCCATCGAGATGTTTCTGTATCAGTGGATGAGATTCTGGAAAAGTTTGCTCTTAGCTCTGCTCGTCGGTTGCAGTTTGCAATATAGGGCGAGTCTCTATTTCTTGATATGTGTGCTTTTGGTTTTTGAGATGTTACATAATATAATGCGCCTTTTATATACTGTTTTGAAGGATTTGGGCCACCACCGAAAAAAAAATCCTGCGTACGTGCCTGGTATAGAGATACTTGAAACAGTGAAATTTATTACACCACACTTTTCGTTTCTGTATTGCTCCATATAGTAATACTTGGAACAGTGAAATTAATTACACCACACTTTTCGTTTTTGTATTGCTCCATATAGAGATACTTGGAACAGAGAAATTTTTTACACGACACTTTCAAATCGAGCTTCGTTACTTGTGACAAAGACTTTCGTCGGTCCACCAAGCCCTTCCAGGGCTCAAACTCGTAACATATCTAGAGAGAGATGTTCTGTCTAGGGACGTTCTGTGAGATGTTCTGTATAGAAAAACCAGTCAATGCTTCTATAGTAAGAGATGCTTCTATAGTAAGTCCATAATCAATCTGCTTAACAGCTTCATTCAACATAATTCACAGAAAGCACATTCAAAGTCTGCAAAGCAACATTCAAGTTCAGTTCTGCTTGTCCTGTGTAGAGATATTCCAGCACAACCTCAAGCGAATCATGATTAAATCCCTCAAGTTCTATTTTGTCGCAATTGCTCTCCTTAAGACCACTCTGAAACACACTTTCAAAATATTCTGAACTCGATGCAAGTACATTTTATGTACACTAAACTCCTTTCCGTCACAGACCAGAGTGAGATCACAGTACTTCTCAATCAGCCGTTGTTCATTAAGCTTATCCAAGTTTATGTTACTGAAAGAGATGTACAGACTGCTACACTTCGGTTCGGGCATGGTCGGATACGGCATTCCGGTTGGTCCTCATCCAACGGGCCCACCAACCGGAATGCCGTATTTGACCATGCCCATACCCCATGTGTCAAACATTGTCTGTTTAAAGGCCTACGTTCAGTTAGCTGGTTATAACATTTAACTCGATGCAAATACATTTTTATGCACATTAAACTCCTTTCCGTCACAGACCAGAGTGAGATCACAGTACTTCCCATTCTTATCCTTAAGTTGTTGAAAGAGCTGTACAGACTGCTACACTTCCGTTCAGGCATGGTCGGATACGGCATTCCGGTTGGTCCCCATCCAACGGGCCCACCAACCGAAATGCCGTATCCAACCATGCCCATACCCTATGTGTCAAACATTGTCTGTTTAAATGCCTACATTCAGTTAGCTGGTTATAACATTTAAAATTCAAAGAACCAACAAATAAAGTAAAGACTCATCTAAGAAGGGAATTCAAAACTGTGCGTAAGAACTGTCCATGTCTGAATTCCATAATGTGCTTCAGTAACGAACAGTTAGGATAGTTTCATTGATAATCTCAATTTCAACTCGAGCTTCGTCATTTGTGACAAAGCCTTTCGTCGGGTCCACCAAGCCCTTCCATGTCACGAATTCGTAACATATCTCTGGTCACCGGTTTTAACATACGTTGGATGGTGGTTCGTTCAAATCTTTCAACTCCTAAGGAGTGCATATGTGCAGCTAATAGAACATTCCATATTTGTCATCTTACTGTTGTTTGACATCTTACTTGTCATCTTACTGTTCTTACTTCATTCTGACACCATTAAATTACAAAACCACATCAGAGCACCCTGGTGATTAGTCACTGCTTCTATAGCAAATCCTGAATCGATCTGCTCAACAGCTTCATTCAACATTATTCTAGAAAACACATTTAAAGTCTTTACAGTAACATCCAAGTTTATTTCTGCTTTTCCTGTGTAGAGATATTCCAGTAAAACCTCAAGCGAATCATAAATTCCTTTCCGACGCAGACCAGAATGAGATCACAGTACTTCCCAATCAGCCGTGTTCAGTTAATGCTTCTACAGCAAGTCCAGAATCAATCTGCTCAACATCTTCATTCAACACCATCGTATACATTCAGCTGAGCAACTGAATGGATGTATTTCACCCGTTCTGGTCATAGACCCTATTGATAATACAGAGTGAGCTCACAGAGGAGAAAAACTTTCCGGCGAGCAGAGGATAAACTGTCCGGCAAGTGGAGTTGTATCATTAATACGGGAGAGTGAAAGCTGCACCAAAATGGACCAAGAGTTGGCGAGGCAAACTCTAGATAGAGTGAATTCTATGGGCAGCAAGCTGGAAAATATAGAGCCGAGTGTCACTGGTTTGCGAGCAGATTTTAACCAGTTCTTGGCGAATGTTTCCTCCCGCATGAAAAAAACTAGAAGGAAACGCCGAGATAGCAGCCGCAATCGTAGCATCCTTGATCAATGAACTAAGTGTTTCAAAAGCGAAGTTGGCACTTTTAGAGCATGAAGCCAAACGGTTCAATTTGGTCCTATACAATTTTGACCCACCGAGAAGGGGTCCCTCGCTTTGTGCAGACGTTACGTGTCCTGAATTCGCTTATCCCCAATCTTCAAATAAGCATGATGGACATAGAGGACATCTTCCGCTTCAAATCAGCGCAAGGGACTCCGCCGGTCTTGATCAAGTTCATCAACAGATCTGCACGTGATTATATACTGAAATCTGCATCACACCTTCGTTATGCGAAATTGTCGGTTTCAGGTGACCATACTGAGGGAGAACAAGCAGCGCGAGCCAAGTTGAAGCCGGGCATGTGGAGAGCACGTGAACAAGGATTTGCGGCTAATCTACGAGGAGCCAAGTTATTGATATAGATAGATAGATAGATAGATATATTTATTACACGACTTCGTAGTAAGATTTAAGATAAAACTCACTAAATTACGAGCCGTCATCAGGCCAAGTAGAACTGCTTACGACGAGTGGTCATCACAGTGGCGGTTTGAATTCAACTACCCAGGTAAGAAACATCCAGCAATTCAATGAAGTACCGGCAGCTAGAAACGTTGGAATTCAAAACTCAAACTCATCACATAATGCAGGCACCGGTGTACCCTGATTCGCTCCCTCAACACCAAGAGCAAATTCCGATGGGTCACGCGTAAATGCCCGTGAAAGGGATCAGGGAGTTGGAGATCTTGTGAAGACGCCAATATTTAGAAGATCAGCTCCCCGATCAGTCCTGGCAAGTGTATCAGGTGGCCCACAAAACCCGGAAAGGACTAGCAGTGAAATTAGCCCAATTGATGGATCAGCTTTACCTCCAAGGAACATAGGCAGTTCCTCTCGGTTCTAGAAACCCAAGCACGTCTCCAGGAATAGCTGGTGGGAACCCTAGAGAGTTGGTTTCCGTTTGGAAGAAGAAAGTGACGGTGAAACGCGTGCGCACGCAGATGGCGATGTTGATTTTAGTGATGCAAGAAGCGTGCTACTAAGCGACGAGATATCGGAAACGGCGTAGGAACTATCGGGTCATGTGCAAAGTAAAAGTCTGTTAGGGATATGCTTAAGGATATGTTACAGTTTGAGAATGGAAGCAGTTCGCGGTCTCAAGAAAGTCGGGATATAATTAGTTTATTAGAGACTTGGGGAAATAGCGAAAGACCCCTGGCAAGCCCGGGTTATGTTTCGTTTGAGTCGCATAGAAAGCGGTCTTCTAGTGGTCGTTTTTATGGAGGTGTATCGCTTATGGGACGAAAGAGGTATTCAAAAATGTGTTTGAGAGTTAAATGTAATTCACAGAATATTGTTTGGATAAAGTTGTTGGTAGGATATTTAAAGTTGTTGATAGGTAGTGTTTACGTCCCTCCACAAGGAAGTTCGTACCAAAATGAGGATACGTGGGATATTTTGAATTATGAGACTTGTAATCTGAAAAATTAGTTTCCTAATTATTGTTTTGTTCTTGTAGGTGACTTCAATGCATATACAAGTAATTTGTCAGAAGTTTCCTGGACAGTGCTCAACTCGGAGGACTTATTTTCGAGGAGGACGAAGCTTACAAATTTACTGTTGTTGTTTTTTCCACAGGTTTCGTGCACCGGATGTTCGGCAGTATACCACGAGAGATGCTGCGGGTGCACATTTCTCCTACAGTACGAATTATGCACGTCTGATATAAACCAGTTATTTTTTTCTTATTTTTTTAGAATCATGTATATCCCATACCTAATGCAAACACCTGGTGAAGGCACTCCTGCTTTAGAGAACCCTGCTTTGATTTTTCTTGAAATATTTCAAAGCTTTGTTGTACAAGAACTGACCTTTAGTCGTTAGTTTAGTAATTTTGCATTGGTTTTTACTGCAGTTGAGGTATGCTGCTTTTCTGCTAATACATTCTTATTATTGGCCAGACGACAGAAAAAGAATAAGGATCATTAGTATTTCATTTAGAATGATTTTTGCCAAAAAGGTAACCTAAACTGGACAAATCGATAACATTCAAAAACTAACAATATCACTGTCAAAAGATGCATATTTGAATGTCAACAAAATTCAAACTATTAAAATCATAAGTAAATGGTGATAGCGATAACAACACAGTAATTTTTCCTTTCCGTTTAACTGTATTGTAAGCAAGAAGAGGTGTCAAAGTAAGCAACGCATGCTTGTAATAGCGGTATCACATGCTTACACTACTGATAGTAGTTGTAGTGGCAAGCTTATTTAATTAGACTTTGTCCACCAACGCTTGGTGTCGCATAATGCAGCAATAGCAGTCCTGGTATCGATAGGTCTTGAGCAACAACTTTGTCTTCCCGCAGATGTTGCAGCCTCAAACAAATAGCAAGCGCGTAAGACATTCTTTTTGCAAACTCTTCCTTAATGCTTAGGATATTTGGTGACCTTTGTGTAAGGCTACTGGTGAGTTGCTTAACAAAAGAGGAAAACCGAAACTCCAATTCCAACTACGCCTTTTGCTGTACAATGGCTAGAAAAAAACAATGCCAACCTTTCTTTCGCTGTTACTTTCGCATACATATCGGATGATTGCTTGTAGTTGATAGGACAGCAAACAAAATAGTTGAACTAATTTCTAAATTTTGTTAAATCAGCGGCAGCAAAAATTTTGAGTTGTTAAACATGAAATTATGTTGTAGTTCTGAACTTCAGTCCTTACCTTTGTCTTTTATCTTAGGTTCTACGAAGATGTGTCGGAGAACAATTAACGAATGCATCAGCAAGTACTGTACTCTTATACGAAGCACCTGGCATTTCTTTCAATTATGGAAGAGCGTCAATGTCAACGTCAATTACTGCTCGGAATACGGATCAGCGGTCACTGTCCAGGTGAAGATGAGGGAAGAACCGTTAACTCAAACCATGACGTCGGCTGGCCCACAAGTAAAATGAAAAAATTATCTTCTCTCTTCCCTAAGAGCTAGAATTGGTTGCATTTGGGGAGCAATAATTCTAGGCAACATCAGTGGAATTTTAACTTCAGAGATCTGCTCCTCTTTTACTCATGTTTACATCTCAACATGTTTTTTGTGTGTAAAGCATTACTCGTAAGTTATGAATTCTTTTTTGGATCCCAGTTTGGTCAGTGCCAACGAATTAGGCGGGAACGAAGGGGTACTCCAGAAGCTCTGGACATTAGCCACTATAGTGATGGTAACTGCAGTGCTATGATCACTTCCTTGAGCCCTGCAGGAGACAATCAAGTCTGCCTAACAGCAGTGCCAGAAGGAGACGAAACAGAAAGTCGACACAGAAATAATGGAGGATATTGGACTGTCCCTAAAAATCTCAGAGTCTTGGGCCTATCATGTCTGTCGGATATTTCCGAAGTAAGTTTTCTAAACTTCCGGCGACTTGAGAAACCTATTCTTGCTCGAGTTAATCCGGGCCATGGGTAAACCACTTGACAAGTCTATATACTGCCAATCGGAAAAGTCCATGGAAATATCTTTTGCCTCGTCGGATATACCGACAAAAACGGTTGAGAAGGCTTCGGAGTCTCCACTAGAAAACCAGAAGTTCAGCGGAGAAATAAACCACGCTTAACAATCACATGATCTAAGCAAGAACGCTAGCGTGAAAAACTTTAAGAAATTCCGCCTATTGTGAAACATGAACAATACAGCATAAGCGTAAGAAGGATGCGTGAGACTGTTCTTGAGAGTACGTACACCAAATACGGCAGTATTTTCAACAGTAAAAGTTATATTTTCATGTCCGAGTGTCTAACCAGTAACAATGTAGTTGTCCTTAGTTGTTCTCTCGACCTATACTACAAATCACGGATCTAGATTATCATCCCGCAACCGATGTTATATCGGTTGGCGAACCACCTGACGCTGTCGAACCATGTCTCTGACCCCGGCAGACATTTACGTAACGAAGCTGGGGAACCTCCTACCATTGAATACATTCAAGCAGTAACTGATTCGGCAAGCCCAGGTCGTCGCAGAAAATCAGCTAAGACAATGCAACAAGTTATTCAGCCACGAAACCCGAAACCACACTGAAAGAGATACGAGGAACTGTCGGCTGTCCATCGTTGCCCACAGACAACACCACTAGTAAACTGCGATGTGTCAGGGCCTACGACTTCTTTGTCAAGGCAAACGAAATCCATGAGATGAACATGGAAAGTAATTGCCGAGACATCCGGTATTTCAATTTCCAGCTCAATCGTGACTGTTATTTCTGAACCAAGTGAGAAGAACAAAAAATACACGTCATTCTCGTGGCTTCAGATAACAAACAAGAATAAGGTCAATCACGGCCTACTAGCATGATTAACAACTGGACTCCAACGAGCAAATAAAATTAATCACGAGTCAGCCGATAATTTCCGCATGTGTTTACCTTGTCATCTAGGACTAGAAAAAATAGGGATGTGCAAATCAAATTAATCACCAATTACCGTGTTTTTACTTTGTTTGTAGAAAAATTAACCGACTAGTAAATAGACATGTTCTTGCCATCATACACAGTCCCTCGGCCAATTAGCCTCTGTGTTCTAAGACTATGTTTCACAATATAACCGATTTTAAATGTTTTTCTCTTATTTTGCATTTTTTATAGTCAGTCTTTACATTTGGGTATTACGATGGGTAAGTAAACATACATGTACATGTACGCATGAAACATGTAATACCAATTTTCGTGCTCGTTCAGAATCTGTTTCTCCCTCTGTTTCTCCATTATTCCGCCTTACAAACTTATTTTCCTATCCACTGTCCTGTGAACTATCGTCGTAAATTATGTTTTCGTATTTCTATTTGGGCAACTAACAAACCGAAATTCAAAACGAAGAGCGAATTTGATGCCAGCAAGCTAGTACCGACAAACTGCAAAGCACCGACAGACCAAAACCAGTTCGCGAGAACTTACTCTGATATTCTATAGCTTCTCCTCGATTTTGTGTCCGTTATCCACTCAACATTTCCGGAACAAGGGTTACTTTGTGAAGATCTTGCCAACAAGAGGGGTGGAATTGAAAACTGGCATGTGTTCCAATCCTGACTTGACTAGTTACTTGACTGGGTATTAATACAGGATGACCGTTCTGGCTGGCATAAGAAATTTTCGAGGAATTCTGAAGGTGCACAATTTGCAAACAATCTAGAAAGACAGATCTTATAGAAACAACCCGGAAATGCAACATATTACAGATCTGGAGACAATTTAATCGGTGAGGCTTCTATTGCTACAACAAGGTAATTGTGTAATGAGCTGGTGTGTTTATTGTCCCCCCCCCCTACCCCATGGTTCTAATTTTTTGTATCGGTACTATCATGGTCTATATGGACCTAATATTTGAGGAGAACCCAACAGGAAGATTCATATAGATTCATATTCTTACCTGGGGTTTTCATTGTGAGTATTCTGACGACAGTATCTGTTGAAGACCTTCTTGCTGGGACGTCAGTTTGAGAAACGATTGAGATAGGGAAACTCGGTGTAGCGACAGAGGTGTAACAAATAGGACAGATCTTTGTGTTGATCCTTCGCTATTCGGATTCTCCATCGCTAGGCAGAACAGTCCTGAAAAAGAAAATTATAAAGTACTTACTGCAATTTAACAAACCGCACCAATTTTTGACAGCGCAAAACGGATACGCCAGCTCAATTTTATCAGAGCTATATTTCGTCCCTTCTTGGCAAGGGTCCTCTTCAGGCTCAAAGCCGCTCAAGTTGGCTGAAGTATCCATTTTGCACTGTCAAATATGATTCGCAGTCAGCTTCGGCTGAATGAACATTTATCGTACAAATTTTACCACGCTTGAGTACATGTCCGAAAATGTGGCTTGACTTCACGAAAAAAAAAAAAAAATAACCTCTGAGACACGCTAGACTAGTTACAACCACTTGTTCACTTGAAGACCCGATGAAATGCGTTACTTCGTTGCTCCTCTATTCATATTACAGATTTTCAGATTCAATTCAATGAGCTTTTTCTTTCGGATTTGTGGTACCTTTCTGTCTTTGTATCTCTATGGTTGAGATATCTGCAATCTACAACGGTAAAGAATTGCCAAAGATAAATCTTTCTACCGTAGTCAAAGTTATTCACTGTATGCAAATCAAAAGGTTTAAAAACAAGGACAGCTGCAAAACCATAAAAATACTTCCGGCTATTAATTTAAGGGTCTGTTTCTCATTTTATCACCGGCTGTTAATACGCAATTCCGCAAAACCATGATTCCTTTGAAAACAAGACCAAAGGTTCCGATGGGATCCGAAAAATTCGATATTTGATCCAGACAATTAGGCTAGGTTTTGTCTTCGCCAGATCCAATCTTCGCCAGACTCCTTGAACATTTTTACTCTTATAATTTAGAAACAGTTTAAGGCCAAATAGCTAATCATCTAAGAAAACAAAGTTCAGATACGGATTCAGCATGTGTGCATATCCCTAGAAGCCGATCGAAACGATCCTGCCTTACTTCTGCGAATTTTCCGGTGTTGGCGAAATCCAAAACTACTTGTTCGGCGAAAAAAATAAAGCTCAAAAACGAATTCAGCATATTTCCTTACCACTATATCCAACATCTAATCAACTTCATATCAAAATTTAACTTTTAACAAATTTTCCGCTTGTAGCCGGATTCCGGAAGAACTATATATCCGGCTAAAAAACGATTGTCATATACGGATTCAGCATCTCTTCTTACCCCTAAATCGAACATATAGCCTAGTCAACTTCAAATAAAAATTTTACTTTTAACAAACTTTCCGGTTTTGGCCGGATTCCGGGCGAAACAATTTGTCCGGCGAGAAAATGGTTTTTATATTCGTGTTCAGCATGCCTTCTTACCCCTAGATCCAACATCTAATCAACTTTATATAAGACTTCTACTTTTAACAAACTTTCCGGTTTTTGACGGATTCCGGGCGAACTACCTGTCCGGCGAGAAAATGGTTTTCATATCCGTGTTCAGCGTGTCTTCTTACCCTATAATCGACTATCACATTACCTGTTTAAAAATATTTTGCTTGCCCCTTAATTTGAACCCCCTCCCCCACCCCTAAATGTAAGGCTACAAAGCCCATCTACGAACTCGACCTTACTCTTAACCCAAACAACCTCACACCAAGTTTCATCGAAATATCTCACTCCCTTCGAGAGTTATCGTGCTTACAGACAGACGGACGGACGGACAGACGGACGGACGGACAACTTTTGCGATGTCATAGGTATCCCTCCACTTACGTTTTGGGATCCAAAAAATAATTCATTAGTTAATAGTTCGTTATGAAATAAATATCAACTAGTAGTCCCTTGATCCTTGAAAATATTTGAACATCTCGTTTCATTTATATTATCCATCTTGCTCTAAACTCTCTAATGGGGACAGGAATATTTGGTTCCCGTAAATCTTATCTCATCTTGATCAAGTAAAAAAAAATGAAGGTAGGTTTGTCTGATGGGAGAATTTTATTGTCCAGGCATTTACTTTATCCTAGGTTCACCATCTGAGCTTGAGCCTCAATTCAAGAAGGACTTTTCCCTTATCGCCCCTATGAAAAGAACAATAACAACAGAATATGTTTTTTTTTAATAAGTTGTAGGAAAATACAGTTTATTAATGTAATAAGTTGTTTCACTTTGAAAAACAAATGATACGCCAAAGAGATGCTTATCCATCATTTTCGCAGATGACAAAAAATAGATGTGACTGATGGCATCTGACAACTAGAAACTCTTTACCTTTTCCCTCAAATAACGTGATGATTCACACTGTCGTCTTTGACATTGTTCGATGGGTTAACTGAAACTGAATTGTTTCAAAACAGGTCAAGTTTCGACAACCCCAATTGCAATTCGCGCAGTATCTCAAATCTGCCCTAAAGCCATCAAACGTCACGTCCCCTAAGGAATTACAACTCCTCGCCGAGACCCGACTAATCTGCGTACGAAGCGTAACATTTTTAGCCCAGAATTCTGAGCAGAATGCAATTCTTGCGTTTATAACATTCTACATGACTAATGGTGCGGAATGGGCATACGATAAGGATTTCTCGGCCGGATATCCTGCACTTTCAAGATGAACAAAAAATCTCAGCTAATGACGGTGCAGAAAACCCGAGTGCACCCGACCCCGATCCGTGTGTTTGCACTATAAAAGCTAGGCTTCACCTTCCAGATTCGGGGTCGGCACCATTTCTATTTTTGGCTAAAACAGAAACGGTAAAAAAAACGGCAAATAAAAAACGGAACAGAAGCAGAAACGGTGAAAAAAACGAAAAACCGTTTCTGTTTTTCCGTTTTTTTCCGGAAAAACAGAAACGGCCCATTTAAAAAAAAACGGCCGTTTTAACAGGTATTTCCGTTTTATCCACTTTTTTAGGTTTATAAGATAGTAAGGGGACCATTTGGAACAGTAAGGCGCTGTTGGAAAGTGAATAGCGTGAGGAGGGGACTCAGGGAGGGTATGACGAGAGAAGGTCGAGTTTAGTAAAAATTCGCCCGCTAGATTTCGCCGGGACGCCACTTGTGTAAGTCGTAAACCAAAAAACGGAATTTGGAAAAACAGGTAAAATAACAAGAGCTGGAAGCTCATATGGCACTTGCAAGGCTGGGTCAGAGGATAAAAGTAGGAATTCGTCAATTCGTGAGTTTGTTGTGATCATTTGTAATCAAAACTCTTCAAGCAGAAATGATGATGAACTCATCGGGGGCGCGAAAATGTATATTTTACTCAAAAGTATTGTTTGTACTCTAAGGAAATCAGTTGTAAGCAAAACCCCTGAAGCAAAAATGATCATAGGCTCAACATTAGAGACTTGGAAAGTGTCTGATTTCCAAGCCAAGTTTCATCGTCCTTAGCACATCTGGAAGTACTCAGCTGAATTCTAGACCCCCCACAGTGCCCGAACCCGGTCCGGTTCTGTCACTGACGTATCTAGGGATTGTGCTTGTTGTTCCAACCAAGTTTCTTCCCAATCGCTCACCCCCCCCCCCCCCAGCATTTACCGGATTATATCAAGACTTTAAACAGGACATTTGAGACATGAGGTCTTTCCAAATATCAAGTTTCATTAAGACCAGATCACCCGTTCAAAAGTTATACATACCTCTAGATTCAGGATTCTCCCTCCCTCCACTCCCCCCCACGATGGTCGGATCAGGGAACATACTATTTCTAAGCCAATCATGTCAAGTCACTAATTTTCAAGTCAAGTTTCATCATCCTACCTCGTTTGGAAGTACCTTTGCGATCCCCGGAATTCCGGACCCCCCCCCTCTAACTCCCCCACAGTTCCCGAATCTTGTCCGGTTCTGTCACTGATGTACATAGAGCTTGTGCTTGTTCTTTCCATCAAGTTTCATTCTGATCGCTCTACTCCAAGACAAGTTTTCCGGTTACCTCCTCCGACCCGCCCCACCTTCATCGGATCGGATAGGATAGGACATCCGAGACATGTGGTCTTCCTATATATCAAGTTTCATTATGATCCGATCCCCCGACCGGAAGTTATACATACCTCAAGATTCCGGATTCCCCTTTCCTCCACTCCCCCCACGATGGTCAGATTGGGGAAATGAATATTTCCAGGTTAATCTGCTCGGGTCCCTGATTTGCCTACCAAGTTTCATTGTCCTAGCCCACCTGGAAGTAACTTAACTCCGTATAACCGGAATTCCGGACCCCCCCCCCAACTCCCCCCACAGTGCACGAATCCGGTCAAGCTCTGTCATTGATGTACCTAGGGCTTGTGCTTGTTCCTCCCACCAAGTTTAATCCCGATCGCTCCACTCTAAGCGTGTCACATAATTTCCTGTTCCCCCCCTCCGACTCCCCCCCCCCCCACATTCATCGGATTCGGTCCGGACTTGAAGCGGGACATCTGAGACATGATGTCTTTCCAAATATCAAGTTTCATTAGGATCCGATCACCCGTTCGAAAGTTAAGCGTGCCACTAAATTCCAGATTCCGGCTCCCCTCCCTCCCCCCACAATGGTCGGATCGGGCAAGTGACTATATCCATGGGTCCCTAATACGCCTGCCAAGTTTCGTCGTCCTAGCACATCTGGAAGTACCCTAACTCGCAAACACCGGACTGACCGACCGACAGACCGACAGAAAAGTGATCGGTATATGGCACTTGTCCGGAAAAGGCCAAAACGGTCATATAAAACAAGACCAAAGCTTTCGATGGGATCCCAAAAATAATTGATCTATTGGGCCTTGTCTTCGCCATTCAGTCTTCGTCAGATTCCTTTAAAGGACCCCTCTTGCTTATTCTGCCCTTTATAATATCCCTAGCTCCCATACTTAATTATAAACTTCTAAAATCCCCACGTCTCTCCATTGTTTCGTTTTGTGCCTACGGAATTTTAGAGCTTTTTTGGCCTTGCCGAGTTTTGCCCGTCACACATCGAAACGTTTGCCGGGATCTTCGACGTCTGCTGACAACTCTTTCACACATAAGGATCTGAGAATTTTTTGTTTATTACTTCTTTCATTTGCTTAGTTTTCACACTTTTTAACCACGGCGCGATCAGTTTTCAAATGTTCTGCGCCCAGCCGCCGTGTCAGAGAGCAGGAAGGCTGGGCAAAGTCGACAAGCGCTAACAAGAAAATCGCTAATTTCAGGTGGAAAGTAATAGCATTGTTGAAAAACATTTGTCTGATACCTTTCACAGGGAAAAGATCATTTCTAGTAAGAGCTGTGCTTTAAGATTTTTACGGTTAAAATAAAGTTCAAAAAAGTAATCAGCATGTCTCCTTGCCCCGATACCGAATCTCTAATCGACTTCAGAAACAACCTTGAGCTTCAATCAAATTTCCAATTTCGGCCGAATTCGTGATGATTTGTCCAGCAAGAAAACTAAGTTCAGATATTGATTCAGCCTACCTCCTTAACCCTTCAATGATTATCTTATTAGCTCATAAAACATAAATGTTTTTACCGTAAATTCGCATCCCTCCTCTGCCTCTAAATATAGGACTAAAGGACCCATCTACGAACTTGACCTGTACTTTGCCAATGAATCCTCATACTAAGCTCGAACAACATATATCAACCCCTACTAAGCTTGAACAACATACCAACCCCTTCGACCTTCGATTACACTAGCTCTCTCCGACGTTCACAGATTACGAAAAGGGGTAGCCGAAAATTGGTTGACAAATTTTGTGTCCGGTTTTTGCCGGATTCCGGGAGAACTACTTGTCCGAAACTTTCATATTCGGATTCAGCATGTCTCCTTACCCCTAAATCAACTATCTAAATAGCTTAATCTGAAACCCCACCCCCACCCTGAAATATAGGGCTACAGACATCTTTGAACTTGTACTTTGACAAGTTACCCAGTTTACAAGCGCCCCAAATGCATTCCCGATTACGGACATGAAACCCATATTGTAACAACCACACATGAAAACCTTGAAATACTGTTAACATCGCACAATAAACCATCTTATTTGCCTTTGGCATCAGTGCTTTCTAATTAGCTTAATTTGGAAACCCCACTTTCAAATATAGGGCTACAGAGCCCATCTTCGAACTTTACTTGTACTTTGACCCAAAGGATCCTCCCACCAAGTTTCAGCAAAATATCTCAATCCAATCGAGAGTTATCGTGCTGACAGACGGACAACTTTTGCGATGTCACAGGTATCCCTCCACTTCCGTTCTGGGATCCCGAAAAACGGAACTTAAACAGAAACGGCACTTCAAAAACGGCTACCTGTTTTCTGTTTTTTCCAAAAAAAAACAGTAGTAGCGATGTGGTACCAAAAAGCACCATACTGATACGGATATGGAATCAATGGACCAACTTTCGGCGGGCAGATTTTCAGAAGAATTCGTCACAAGCATTAGTTTCGTTTTCGCAAATACCATGGTATCTGATACCACGGTCTAAAGTTCAAGTTAAAGTCTTAATTCGAACATTTAGTGCTTGTTAAAATTTTACCTTAATGAAAACAACTGCGTACCCTATAAATCCAATTACCTAATAAGTACCCTATAAAGTCGATTTCGCAGTTCCCGTGGTAATCAGCATTGTCAAAAGGCGATTTTACAGTTACCGTGGCAAGGTACCGTGGTATCTGATTTTCACAATTTTTCCCAATTTTTAGACACAGGGCTTAAGATTTTGTGGTTTAAAAGCCCACAATTCATTCTCGATTACGGACAAGAAACCCATATTGTAACAACCACACATGAAAACCTTGAAATACTGTTAACATCGCACAATTAACCATCTCATTAGCCTTCGGCATCAGTGCTTTTTTCTCACCTTTAATTTTTCAACTATAACCTATTACATGATTTAATGCATTTAAGGTTGGAATCGAATCCGGATTCGATTCAATTCGAATCCTCAGCATAAGAAGTAGATTCGGATTCAATTTTTCCATGACCGGATTCGCCCATCTCTGCTGGTGCTAGCACATGGCTAGACATGGCTCAGGCTAGAACACGACCAAAAGCTTCAACCGGATCACAGAGGGGATTATTTATCAGATTCCTTCATCTACACTATCGGGTCTTGTCAAATTTCATTCTTCCGAAACCCGTCACAAATGGAAGATTCAGCACATTAAATTAATCACTGAGAGATCGCGGTTCTCACCATATTTTTCGATCACGGGCTCATGGCGTCTTTATCTACAATATATTGACTGCAGCAAATCTCTTCCAAATATTAAGAAACAACTTCATTCTATACTTATAAATAAATTCAAGAACCAATGATAAGTTCAAATTTAAAGTAAATCGTTAATTATTACATTTTTTGGGTGGATTCCTCATAAGTTGCCGGCCATTGATTACCCTTGCTTGCGCATCGTTGTTTTTTTGTGGGTTTTCGAGTTGATCTTTGCCGAGTGTCGGTGTGTTTGAGGGGCGGGTTCCCGTCCAGTGGTGAGTCATGGAATTTATTTATTTATATGATTGTTATATGTTAAATAGATTTGTTCTTTTATTGTACCGGGTTTTGGTCAATCGACCTTGTGTCTCCGGCTTAACCCCATGTATGATTATTTTATACTGAAGCGTAATTAAACCTTGAACCTTGAACCTTCAACAAATCCTGGAATCATGCTACTTACACGAATCCGAGATGCTTTTCCACACCGGACACCCGGACTCGAGGAACAGAGAAAATGTAGAGCATCGTATATCAATTTTGTTGTTCAGCAGATCCCTGTGTCACTGGTGCGGGCACCGCTGATTTCGGCCATTTCCGGAAAGGATGCACAGCAAATGTCGGGAAGTGGGCAACCCCTCGTTTTTAGCTTGAAAGCTGAAGGAGACCTATGCCAAGAAGAGCTGAAACATCGCTAAAACTAATCTCAGCTGAATTACCCGTTCAGATTTGGAGTCGGCTTATGCCGAAGGAATACTTTTTTCGGATTCAGACTTGTCGATGCTCGCCTCATGGAACGAATAAAGCATTGTTGTATTGCAAGATAATTCATCCATCTTCGAGTAACACTTGCTTGCTGCATGCGCAACAGGAAGGACATGCTAGATTTCCGCTACAACCGAGTTAGGTTGCGTGTTTCAGTTACTAAACGACTATTTCTGGTCCCACCAAACAAGAAACCCATCTGAGATTTATTCTAGCATTGTCGGCCCTTCTTAGCTATGATACCCGCTACAACCGAGTTTGGTTGCGTGTTTCAATTACTAAACGACTATTTCTGGTCCCACCAAACAAGAAAGCCATCTGAGATTTATTCTAGCACTGTCGGCCCTTCTTAGCTATGATACCCGCTACAACCGAGTTTGGTTGCGTGTTTCAATTACTAAACGACTATTTCTGGTCCCACCAAACAAGAAAGCCATCTGAGATTTATTCTAGCACTGTCGGCCCTTCTTAGCTATGATACCCGCTACAACCGAGTTTGGTTGCGTGTTTCAATTACTAAACGACTATTTCTGGTCCCACCAAACAAGAAAGCCATCTGAGATTTATTCTAGCATTGCCGGCCCTTTTTGGCAAGGTTCCTCTTCATGCACAACCTAGCGAACCTGCGACCATCAGGGTTCGGAGTCAACTTGGACTAGAGACAAATTTATGATTAATCGACTTACTCCTCAACGTCAAAGTAATGATCCTCCAGGAATTTGATCACCTCCTCAGGTTTCTTCAAGTCGTTGAAAACCTTCCTCCGACTCTTGGGCATTGACTTTTCAAGCATGAAGATGAGATGACGGTGCATTAGGATAAACTTAATTCCCATCGATTCCGATATCTCCAGCCATCTCCGAACACACTGCTGCGGTGTCTTCGAATGACCGGCGAACATGGCTGGATTCTCGAGCATTCCTCTAGCTGCCATTACACCTGTAATTACAAACCAACCGTTTAATATGAATAAACGACTCTCTGGGTACACTGTAAAAGTTACTCCGAGTAAGGATTAAAGTCAACTGCAGTATTTGCTACTGGGAATAATCATGTCTCTACTCGGATAAGATTAATCCGAATTAGAGATAATCTTATCTCAGTAGAGACAAGGTTAATCCCAGTAGCAAATACTGCAAGATTTTTTTTTACAGTGTAAGCGCACTTTCTATTCTCCAACTGTTTGTGTGAAGAGTCGAATTCGCCAGCCGAGGGAATATATTGTTAGAAAGTACATTGGTATGGCTGATTTTTTGGGTCATATGAATCGATTTTGAACTGCGCTTATGGGCACAACCTAAATCATTTAAATAAGTAAACACGTAATGTTCCGACAGGGATACTTTTTTAAACTATTTCAGGATTAATATCTGAAAAACGTATCTATTTAAGAAAACTCGGAAATAAATGAAGTGTCGATGTATAGGTACAAAATGCCACTCTATTAATCTCCAATTGTTTTAAGAACAGGGTTTATGAAGAAACACATTCACTTCCTGAGCAGAAAGTAGGGGCCGAATGTACTGTGGCAGCTAGATCCTGCCAACATGGGCCGAATTAAATTTCCAGTGTGAAATTTACGATTATACGCTCTATGGCCGGGGAAGCACCGGATGGTTTGCCCCCCAACCAACCATTAGGAACCGCTTATTTAATGCAGGAACTGGAGTCAGTCCAGAAACGGGCCACAAGGATCATCCTGAGTAATAGAGACATTTCCTACCACGATGCCCTAGCAACCATTGAACTCCAAAGTCTAGAACTACGGTTGGGCGACCTTATCCTTAGGTTTGGCAAAATGCTGCTGTCAACCCTGCTCACCGTGACATTTTACCCCCAGAAGCCCAGACAGTCGGCCGCACGAGACAGAAGCTCAAACTTGTGCCTGTGCGCGCCCGGACAAATCGCTACCAGAACTCTTTCGTGCCCTTTTCTACGTTCTTGTATAATAGTGTACAATAACAAGTTTTGCAGTACAGCATAAAATTGCCCACTGAGCTACGATTGTTGTGTAAATACTTTATCTTCTTTCCTCTTCTCTGTCATAAAGTGGACATTAATTTGCAGTTAGTTACAAATCGTGTTGGCTCGTGTTTTGATTCCAAAAAGAAAAGGCACAAGTGATGTTTGCAATAATCATACAAGTCTTCTGGTAATTGTTTCGCCCCTATCTTATGCTATATCAAATCACTCCTTTAGTTATAAACGAACTTCTGACCGAATGGAACCGGCAGTGCCGTCTTTAACCTCAGGCCGGCGCGGGGGGGGGGGGGGGGGGGGGCAGGAGAAAAGAGAGGCCGAGCGGCAGATGTAAATTGCTGAGAATTCAGGCTATGGTTGCTAGCCGTATTGCCTTGTTCTTTACGATCCAGGTGTGACCAGCTACGTTTCACCCTCGTCGTTTCCGCTACCGAAATTGTGCTCAGATGTTACCATAGTGTGGCTCGACCAACAATCCTCTTCGCTAATGTGCTGGCGTTTTTACGTTTTTGACTCTCGAAAAGGGGCCAAAAATCCATGGATGGCCTAGGGTCCACCAAAAGTAGAAGACGTCATTAGAGACCGGTTACGTGAAAGTCGCTTGTTTGTGTTTTCAGTGGCAATGTCTTGTTTATCTGATCAGGAACTATTCTGAACTGTTCAGTTCACTTCAGTTCAGTTCAGTTCACTTTTATTCATAAAAATAATAAGCACCATTAAAGGAACAGTAAACTTGACTACGCAACTTTCGGCCATCGAGTCGCCCGGGGGGCTTAGATAAATATACAGGGTCTTATTGTCGACCGGCCACCCCTTCTTTGTTATCTCGAACCGTCTCGAACCCCCTCCTTAGTGTTCCCAAAGCTAGCTAGCAAGCCCTTGCCCCTTATGCACTGTAATTATGCACTTATGTACTGTGAAAGTTCGCCTTTTTACATGTAGACTACAGACTAACGACCTCCCCGACAAGACGGCCGGGGTTCGATTCCTAGTCGCGGCACACAAACCTTTTGCTTTGGCAAACCTTCTGCTCAAAAGTCGAATTGTCGGAAACTGCCCGGAAACTGCAACGGTCGTAACGAGAATTTTTCTTACTCTCAATATCGATTCAGGGTACATTCTTGATATGTTAGCTAGCTCCCCGAGTCAAGTTTGAGTCAAGTTTTCTGTTCTTTTAACTCATTCTAACCCCACCATAAGGCCTAACATAAGGCCTGGCAATGGGCGGGGACCCTGAACTTAATCTGGATTGCTATCCACTTTATGATCCCCGAGTTTAGGATATCACCTTTTAACAGTTAATCCTTGCGAATACTTTTGACGTCTTCTTTCATTTCTATTTTTTGCCTTGCTCGAAATGTGTTGGTATGTAGGACAAAAGCATTTGATGCTGAAAATCGTAGCTTGCCTTGACGGTGAGCTATAAGGGTGTTTTGTATCAAACAAAAGCTGAAAATTGGATTAGGATTAAAAAGTCTGGGTATGTATGCGGCCATTAAACAGCAGAAACACTCACCGTTAACTCCGGTCTTCTCGGCTATCATCTCCACATCTTCTAACGACCAGGCATCACCGTTGGCAATCACTGGGATCCTCACTGAATCCTTTATTGTCTTAATCGCTTCTAAATCCACTGGTTCACTCCTTTGTTTAGGTGTCCTCCCGTGAACTGTTATGAAGTCAGCCCCGGCCGCTTCGATCTGACGGCACAGGTCGACGGTCTGACTAAAATATGGAAAAAGGATTAATCTTTAAAGGACCCGTCGTAGGTAGAGGGTAGAGTGCCAATGAACCTACTTCCGTAACTAATGTAATAAATAATTAAGTTTTAGTCTTTATTTTTAAAGAAACTGAACATGATCAAAATGCAGAAGAAAACTTCTCCTGTCTTCGCCCCAGCCGTGCAGTAAAAATAGCAGCCACTTTTTAAAACTAAATCTCAGGACTAATATTTTCCTTACAGTGGTCTTTGAGTAGTTTTCCCGAACCAGATATTTATAGTTGGTAGAATTTTCGGTTATTTATTGCAGGTTTTGTTTCCTTCCCCAGCGATGGCCCAGAAGAATACAGCCCGAAGAGGACCCTTGCCAAGAAGGGCCGAAATATCGCTTCATAAGCATCACAGCTGACGAATCCGTTTTTGTATATATTATATGAATATACACCCATTAATTCTGAAACCCGGAGACCCGAATTTCATATGCTACATTATAATTCCCGCCAACGGCACCTAACGACCACGGTCATCGCACTTGCCACGAATCACTATTTCCCATGCTCTCCCGCCTTGTGTTCGCGTATCATGTTTTGATGCGTAAAACCAGTTATATGAATTTTGCCGTGTTTTTGCTAGAAGTCTATGGGCATGGGAAAGGGCTTAAAGGCACAGAAAACTTGACTACGCAACTTTCGGCCATCAAACCAACCTGGGGAGCTTAGATAAATATACAGGGACTTATTGTCGACAGGATCCCCCTTCTTTGTTATCTCGAACCCCCTCCTTAGTGTTGCCAAAGCTAGCTGGCAGGCCCTTGCCCCTTATGCACTGTAATTATGCACTTATGGACTGTAAAAGTTCGCCTTTGGCCATGTTGACTAACACACCGTGATGGTGGTCAAGAGGTCGTGCGTTCGATTCCTACTCCCGGCACACAAACCTTTTGCTTTTTTTTCTACTAACTCAAAGGTCGAATTCTCGGAAACTGCCCGGAAACTGCAATGGTCGTAACGAGAATTTTTCTTACTCTCAATATCGACTCAGGGTACATTCTTGATATGTCAGCTAGCTCCCCGAGTCAAGTTTGAGTCAGGTTTCTGTTCCTTTAAAACAGACAAAGCTGTGGGTAGTTTGTTAAAAGCAGAGCCGATGTTTAAAGTAGGCTATTCAAATATTACAAATACTGGACCATAAACAGTAAACAGTGAGAAGGGAGCTTAAAACCACAACAGAAACCTGTTACTATTCCTTAACTTTCCTTCCCAATAACAATCCACCTATTTTCGACTTTTTCACAGCCGTTTCCAGGCTTTTGCTCCCTAGACAAATCTAATCTTCCCATGGTATATTTTCACAGTTAAAGCACCCATCTCACTAACTACTGTTTATGTTTTATGAAAAACTAGTTTCGTCATGGATAGGCTAGCCGTTCTGAGTAGCCTACCTATCATCAGAAACCTTACGAATCTCTGAAATTGACGAAAAAGCAGTAAGGTCTAGACGGGTCATCATTGTTCGACAGTATCAGAGATACGGGCGCGGGGTTACTTACTCACTGCCTCCACTTTACCACCATCTTCTCTTCAAACCTCATTCACACTCTGCCAGCCGTTGTGCAATAGGTCAAGGTCTAATATTTGTTCCAGTATTTTGAAGTAGCTGAATACTTAAAAACAAGAAATGTTTGACCGTGCAAAACGGAAACGTCAGCTGGATTTTATTAGAGCTATATTTCGGCCCTTCTTGGAGGGTCCTCTTCAGGCTGAAGCCGCTCAAACTGGAAAATGCACTTGTGAAAAACAAACTAAAGGGAATTTTCAGAATTTTCAGGCTAGAATCTTTAGTTCGTTTTTTTCACACGTTCATTTTCCACTTTGAGGGGCTTGAGCCTGAAGAGGACCCTTACCAAGACGGGTCGAAATAAAGCTCTAATATAATTCACGTTTTGCACTGTCAAATATGATTCGCAGTCAGCTTTGGCTGAAGGAATATCTAAACCAAAACTCTGAAAGACTCTGCTAAACAAGACTAACAAATTACCAACGGCTTTGGCTGTATTAAGGCTTTCACCAGGCCCGTTGACTTCTAGCAAAACATAGAAAAATTTACATAACTGTTTTTTTTTTCGATGCATAAACTCCTAGCAAAGAGCCGTCGACAGCATGAGACGCAACTAAGGAAGCGAAACAAGGCAAATGAGGAAATTAGCCAAGTGTTGTTAGGAAGGTTAGGATGTGTCGTATGAAGTCAGGATCTCAAGGTATAAGAATAGATGGAATGATTATGGAAGTAGGTTTCAAGCCCAGCCTCTCGCGTTGTTTTCGGAAGTATTGATTTAGACACCATTCACACAAAGCGTTTTTGGCCAGAAAAAAACACATTGCGGGAGCTAATTCAAAGGAGTTGATCTGTTTTTCTCTTCCAGGAACTTGGACTGGAGTGTAGCAAGTGTATGCCCGTGGCGGGAAATCTGAACAACAAGATCTTCAGTGGAACCTTATTAAAGGTCAACTTATTATCCACTGGTCCTACGGGCTACGATACTATGCGTTTGTGTTATATTTAATTTACCATTTTACTCATTCCTTTCTCGTGTGAATGCAGAAGAGTTTTAAATACACCCATTCGTACTTGGGCTATATTTAGGTTAATTCGAATATACTAGCAGGCAATCTCGTTCGTGATCAGTCGGAAGCAGCAGTTCGGGTCTTCCAAGCAGTCTTTATGGCAACGAGTACATCAATCTCGACTGCTCATGAATTATTGGGTGGATCAGAGACCACGGACACGCCTTTTTTTCTTGAAAATGTGCCCGGTTGTTAGGAAGAAATTACATATATATGTCAAAACAGATTATTAAAAAATGGATGCTGCCAAATATTCAATTTTTTTAATTTTGTATTCGAACACCCGCTAAATGATTATCTTTTTCTTATTTTCTTGTTTAAATCTATTTTTAGCTTGCCCATTCGCGTGCTTCCAGATCGTGCTACCTAGTGTTGGTTTGTGGATGACATTGCACACGCTAGAATGCTTCTGATTTGAATCATTTGAGCCGGAACCTCCACTTACCTCAATTCGTCGAGGAGACGAATTTTTGTCGAAACGGTGAATGAGGGGTCAGATATTCTTCGTCGAGTTGCCGATACAAGGTCCGCCACAATCTCTGGTTGCTTTATTAAGCGAGACCCATAGCCTTCTTCCATGGCCCATCTCTGAGGGCAGCCGCAGTTCAAGTCAACACCACTGGATTGCCTGGAAAATAATACTTCACCTGATACTTTATACTTTTTTTGTGAAAAGAACTTTCACAGCACTTCGGAATGCCGGAATGCACACAGCACTCGGAATGCCCGGCAGTTGGCGAGTGCCCCACGTAAAACAACTAGAGCTTCTTTCATAATTAAACACTTTGCTCTGGGAGTGTGGGATTCAATACCTGATGAGGTAACGGTTGCGTCTACCCTTTCAGCTTTCAAGTCACAGGCCAAGTCCTTTTTCTGGTCAAAAACATAATTTCCTTCCTTTATTTATATTTTTTTTCCTTTTTGGAGGGGGGGCAAGGGCGCTTTTTTAACGAAAGATCGTCCGTCAACGGATTTTCTTGACAGTTTGTCATGTCTTTATTCTTTTTTCTATCATTCTTTTTGCAGACTTGTTTGGTTCGTTTCCCTTAAGATTATATGAATAAAGAATAAGCCCCGCCCATTGCCAGGCCTTAATTTAGGCCTTATGGTGGGGTCATAATGAGTTAATGGTGCTTATTATTTTTATGAATAAAACTAAAACTAAAAACTGACTTGACTTGCCGTTTTTGTCAGGTACATAACTAAGGTAATTATACATAATAAGGCAATAGTCAGGAGGTGGTCAGTCAAAACAAAGCATTAAACAGTTAAAACATTATAGATAAATATGTTAACTTAGTCAAGACTCCAACTAACGCTGGCACGAAGCTCTTTCTGTAACGCTCTTAGTAACGTTCGGCTGTAACGATTCCAATAATGTATGAACTGACAGCTGTAACCTACTTCCAGGCTAAAGGGTGGAACTTAGTGCACCCCTTGCATAGTTCATGTTCCAGTATTTATAATAGTTGAATACTTTAGCACAAGGATCTGCTTTTAACAAATTACCCACAGCTTTGGCTGTTTTAAGCCTTTGTCCAGCCCCGTTGGACTCAAGCAAACCCAGGGAAAATTTTACGTAACCGGTTTTTCTAACGACGGAGCTTCTAGTAAACAGTATAAACTTTTCTAAGCCGAACACATGTTATAAATCTTTATTTTTTTTATTTATTTTTTTTGCAATGTGGTTTGAGGTAAAATTTGAAGCTCAAGCTGCAGCAGATGGCCTACTTTTTTTATTCCAATATTTCTATCAACTCTTTCTATTCCCATATTCTAAAAAATGCGACTCTTTCGAACTCTGTTGGATTTACCTAAGATTACAAACGCGTCCAGGCCATTTTCATCTTTGGTTTTAATGAGAAACAAGAGAAACTTGTTAAAAACCTATTTTTCCGACCAATGAGCCACTAAGAAGCAATAAGCGGGAGCCCGAACTACCTTTGAACACGCAGGAAACAAGAATCAGTGTAATGCCGTTAGGGCGCAAACGACACGAAGTTCTGAACCTCAGAAATGGGAACTGACGAAACGATCAGGAACACAGATTGAAGCAAAAAAAAGGTAGGATGGGAACTGACGGTGCTTGGTCACAGCAATACCAGGATTGAACTTACCCATAAACAAGCTCTGCTGCTTCTGCAAATATGACAGCATCATTTGCAGCGAACTGGACTATCAGCGGGCTATCACCTGTAAAAAGAAAACTGTGAGCAAAAGGTGAGCCATTTGCAAGTAATAACTTGATGGATGTGATCGCATGTGCATTTTTCAGTGTTTACAAAAACATTTAACAGAAATAACAGGATTTTTTTATCAGGCTACACAATGAGGAATTAGAAAGCTGGAGACGCAAATTTCATATGTTACATTTTGAACCCATTAACGACACCTGACCAGTCTTTGCACTTGCCACGATTCACTGGTTTCCATTCGCATTATTCCCCGACGAGCGTTCGAGTATCACGTTATTGATGCATAAAACTGGTTTCCATAATTTGTGAAGTTTTTGCTAGAAGTCAATAGGCCTGGGAAAAGGCATAAAAGAGCCAAAACCGTGGATAATTTGTTAAAAGCAGAGCTTACTTTTACAGTGTTCAGACAGTTCTGAATTCTGGAACAGAAACAGTAAATAGTAAATTGCTTTAAGAAGAAACAGCATATTTTAAGGTCCTTTTTACCTGTATACAAACAATTAGGATTAATATATCCACGTTTCAATATGGACCTTAAAGTTTAACTGAAAGGCCAACTTATTTTTGTGTCATTTAGTTGAATACACTGAATTATTTGGATTCTGCAAAGGGATTTTTTTGTTTTCCACTATCTGCCCCAGTCTAGTACACTAGCCCCTTTTCAGGCATGGTGCTCAAACGTCTAGCACCATGCCTGGGTGCTAGACGTTTAAGCACTGTACCTTGGATTTCCTGCATAGTGCATGGATTTCAGTACACAGTGCATGCATGAAAAACACAGTTTCTGTCACCACAACTTATCAACGGCTCGGATAGGGCTGAAATTACTACCAAGAATTAGAGAAATCAAAGACAATCCTTATCATATTTTTCATAACAAAAACAAAAGGACGCGACTGATGAGGGAGATAAAAAACCTCATTTCCTTTTCTACATAGTCAAGGGTTTTGCATGCAAAGTGTCCTGTGCCTCAGCTTTTTCTACCTAACAGTCAACCAGAATATTGGCTCCTAGGGCACTCTACATGGAAAATAGATAGGCTGCTGTCAGGTTTTTCATCTCCATCATCAGTCGCGTCCTTTTGTTTTTGTTAGGAAAAATATGATAAGGATTGTCTTTGATTTCTCTAATTCTTGGTAGTAATTTCAGCCCTATCCGAGCTGTTGATAAGTTGTGGTGACAGAAACTGTGTTTTTCATGCATGCACTGTATACTGGAATCTATGCACCATACATGAAATCCAAGGTACAGTGCTTGAACGTCCAGCACCCAGGCATGGTGCTAGACGTTTGAGCACCATGCCTGAAAATGGGCTAGTGTACTAGACTGATCTGCCCTAGTTATGACGTTCAGAATATCTGCGGCCGTCCCCACAGCGAAAATTCTACTATGACGCGGGAAATTTTTATCTAAACACAAACAAGGCTTTTCAGTGGGCAGTGGCGATATTGGTGAAGACTGCGTAGTGCCTGAACAAAAAACAAGAGCTGTAAGCTCATATGGCACTTGCATGGGTTGAGATGTAGTGTTTGATCAAACGTAGGCTACTTTTAAGGTTACCTTTGCGGTTCAGATGCGCACTTCAAGGGAGCTACAGAAAAAGTATTTTGTTTTAGAACTTGGCTGTAATGATACGCACTTTATAGGCGCTAGAAATTCATCTGTAAGAAATCTATTGAGACAAAACGATCACAGGCCCTTAGGGATCATTGATATATACCGTTTGGTAAAAAGTATTTTTTTCAGTTTTCGGTTAAAATGTGCACTTTAAGGGTGATAAAATAAATTTTTAAGCAAAACCCTTGTGGCACAAATGATCATGGGTTGAGATGTATCGTTTGATGAAAAAAAGTAGTTTTCGACCTTGCGGTTCAGATGCGCACTTTCAGGGAGCTAAAACTTCATTTGTAAGCAAACCCTTGAGGCAAAAATGATAATGTGCTCATGGGGATCATGAAAATGTATAATTTGGTTAAAAGTATTTTTCTAAATTTGCGGTCAAGATTGGTACTTTAAGGAATGTCGGATTTGGAAAGTGGCGATTTCTGAGCCAATCTTGTCGAATCTCTAATATTCGAGCCCAGTTCGATCGTCCTAGCACATCTGGAAGTACCTTAAATCGCGATCACCAGAATTCCGGACCCCCCCCCCCCCCCCTCAAACTCCCCCACAGTCGCCGGAGCCAATCCGGTTCTGTAAGTGATTTATCCAGAGCATCTCTTTATTATTCCCACGAAGTTCGATCCCGATCTTCCCAGTCTGAGCCGGTCACGTATTTTCTCCCCCCCCCCCCCCATTGTTGTCGAATCCGGTCCGGACATCACAAAGGTCACCAGAGACATGTCCTCTGATCAGTTATCAAATTTCACTCAAATCCGATCAACCGTTCCAAAGTTACGCATGACTCAGTATTCCGGATTCCCCCTCCCACTAATCCCCCCACCACTATCGGATCATGTAAATTTTTATTTATAAGTCAGTTTGATCGGGTCCCTGATTCGCCTCCCAAGTTTCGTCGTGAAATTCCCCAAAACCGCCATTACCGGAATTCCGGGAAACTCCCCTCCACCCCCCCCCCCCCTAGTGTCCGGATCCAGTCCAAATGTATAAAGGATTTATCTGGAGCAGATGCTTGTTCTTCCCAGCAAGTTTCACTCCGATCCCTCCATTCTAACCGTTTCTCGAGATTTCCGGTCTCCCCCCCCCATCTCCCCCATAGCTGTCGAATCCGGTCCGGACTTCACATGGGACATCAGAGGTATGCCATTTATTCAGTTATTAAGTTTCATTCCAATCCGATCATCCGTTCGAAAGTTACACACTACTCCAGTTTTCCGGATTCCCCAGCCCTCCACTCCCCCCCCAGTTGGTCGGATTGGGAAACTGATTATTTCCAGGTTAGTCCGGTCGGGTCCCTGATGTTCCTGCCAAGTTTCATCGTCCTAGCACATCTGGAAGTACCCCAACTCGAAAAAGTGTGACAAAAACTACTTAATTCTCAGAATTTCCCGGCCCACCACTCCCCCCCAGATGGTCGGATCGGGAAACTGATTATTTCCAGGTTAGTTTGGTCGGGTCCCTGATTTTCCTGCCAAGTTTCATCGTCCTAACACATCTGGAAGTACCCTAACTCGAACATGTGGGACAAAAAAATTCGGACAGACAGACCGACCGACCGACCGACCGACCGACCGACCGACCGACCGACAGACAGACGGAATTGCGATCGGTATATGGCACTTGAGCCAGAGGCTGCAAGTGCCATAAAAATTCATAAATCTTTCTTGTAAGGCCTACAACAAATTAGAGGTACCACAAATCACACGGAAATTCCACTATTTGAAAATCGATTATTCCTGAATAGCGGAACAACCAAGTAACGCATTTTCAGCGGGTCTTCAAGCTAATTTAAGTGAATAAGTGATGGGTAACTAGATTGTCCTATCTCAGTCCTTTTCGGTTAAACTTTAAGGCTTAGATTCACTGGCACTTACCACCAATTATTACTGACTAGGCTCCTGGCCTTTATTCCACCATGTCCATTCTGGTTGGGCTTTCGGTCATTGTCCCAGTAACTTGGCCTGAATTTTTGATTAAAATTGTACCTGCAGGCTAGAGGCCTGGTACATTTGCACCTGCATTTAAGCTCACCAAAACTCGAACATCCCTTTTCGCATCGCTTACTTTGAATCTATCCATCTGGTAGGACTGTCAAGGCCAGTCCTCTTCGAGATCAGCATATCACAGCATAAGGTATTAAAATTCCAAAAAATGAAAAAAGGTCGTAATCACACCTAACACCCAGGTTGGTCAATGGTCATGGCCACTAATCATCCTGGCAGTCAATCTTAACAGTAGCCTAAGGATGGATTGCAAAATTGAGCAACCAATTTCTTTGCTGAAAGTTGGGGTTGGAAAAAATTGGTTTTAAGAGCAAATCAGAAATAAATAATGCAGTAGTCTTGACTGACCTGAATCGGTCTTGAATTCATTTTCTCTGGCTAATTCGGAATGGACAAAGCCACTTGCTATGATCATGGGTGTAAATGTCAGATCTGCATTGTACTCCCTTACCAACTGCCGGAACGGAAGCCTGAAACAAAGAATAATGTAAGCACATAAGTCCAAACAAAAGGAGAAATTAAAATTGCATCATCTGTTCACTACTATTCTGTTTCCCACTTGTCAGAAACGGAATTACTTAGAAATTAACCTGCTCTATGCCAACCAATTAGTCTTCTCAAAAGCTAGTTTTAGGACTAGGTACTGATGAACTTGGGTTTATTTCTTTTTTTTTATTTGGTTGGTTTTGTGGTGATGTGGAGGCTGGCTGTATTCGCAAGAACAATTGGTGAGTATTTAATTATACAGATAACTGTTTTCCAACTAACAGGCCATAGAGCACTTGGGATTTTGTTTAAATATTTAACCTTACCTTATGTTAATGTTATGTTAGTTGTATGTCATACATGTATCAATAAAAAAGAACTTGAGACTTGAGTCAATAGACTATCAACAAACATTAGCACTCTCCAGATTAACTGTTAACTCTCTCACCATTTTTATTTTCTACATCAGTTCCTTTTAGTTTGGCAAGGTCCCTGACTAAAAAATTAGTTCTGAAGAATTTAGCGCTCTCCAGATGAAAAGTTAACACTATCACCACTTACACTTTCTATACAGTTCCTTTTTGTTTGGCAAGGTCCCTGACTAAAACATCAGTTCTGCAGAACAGGGTAACCAAATCCTAGATCTCCCCAAACCCAACCAAACCCTAATCATTACACTTAGAGTAGAGGTATGCCGGTCACCAAAGGAAACACTAAAACACATACCAGGCAACTTTCACTGCACAATACTTGTCAAAATTGTTTCAACTCATCAGCACACAGAAACTGAAGCAGATTTTATCTTTTACAAATAAAAAGGGTTCAAACCAACAAATTATTTACCTAAACATGTTTACCTCACTGCTAGATTGTTCAAACCAGATAATGAAAGCTCAAAAACTTTAAAGAATTTATGTAAACACACCTTTTCAATTTACTCTGGTGCTAGAAAGATTGCTGAAACTGTTAGTCTTGGCTATTCAGAGATACCAAGTTACCATGCACAAAACATGCAGATAGTGTTCCAGCAACTTATTATTAGTTAGGATTGTTACACCTACTATTCCTGTTATTATTTATGTTCCAGAGAGTGCCATAATAAGTAAATGAGCTCCTTCCTCTTATTATTTTCGTTCCACGACTGTTACAATCATTACAATTCACTTATGATGGTTGCAAGCATTATAAAAAGTGATAACAACTAACTACTATACAAATGTTGCCAGGTATGGTTATAAGTGTTTGATTTGATGACGGTCCACTGTACTGTTGTGGGTGTAGACTTTACTGTATTTGATGTAGACTTTACCTCAGCCTCGGGCTCAGCCTGTTGTGGGCGGTCCATGACGTTTTTGTGATATCATGAAAGAAATACGGAAATTCAATTAAACTGACATTGCTGATATATTGTATCCATATACTGCAGCATATATAACGAGCGGCCAGCGAGGAGCCAGACTCCTTACATTTAGAAACCAGTCTAGGGACAATCAATTTCATTACTATATGGAAAATATGGACTTCTCGTGTGATGTCATGGGCCTCGTATAATTTGGCTGAGGTAAAGTCAACCCCCCGTTTTCAAATTCCTATCAGCTCATCATATATCACATGACAGCATCAACAAGACTCAACAGAGCTAAGATGGATAACCTAAGTTCAATTCTGGTTCACTTTAAGTCAATTATAGTACAGCAAGGAAAGCTGCAAAGTCGCAAAGATCAAACTGAAAAACAGAGTTACCAGTTGGGCACCAGATATTTTGGAGAATTCCTCTGCTACAGGAGAATCTCCTACACAGGTGAAAAAGAATCCCCTGTAGAGGAGGTGAGAGGGGGGGGGAATAAGTGGGACAACTTTTATGGCATATTCTAGTACAGTAGACCTAAAAAACTGTTTCTACGTCCATTACCCTCCCCCACCCCCCACCCAACTCCTTCATATCCTAAATAACATGTAAAATAACCAAAAAACTAGGGTTATATGTATTTCTGTTGTTTCCAGAAAAGCTTTTGGGTCCAGTCTGCATGACTGCTGTACTTGTAGCACTACTGAAAACAACGCCCTACAATTTTGCTGATCTCTGCTTTACTTGTTGGAGTTTACAAGCACTTTTCTTTTTCAGGTGCTTTCACCTACCATAGAGAAAGACTTGATAACGGAGAAATCATTTGGCCAATAAATAATAATTACACCCAAATTGAGTAACCCCTGGACTGAATTAACTAAATAGAAAGGGAATTTATCTAGGAATACCAGCTGTCCAAGGGATCCCTTCCACTCAAATGGCATTTATTGAACAAATGATTTCTCCGGTATCAAGGCTTTCTCTACCGTAGGTGAAAGCACCTGAAAACGTGAAGTGCTTGTAAACAACAAGAAAAGAAGAAATCAGCAAAACTGTAAGGCATTGTGTTAAGTAGTGCTACAAGTACAGCAATCATGCATACTGGACTCAAAAGCTTTTCTGGATACAAGGGAAATACATATAAATACTATTTTTTTTTTGTTATTTTCCATGTTATTTAGGATCAGAAGGAGTTGGGTGGAGGTTGGGGGAGGGTGATGGACCTGGAGACAGTTTTTTAGGTCTACTTTACTAGAATATGCCATAAAATTTGTCCCAATTATTCCCCCCCCCCACCTCCTCTACAGGGGATTCTTTTTCACCTGTGTAGGAGATTCCCCTTAAGCAGGGAAATTCTACAAAATATCTGGTACCCTACTGGTTACAGTTCTAATTTTCAGTTCAACTTCGACACCTTTTTTCTGGCCTTGCTCCCAGCTTGCTCAAGGGCATAGTCTGGGCATAGTGAACCAACACATGAGCATCACATGAGCACTTATCATCATGAGAAACAGAAGCATAGCCACATGTTGTTGCACGTACATAAGGCGTTTTTCCGTGCTCCCACAAAGAGGTTGTGGGTCGACTGTGGCTCGAAAAGAGCGTTTCCGCGGCCTTTTATGCGGCCCACAAGTGTGTTTCCGCGACCAACAAGATTTTTGTGGCTCGCTTCTTGGCTCAAATTCGACAAACAACCGCAGAGGTGATTGTCGATTTTGTGGCTCGATTTTGGCGGGAAATAGCAGCAAAATAAGGTCACAACAACAAAATTAAAACTTTCTCAAGTATGTGGACATAAAACTGGAGATCCTTTGTGCACGGAATGGTAAGGACGAAAGTCTGGAGTTCTATTTACTGGAATTTGTATATGATTTTTATTTACAGGATCACTTGGTATTTCCATCATGTTTCCAATCTAGTAATAACATTGTCAAACTTTGAATGTTCCTGTGCTACTTCATAGTTGTCCAAAAAATGATAGAAATATCTTGAAAGAAAGATCTACTTTTCTTCTTTCATCCCAATATTTTTCCTTCTGACCTATCTTAATACAGTTGGGCACCAGACTTTTTGGAGAATTCTCCTGCTCAGGGGATTCTCCTAGTGAGGTGAAAACAGATTCCCCTGGGTAGGGGATTTGAAGCTTGATGGAAATGAGAACTGATTTAAATTTTTTTTTTGGTTATTTCAGTTCTAGAGACACTAGGAAATCATATCCCTTAGCACCCCCTCCTCACCCTCCACCCTATCTCTAGATATCCTACAAAATAGGCCAGAAAACAGTAAAATTACATTTTTTGAGTTTACCTGGCATCCAAGAGAACTTCTTTATGCCAGAGGACATGACTGCCTTCAAAGTGAAACTTCAGAAGGCTACTTCCTACCTTTTCACTTCTTCCTTCCTTTCTTCTTGAAGTTTGCACTTGTCCAAGTGCTTTCCCCTGGTGTGGAGAAAATACCAAAGCATGAGAAATCATCTCGCCAGAGGATGTCCCCTGTCTAGTAGGATTCACAAAGGCTATTCAATATAGGGGTTGCAGCATGTGAACATCACTGCAGAAGTGGTACATTTGACAGAAAAAAACGGGAAATAGGTTTTTAAAATGATAACTGATATTTTAATATTTTATGAATCATTATTTATGTTATTTTTAATATCTGTTTTTTAGGATCCCAAAACGTTAGTGACGGATACCTATGACATCGCAAAAGTTGTCCGTCTGTCCATCTGTTAGCACGATAACTCTCAAAGGGATTGAGATATTTTGATGAAACTTGGTGGGAGGATCCTTCGGGTCAAAGTACAAGTCAAGTTAGAAGATGGGCTCTGTAGCTCTATATTTGAGGGTGGGAGAGGGGTTTCAAATTAAGGGGCAAAACCAATATTTTTTTAAAGCTGTTTAGATAGTGGATTTACGGGTAAGGAGACACGCTGAATCCGAATATGAAAGTGACTTTCTCGTCGGACAAGTAGTTCGCCCGGAATCCGGCCAAAACCGGAAAGTTTGTTAAAAGTAAAAGTTTTATTTGAAGTTGATTAGATGTTTGATTTAGGGGTAAGAAGACATGCTGAATACGATGGCGAAAACCATTTTCTTGCCTGACTAGTAGTTCGCCTGGAATCCGGCGCAAACCGGAAAATTTGATAAGAGCAAAATTTGTACTTGAAATTGATCAGATATTCGATTTAGGGGTAAGAAAACATGCTGAACACGATGGTGAAAACCATTTTCTTGCCGGACAAATAGTTCGTCCGGAATCCGGCCAAAACCGGAAAATTTGTTAAAAGCAAAATTTGTATTTGAAGTTGATTAGATGTTAGATTTAAGGTAAGAAAGAACGCTGAATCTATATATGACAATCATTTTTTAACCGGACATATAGTTCGTCCGGAATCCAGTTGAAACAGGATTTTTTTTTTGAAGTTAAAGTTTTATTTGAAGTTGATTAGATGTTCTTTATAGGGATAAGGAGATACGCTGAACTATCTTCTGTTTTTGCTGGGCAAGTAGTTTGCTCGGAATTCGGCCGAAACCGGAAATTTGGCAGAAGTAAACCAGGAAGTTTCGATCAGTATCGTCAAAATAAATATGGCTCATACAGGTATATCTCAACTTGGTTTTCTCAGATTATTAGCCTGGCGAAGACTGGATCTGGCGAAGACAAGACCTAGTTAATATTAAATTTTTGGGATCCCATCGAAAACTTTGGTCTTGTTTTTTTAGGTGCAGCATGAACAAGAAGGTCCGAAAAACTAGAAATGTTTGTTTGGCAGAAGTGGCTTGTCCCATTTCAACAGAACAAAATTGAAGTTGATTTTTAAATCAAGATTTAATATTTTATGAATTAACATTTTTCTTGATTTTGTAGTTGTAGTTGAGAGTTGCGCCGAAACTATTCCCGTATTAAGAAAGTAAAAATTATGTGTCAACCAATGAACGGCGTTGGCTGGGATGGTGACTCAAATTCTGTGTCAACCAATCAACGGCTATATCACCAGTTCAATGCCGTGCCGAGTTTTACTGTCAGCGACGGCAAGCCGCCGTTTGGCGCCGATTTCTGAACTTTGAAAACTATGGTTTCGGAATCTTGGGGCGATATATCGCGAGCATTTATGGCTAGATTGGCAATAAATGTAGAAGAGCCTACAAAAATTTTGGTTAAACTGACCAGCCAGAAATTACCACAATTTCAGCTATTTCAGCATTTTATTTCGTAACCGTTCTTCGGACCAATAAGCTTCTTGGAAACAATAATCGGGAGCCGGATGCGTGATGCTTCACGTAGAACAAACGAGTGACAATCAGTGTAATGCTAATAGAGAATAAAGGATACGCCAATGGATACACTCACGTAGTGTAGAATCTCGGAAACTAGAACGGATAGAAATACTGCAGAAGTTGAATGAAATACTATCACAAGTACGATGTGTCCTTTAACGGGATTCCGAAAGATCTAACATCTGCAAGCAGGGGCGTCGCAAGTGCATTTTCGGGGGGGGGGCAGAGCAAAAATTTCACCGAATCCTAGAAACTGAGAATTCGAGCCTTAAATTATGGAACGTGAAAGGATTACGTAGGAAGAGTAATATCAAAGGGCAGCATGGAAGACGATAAGCCAACTATTAGGCGGCGTTTTGGCGAAGCCCACTTGAAGTAGTTGAAGAATATATTGCGGGGCACGATCGCAGTAACAACTTCTATCTATTATACCGAAGAGAAAATTAAATCGAGCGCCGCAGGCGAATTTTTTGTCTGTATGCTAAAATATAACAAATTCTATCATATACCGTGGATTAAATGCCGATACTCTAAGAAGTCCCGGAAGCAGCATCTATTGTAGTATCTTTTTCCTGCAAAATTTAACTATTTCCGTCCAGATTCTAGCTTTGAATGTTTCGAAATCCCAATCCTAAAACTGGCTTAAAACCCCAGTCAATGACGCGCCCTTCTACAGAATAGAGAATATTACGAAACGCGCCGCAGGCGGGATTTTTGAAACATTTATGATTAGATCTTCTTTTTGAGATCCAAGATAAAAGTAAGGATATCGATGAAATCATAGATCAGTCCTTTTGTCTGCGACCAGTGCTTCACTCGACCTCTTCCGAGTCCTGGCACTTATACCGAATAAATTACCGAATCCCAGTTATTATACCGAAAAAGTTTAAACCGACAGTTCGTGATTCTGTACAACTACCAAATCCCGATCATTATACCGAATACATTTGTACCGATAGCATGCTTAGAATTCTGTCGTCGAAACTCGTCGATTCGTGGCAACTACCGAATCTGGGAAATTATAACGAATAAACTACCGAATCCCAATCATGATACCGAATATTTTTCGACCGATGGCTTATTCGGGATTCTGTGTAACTACCGAATCTCCGTAAATATACCGAATAGTTTTGGCATTGAAAAATTACCAAATAACTTCAGTAAATTCTCTCACCGAATTCGTGATAAACTACCGAATACTGGCAATCATACCGAATCCCGATCATTATACCGAATAGATTGGACCGATAGCCTACTTGGAATTCTGTATAACTACCGAATTCCCGTAAATATACTGAATAGTTCTGCTACCAAAAAAATACCGAACAATTGTAGGTAGTAAAAGTTTAGGCCTCCGGCCCAAAATGTTGCCAAATCTCAAAAAGGTGGGGGTGCAGCACCCCCCCCCCCTTGCGACGCCTCTGTCTGCAAGACCCGGTTGTCTATAGGCTATATCGAAACCTTTGGCGTTGTTCTTTCGGAAAGTACGTTTTACATTGCGGAATTACATCCCGACAGTTAAATTTAAAGTTTTCATCGAGGTTTGCAGGTTTGCAATGCAGTACCGTGGTGTACAGTATCCCCTTGCTTCTTTCCGCATTGTTTCCTTTCCCGTGATAACAATAACCCGAGCAATAACCCATAGCATCGGAGATCATGCAAGTCTTCCTTCGACTCTTCCATTTTCCATTACTACAGCACTATAATCTTGCCCTTCGTTCGTTGCCTTACTTGCGCCGCACCTGCTCTAATCAGTAATCAGCATTTACCTCCCACCCTTTAAAAATAAAACCTCAATTCTTGCCGTGTGACTGTGACACACGAATGACGAATCCCTCAACTCTCGTGGAACTTCTAACACCTTTGATTTGTAAACTTAACCAGCCAGTCACCCACACCGCCTACTCCCTCCTCCCGCATTGCGCATTGGCTAGCATGGACTAGCCAGGGGGTGAATTGATACTGGATCTCGAACTCAGGCAGGGCACCAGCCAGTCTCGCTTAATTCTAATATTTTCTCAATACTCACGACGGATTGTACACAACGCTGAGAAGTGGCGCCTGGTGTAGTTAATCTCGCTGAAAAGGAATATCGTATGGCAAATTTCCGCCGTCGTGGCATTCCTGATATTTAGGCTAAAAACGGCAAATTTATTCTACAGTGACCTGTTATCATTTTTATTTTTTTTAAAGATACAGAGTTGCCGAAATCCAACATTATCTTATACCATTCGAAAGAGGAAATCAAGCTCTACAAGTAGATAATTTTTAATTCCAAATTAGAGAAACTGTTTTTTCTCTGTTTACCATATTTTCCAAATAATGGTTATAAAGTATGTCGAAAATTGCAAAGAACGGCTAACAAGTGCGCAAGCGCTCAGATGTGGAGTGTAAAGAATAACTTGAACTGACTTAGATTTCTCCCTTCCCGTAACGTTTAACATTCGTATTGCATAGTTGTCTATGCAGCCAACAGTTGAGCTCTCAAAGAATCTCCAAACACTGCTCAGGCCTTCTCTCATACAATCAGTTATGCTCGCTATGAGCACTGCAGATTTGTTCCAATACGCTTCGTTTACTACTTTGCATGAACCCCCCAATGTCAAAGTCATAAATTTCAAAGTGCTTCTCATCTGACACCTTCCACGCAAGAACACATGTTAGTTCACTTAGAAACGCAGCCCCTTCGCGTAAATCGTATTCGTTATCCAGTCACAGTATTGTCCACCTTTGTCTTTCCAGTTTGCTTCGTATTAACCCCGTAGCCTTGTTCCAATACACTACTGTCTTTACTTTCATCAATCTTGAAATGTATTATTTTACCTTGTTCAAACACACTAATGCCAAAGTCATAAAGTTTCAGATCCCATTTCATCATCCCCAGTTCCGTTGCGGTGACTAATTGACAGCTCAAACCCTTTTTAGACCATTGTTTGACTGCTCAAAAGGTAAATTAATTTAAAGTTAAATTTGAGTAAAGGAAAAAGAAAGTAAAGAATGTAATTGAGAAGAGTGGAGGGTGGTTTAATATTAGTAGATTTAAATTATAAGTATTTTTTTAATTTGAAAATTAAGTTTTAGTTTTAAAGGAAGGAATTTATTAAGGTTGTAAAGATAGGATGGAAGTGTAAAGATTAGAAAGAATGGAAGGAAAAAATAAAAATAAGAAATTAAGAAAATAAACGTAGAGATAGAGGAAAGTGTAGGTGACGCTAAATAGATAGGCCGGTCACGCGTGATAACGTTTTAAAAATTTAAGATTGAAAAGACCGTTGGCGTCACCGAGGGTAAGTGGAAGCGTAGTCACCTGGCCAATTCATATTGGACTGGAAGAGTAGAAAAGATACTACGCGGCATTAAAAAAAAAAAAAAAAAAAAAAAAATAAAACCCTTTGCGAAACATGAACCAAACAAATGCAATGCGAATCTTACGAAAAGTAGGCTACTGTGTCTACGAGATTTTAATTTGATGAGCGTCATCGTTCAAGAAACTTAACACATGGGCAATATGGGCCTTGTTGCAAACGAATGGGAAGGTTGGGTGTCAAGTTAAAAACATACAAAATGGGCAATCTTGCCCAATTACCACTGAACCAAGTGGGGGTAGGGTTTGGGGCCCGCAAAAAGCAGAAAGAGGCTCCAATGTTCACAAGCCTACCAAGTTTCAACTTGATACCTGTTGTTTCCTGTCACGGGCAACGAATTCTACTCCTGGGCAATCTGGGCCCAGTTTGTAATAAAATTATTGCGATTGATGAACTAATTGGAACGACGCATTTCAGACTTAGATTCCAGGCTCTTGGTAACGCTGAAATGCTGACTCGAACTTTATCCGTCAACTTCCAAGAATCACGTAGCAGCGATTCTCCAAGCCCAACAACAGATATCTCCAGGTGAATCCAGCACAGTCAGCAGTTCCGGGGCTGAACCCGAGGTCACACTCTTGGATAAGCTGCGCTCCTGATGCTGGAACCAGACCCCGGTGAAAGACTATATAAGTGCATTTCGCGTTAGTGCGAGCTCCTGTTCAATCCCGTTCACTCCTGTTGATATTGAGATTTTGCGATATTCGCTATTACTTGTTATTTGATATACTGATACTGATACCCCGACAACATGTAAGTGCAAATCACCAATACACTCTTTTACTCGATCGTACTCTATCGATTTGTCTTGACTCTCATCCCTTTGGTATTTCCTTACAAGCTCTTCGCTCCCCACTCGCGGTTTACGGCATTCCTGCCCTTTGCCCGGCATAGCCTTGGAGTTCGGTCCCCTCGGATCTTCGGATTCCCCCATAGGAGCAAGGTTGATCATAACTGGCCTCGGCACTAGTTCCGGAATCGGGTCTCGCGGTATTCAGCTCGAACTTGCGGCTAGCGGCAGTATTTACCCAGGTTTCACAAGTATGATCAGACCTAGCTCTTAACTCGATTTCCCGATTGCTCCCTTACAACCGGATCAGATTGAACTCCAACCGGCTAACTTCCAGTATAGTATGGCTCAGCTATTACTTCCTGTATAAGTTGCCCTTGAACGGGGTGGGTGGGGGAGGTGCAACTTTGAAAGTAGTTTCCAAGCCCTAAGATCTACAAGTACAAGGAATACCATCGTCCTGTGTTCAGGTCTGGTTCACTTATGAACATTATTCACTGGGCAATCCGGGCCCATTTGCCCCTGAACCGGCTGTGTAGGGGGGGGGGGGTGACCCCCAAAAGGCATAACTAGACCCCAATACCCACAAGTGTACCAAGTTTGAACTTTGATACCTGTTGATTCCTGTCACGGGTAACGAATTTTACTCCTGGGCAATCTAGGCCCAGTTGCCCTTGAACGGGGTGGGTGGGGGAGGTGCAACTTTGGAAGTAATTTCTCAGCCCTAGGGTCTACAAGTACAAGGAATTTCATCGTCCTGTGTTCAGGTCTGGCCAAGTTATCCTAGGAAATCCTAGTTAACTCTTTGTTTGAGTAAAAAAAGACAGATATCGTTTCATTTTAATGAAGCTCGTTTCAGTGGTGCACCACACTTAAAAATCGCAGACCCCTCATAGATAAAAATAGAAAACTGAATTTTGGCTTAAACTTTTCAGAAGCATATGGGCCTCATTTCTTATAAGAATAACAAAGGTCGTTAACTTGAAGAATTCTGAGTTTTTAGCCTTTCTTTGCAATTTTCGACATACTTTATAACCATTATTTGGAAAAAATGGTGAACAGAGAAAGAATAGTTTCTCTAATTTGGAATTAAAAATCATCTTCTTGTAGAGCTTGATTTCCTCTTTCGGATGATAGAATATAATGTTGGATTTCGGCAACACTGTATCTTAAAAAAAAAAAAATTATGACAGGTCATTATAGGCTAAATTTGCAGTTTTTAACCTATATCTCAGGAATGCCACAACGGCGGAAATTTGCCATACGACATTCCTTTTCAGCGATTTTAACTACATCCGGCGCCACTTCTCAGCGTTGTGTACCTTCCGTCGTGAGTATTAAGAGAATATTAGAATTAAGCGAGACACAAAATCTGGCTGGTGCCCTGCCTGAGTTCGAGATTCAGTATCAATTCACCCCCTGGCTAGTCCATCCATGCTAGCCAAGGCGCAATGTGGGAGGAGGGAGGAGTATACTAAAATCTCACTTTTGTTTTATTTTCTGTTTAAACACTTTAACTGATCTGAAAATCAATAAGATATCTTGATCCCGTCGAAAGCTTTGGTCTTGTTAAGTATGATTGGAACAAGTACTACGTTGGAAGACTAAGCGTCCTCGGACTAAGCGAACCAACCAGCCATAAGAGCGCCATATATGTCTACTAGACACACACCCAGTTTTATCAAAGTACACTAAAATCTCATTTTTGTTTTGTTTTCTGTTTAAACACTTAAAGTGGATCTACTCAACGGAACTAGACAACGCACTTCCACCTCCATCACTCAACCGGCGAATCTACAGGATGTTCACCCAACCTTATTCGCCGGCCAGTGCGATTTAAGGTAATTTAAGGTAAAAGTGATCTGAAAATCAATAACTTATCTGAAGTTTAATTTTCAGCGACCGACATTGAGCAAATCCTAGTTAACTCTTTGTTTGAGTAAAAAAAGACAGATACCGTTTCATTTTAATGAAGCTCGTTTCAGTGGTGCAACACACTTAAAAATTGCAGACCCCTCATAGATAAAAAAAGAAAACTGAGTTTTGGCTTAAATTGTTCAGAGTCATGTGGGCTTAATTTTTTATAGGAATAAAAAGGTCGATAACTTGAAAGAATTCTGAGTTTTTAGCCTTTCTTTGCAATTTTCGACATACTTTATAGCCATTATCTGGAATATAATAATGGTGAACAGAGAAAGAACAGTTTCTCTAATTTGGAATTAAAAATCATCTTCTTGTAGAGCTTGATTTCCTCTTTCGAATGATATAAGATAATGTTGGATTTCGGCAACTCTGTATCTTCAAAAAAAAAAAAGAAAGATGACAGATCACTATAGGCTAAATTGGCCGTTTTTAGTCTATATCTCAGGAATGAAACAACGGAGGAAATTTGCCATACGATATTCTTTTCTTCGAGATTAACTACACCAGGCGCCACTTCTCAGCGTTGTGTACCTTCCGCCGTGAGTATTGAGGAAATATTAGAATTAAAGCTAGACACAAAATCTGGCTCTTGCCGCGAGTTCGATGAATCAGTATCAATTCGCCCTTTGGCTAGTCCATGCTAGCCAAGGCGCAATGTGGGAGGAGGGAGTAGGCGGTGTGGGTTACTGGCTGGTTACGTTTACAAATCAAAGGTGTTAGAAGTTCCACGAGAGTTGTAGGATTCGTCATTCTTGTGTTACACGGCAAGAATTGAGGTTTTCTTTTTAAAGGGTGGGAGGTAAATACTGACTACTGATTACAGCACGTGCGGTGCAAGTAAGGCAACGAAACGAAGGGGAAGATTATATAGCTGTAGGTAATTGAAGATTCGAAGGAAGACTTGCATGATCTCCGATGCTATGGGTTATTGCTCGGGTTATTGTTATCACGGGAAAGGAAACAATGCGTAAAGAAGCAAGGGGATACTGTACACCACGGTACTGCCTTGTGACAGAGAGGGAAACCTCGATGATAACTTTAAATTTAACTGCCGGGATGTAATTCCGCAATGTAAAACGTACTTTCCGAAAGAACAACACCAAAGGTTTCGATATAGCCTATAGACAACCGGGTCTTGCAGATGTTAGGTCTTTGCCGAATCCCGTTAAAGGACACATCGTACTTGTGATAGTAATTCATTCGACTTCTGCCAGTATTTCCGTCCGTTCTAGTTTCCGAGATTCTACACTGCATGAGTGTATCCATCGGCGTATCCTTTATCCTCTATTAGCATTACACTGATTGTCACTCGTTTGTTCTACGTGAAGCATCACGCATCCGGCTCCCGATTATTGTTTCCGAGAGCCTATAGACAACCGGGTCTTGCAGATGTTAGGTCTTTGCCGAATCCCGTTAAAGGAAACATCGTACTTGTGATAGTAATTGATTCAACTTCTGCCAGTATTTCCGTCCGTTCTAGTTCCCGAGATTCTACACTGCATGAGTGTATCCCTCGGTGTATCCGTTATCCTCTATTAGCATTACACTGATTGTCACTCGTTTGTTCTACGTGAAGCATTGCGCATCCGGCTCCCGATTATTGTTTCCGAGAAGCTTATTGGTCCGAAGAACGGTTACACAAAATAAAATGCTGGAATAGCTGAAATTGTGGTAACTTCTGGCTGGTCAGTTTAACCAACATTTTTGTAGGCTATTCTACATTTATTGCCAATTTAACCATAAATATATCGCCCCAAAATTCCGAAACAATTGTTTTAAAAGTTCAGAAATCGGCGCCAAACGGCGGCTCGCCGTTGCTGAAAGTAAAAATCGGCGCGGCATTGAGCTGGTGATATAGCCGTTCACTGGTTGACACATAATTTTTACTTTCATAATACGGCAATGGTGTCTGCGCAACTCTCAACTTGAACTACAAAATCAAGAAAAATATTAATTCTTAAAATATTAAATCTTGATTTAAAAATCAACTTCCATTTTGTTCTTGAAATGGGACAAGCCACTTCGGCCAAAAAAACATTTTTAGTTTTTTGGACCTTCATGTTCATGCTGCACCTAAAAAAAAAAAAAACAGATATTAAAAATAACATAAATAATGATTCATAAAACATTAAAGTATCAGTCATCCTTTTAAAAACCTATTTTCCATTTTTTTCTGTGAAATGGACCGCTTCTGCAGTGATGTTCACATGCTGCAACCCCTATACCGAATAGCCTTTGTGAATCCTACTAGACAGGGGACATCTTCCGCCGAGATGATTTCTCATGCTTTGGTATTTTCTCCACACTAGGGGAAAGCACTTGGACAAGTGCAAACTTCGGGAAGAAAGGAAGGAAGAAGTGAAAAGGTAGGAAGTAGCATTCTGAAGTTTCACTTTGAAGTCAGTCATGTATTCTGGCATAAAGAAATTCTCTTGGATGCCAGGTAAACTCAAAAAATGCAATTTTACTGTTTTCTGGCCTATTTTATACAATATCTAGAGATAGGGTGGAGGGTGAGGAGGGGGTGCTAAGGGATACCGTTTCCTAGTGTCTCTAGAACTGAAATAACCAAAAAAAAAATTTATATCAGTTCTCATTTCCATCAAGCTCCAAATCCCCTACCCAGGGGAATCTGTTTTCACCTCAGTAGGAGAATCCCCTGAGCAGGAGAATTCTCCAGAAAGTCTGGTGCCCAACTGTAATAGTATTCCCAGATTAGTAAAACTACAATAACAACTCGAATACTTCAGCTGAGATTCATTTCCGTCATGGCAGATCTTCTTACTGAAAATTCTGATTTCTTGTTCAAAGCACTCTCATCAGTAGGGCACCAGATATTTTGGAGAATTTCCCTGCTTAAGGGGAATCTCCTACACAGGTGAAAAAGAATCCCCTGTAGAGGAGGTGAGGGGGGGGGACAGGGGGGATAATTGGGATGAATTTTATGGCATATTCTAGTAAAGTAGACCTAAAAAACTGTCTCCAGGTCCATCACCCTCCCCCAGCCCCCACCCAACTCTTCTAATCCTAAATAACATGGAAAATAACCAAAAAACTAGTATTTATATGTATTTCCCTTGTATCCAAAAAAGCTTTTGAGTCCAGTCTGCATGACTGCTGTACTTGTAGCACTATTTAACACAATGCCTTACAATTTTGCTGATTTCTTCTTTTCTTGTTGGTGTTTACAAGCACTTTACTTTTTCAGGTGCTTTCACCTACGGTAGAGAAAGCCTTGATACCGGAGAAATCATTTTTTCAATAAATGCCATTTGAGTGGAAGGGATCCCTTGGACAGCTGGTATTCCTAGATAAATTCCCTTTCTATTTAGTTAATTCAGTCCAGGGGTTACTCAATTTGGGTGTAATTGTTATTTATTGGCCAAACGATTTCTCCGGTATCAAGGATTTCTCTATGGTAGGTGAAAGCACCTGAAAAAGAAAAGTGCTTGTAAACTCCAACCAGAAAAGAAGAAATCAGCAAAATAGTAAGGCATTGTGTTCAGTAGTGCTACAAGTACAGCAGTCATGCAGATTGCACCCAAAAGCTTTTCTGGAAACAACAGAAATACATATAACATTGGTTTTTTGGTTATTTTCCATGTTATTTAGGATTAGAAGAGTTAGGTGGGGGGTGGGGGAGGGTGATGGACCTGGAGACAGTTTTTTAGGTCTACTTTACTAGAATATGCCATAAAATTTGTCCCACTTATCCCCCCCTGTCCCCCCCCCTCATCTCCTCTACAGAGGATTCTTTTTCACCTGTGTAGGAGATTCCCCTAAAGCAGGGGAATTCTCCAAAATATCTGGTGCCCAACTGCTCATCCCATTGGCTACTTCAAAGTCTGATTGGCTGGTTTTGATCTGGGGTCAGCCATTTTTTATACCTCAGTATCAACATTTTCTGCATCATCATCAACATTTTCTCTGACACCATCAGTTACCATGTGTTTTCAAATTACATAGGGACATGTACAGAATCCGAAACAGATGCAAATAGTGGGTGATCCTGTATATATTCAGACATTTAAATTTACCGCCCAAAAAATAGACAAAACAGCGTTTCCGCGAGTTTCAACTTGTGGCTCGGCTGTGTGGCACACAATCGTGTTTTAGCGAAAAACACTCAGAAGTGTGTGGCCCACAATTGTGTCACGGAAAAACGCCTATAGATGCAGCATAGATGGTGGCTTGGGCCAGTTCAAATTGTCAATTCGATCAACTTACTTGGAATACCTAACCATGGGCGCACAGATTTTCACAACTTTTTCCTTTTGAGAAAGTAGCTGCTTGACATCGATACCGTCCGAATTAGTCATCCTAAGAATTTCTTAGCCTGATTTGGGAGCCGACAAGATTTTTCTTCTTTTCACTGAGAATGATGAACATGAGAAATGAAAGCAACTTTTCACTGAAAACGACGAGTATATTCAACGGAAAAGATCTAGCTACAGTCTAGAAGAATTATCTACAGTATTAGAATATTGTTTTTGCGATCCCAAAACGGAAGTGACGGGATACTTATGCAAGTTATGACATCGTAAAGTTGTCCGTCTGTCCGTCCGTCTATCTGTCTGTTAACACGAAAACTCTTGAAAGGATCGAGATGTTTTCTTCAAACTTGGTGTGAGGATCCTTTGGGTCAAAGTACGAGATGTTTTCTTCAAACTTGGTGTGAGGATCCTTTGGGTCAAAGTACAGCTCAAGTTCGTAGGTAGGCCCCATAGCTATATAATTAGGGGTTGGGGAGCAGGGGCGTAATTTGCTATAGGGCAGGGGGGGGCAACTGCCCTCCCAGACCCCAGTTTGCCCCCCCCCCCCAGCTTGATGTTTGCCCGTTCGGTCCTTGAGGCGTTTGACCTAATTTTATCGCTTCCTGTGTCGTTTTCGCCTTGGTTGATTAGTAAACTATCTCTTTGTTTCTTTGTTTTTATTAAGTTTTTCTTCTTGAAATAAAACTGCTCATTTTCACTTGATTTGGGAAAATCGGCTCCAACTTTGCCCCCCCCCCCCAGGATTTTGACGAAATTACGCCCCTGTTGGGGAGGGGTTTCAAATATAGGGGCGACAAAAATATTTGTTTTAAAGCTAATGAGATAGTCGATTTAAGGGTACGGAAGGAGATATGCTGAATCTGACTATGAAAATGATTCTCTCCGGACAAGCAGCTAGCCAGGAATCGGGCCAAAACATGAAATTTAGCATGAAGTTCTAAAACCCAATGATATAGTCGAAATAGGGTGAGGAGACATGCTGTTGCAGTTTTCGAACATGCTCAGTATAAATAAAAGTGTAAGCGATCAGTTTAGTTATCTCCAAAGTCCCAACCGGCATTTACTGGGTCAAAAAGGCAGAATGCTTTTAACAACCGTCTGTAAACAGTCCAACAAAATCAGATGGCGATAGAAGTCTATATCCTAACCCTTTATCGGTACAAGGAGAAACCTTATCGGCTTTGTTGAGGAAATTCACATTACGCTTTGTTACAACTTTTCCATATGGAAGTGATGACGGTGCCGAAAATCCGGGCAGGAATTCCAGTCCGAGACTTCCCGATTCTGATCGTGCGCTCGCACTTTGGTCGTGTGTCCAAGGCATTAGTCCACGGATATGCCGGAGTGAGAGTGGGGGCCGGCTTGACAATTTGGCAGTCGTCTCGTGGTCTAAGGGGTTGAGATATTTTGTTAAAACTTGGTATAATGATCCACTGGATCAAAGTGCAGGCCAAGTTCGTAGATGGGTCCTGTAGCCCTATACTCAGAGGTGGGAGGGGGTTTCAAAGTAAGGGTTTTAAGCTCATGAGATAGCCGTCTAAGGGGTAAGGAGGCACGCTGAATGCATATCTGAACTTTTTTTTTTTGCCGGACAAATGGTTCACCCGGAATCCGGCTGAAACCGAAAATTGGGTTGACGCTCAAAGTTGTTTCTGAAGTCGATTAGAGATTCGGTATCAGGGTATGGAGCCATACAGGATCCAATTTTGAACTTTATTCCCTTGACAGATGAGCTGGCAAAATTTGGCGAAACTCGGAAATCTGGTCCGGAAAGTAAATCGGAAGGTCTCAATAGGCGTATTCTCGTCGTCCCCGAGGACTCCACTTAAGGAGTCCCCGCGTTTTTGTTTGTCCCGGGGACTCACTCCCCGTATTCTCGCGAGTCCCCACGGACGGGGAATGCTCCGATTATCATCACCATCATCAAAAAGGACTCCCTTTCAGATTCGGAGGGGAATCAATTTTTGCGTATTGGTGCAGTGTAAAATTAATTAGAAATAATCAGAATAACAGAACCAAAAATAAAATGGATCCAGACTAATTTTGTCAACTGCGTATTTTTTTTCCAAACAAGATCCGTTTTGGAAGCATTCCCCGTGTTCTCGCTGTTTTCTGTACGCGGAGTCCGCGTGGAGTGAGTCCCTCTATTCTCGCCGTTCCCTTCGATTCCCCGAGGAGTCCTCGGGGAACGGCGAGAATACGCCTAATGTCACCAGCTATTTTGCTCTGCATACAGTTCACCGGGAAAACAGCTGAAATGACGATTATGCTCAAAGTAAAAGACCTTTCTGAAGTCGATTAGAGATGAGATATTGGAGTCATACATGCTGATTCATTGTTACTTTATGCTAGCGCACCTAACGGACAAAACAAAAAAAAATCTGGAAGGAATTTTATATAGGGCGTATACGTGCTGCCTCTATGACACCATTTCGTCTTCAAGAACCAGAAATGTGGAGTATCATTCATTTTCAGATCCACCTCGACCAAAACGGTATCTGGAATCCAGAAGATGAAGTATGGCTTTAAATCAAACGCAGCCGTGACTGTGATAAGACTGGTGCAACCGTAAAATCGAACAAAAATGAAGGAAAAGCACTCTAGTACAGGTCAACTCTTCTTCCCAGCTCCTCGCTCCCATCTTTGAATTTTGAACTACAACCAATCCGTCTTATAGCGTTTTTCCGCGATCCCACAAAGATAATGCGCTCAAAAAGTGTCCCGCGATCGCGTGTCGCCCACACGTATGTCTCCCCGACTAACAAGGTTTTTGTGCATCGCACTGTGGCTCAAATTTGAGAAACAACTCTCGAGGTGATTTTCGGTTTTATTGCTCGAATCTGATGGGAAATTCAAATTTCGCGACAAATTAAAGTCCAAACAATAAAATTGCTACTTTGAGCGTGTTCCACCCTACTTACCGTAGTTACTACGCTAATTACCGTAGTTACTACGCTAGGCTGGAACGCTTTTTTATTTTTCCGGTCAAATATCAGGCCGCGGGCTGATCGGACCAATCACGTTGCAGAGATGCCTAGTTACTACGCTTACTACGCTCCCGAGCGTGGTAAGCAAATAGTTACTATTAGTTACTATTTGAGAAGGTTGGAACGGTCAGCGTAGTAACTTTTCGTGAGGCTGGAACGGAAATAGTAACTAATAGTTACTATTGGTAGAAGGGTGAAACACGCTGTTTATATACAAAAGGGTCTTATAGTACAAAATGGCATGGGCGTAAACTTGATGCTATTTACTGAGATTTTGTTTTTATTTTCAGGCATTTGATACTGCCTCCAGAATAAAAACAGACAAAACAGCGTTGCCACGAGTTTCAACTTGTGTGTCAAGTGTGTGGCACACACTTCTGTTTCCGGTTTTACTTTCACTCGTTTGCGAAAATTTCTAATCAGTGTCACTTTCATTCTCAATTAATAAAGAACTATAGAATTTATACCCACAGGGACGGGGGTAGGGGGGGGGCGGTACCTCTCGTACCTTATCTTCGTCGAATAAACGGATAAACGATTCTAATGGTATCTGCTGATTTTTTGAACCACAATCGACATCGAGACGTTTTGGTCTCCTGTCAAACACACATCTACGTAGACACCGACAAAAAATGGTTTGGTGTTGACTAAACTTTAGCCGATTATCTACGACTCGTCACACGAAAATCCTATATTTTCCATTTCCTAACGGAACTGATTGTCCCTAGAACGGTTTAAAAGTGAAACGCGCTCGGCTCTCTATATATAGATAAAAATAGATTAACAAACACTGCATGTTAGAATGTTTGTTCTCCACAGTGCTTGTATAGTGTAGGCTATTTGTATTTTTGTGGAAAATTAAAAAACTTGAACTTGAACTATATATTCTGCAACATTAATTTAATCGAATTTCCCTATTTCTTTTATGACGTCACGAGTCGTAGATGATAAGCTAAGGTTTGGTTTCCGGGAATGGTTTTCGTCCCGAGGCGAAAGAAATCTATATACTCAAGATGCGGTTATAACTGGTTTCTTTTCTTATAAAGTTCGAGGATGATAACAAAGGAGGAAACATTTCAGGACAACATTTTATTTCGAGCCAACATTTTTCAATCGCGACCCATCGCGTATCACGAAGTTTCAAAAGCTGTGCACCAAAGCCGCAGAGGTTATCTTGCTGCCAGAATCTGGTCGTCAAAATGAACGTATTCTGTCTGAGGCGCGGAGCGTTCTCGTGATGAGGAGTCTGAGACAGCAACAGTTGGTAGTGTGGACAGCGCTTCAGCGTCGTTGCGGGCACAGCCGCAACTATCCAAAATGTTAGGGGGGGGGGCAAGGTGTTTACCGACTGTCTGGTTATTTCTACCGACTGTTTTCGGAAAAGTCGCGAAATTTCGAAAAAATTTGAAATTTGCTGACAACATCGAGCGACCCCCCCCCCCCCCCGTACTTGACGACTCTGGTTGCGAAAAAAAACAACAACAAATACTCCAACGGAATGTCCAAAAATCAACGGCTTTTAAACCAAAAGCATAGTCGAATTTTACGTGCCTTCTAGTGAAGCTGTTAGTCGTGCAACTGTTATTGGACCCCGGCTGTATTAAACAATAAATAAAAAATACGACATAATACTGATTTATGCTATGTTTCTAGTGTCCGTTCGGCTGTACAGGCATTCTTGCGTACGTCCGCCGGTACATTTCATCTATGTTGGTAAGGTACCAAGTGCCAGGTCTAAGGTGTTCCAGAGAGCCTGCCGGAACGTAGGGGGCTAGAAAAAAGAAACACGCGTTACCATGACAGGATCGTTCACAGGGTCCTGTCGCCAAGTTGTTGACTGTACAGGTCAATAACTGAGCGATCATTCGAACAATTATCTCAAGTAATTACAATCACTTCTAACAAATCGCAATATGCTATTTTAATTATAATTACTTTATAAAAAGTAACGCAAATTGCGATTAAAAAAGAAATCGCAATCGCGAATTGAAATACACCTAAGCATACAGCAAAGGCAAAGAGCTTGAAATAATGGAAGATGTAGGAGCAGGGTACATGAAAATGAGATTTGTTATGATATACTATATATATCTATATAATATATACGTACCTTAAGATGACCCACCAAATGCACAAGGGGACAGTGTGGTAAAAGAAAATAAAGGGGTGAAAGTAAAAATCAACAAAATACTGGAAGCTAACAAGAGCTGCAATTCAAAGTTTGGTAAATGTCTAGACTACACTACAAGTCAAATACCAAACGAATTATCAACCGCTGGTTTCAAGTAGCCAACCCCCCTCCCCAACCAACCTATGCCCGCTGATAATAAACGGCGCAAGGTATTTACCTTATGAGCTCCACAGGAGCATGATCTCAAAAACGGTCGAACATGGAGGATGTAAGAATGAGTCTAACCTTTAGCGTTTGCAAACATCAGACAGAATGTTCGCAATTTCGAGAATGAGAGTGATTAAGGACGCAGAGTTGAAGAACAAATAAGCACCAGAACCTCCGTCTCCCTATCTCTGTAAGACGACCATGCGGAGTCAAATAGATTCCCTATACCCTGCCCGATGAAAACGAGCAGAGGATAGGAGCTACGCGGAACACAATTCGTTACCTCTACAATTAGCTATATCGCAGTAAAGCCCCAGAAAAGAAATTTCTAAAGTAAATTCCGATTGGTTGTCTATCATTGTGACATCACATGTGACGCGCTGCAGAGCGGGTCAGCACGCCTGCTGCACTTTTTCCTGTGATATGCGCAGCGGCGAAAAGGTATGCAGATGGGTATCAACCCAAAGCTCAGCAGGTACCTCTAGCTCCGCTCAGTTTTGTCGGGGTATCCGAAGTTGCTACATGGGAACAAAGACGGAGGTTCTATTGGATTATTTGTTCTTGGTAACATAAATGCAACGCGTCTTTTGAGTACTCCTTTAGCCCAAGGTGACTGTGCATTCTCGCTACAGACTGACGAGGACCCTAGCTAAGAAGGGCCGAAGCAAATGTTAGCTGATTTTCCGTTTAGCGCCATCAAATATAACTTTCCTACCTTTATGGCAGTTATCCTCCCGAAGCTGCAGTGTTGCCACGAAGTCAGCGGGGGAAACTTTTGTTCTGGCGTCTAATTCTTGCCTAACTCCGCTCAAGATCTGGAGCATGCTGTCTAGTTCTGGTCCACTTCTGATCTTTATTGAGTACAAAGTGGCAGCTAAACCTGACCCGTACGAGAACAAAGCAAGTTTCTTGTCGACCAACTCGGCGGCGGGACGACTGAAAAACGAAAACTAATAGTATAATTAAGAACAGCCCTGTCCGCAGATGTCTACTCCCTGAGTGGATTGAGTGGATTGTGCAGGTAATGAAACAGCTGAGTTTTGGTACGATTAAGTCGATTGGAAGGTTCCTGAGGTTGGGGATGAGACACAGGGAAAATTGTTTAAGTTTATAAGGTAAAATGCAATATAGTAGGATGTTGAGTAGTGTACAGATTGATTATTTATATTATCCATTTATTCTTTTGAGTTGTATTTTTGCGATGGCCCGTGTTGGCTTTTGGGCAATAAATATATATATCTATCTCTCTATCTATCTATAGGTTTTCCACAATCTCTGAGCTCGGAAAACTAGAGTAGGCAACCCCTCTGAAGGGAATTCGAAAGTGATGATAGGTCTTTGTATTATTTTTCGGCAACGGCTTTCCTTTGTAGTTGCTGACTATTTCGCACACAGATGGACAAGCACATAGAGGTTACCACACATCCAAAAGAACAATTTCATTCGATGAAATTGATTATCTGTGGATAGCAGACAAACGAAGTAACGCATTTTTATCGGGTTTTCAGGCCTATTTAAGTAGATGAGTGAAGTGTAATTAGACAGCAAGATATCAGCCCTATTCGGTTAAACTTTAGGTTACTTTATTCTGCTAACGTCGAGCTCTGCCATGAGGCTACTTACGATCATTTGAAATTTATAATGTGAGGACCTGAACCTGAAAAGTAATTCATGCTTTTTGTGGAACACGGATCCGAGCTCAGCACATTCGAAAACCCCGGGTGCCCAACCCACCATCTAATACCCATACCTTTTGTTCTATTACTTCGTCTTTGATTACATTACCGGCGTGGTTTCACTATACGCTTTATGACTATATCTCCTTGCCGATGCAAAATCTCCGGGTAGCAGCGGAAGAAAACAAGAAAAGGTGTCACAGCTGCTCCCGGAGATCGCCGTGATTGTTGGATCCAGGATTTGAGTCGTTGAGTCAGAGTCGTTACAGACACGTTTACTCCTTCTTCCTGAGGGTCTCTGGCGTGTTTATGACTTAGTCATATAGAGTATTTGGCTGTGAGATTTGGGCACTCTTTAGGAGTTCAAGACGGCCTAAAAATTAGCTGTATCTGATTGAAACCAGCTCCTCTCTATATTTCCCGCTACCTTCCATTTTTTTTTCTCAAAAGAGTGTCGAAAGACTGATTGCACATACATTCAATTGCTTTGGTTAGATAGTTGCAAGCCTCTAATCCCTTTGATCATCTGACGAGGGAGGTTCACTACGATGGTACGATCAAACCCCCCGCACCGCTCGAGGCAATCAGATGAATACAGCCGCCAAAAGGGAGAAAACCGGAATGAAACGGTACCGTCTGGCTGACATTCAGACTTGTTATCAATGATTGTTGTGCGCTTAGGCTGGACTAGTGAATAAAAGCGGGCTACGAAAGCATTCCAACATCATCATTTGCATATTTATCTACGAACCTATGTACAGTTCGATGATGCCCCAATTTTCAAGACTTTTTAACTTAGCCTACCTTCGACCTTAGTCTGAATGTTTAGTTTCGTTTTGTATTCTTTTTTTTTCTTACTCGAAACTTGCTGTGGCTCTTGGATTGGTTGTTGACAAAAGTATTTTAGTGCATCATCGTATTTAGTTTATTTTAACCAATAGTATACAGTTAATCTAATTGTTTCTTTTGTCGTCCAGTGCATAATAATAGCGTCGTCAGCCTATGCTATCCAATGGATAATTTGCTATAAATAAATGATTGACTGATCCACAAGAGGGTGGGTTTAAACGACGCAGAAGCTAAAAGAGTAGCGTCCAGGTTTGGATGCAGACTTTAAGATAGACGCTGTTTCCAGAACTCGAGTGGGCAGCAGCATATATTTTTGTTCGTGACCATACCATCTAGTGCACAAATAACTAACCTGGTTAACAGGGCAACCAAACAACCATAGAGGGAGGCAGTGTACATATTTCCATTGTTTGTTGAGATGTGGAGGGAAGGCTGGACCTTTGATTCGAAGTCAGCTTTGCTTACGCCCATAAAGGCCTGTTCGACCTCTCGATCGAAGTACGTATCCTCCGGTTTAACGGTTCTAAGAAGGAAAACAAATTATAAATAACTGAAAAGCTTCTTAGAAACTCGACGAGACTGGGGAGACGGAGTGAACAAACGCGGATGGACAAGAATACGACTTTATTTTAGGTAGGCTACTTTAAAGCACAGGTGGCGGAAGATACAGTTTCCATCTCAGTTTTCAAAATTCATCTAAGTTCTCTTGGTTGATCAGGATTAAATAAAAATATTTCGTCCGGATCAAGACCATGTAATTAAGACTACCTTGACATGTCTATCATCTAGAAAATATAGGCCACTACAGCAAATACTTTCCCTACAGCAACTACTTGGTGACGAGGCCTGTTTTTGCAAACACCGATCGGCCGATACAACTGTTAAAGGTGGCGCGTATAATTCTGCTACATCATCTGCAATTTACGCGGACGCGGAAACACCCACAACACGGGATTAGTAAGTAAATACTAAAGCTGAAAGTGATACCCTTTTTTTTACATTGTTTAACAAATAAAAACTGTTTCTAATACTCCATTCTGAATCCGTAGATAAGACGGGATAGTTAATTTTGTACACAGCTCCTTACCCTGTACGGATGAACATCTCCCGCACGTCGTCTGAGCATCACATTAATCTAATGGTGTATTTTGTTAGTTTTCGAAGTTCTTAGCTCACTTGCTCTCGGGTACTCATCACAGCACTCACGCTGATTGAACCTCGTCATTTCTGGTTCAACGGCAAGCTCTTGACAGCAAGAGTGTGTTCCACCCTACTTACCGTAGTTACTACGCTAGGCTGGAACGCTTTTTTATTTTTTCGGTCAAATATCAGGCCGCGGGCTGATCGGACCAATCACGTTGCAGAGATGCGTAGTTACTACGCTCCCGAGCGTGGTAAGCAAATAGTTACTATTAGTTACTATTTTGAGAAGGTTGGAACGGTCAGCGTAGTAACTTTTCGTGAGGCTGGAAGGGAAATAGTAACTAATAGTTACTAATGGTAGAGGGGTGGAACACGCTCTAAAATGCAAACACTGACATGGCATGCGCTAGCTTATGCTAGGTCACCACGCGAAAAAATGGTTATTAAGGTCTGACGGGATAGATCCTTGGGGAACATATTACAGTCTATACATTCTTGGGGAACACAATACAGTCCCTAAGGACGTAGTCCCCTTGTTCCTTCCAGGAACAGAGAGATCAGCTGGTGTGACATGTAGTAAATAATAATAATAATAATTTATTTTTGACCCGCTACAAAAAATCAAAGCGGAGTAGCAATAAAAGAAACAAAACAAACGCTTCACAAAACAAAAAGAACAAGAAACTAAAGCAAACGAGTAAGGCCACTGTTGGCGGGCAGACACTTATAAGTAGACTGGGGTATTTTGCCAGCAAACTCCGTAAGTTTCGACCCGATATCCGGGAAACTGTAAACAGATATGAGGTTCCGATTTCTGTACCATGGAGGCAGATACAATAGAAAACGGGAAAACCGGAAATAATAAGAACGAAGTGAACTGATATCTTTTTTATGAAAAATAGGGTAAATACCAGAAAGAAACAAAACCGAAGTAAGACGGGAGAAGTCCGCAGTTCTCCTAACCACTTATCTGTTTTCATACGAAGATTTGAGACGTACCTAAACTTCTCCAGTCCGGGATACTTTGCTGAAACTTCCGCCTCTGAAAGCCGCAGAAGGTCGTTGAAGAAAAGACGAGCAAAGGATTTCTGGACTAGCTTGCAGTAAGGGGCGTGGAAACAGACGGCATCGAAATCGTGGACGGAGACTTTGTCGCTCCTACCAGCTAGAAGAGAGAGGGAGTTCGATTTGCAAAGCTTTATGCAAAATGGCGAGGGCGTGAATCTTCAGCAGGTTTCCTAGAGTAGGCCTATAATCAAGTGAGTCTTTATTTAACTAAAGGCAGAAACAATAGTTGCGTTTTTGCAGATACCATGGTATCTGCTACCACGGTAACTGGACCTGCAATTCGTCGATTTTGCAGTTACCGTGGTATCTAATATACGGTTGCTCTGCAAAAACGGCAACTGACGAAAATGCGCTTTTCAAAGTCACACCAAAAGAAAAACTGATTTACAATCTGAATATCAGATACCACGATGACTGGCCAGATACGACGATATCTGCAAAAACGACTTTAGACCGTGGTATCAGATACCTTGGTATCAGATACCATGGTATCTGCGAAAACGCAACTAATAATTACTGAAGAACAGTATTTACAGAAGTGCTCACAGAACGCTGATTCGCATTCGCCTAGGAGAGTTCGGCGTCGCTAGCGGTGAAAGTTCGCGCAGCGCAATTTCCAACTCCAAGTCGATTTTTAACCGCGTCACGAAAAAAAATCGCATTCTGTGGGCACCAAGCTTAAAGTTTAACCGAATAGGGCTTAAATACGCAAGTCTAGTTACCCATCATCTATTCCCTTAAACCGGCTTGAAGACCCGTGAACGCGCTACTCCTAGCTCCGCTATTCTCTGGCTACTGATACAATCGATTTTCATCGAATGGACTTTTTCTTTTGGGTTTGTGATACCTCTTTGTACTTGTATCTCTATGCTTGAAATTCTTAGCAACTACAACGGTAAACGATTGCCGAAAAACAAATCTGTTCGTGTCACATACAATAGCGCGCTTTCTTCAGAATTGATCTAACGATCTAGAGTTGAACGTTTCCTGAGCTTCACTTCATTAGCCATTTAAATGCACATTTTTGTTGAAATTCAAATTCGAATTTAATGAACTTATTCTTGTTGGGACAGCAGTGTCAAGCAGTGACCGAACGTCACTAGCCTACTATAGATAGATAGATAGATTTATTGCCCAAAAGCCAACACGGGCCATCGCAAAAATACAACACAAGAAAATAAATAAATGATATAAATAATCAATCTGTACACTACTCAACATAGAGCCCAAGATGGAAACCAATAATAAAATTAGCAGAGTCAAAATAATTCAATATATTCAAATCCAAGATATAAAAGTAAGATGGCTTTTCAGTTTAAGTTTAAAAATAATTCACCTCCCCCCAAGCTGTTTCGGCATTTGCGTAGTGGTATTCTGAGCCTTACTGCATCCGGCGTCACGGAATGAAACGTGGCATAGCAGTAAAGCAAAGATCCCATCCCAGTAACAATGAGCTATTAACAGAGCTTCCAGCAAATCGTTATTCTTTTGGTGGTTATTTTTGTCCCATATTACGTCAAAAAGCAGTCAATAATCCAATAATCTTTCCGCAATTCGCCGTTTTCTAATTCATCAATACTAGCAGATTAAGGTACGACTGGAAAAGCTACCCCGAGCTGATGATTTAGCTTGCCGTTTGGAACCATAGGTGGCCGTTCAGTCGAAATTCATATCTGATAAAGCAGTCGATCTGGGCGACGTGTCTTCGATCAAAATTTCGAAGAGAAATTTGGTTTAGTTGAATTTTGGTATCAAAGAGCCGTTGTTTGAGAAATATATTTACTCACTTAAAGGATACCTCGCACGACATCGTGTTTCTGCTGATGTTCTGAGATAGTTAACTACTTTGAAACTTAGCTATGCTTACAGTAAATTACACAAGGCTCCGGATGGTTTTAGCCTCTTTCCATGTAACTTGCCATGGATTACGACTTTGGAAAAATTTGCATAACCGGTCTTCTGACTAATAACAGGGACCCATAAATTTCCTGTAATGCCTCGCCATTCAGGGGGCTTGTCAATAAGAGATTTCTGATGCTATGTTGACCGAACGGAAGATAGTTCGAGAAATACCCACGTTCTAATCACGTCCAAGGCCAGATAGACAAAATTTGGGATTGGCTGCTGGCGCCTTGAGGGAGGAGTCTCTTTGGCGCGCACGTCCAATGAGGCAAACAAGAATGCCGATTCGACCCAAGTGGGATTTTTGGAAAGTAGGCAAGGATCGGTCAACATAGCAACATAGAAGCATAGGAAATGACAAGCCCCCTGTAAAGGAAATTTATGGGTCCCTGCTAGTAAGCATATCGGAAACAATGATCGGGAGCCTGATACGTCACGTAAAGAGGACAAACGTGTCAAGCGTGATAATCAGTGTAATGCTAATAGAGGAAACAGGCGGGAACGAGAATGGATGGAAATACTACTGAAGCAGAATGAATTACCATCATTAGTGCGAATTGTCCTTACCTTGCTTTGCCAGAGCCTCAAATTTATCACAGTACAGTTGATAACACTTGTCTAAGGCCTGGAGGTAGCACTGAATTGACAGCTTTCCGTCAACCACGGGGAATTCCGACTGAAGATCTGGCTTGTAGAAATCATAAGCGTGAGTGAAGAAGCTAGCGCGGAGACCTTGACAAAAATATGGTTGTTGGTGCTGGTAAATGCATGTATTCGTCAGGATGATTCGAAAAAAACAACTTAACTTACCCTCGTACTGTTTACTCTCTAAGTTCCATTACTTATAATAGTTGAATACTTTGAAAGAAGGCTCTGATTTCGAAAAATTACCCACGACTTTGGCTGTCTTTAAGGACTTTTCTAGGCCGAGCCGACTTTTGCTAGTCACGAATCGCCAACTTCGCCAAAAGCTTCAAGGTTCGTCGACAACTCTTTCAGACGTAAGGACATGAGAAGCTTCAAAGACCTGTTTTTTCATATTGGAAGACATGGTGGACCATCAAGTCTGTCTTCTGTTTTGGACTTCTTTTGTTTGATTGGTTTTCCCACTTTGTAACCACGGCCCGTTCTGTTCTCAAATATTTTGCATCCGGCCTACGCGTCGGAGAGCGGGAAGACTAGACAGAGTCGACAAGCACTAACAAGAAAATCGCTAATTTCACGTGGAAAGTAATGGTATTTTGCGACCTTTTTCTAGTCCCGTTGACTAAACAGCATGAACACGGAAAGATTTACAAAACCGTTTTTTCTCGTGGATAAACGTAACGTAGCCAGGCCCGTAAATTGGGGGGGGGGCATTTCCCCCCCTGATTTTCGAAAAATTTCACTTTTTAAAACCTTTATTTTTCTGCATAGACCCAAACGTACTGCCGTTCCCACTTGCTTACAGAAATTCCCTGGCTTTAAGTGTTTTCTCTTACTACTCAGTCAGTGACTCACTCACTACCCGAGAGTTCGGAACCCCTCCTATTAGTTTTATTTCGTTGATTCGTTCCTTGGCTTTCAAGCCCATTTCGAGTCAAAACAACGTGTCTCATTTCGACGTTTGGGAAAATGCATCGTTGCTAACTGCTAAGGTTAGTTGCAGACTTGGACAGAGAGCGTGTTCCACCCCTCTACCAATAGTAACTATTAGTTACTATTTCCCTTCCAGCCTCACGAAAAGTTACTACGCTGACCGTTCCAACCTTCTCAAAATAGTAACTAATAGTAACTATTTGCTTACCACGCTCGGGAGCGTAGTTAGCGTAGTAACTACGCATCTCTGTAACGTGATTGGTCGGATCACCTCGCGGCCTGATGTGTGACCGAAAAATTCAAAAAGCGTTCCAGCCTAGCGTAGTAACTACGGTAACTAGCGTAGTAACTACGGTAAGTAGGGTGGAACACGCTCAGAGTTGGTTGAGTTTAGTGCAGTGAATGAAGGATTGATTGCGAAGAAATTATTGTGGATTATTATGAGCAGAAATCAGCCAACTGTTTTAAGCTTTTTGAGAGCAAAAACACAGAAAGTGAAGAAGAACGAAGACAGATAAAAGGTTCATTTAACAATATTATGCGTTCATTTTGGTTTGATCAAGCCGTCAAAAAACACAAAATGTAGATTGTTTCTGAACTCGGTGCGGTCCGATTACCGGCTTGAGGCTACTTTTGGGGGCGGGATAAAAATTTTTACCGAATGGCCAAAAGCTTTAGGACGGGTGCTGCGGGGGGTGGGGTGCACCGTCGGAACGCACCTGTTTAAACTTTCTAAATAGTTATCGGGATAGAAATAGAGATCGTTCAGCACCATGAAGCACGTAAAGACAAATTTACGTACAACCTGTGGTGATGAAAGACTGAACAGTTTACTTGTTATCGCATGTAATAAAGAGGAGGCGAACTGCCTCAATGTGGAAGAGGTTGTAGACAGATTTGCTGCATTATGAAACTCGCTATCCCCTTGTTTAGTTCTTTTTATATGGAAATTCGTGTTAGCAATTCCTTTTTCTTCCCCTTTTTATGGCACTTGCAGCTTCGCTCAAGTGCCATATACCGATCACTTTTCGGTCTGTCGGTCTGTCGGTCGGTCGGTCGGTCGGGCGGTCCACTGTTCTCGAGTTAGGGTACTTCCAAAAGTGCTAGGACGATGAAACTTGGCAGGCATATCAGGGACCCGACCAAACTAACTTGCAAATAGTCACTTCCCCGATCCGACCACCGTGGAGGGAGTAGAGGGTGGGGGAATCCTGAGAATTTAGTAGTTTTTGTAAAACCCCTACCCCTTTCTACACACTAGTAGGTCTGCGCGCGGCGTGACGTCACTCTTTGCATCGGATCACTCTGTTAACATTGGAAAGAGCTAGTGCATTCGAGGGTCAAAGGAGTTTGTATATGTGGTGCAGTGCGGAGGAATATGGAAAATTGAGTGTTGTGTAACTTTCGAACGGGTGATCGGATTGGGACGAAACTTAATACCTGAATGAATGACATATCTCTGATGTTCCATTTGAAGTCCGAACCGGATTCGACAGCTATGGGGGAGTTGGAGTGGGGGAAGACCGAAAATCACGAGAAACGGTTATAATGGAGGGATCGGAGTAAAACTTGCTGGGAAGAACAAGAATCTGCTCCAGATAAATCGTTTACACGTTTGGACTGGACCCGGACACTTGGGGGGGGGAGGTGGAGGGGAGTTTCCCGGAATTCTGGTGATGACGGTTTTTGGGATTTTCACGACGAAACTTGGGAGGCGTATCAGGGACCCGATCAAACTGACCTGTAAATAAAAATTCACTCGATCCGATAGTCGTGGGGGGATCGGAGGGAGGGGGAATCCGGAATATTTAGCCATGCGTAACTTTGGAACGGGTGATCAGATTCGAGTGAAATTTAATAGCTGAACAGAGGGCGTGCATGTGGTGATCTTTTTCATGTCCGGACCGGATCCGACAACAATTGGGGGGGGGGGGGGGGAATACGTGACCGGATTGGACTGGAGAGATCGGGATGGACCTTTGTGGGAATAACAAACAAGTCCAAAACTGAACCGGATTGGCTCCGGCGACTGTGGGGGGAGTTTGAGGGGCGGGTCCGGAATTCCGGTGATCGCGAGTTAAGGTACTTCCAGATGTGCTAGGACGATGAAATTTGGCTGGAATATTAGAAATTCGACAAGATTGGCTTAGAAATCGCCACTTTTCAAATCCGACCATTCCTTAAAGTACCAATCATGACCGCAAATTAAGAAAAATACTTTTTAGCAAAATATGCATTTCCATCATCCAAATGAGCTCATGATCATTTTTGCCTCAAGGGTTTTGCTTACAAATGAAGTTCTAGCTCCCTTAAAGTGTGCATCTTAACCGCAAGGTCGAAAAGTACTTTTTATCAAACGATACATCTCAACCCATGATTAGTTGTCCCACAAGGGTTTTGCAAAAAAAAATTAATTTCTTGCACCCTTAAAGTGCGCATTTTACCCGCATTAGTGGAAAAAAAAATACTTTTGATCATATGTATATATCAATGATCCCTAAGAGCCTGCTATCGTTTTTGCCTCAAGGGTCTTGCTTACAGATGAATTTCTAGTGCCTTTAAAGTGCGCATCATCACAGCCAAGTTTAACGATAAAATACTTTTTCTCTAGCTCCCTTAAAGTGCGCATGTGAACCGCACAGTCAAAAATTACTTTTGATCAAATAATACATCTCAACCCATGCAAGTGCCATATGAGCTTACAGCTCTTGTTGTACTAGTTTATAGAAATCTAGACTTGCAATAAAAGTGCCGAATTTTACCTTTGGGCAAAGGATACACGGCTATCACTAAACAAAAACGTGGCTGGAAATACCCCCTCCCCCCCGGATTTTTCAGTGAAATGATGGTCCTAGGGGTTGAAAATTCTTTGCCCCCCCCCCTAGGTTTTGCTGAAATGACGGGCCTGAACGTAGCCCATCGACGAGAGCACGGTACGTATCGTATCAAAGCAAGTGAGAAAATCAATTATTGTTTGGGGGGTTACAATGTACCGTAAGAAATCTGGGTCTCCGGGTTTAAGAATGGATGGAGCGATTACGGAAGAAGGTTGCATCAGTATTATAGACCAATTCAAAACAATCGCTGACCCTTTTTGATAACTCTTGTTAACCTCTTTCAAGATTCAAGGAAGAGCTTATCGTTCCAGTTCTCACCACGGGATAAAGCTCCTTCATTCCAGTCCAGATTTCCCGGCCCAAAAATCAGATCATCTCCTATGCATTGTCTCTCCACTATGAAAGCAAACTACCTGTTACGCGCAATATTGACTAGCAGGGCCAACAAACTTTGTCTATGCCTTGTTTGTACAGTCTGTAACCCAGATTGAACCAATCACAAACGACGAGAGGCAGGGCTTAATTGTGAAAAGAAACCCCGGGAAGATTAGATTTGGCCTGAGAGCAAATGCATGAAAACAACTGTGAAAGGAAAATCGAAAAAAGGCGGACTGGTGATGGAGCTTATCACTGAGAAGGAAAATAAAAAAATAGTATCAAGTTTCAGTATCTTGGGAAACCCAACACAGTCGAAACTGAGTTTTAGTCCTTCATCGGCTTCAGTTGGTTTTAAAAAGCAGATTTCCCCATATTCAACACTGACTCTAAAACCACAATCGTTCCGTATTCTGTCTGCTTCGTTCTTTCTTACTATCCAAGTACCTGAGGCGTATTCTCGCCGTTCCCCGAGGACTCCACTTGAGGAGTCCCCGCGTTTTTGTTTGTCCCGGGGACTCATTCCCCGTATTCTCGCGAGTCCCCACGGACGGGGAATGTTTTGATTATGATCACCAATATCAAAAAGGACTCCCTTTCAGATTCGGAGGGGAATCAATTTTTGCTGGTGTTTGTGCAATGTAAAATAATTAAAAACAATCAGGGTAAACAAAACCCAAAATAAAGTGGATCCAGATAAATCTGGTCAATTGCATGTTTTTTTTCGAACAAAATCCATTTTAGAAGCATTCCCCGTGTTCTCGCTCTTTTCCGTACGCGGAGCCCGCTTTGAGTGACTCCCTCTATTCTCGCCGTTCCCTTCGATTCCCCGAGGAGTCCTCGGGGATAGATTATTAAAACCACACACAATAGTGTGTGGTTTTAATAATTTAAAGCTCGAATTGCCAGTTTCGAAGAATCAGTACAATTTCTGAATAATTAGGTAAGGTTCTGGCTACACCCCCCCCCCCCCCCACACACACACAAACACACAAAAGTGTACTTGCGACGTCTCTGAAGACGCCGCGAACGTTGTGGCACACATGTTACGCGAAGGATCCCCCATCAACAAGAAGGAACAATCATGCGAAAATAGATTCATCTATACGTTTATGTGTGTTTTCTACTGGACATTTTCACTCGAGAAAGCTAGACAGGGTTATTACCAAGGATACGCTGTGCTGAATTAATTACACTCTTACCGCGATCGAAGACTAGCGGGGCGTTTGGGCCGACGAGCATGGCAACTGCACCGGCTCCTCCTGTTGGACGTGCGCTGCCTGTGGCATAAACTGCAATATCACCAGCAACGACTAGGGCATAACGACCTGAAAATTAATAAGAACTAGTCAGATATGGACATATAACACCAGTACACCGTGCAGTCCCATGATATCAGTCCTATCCTACCAGTGCCAAACTTTTCTGGTATTGCCCTGATGTTAAAAGAAAAAAGTTCCAACCGGGCGTTATCAAAATAAATAACGCCCGGCCGTTATTTATTTTGATAGCGCCCGGCCAGCCATGGTATATCAAATGATAAGGCACGGTTGGAATTTTTCAGCAAGGGCGATAATATATAATAACACCGGTACACCGTGCAGTCCCATGATATCAGTCCTATCGTACCCAGTGCCAAAATTTTCTGGTATTGCCCTGATGTTAAAAGAAAAAAGTTCCAACCGGGCGTTATCAAAATAAATAACGCCCGGGCGTTATTTATTTTGGTAACGCCCGGCCAGCCATCAGCCATGGGATATCAAGTGATAAGGCAAGGTTGGAATTTTTTTTTCTTTTAACATCAGGGGAATACCAGAAAATTAAAACAAATGTACTAGTGTTATAATCATTATCGCCCTTGCTTTTCTTCGAGCGATAACGGATAGTTTGGCCCTTGGCCAGCATGATAGGCAGATATCACCCTCGCTGCGCTCGGGCGACATCAGCCTATCATGCCACCCGCGGGCCGAATTTTTCGGCGATCACCCTCAGCAAGGGCGATAATATATAATAGTACGCTGTCAGAAGTTTCATAACAGATAGCACAAGGAAGCGCAGTTTCAACAGATGACACTTGGGATGTAATCTGTTGTCGTACTGCAAACGTTATGCATTAAATGTTAGGCTATGCGTAACAAGCACTGGCAGGAAGAGCCGAAAAACCGCCGAAAAAGCACCTACTGACTTTTACGATATCATGAAGACAAACAAAAAAGTCAGCAGATAGAGTAGAGTAGAATTTAATTTGAAAATGGCTTTCACAGCATAGTCATTAATAAAAAGCGTCGTCAATTCAACATTTTCAACACATTACAGCTACAAAATATATATACAATTTAAAACACAGCCAAGGTTATCTGATTTCCAATGAAAGAACAAAAATTTACTTTTAGTCTTGAGAATTAAAAAGTGTCACGAAAGATGGAACGAAGCTTTTCCTGTACCCTTCGTGTGTGCAATTTATTGGTGTTAATTTAGGAATTTTCTGGGATTTTTCCCTGGGGCGTCTACTTCTGGGAGGGTCTTTCTTTTTTCGGTTCTTTCTGGCAATGCTAGTTATGCATAACATTTGTGCATAATGTTTCCAAAATCACAACAAATCACATCAGAAGTGTCGTCTGTTCCCTGTGATTTATCATGGAACTTCTGAAAGTGTAAGCTATCCCTTAAATTTCTCAGGAATATGTAGAAAGTTAACTGTATGTCAGCCCGGTGACGGTCCACGCCTGCTTTAAACTGATTCATAAGGCATTTTTTCGCGACCCAACATAGAGGCTGTGGCTATACTTTGGCTCAAAAGATTGTTTCCGCGACCAATAGTGTCGGTAACAACAAGAGTTGCGTTTTTGCAAATACCATGGTATCTGATACCGCGGTAACTGGATGTGCATTTTGTCGTTTTTGCACTTACCCTGGTATCTGATACTACGGTTGCTCTGCAAAAACGACGATTGCCGAATTTGCATTTCTCGAGTCATCCGAAAAGAAAAAATGATATCCACGGTGCCAACCTTCTTTCCAATCTATCTGACAAAAATACTAGGCTCTATTGTTGGTGATAATGGAAGTGAGATGACTTCACTATCAGATACCACGGTAACTGGCCAGATACCACGATAACTGCAAAACTGCCCTATGATTGTGGTATCAGATACCACGGTAACTGCGAAAACGACTTCAGACCGTGGTATCAGATACCATGGTATCTGCAAAAACGCAACTAAGGTTTTGTTACTCACTCTGTGGCTCAAACTTGACAAACAACTCTAGCGGTAATCTTCCATTTATTTTGCTCAAATCTGGCGTGAAATCGCATTTAGCGAAAATCCAAGTCCGAAATCCAAAAGCGAAGTCAGCCTAAAGGAACAGTAAACTTGACTACGCAACTTTCGGCCATCGAATCGCCCGGGGGGCTTAGACAAATATACAGGGTCTTATTGTCGACAGGCCGCCCCTTCTTTGTTATCTCGAACCGTCTCGAACCCCCTCCTTAGTGTTCCCAAAGCTAGCTGGCAGGCCCTTGCCCCTTATGCACTTATGTACTGTAAAAGTTCGCCTTTTTACATGTTGACTACAGAGTAACGACTTCCCCGACAAGACGGCCGGGGTTCGATTCCTAGTCGCGGCACACAAACCTTTTGCTTTTGCAAACCTTTTGCTTAAAAGTCGAATTCTCGGAAACTGCCCGGAAACTGCAATGGTCGTAACGAGAATTTTTCTTACTCTCAATATCGACTCAGGGTACACTCTTGATATGTTAGCTAGCTCCCCGAGTCAAGTTTTCTGTTCCTTTAAGTTTAATCACTTACCATCCCAAGCGGAAGACTCGACCCAGCTAACGGCGTTGATCAGGGCGGCAGTTCCTCCATAGCAGGCGTTGGTAGTGTCTAATCCCTCAACGTCCATGTTTCCAGAAGCTTCGAAGAGTTGCATCAAACAAGTCTTGACACTCTTGGATTTGTCGATGATTGTCTCTGTGCCGACATCAAGGCGGCCGATTTTCTCGTAGCCTAGAAATTTAATTCAGTTCAGTTTTATTCATAAAAATAATAAGCACCATTAACTCTTTATGGCTCCACCATAAGGCCTAACATACGGCCTGGCAATGGGCGGGGCTTATTCTTTGTTCATATAGGCTTAAAGGAAACAAACCAAATAAATAAAAAAAGAAGTTTTAGTTTCTCCTTAGACAAAAAATTAGTTTCTCCGTATCCGCTCTTTTTAACTTATGTTTTTACATCTGATTTGTTGTTGCTGTTCAGATGAACCCTTCATGGCTTAGAAGTCCGGCATGCCTTTGACTGCAACTATTTGACACGTGAACGGGGGAATTCGACCATTCTTCCACAGTTATTAAAAAAAATCGTTCTAATTTTGTGTATCCATTCAAATAGGTTTGAATGACTATAGTAGCGTTTAGATACCGTCGGTAGGGGGTTGGAACACACCCTAAATGGAAAATGGATTTGTCTACAAGTGTCAAGTACCGTCATTCACTGTTTGGTTGACAGTTTTGTTACTTCCTATCAAACTGGTCCCGGTCCTTCGGCAAGGCACTTCTTCGTTTTATTTATTGCACGTTCGTTCTTCCAGCTTGGGCTTTTGACAAAAAGAGCAGAAATATCCCTAGAATAAATCCTAGCTGACTTATCCCAGAGCAAAATAACACTAGGGACTAGCGCCAAGCCCTATGCTTCGCAAATGAACCATACTCGTAGCGCCGCCCACTACGCTAGCGGCATTATAGCGAGACAAACTTACGGGTTTGGAAATGTCTAGTAAAGCTGATATGCAGTCTCCAAACACCGCACAACAATGAGTTTTATTAGGAACGTTCTCTATCGCCAGTGGTGCTAGTATCGCTGCTCTTCGAGAGTGTGTCACTATTTGCAAGTCTTGGCGGTACTCCCTAGTGTTGTTTTGCTCTGGCTTATCCGTACATGGCCGTCAAATACGGTATCGGTACTTTCTTAAGCTGAACGACGTTGCTCGAATTGTCCAGTTCTGATGAAGTACGCATATAATATACTGCCTGAATAAGAGCGACAGATATAGCTTGATGCTGTTGCTAGGAAACCAGGCAGACCAAAACTTAAAAAAAAAAACATTTCCTTATCTAATGATGAAGATAAGCTTTATATTTGGTTTGAAAAGCTCACTTAACGAATGAATGTTTTTGTACTTTTTTTCCTCCTCTTGTCTCGTCTTTTTAGTGGAATAAAAGTAGTAGTTACCCGTTCAAAAGACAAATGTGGAGTGAGCGAAGAAAAGAAACAAAGAACAACAAAAATCAACGTGCAAAAACTGAATAAAACGGCAATGCTGGCGTTTTCACGGATTCTGACAGTACATGACTTCTCGACATCACTTTCCACTCATGTAGTGAACCCACTTTCCAACAAGAGCTACGAGCTCATATGGCACTTGTTACGAGTAGGTGATGCCAGAAAGTCGATGATAACGTCATAAAACAACCTTCCAACCTTCAACCCCCTTAGGTTCAGAGCTACAAATAGGATATCTAGTTTCACTTGAGTCTGAGTATTTCTGGCATCGCCTCGGATCACCCAGGGAAAATGAGTTTTCTACCTTCCAAGCTAAGATCCACTCGTTTGATCTCTAGACGTTCCACAACATTTCCGGTACCCCCATGCAACTTCAGCTACCACGGCCGAATCTGGTTCGGACACATAAATGGATCATTCAAAGCATCTTTTCTTCCCACCTATCAAGTTTCACTCGAAGCTAAGCATTTTTTGGCAAATCCAGCCCCCCCCCCGTGCTCAGATCCGGTTACGGCATATGACTTCTCTACTTTCCAAGTTTCATTCAAATCGCTCCACTCATTTGACCACTATGCTAGCCACAAAATTTCCAGGACTCCCCTCAACTTCCCCCACTGTGTCCGAATCTGACATGACATCTCCTCTTCCCTTCCATCAGGTTTGACCGGAATCGGAGCCTATTTGCAAATTTCTGCTTCCCGCTTCATCCTCCTCCTACACTGGCCGGATCCGGTCCGGACGCCAAATAACAAATCTAGGCCGCATAAACTCGGTACTGCCCAAACTTGCATCCCTTCTGTCCATTCGTTTGGTTTTTGTGCATGTCTCAAAGTTTCCGGACCCCCCCCCCCTCACCCACCCCCCAACTGCTACCAGCCATGGCCGTATGTGGTTCGGAAACATGTTTTGCTAGTCATCAGTCCTTATCGCCCATAAAGTTTCACTCGAATCGGACCATCCCCTCGCGACCTACAGAAGTCAGTAATTTCCGGATTACCCTTCCCTCAGCTCCCCCAAAAATGGATCCAGGAGCGGAAGTTTTCCTAGGGCCCTGTGTCGGGTCTTTGAGTCTATTTGTTCCGGTCGCGAATATGCTTGCCACGTTTCATCTTCCTTAGCACATCTGGAAGTATCCTAACTCACGCCATCACCGGAATTTTTAAGCAGGTTTTGGCAAGGCAGATGGCGAATGGTGAAACATGTCAGTTATATTTGCTCTTACAAAAAACAAGAGCTCCGTTTTTATGCTAAAGTTAAAGGTTACCTTCAAATTCGAAAGTCTTTTTCGTCGTCGCTGCGTTGTCGCCGTAGCTAGTCAACGTTATTTTTTTTGCAAAAACGAAATTTAGCGTTTCAGCACTAGGCCTACACTTAATCTTTTTATTAGCACTAGTATTTTCGTCTAACGCACAAATACCAAGATCTGTATCTTGACCTTTATCTTTACCTTGCTCTTTTTATCTGTATCTTTATCTTTATTTATTTTATAACAGGTTCGTTTCCTTAGCTTGAGCCTGAAGAGGACCAATGCCAAGAAGGGCCGCAATATCGCTAAAATAAAATAAGCTGACGCATCGGTTTAGCGCAATCAACTACGATCCGCAGTCAGCTTGGGCTGAAGGAATATTCCGACTTGGTTAGTTGTCTCAAAACAGATATAATCAGCACGCATACCTATCTTTGTCTTGTCCATGAGTCTCTGGACAGCGTTTAGGCACAGGGACTGGATGTCTTCCCTGTCAGAGCAAAAGCCCATTTTGGTTTGGCCTAATCCGATTGTGTATTTCCCCTTGGAGGCGCCATCATGCTCCTCCAGATCAACTTGATCGACGTATGTGTTCGGGAGGTAGATGTCGATAGCGACGATTCCGACGTTTTCGGGCCAAGACATCCTTATTGTCGTTATCTAAAAATAAGCATTATGATATTGACAGACTTCTCTAGCACTGTTATTTTACCAAATGTTTTTGTAGCATCCCCGTGGTTGGAGTTTGTGCAGACTGGACAGAGAACAAGTATTCGTACGTTTTATTGTTTGATTATATAATGTAATATGTTTGCAGTCTTGTATTCAGTTGCTTTCTTTTTATGTAACTGTTGTGTTGTTGTCTAGAATTTTTGTATTTACTCTTCAACTTGATACAAATACATTGTAATGATATAAGGTTTGGAAGGCATATCTGTAGGTTAAACCGTTACGAGTCCAATAGAGTAATGATTAATGATCATAATAAGTAGGATCTGCCAAATGTTACAAATATAGAAAAGTAAAAAAGCTGGTTTGAGTTTTAAGTAATGATTAAGCACCATTATCCTGAAATAGAGTATCATTATCAAGGAATGAGGTATGTTTCATAGAATATGTGTAGTCTATGTAATGTTGTAGTTATATGCACGGCCTGGTTCTTTCATCTTTTTGTAATTTACTGCCCGATTTCGGCGAAACGAAACAAAATAGGCCTACTAAATAACATCACCTAACCATGAACTTCATCCAGAAACAAGATATCATCCTCGTATTCATTTCGGCCACCAGTTTTAACATTATACATACCCTAGGGTCACCTACTTTCCTGACCATTCCTTTAGTATGTACGAATGCCCTTTTATAATCCATTTGACAAAAACAACGAAGTTAGGCAATCTAATGCTGTTAAAGTTCATTTTGTAATAAAGTATTCATTCGTATGTATTCGTCCACACCATCCTGCCAGGGTATGCTGCACTATCCCAAAGCACTAGCACACACAGCCAAGGGTCAACCACTCCCCGGCACCAGCTGTACATCCTTTTCGGGACCCGGTCGGCACCGGCCGAAATCAGCGGTTCCACAAATTAGACAATTCTGCTACTAAACATGCTTATTTTAATGTTCTAACTCGTGGCAACTGGAACCGCGGCACCGGCACTTGCTGTACACTAAAATCTAGCGTGGGCAGTCCTTCGACACGAAGTAAAGATGTCCATAAACCGAACTTTTCCGCCGTCCGCGAAATCGTCCGAGTGCTATCAGAGATCGACCGTAGAATACTACATTTTTTCAGGTGTTAAAACTCTTCTTAATCTTTTTTCCACGTTCTTTATTTGTTTTTAAGTTTTTCGCTAATATTCTCCCATGTTACCCCAGTGTTATTAGGGTAATAACAAACTGATTGACAGACTGATAAAGGGATGATTTTTTTCGTTTCGCTGCACGATTAGTTAAGTACTAGTATTCATGCCCGAATTCTAAAGGCTAACTCCCCAAAACTAAGAGTTGTTACAAACTTCTTTTGTTTCTCCCTTATCGCAAAATCACATTTCCAGCTAAGGCCTGACCAGAACCCTCGCCAAGAACGGCCGAAATATCACTGAGTAATTTTTTTTCTTGACCAATCCGTTTAGTACCAGTAGGCTAAAGACGGTTCGCAGAGAAGTTTGTCGGGATGAATGCTTATGTATCGGTTCCTAAGGCCAACAACCACTCAGTGTTAATAAAGGTGTAGCAAGCTACTAACTTAAGACCAGGCTACAGACCGTAAGAAAACGATCGAATTCACGTCCAAAACCTACCCAAAGAAATGAAAACAATCGAACAGCTCCTATGAACACACGCCAACGAACGCAACTAAAGTGATAAACATTCGGGAAACTGAATGTAAATTTTATCAAATACCTTTATCTGATAAATCCACAGACGTGCATACAATGGAGATTTCCGTCGTATGATAACCTACTACCGAATGAATTACGAAATTAACTGATTTCTTCCTGTCTGGACTGATAGAAATGCTAAATAAGGGGATGCTCATTCGCTTTACGCTCAAAAAGCGACGAGGGCTAAATATGATTGTTATCGGCAAAAAGTTTGACTACTTTTTTTAAGTTTAACCGAACTGGGCTGAGATCCGACAGTCTAGTTACACATCACTTATTCACCTAAATAGGCCTGAAAACCCGATAAAACTGCGTTACTTTGTTTGTCCGCTATCCACAGGTAATCGATTTCATCAAATGAACTTATTCTTCCCGATTTGAGTAGAGTAGAGTTTTATTCATAAGGAGTATCTTTCACAGCGTAAACGCCGAATTTGACCTCTACGTGAACATAAACAATAAAATATAAATATAGATATACAATCAAACAATTCGTCGTTTCACTAATAATGACAACACAATTCGTAAAAAAATACAACCGGTCTCTGCAAAACTCATCTACAACAATATACACTATAGACTCATTTGTGATACCTCTTTGCTACAACGGTAATCAATTGCCGAAAATTATGTAAAAATGGCAGAAAACTTGCAAGACGTATCTTGACATTCTCTTCCTACTGTCTTCAGCCGTGACTCCTCTGACCAAGGAAATGCAGGCTTTTGTTGAGATTCAAATTCGCTGCGTCAGGGTGAATTTTGTGTTGTCGTGCAAACAGTGCACATTCTGAACGTTATTACTATAGCCCTAGGTAAAAAATACAAAATCCCAGGAAAGTCAAAATAATTCAATGTATTCAAATACCAGATGTAAAAATAAGCTGGCTTTTCAGTTAAACTTTGACGGACCCATCGCACAACTTACTGTTCATGTTCCAGTATTTTAAAATAGCTGAATACCTTAAAACTAGGCTCTGCTTTTAACGGTTTACCCACGGGTTTGACTGATTTACATTTAACATGTACCGTACGAAATTCGGCTTTCCAGGTTTAACAGGGTATGCTGTGGTTCCGAAAGTATGTTGCATTAGTGTTATTGGTGCGAAAGGTACTTTAACTTTAAAGGACACGTCGTACTTACGATAGTAACTCACTCTACTTCAGTAGCATTTCCATTCACTCACGTTCCCGAGATTCTTCACTTCATAAGCGTATTATATCTCCTCTAGGACTATAAGCAATTTTCCGATTTTTCCACTTGCCACGATTTCTCTCTTTACGTGGTCACTGTTTACGATGAACGATTACCGTCCTAAGACCGGTTATGTACATTTTGCGAAGATTCTCATCCGAGGCAAGGGGCATGGAAAGAGGCTAAAAATAGCCGAAGCCGTGTGTAATATTCTGTAAGCATAGCTTAGCTATAAAGTGGTCAACTATCTCAGAACATGTGAGAAAAACACTATGCAGTGCGAGGTATCCTTTAAGGTTTTTGCATGAGACACGGAGGAAGAAGTTTATTTTAAGGCTGGTACAAGTTGGTGGATCTAAGGATATTGATCAATTTAAGGCTGATTAGTTCGTAATTGGAGATTCCGAGGGAATATCTAGGAACAAATGGGGCGTACTGGTTTTTACTTCTGCCTAATGTGTGGAAGAAAGGGCGCAAGTTTGTCAGAAATAAAGGACAAGAGAACGAAAGCAGATGTTTTCAACAAAAGTGATCATTGCTATGCAAACGGGTCTGGATTCCTGCAAGGACAGAAACTGGAAGGAATTCAGTTGCAGTATTTCAAGGTGGTAGGAGTAACCATAGGAACAAATGCTTAGTCATTAAAGAGGATTTAGGGTAATAGCCTAGTTGTTGCGGAGTAGAAGATTGGTTAATATGATAGGATACGTTATTGGGTGAAATTGTTAAGTTTGCCAAGAGTGATGCTCCCGGAAGCGGCACATCTGGAAATGCTGAAAGATCCAGGAACTGGTGTGTGGCCGCACCCAATCAAACAACAGCTGTAAGCTCATATGGCACTTGCAAGCATAGGTAGTAGCTAAGGGTATCAGCTAAGATTCGCGCTGATTTGAGGCACAAATGTTTATGGGTAATCCGGAATCATGAAAACGTATGGTTAAGTAAAAAATATGTTATGAACTTCTCGGTTACAATGCGTACTTAAAGGGGCGTTTTTTACTTTGCGGTTAAGACTGGCGCTTTACTTATGTCAGAGGGTCATTTGTAAGCAAAGCACTTCAGGTAAAAATGATCATGGGCCCTTGGGAGCCACGAAAATGTACATTTTGGTCAAAAGTATTTTTTGTTCACATTCCAGTTAAGATAGCCTACGCAATTTAAGGGGGTTCAAAGCTAATTTGTAAGCATTTACTTGAAGTACAAATGATCATGGGCCCATGGGAATTATGAAAGTGTATCGTCAGTTCAGAAACACGTCCTCTTGTTAATTTTTAAGTTTCCTTCGGATCCGACCGCCCGTTCGAAAGTTATGCATGACACAACATTCCCAACTCCAATTCCCTCCACTGATCGGGTCCCTAACGCACCTGCCGAGTTCCATCGTCCTAGTGTCGTGACTTTAGTCTTCGACATAAATAATTACAAAACAACTGTCACTTTATTGATTTTCGACTCAAAAGAATTAGTAAAAATACACAGACTATCGTTCGGTCCAGTCGGTAATCATCAACTACTGAGTCTTTACGTGATTAACTCTGACTGACTAGATGGTCTTTTATTCCGCCCTAAATTGACTGGGGCGTTAACTCGCGGGTGGCAAGGGAGCTCATGACACCTAGTGCACCTGGAAGTAGCCTACCTTAAGTTGCAATCACAGGAATTCTGGGAAAAGCCCTCCCACTCCCCCCCCCCCCCGGAGTGCACCGATCCGGTCCGTTTCTACGAAAAATGTATTTAGAACTTGTCCTTCTTCTTCTCATCAAGTTTCGTCTCGACCCCTCCACTCTAAGCCTGCACGGGATGTCCGGTCCCCCTCAAATCTCTCCCCCGATAGTTATCGGACCCGGTTCGGACACGAAACAGGGCATTCCAGACACAAGCTCTTTCCAACTGTCAAGTTTCATTCAGAACCGTTGCCGCGTTCGAATGATAGGCCTGCTTCAAGATCCGAGATTTCCCCTCCCTCCTCTCCTTCCACGATGATCGGATCGAGGAAACGACTGCCCGACCGACTGAAATGGATGACGTTTGTAGCGGATTCTCTTCCACAGGGGGAAAGAAGAAAGTTTATAGTCAATTTGTGTTCTGGTCCTTACATTTTGCCCGATGTGCAGTTCATAAGGGGAGGATATTTTCCATTTGGTAGGTCTATGTGGGAGCTAGAAGATTTGAGAACAGACACTTTTGGGTGAGAGATGATGGAAGATTAGAATCTGGCTAGTATTAATAATAATAATAATATAATGCAAAAATAAGGCACATGGCCTCTACAATAAGGCACATGGCCTCTACAAGTATTGTGGGGAAGACAAATTTTGCTGACCTTTGTCTGCTTGGGAGGTTCCTGAAGCAGGCTACCGAGCATGGGGAGCACTTTCTGTGGTAAGGATTTTCCCTTTTTAGTGTTTATATTGAGTTCTCATGAGTGTATTTTTTTTACTATGGCCCCAGTGGGTTTTTGGGAATAAAAAACACCTTTCAGTTCTGGAATGGCTAAAGCGCTGAACTTCCAACGTTGGTCTACCGTAGAAAACGAGGAGAAGTAATCTAGGCATTAAGCTATTAAGCAACAACAAAATTTGTTGTTGCTTAATAGCTTAATAGAGCAAACTCGAGGTTCTTATGTTCGTTACCACTATTACTTCACGTTGCCTGGGCAACATAGGTCTAGTAGGCTATTGTTGCTCTCAGAGCATTTTTCATTCTTCGCGCATTTTTCCGCCAAAGTTCGAAAAGCTTATGGTATGCTAGCTGCGTCGAAAGCGCGTTACAACAGACTGGTGCTAGCGCAGCTCTATAATGCTCTTGCATTACCGCATGCACTTGCACTAGCACCGTTCTGGAAAATTTACTTATTCCTTGGCTGCCGTTGTGGTCTCGTAATCGACGAGTCACAAGAAATCATGAGGTATATCCCTCGACCCTCTGAACAGCCTCTATCCAGTAATTAAGCAATAGTTAAAGAAAAAAGTTTATTAGTTATTTATGCAGTTTTTTTAAGTTAAAATAGTGCAAATTGTTTAAAAAGTTAAAATTGTATCTTGTGTGTTTGTTGTTCATTGTTCTTTCTTCTTTATTATTTTTCTTTTCTTCTACCGAGGGGTCGCTCACTCTCCGGCACCCGGTGTACACTCATTTCCGGCACCTCCCGGCACCTCCCGGCACCATCCGACTTTTGTCAGTTTTTAACCTCTCTAGGGTGAATTTTCCTAAATCAAGTAATATGGCAATGTCTAGCGTCAAAAGAAAATACTATAACCGATTAACTGCATCATAATAATCAACAACTATTCACCCTGGAGAGGTTAAAAACTGACAAAATTGGGAAGGTGCCGGAAGGTACCATCCTAAGTCGGTGTTCCAAACTCACAAAGTTCAATAAAGGTGCATTAAATGGTGCATCAGTTATGTCAGATTATTTACAATAATTATAACATGAACAGATATCGTCTCGATATCGATATTTATGTTTCGATACTCGATATCGATATTTATATTTCGATACTCGATATCGATATTTATGTTTCGATACTCGATATCGATATTTGGTCCGATTTATCGTTATCGCTATCGAATATCGCCCAACACTATTCCCAGTCGCCTTATAACAAGTATTTTTGTCGTGTTAATACACAAGTAGTTTCATGAATCTTTTAAAGCAGCTTTTATGGCACTTGCAGCCTCTGGCTCAAGTGCCATAATATACCGATCGCAATTCCATCTGTCTGTCTGTCGGTCGGTCGATCCGAGTATTTTGTCACACTTCTTCGAGTTAGGGTACTTCCAGATGTGCTAGGGCGATGAAACTTGGCAGGCTTGTCAGGGACCCAATCAAACTAACCTGGAAATAATCAGTTTCCCGATCCGACCATCTGGGGGGAGTGGAGGGCGGGGGAATCCGGAAAATTTAGTAGTGTGTAACTTCCGAACGGGTGATCCGATTGGAAAGATACTTAATACCTGAATAAATTATATATTTTTGATGTCCCATTTGAAGTCCGAACCGGATTCGACAGCTATGGGGGAGTTGGGGGGGGACCGGAAATCTCGAGAAACGGTCAGAATGGGGGGATAAGAGTGAAACTTGCTGGGAAGAACAAGCATCTGCTCCAGATAAATCGTTTACATAATTGGACTGGATTCGGACACTTGGGGGTGGGGGTGGAGGGGAGTTCCCTGGAATTGCGATGATGGCGGTTTTGGTGATTTTCACGACGAAACTTGGGAAGCGTATCAGGGACCCGATCAAAGTGACTTGTAAGTAAACTTTACTCGATCCAATAGTCATGGGGGGAGTGGAGGGAGGGGAATCCGGAATATTGAGTCATGCGTAACTTTGGAGCTAGTGATCGGATTCGTGTGAAATTTGATAACTGAACAGAGGACATATCTATGGTGATCTTTTTCACATCCGGACCGGATCCGACAATAGTTGGGGGGGGGGGGGGGGGGGGGGTAAAATACATGATCGGCTTAGACTGGAGAGATCGGGATGGAACTTTCTGGGAATAACAAACAGATGCTCTCGATAAATCATTTACAGAACCGGATTGGCCCCGGCGACTGTGGAGGAGTTTGAGGGGGGGGGGGGGTCCCGAATTCCGGTGATCGCGAGTTAAGTTACTTCCAGATGTGCTAGGACGATGAAACTTGGGTGGAATATTAAAGATTCGACAAGATCGGCTTAAAAATCGCCACTTTCCAAACCCGACTTTTCCTTAAAGTACCAGTCTAATACTTTTAAGCAAATTGTACATTTTCATGATCCCCATGAGCCCATTATCATTTTGCTCACAAATGAAGTTCTAGCTCCCTTAAAGTGCGCATCTTAACCGCAAGAATTTATTTCTAGCACCCTTAAAGTACGCGTTTTAAATGATAAGTGAAAAAAAATACTTTTGAACAAACGGTATACATCGATGATCCCTTAGGGCCTGTTATCGTTTTTGCCAAAGGGTTGCCTCAAGCCAAGTTCAAAAATAAATACTTTTTCTCTATCTCCCTGAAAGTGCGCATCTTAACCGCAAAGACGAAAAGTACTTTTGATCAAACAGTACACCTCAACCCATGCAAGTGCCAAGAGCTTACAGCTCTTGTTAGTGGAGTGCTCTTGGAACAGTCCACCCTTGCGAGCGCTGTAGCAGCTTTCGGTTTTCACCGTTTTTGTGGAGCTTATAACTCGTGAAGGTATCAAGTTCGAAGTTGGTACACTTGTGGGTATTGGGGTGTAGTTATGCCTTTTGGGGGTCCCACCCCCTACACCCACCCCGTTCATTAGCAAACGGGCCCAGTTGCCTAGTGAATAATGTTTGTAACTCAGAGAATGAACCACGAAACTATGTTCGTAACTTGGCCAGAGCTGGACATAGGACGATGAAATTCATTGTGCTTGTAGATCCTAGGGTTGAGAAATTACTTTTAAGGTTGCATCTCCCCCACCCACCCCGTTCATGGACAACTGGGCCGAGATTGCCCAAGAGGGGGCAGACTCGTGACATGAATCAACAGGTATCTAGTTAAAACTTGGTAGGCTTGTGAGCATTGGGGTCTCCTTTGCTTTTTGGGGGTCCAAACCCCACTCCGACTTGGTTCAGGGGCAATGGGGCCCAGGTTGCCCATTTTTCGATGTTTTTAACTTGTCAATAACTGGAGATAGGGTGATGAAATTCCTTGTACCTTTAGATCTTAGGGTTGGGAATATACATGTGGAGTTGAACCGCACCCTCCACGTTCATGGGCAAGTTGGCCCAAGTTGCCCATGAGTCAAGTTTTTGATCCATGACTCGAATCAAACTCTAAGCTGGGATACTTGAGGATGTATATGTCTAGATACGTATTTTGATGGGTCCCGACCCCCCCCCCCCCTCCCGTTCACGGGCAGCTGGAACCCGAACTCGAGAACAGTGGCCTGACAGACCGACCGACAGACCGACCGAAAAGTGATCGGTATATGGCACTTGGCCGGAAGGCAAGTGCCATAAAAACTTTGAAGATAGGGAATTTACGAGGGGTTACTCACTCTCCGGCACCCAATGTACACTCATTCCCGGCACTTCCCGGCACCGGCACCCGGTGGACACGGGTTTGGGGAGTGAGCAACCCTCGTCTTCTACTCCATCAGTGACATTTCTCTGTAAAGATGGGTAATAAACTTATTCATTCATTCATTGTGAGCCATCGATGCCTGTTGAAGGGGGGTTTGTCATTTAATTACAAATTCAGTAGATTCTGTGAGCACCCGAAACGTCTGACTAAGCCATTCTCGAAAACAAGAGCTCTAAGTCATTTCTTCCGGAAAAAGTCATTTCACTTTCGAACAATTTGTCAGAGAAGTCTGTAACATCCAAGACCATAGATACCTTTCCATAGGCTATGGACACTGAATGGCAAACAAAACCAGTCAACCACAAACCCCTGATTTTTCGATACCCTATGCCAAACGCCGGATAGCAGTTGGCACCTTAACCCTGACCTACCTCACTAAAGGTGAAGGTGTCGACTATATTGTATCGGAATTCCGTAAGTCATGACGTAAGTAGTGACGTCACGTGATTGAGGACCGAAAGTAGGATTTGATTGTCCCTAGGACGGTTTATTAAATGTGGACGCAACGGCGCCTCGCTGGCCGCTCGGCTCTCTATATATATATTCAAATATATATTCACCGTTAGGAATAAACTACAGTTTTTTGTTTTTTAAGGTAAATTAGATCAAATACAGGAGAGGTACCCAACCTCAGACAAGATTTCAAATTTCCAGAGAAATCTTTTTTTTAGTGAGATATATCTGGCTTAAAAAGGAACCAAAAAACATGACAAAAATACTAGAGTGAAGCTAATAGAATGGTTTACATGTTGGGGATATAAATTTTACTTCAATATTTCCAGTTAAATATAATTTTCTTTTCAAACAGTTTCACCCATTTTTACATGAGGTCAGATTGCTTGCAAAGTTATGAAAAAGATAGAGGTAATAAGGCTAATAACCAGAAAATCCCTTTCTAACCAGGTTCAAAACAAAGAAAAGACAAATAACTGTAATATTTTGGGACATAACTGTTGAAAAAAAATTCAGATTTTGCTTCTTGACTGTGAGGATAGCACTGAACTTTCATTTTAACATTTTCACATCAAAATTCGAGGTTGCGTAAAAACGGACATTTTCGCATCAAAATTCGAGGTTGCGTTTTTCGGACGGGGGCATGATCGGACAAACGATATTGCTCGTTCAGATATCGATACAAAAATTTGACAAAAATGTCAGTAGATGGCGAGCATATAACGCACGTTCGATCAAATCCTGACTAGAATTCAGTAATAAATTTTCCTTTGAGAGGGTCAGATGTAAATTTGGAGGTAAATTTAAATTTCTAGCTGTATGTTCCTTGTCGTTTTTCAGGCGTTCTGCAAGCTTTGGGGGAAAGCAGTTTCGGCAGGTAAGAGAGTGATCTATTGGCTACTTTCTAATTATAAAGTAATGTATATAATTGCATTTTTTTCTTTTGGCAGCCATCTTTTTATTAAAGGTCACTGTGGGGCATTTCCGGACACAGATTACGTGGCATGTACGGACATTATTTCTTGCCTGTCCGAACATGCCCCCATCATGTGAAGTTCAAAGTAAAGTGTTGAAACTCTTACCAGAGTTTGAAATAAAGCTGCACAAACCTGCACAAGTTTCACTATTATTCTTATCAGTTCTAAATGTTCTAATACTTTATTTCTTTTCAGAAAATGGTACGAACGTATCAGCGGAAACGAGACAACCCACCCCCTGATCTAGCAACGTTACAAAGAGCAGTCTCTTCGATCGTCAAAGATGGTAGCTCTATCAGAGCAGCTGCGGAGAACTTTGGACTCAAGAATTCAACAGTTAATGATGCCCTTAGACGATACCGTGCTGAATTGGATGCCCAGCCCGATATTCTGGAAACTGATAAATCTCCGGCTAAGGTGCTGCCATCTGAGAGACGTGGATTTTGGCAAGTTTTTACTAGAGAGCAAGAGAAGCAACTAACCGAATATTTAAAAGCAGCATCGCTGATGAACCATGGGCTGACAGCGCTTTCAACTCGTAAGCTTGCCTATGAGTTTGCAGTAAAGCTTAATGTGAAGATGCCCTTAACGTGGACGGAAAAGGGAAGGGCAGGCCTAGACTGGTTCTCTTCGTTTATGAAGAGAGGAAATGAGCTATCACTCCGGTCTCCAGAAAATACTAGTCAAGCACGTGCTTCCGGTTTTAATGCTCCAGTGGTCAGCAAGTTCTATGACAACCTAGCAGAAGTTTACAGCAGGCATAAGTTTCCACCTAGTAAAATCTGGAACTGTGATAAAACAGGTATCCCTACCGTTTTGGATCCCCCCAAGGTTGTAGCCAGGAAGGGGGCTAAGCTAGTCTCACAAATTGCTTCAGCAGAGCGGGGAGAGAACACGACTATGCTAGCTTTCATCAATGCAGCCGGACGGGTTATCCCTCCTGTTTTTGTCTTCCCTCGAGTTCATGTGAATTGCCGGATGTATAACCTGGGCCCACCTGGAAGTTTAGGTCTGTCTAACAAAAGCGGCTGGATGACGTTTGACAATTTCCTCCTCTCTATCAAGCATTTTCAAAATGAAACAAAATCGACGAAGAAAGATCTTCACTTGCTTTTGATGGATAACCACGGCAGCCATATCTCCGTTGAAATTGTTCATTTTTGCAGAGAAAATGGAATTGTTGTGAAACGTTCCCCCCACATTGTTCACATAAACTGCAACCCCTTGATATCAGTGTTTATGGACCTTTTAAAAACGGGCTTTGTAATAGTTTCAACGAATGGCTTATAGCACATCCAGGTGGCAGAATATCGATCCATGAAGTAGCCGAGCTATCCCGACAACCGTTCCTAGATAAGTTCTGCCCCAGCAACATTGTTGCTGGGTTTCAAAGGCCCGGTATTTTCCCATTCAATCGTCATGCTTTTGGCGAATCAGATTTTCTCCCTGCTCTCATTACTGACGTTCCACTAGCTGCAACTACTAACCCTACTACAGAGGCAGCAGATCACGGTGAAGTTATCCAGGACTCTGAACCTGAAGGTCCCGCTCCCGGTACATCCGGGACAGCTCCTATCACCCCCGAGTCTGTAAGGCCACACCCAAGGATTGACCCAACAAAAAGAAATCCTTCGAATGGAAGAAAAAGAGGAAAAACCCGCATACTGACAGATACCCCTGAAAAAGAACAGCTGGAAAAAGAAAAGCACAACAGAGAAGCGAAGAAAGCCAAGAAAAAAATGCCACAAAAGAAAATCACTAAGACCAAGAAAATGGTCAGTCGTCGACAGACCAAGGTGAGAAATAAGCGAAAACCATCAGCTTTCATCAGGCTTTCAGTTTCGGAGACCAGTTCATCAGAACCCGAACTGCCAGATGACATTTGTGATGATGAGTCGGACATGTGACTTGATTTGGGAGAGGATGATGTTGTGGCGAGCGATAGACCAGTTTCTCCCATCCAAATCAGAAAGTTCGTTCTCGTCAAGTTTGAATTAGGAAAAAGCAAGTCCTCGTGTGTGTATTACGTTGGGCTAGTCGAGTCCATCGATAACGATGTTGCTGACGTCAAGTTTTTGAGAAAGATTGGCCCGAAGTTCGTATTCCCAGAGATTGAGGACAAAGCAACGGTCGACATAAAGGATATTGTCCTAGTCTTTCTTACCAGATCCTAGTTCCTCAGGTGGGACAGCAAGATCCATTGCTGGACATGTGTTTTCACGTGATTTCTCAGCCTTTAATATAGAGTGATGGTTAAGTACCAGTGCTTTTAATTACTTTTCTTACTTTTACACAAATATACGAAGTTTGTTAACACTTGTGCAGTATTTTTCTTTGAGAGGTGGGGCATGTCCGAACATGCCCCGGCATGACCACAGCATGACCAAACTTGGGAAAATCTCATTTCTGAAAATGTGGTTGTAGATAGGACAATGAGGTTGTTGGTGTGGATTGCCAAATAGTTTACCTTCCAAAAGGAAGTATAAACACAGTGATCGGTCCAGTATGGAAAATGACACAACCAAAAATCTGAAAAACGTCCAGAATAGCCCAGGTCTCCCCCCCCTCCTGTAGGTGTGACATCACGCTTTTACGGAATTCCATTATGATTTATATTACACCCAGGTGAATTCTGATTGGTTGATTTTGAGCTTCACTCAAATCATCAATATTCGATTGGACTCCAGTATCCAGCATTTGGCATAGTGTATCCAGCGTTTGGCATAGGGTATACCAAACGCTGGATATACCCAGCGTTTGGCATGGGCTTTCCCAAAATCAGGGATTTGTGGTACACATAGTTTTACGTAGACAGAACAAAACCCAGTAAGCTATACTGGGATGAGCCTGCATGAGCCTAAAATCCAGCCCCAAGATAGGGTAGCCACTAAAAAAATTTTTAATCAAACCTGAGCTTTTGAAGATCAGAATGTGATTCTCCTATCTTTTAGCTTTGATTTGAGGCCAAAATCACCTCTCTATCTTGTCTCTAAGCATCTTAAATCTTCTTTAGAAAACAGTATTTTACATAAGGAAATGCCTATGTTCATCCATTGACTTTAGGGTTTTGTCCATCTAGTGACCAGCTTGGAACTATGTGCTTCAATGAAATTCTATGAAACTGGGTGATTTTGAGCTGGTTTTGAGTGCATGGGGAGCCCCAGCAAGTGAGTTAGATGAGAAAATATGAATATGATCATCAAGGTTATAGTCCAATAGACCTATTGCTGCTATAGGCTGCTGACTTTTCCTCCTTAGTATCAACAAATTTTTGTAGGCAAGTTCAGCTACTTTTTTTTAAATCTAAATTTACATTGAATATTAAGAAATAATATTAAATAGCTAGGACATCTTACTGTTAGCCTTATTAAATATACAATTTTGTCCTGAATTCAATGGTATTTTTAAAATATTTTTTGGAGATGTTTTAGATAGGTAAAACTGATAAGGAAAATTCACAGCAATTTATGCATTCATTAAAACAAAATTGCCAATTTTTGCCACTAGGTGTTTTTGTGGCTACCCTACCCAAGAATTCGACAATACCAATTACCAGTATGAGTATCCTCACTGTGGGATCATAGGATCATGATTCATATCTCAGACTGCCCAGAGTGCAATTTCTGCATGCAAAGCCATGCATGATTTTCCCAACAAAGCTCTCCTAAATTTTGGGAGAAACCCGAAGAGAATGATTGAAGAAAATAACTTATTTTTTACTAATATCGGATATTCTCGAACTCCTAAGGGAAAGTGATTTGGAAGAAAAGAAAATTGTTATTTACCTATCCCAGGGTCACTAAAACTTCGCCCACAGCAAATAGTTTCTCAACTAGCGCATTGTTGTCCAGATTTGAAACTTTTGCCAAAGCACAGGATTCAAGCAAATTCCGTTACAGAATACAAGTAACAAATGATAGTACAAAAGCCATGTGTTTGAAGTTTAAAAACAAAGGGGTATAACCCTGGGTATAACGTATGACCAGGGATCCATAAATTTCCTGTAACGACTCGCCATTCAGGGGGCTTGTCATTTCCTATGCTTCTATGTTGCTATGTTGCCCGAGCCTCACCTAGTTTCCAAAAATTCAACTTGGGTCGAATCGGCGTTCTTGCTCAGATAGAGCCAATCCCAGGCCTCCTTGGACGTAAGACCAAAGAGAATCCTCCCTCAAGGCAATGTTTTCTCCCCGTGGGGGGATATCTGACGCTCGGTCAAGAACGCATCAGAAATCTCTTATTGACAAGCCCCCTGAATGGCGAGTCAGTACAAGAAATTTATGGGTCCCTGGTATGACTTAGTATTTTTATTTAAAGTAAGGTTCAAGGGTCGGCGGGACGATCCCGCTGTGCTTACAATAAGCATGAGTCGAAGGAATTAGTAGGTTTTGTTAGATGAAACAACATCTGAACTGCATTTACTCACCAGAAAAACAAAGGTTTAGACGCATTGGTTTCGTTTAACAATTTGCATGCTGAACGCTTTTACACCTTTTAAAAATATTGCGACATCTGCCTCTGCCTTGAAAGCGACCGTGTTCAAGGAAATAATTTCTTTGTGTGTTTCGTCGGAAGTATACAGCAAGCTTGGTGCTCAGTGTACGCGAATCCGCGTTCTTTAGGCGAATTAGGCGTCGCAAGCAAAAGAAATCCGTGTCTTCAGACCACAAAATTCGAACCGTATTACAAATTTCAAGTAGTTTCAACTTTAATCGAATTTAACTCGTTTCATGTCTTAGATCGGAACCGGAAAAAATCGCATATGGTTGGCACCAAGCTTTACGGTGCGGCTAGATGGTTAGTTTCCGGGAGGGAAGGACATTTTCGCACGGAACAGTTGACATTGTTTCCTCTTCTCGATGAAAATATAGAAAATCCGGCCATTAAACGCATTATTCTCGCTCACAACTAGGGCGTCATACGGTCATCGACCCTAGCTACCGAAGGAACTGCCACGGTCGAACATTTCTAATTGAAGACATTGTTATATAAGTGGATATTTAGCTGACTTGGTTCTAGAGTTTATGACTTTTTTTTCGGCACAGAAGAATAAGATGACTTTGGAGCAATTTGTAAGAGAAGTATGTAACATCCAAGACTATAGATACCTTTGCATAAGCTGTGGACAGCGGTTTCCTTGTTATCGCTTGTTGACTCTATCCAGCCTTCCCGCTCTCCGACGCGGCAGCAGGAAGCAAAATAGTAGAATACTGAACGTGCCAAAGTTAAAAATTGGAAAAACCAAGCAAAACTAAAGGGATCGAAAACAGAAGATGGACGTGATGGCGTACCATATCTTCCAAAGTGAAATACAAACCTTTGAAGCCTCTCATGTCATTATTTGTGAAAGATCTGTTGGCAGACCTTGAAGCTTTCGGCGAAATTTGCGTTGCGTGACGGGAAAACTCGACTCGGCGGAAAAAGCGCGAAAAAGTCGCAGATACAAAACGTAACAATGGCGAAAGGCGGGGATTTCAGAGGCTTAAAGTTCTAGATGGAGGCTAGGGAAGAGCCAGAATAAGAAAGAGGGGTCTTTAACCGCATTGCAGTCTACTACCTGTGTCCTTTTACCTACCCAAGTGCACTTCATGGCGCGGACAGACGACCTAGTTTTCCCGGGTGAATTTTTTATTTGTTGTTTTAGGCACCGACATAAGAACATCTACTTTTCCGTTCGGAATTGTTGATGGTGCTGAAAATCTAGGCATAATTTCCAGATCGCGACCGCCATTGCTCTGTCTTTTATTCTCACGATCACAGAAGTGTTAAATCCTTAACGGCGTTTCGGGAGCCCCTTCAAACAAGACCAAAGGTTTCTATGGGATCCCAAAAATTTAGTATTTGATCCAGACAATTCAGTCTTCGCCAGACTCCTTGAACATCTCGACTTATGAAATTTAGAAACAGATTAAGGCCAAATGGCTAATCATCTGAGAGAACCAAGTTCAGATATGAATTCAGCACGTGTGTTTACCCCTACAAGTCATATCTATTTTGACGAAACTGATCTAAACTTCCTGTCTTACTTCTGCCAAATTTCCGGTTTCGGCCGAATTCTGGAACTGCTTGTCCGGTCAAAAAATATAGCACGAAAACGAATTCAGCGTATCTCCTTACCCTATATCGAACATCTCAACTTCAAATGAAACTTTACCTTATAACACTCCAGTTTCAGCCGGATTCCGGGCGAACTATTTGTCCGGCTAAAAAAAACGATTGTCATTTACGGATTAAGCATCTCTTCTTAGCCCTAAGTCGGACATCTAATCAACTACATATAAAACTTTTGCTTTTAAAAAAAAAATCCGTTTTTTTATCACAAGTTTCGTTTTTTCCACCTTGAGCGGCTTTGAGCCTGAAGAGGACCCTTGCCAAGAAGGGCCGAAATATAGCTCCAAGTAGTAGTTCGTCCGGATTCCGGACGAACTACTTGTCTGAGTAGAAAACGATGTTCACATAAGTGTTAGCATAAGTGTTTAGATTTCGGGCGCACTACTTATTCGGCGAGAAAATGGTTTTCGTGATCCTGTTCAGCACGTCTTCCTACCCCTTAATCGACTACCTCATTAGCTGTTTTAAAAGATTTTGTTTGCCCATTAATTCGAATTATCTCATTCCCTTAGACAGTTATCGTGCTCTCAGACGGAGGGACAGTTGGTATCTGGGTTCATGGAATAACAGATCCTATGAACAATTACGACTGGAAAGAGCAGGGTGACGTTAAATCACTAATAAAAGGAACATGGACAATAAATAAGAAATTAAAGGTAGTGTGAAATCACGTGTTAAAAATCCGAAATGCAAGAAATGTGAAAATAAACACAAACAATGCTATGGTGGTTAAAACTCAAAATATATTAGCTTCGAACTGGTCAAAATAAGTATAAGTTTGAACAGGGGTAGCCCAGCTGCTGTCTCCGCCACCGAAGAAAGTGGAAAAGTAAATCCCAGCACTGTTGACGCTGTTGTATAGTCTCCATATCATCTTATCGAACTGGAATGCCACACCGTTGATGCTGATGTAGACCATACCATCACTTCTTGGCCCAGAGGAGTCTACACTGTTCAGCCTAATGCGGACGGTAACATCATTCCAAGCTGGAGCGGATTCAAACTGCAGGCCGGAACCACGCCACAACGACACTCCAGTTGTTCCGTCAAAGACCGTTGGTACATCCCCCCAGTCAATTGTTGACCCCTCAGGCGGGTAAACGTAAGCTTCCCCAATCCCGTTCTGACGCCACATGACGCGCACCGATCCCCCTTTAGGTGAGTAATTTCCTCCACTTGCACCTTCTCCGATGAAAAAGCCTGGAAGCTTGCCTCCTTTAACCCAGTCGAAGTTGGAGTTGAACCGGAGTTTATACTTGACTTCAAGGGTGTCCGTTAACGTCAGTCCTGTTTCATTTCTCGCGTTAAACTGACAGCCTCCTCGAACTGGACCTGCTGCTGTGTAGCTTCCTTCTGGGTATCTGATTTTCAGAACAGATAGATCTGGATTATCTAAAAGAAAAAGGTTTTACTTCAAAGCAACGAAAACACACTACCGCAACGATTCAATCAGCCTCTTCCCATTCCGTAAAGGTCGGGCTTCACTACCCAGACGCCCCAGAATCTGGGGTCCGGATTGGGGTCCGGTCCGGCTGGTCTACGTGATCTGTATTCCCTATGTTTTATGTACCAGTATCAGAGGAATACTTTACCGTCATGTCTTGAAAGAGTTTCTGTTGTTAATTCGGATGTTCACAGTCACGACACGCGTTCGAAAATGATTTTTGTGCTCCATTGGCTGTGACGACTAGGTCTAAGTTTTCAATCATTTATAGAGGGATTAAATTGTGGAATGGGTTAGAAAAGGAATTACTGAAAAAGGAAAGTATGAATGAGTTTAAAAATGAGATTAAAAACAAAATGTATGGTAAGTATGATTTTTAGTAAATAGGTTAAAGTACGCTAGTTTTAAGGTTGTTTATAAGGTTAATTATAAGTTGTTTAGTGTGATTTTGTGTAAAATAAAGAATAACCTAACTTTTTTTTTTTATGTGAAGACGGTCCCAAACAGAAATCAATTCAAATGTCTCTTCAACAGCACTTCTGTCATTTTCTTAGATTTTACCACCTCGGCACAATCATTGTTCCAAGTAAAATGAAAACTACTTTCAAATTCCCGCTTCTTTTCAACCAGAATCCGGGAATCTCGTACATTTTTCTACCAGATTCCCGGACGCGTCCGGGGTGCTTTCAGACCGTTTCAGACCTGTCTTCTCTACCCATACCGATATCGAAGAAAACGAAACCCAGAATCCGGGCGAAAAATCTGGATTGTGAAGCCCGACCTTAAGAGGGCAGACCATAGCAGGTAGGAGTTATTATTTTCTTTAGACTCGCTTAGACGGAGTTCATAATGCGCTAATAGTCGTTCGCAATTTTCGTAAAGCTGTTCCACCTGCAGTATTTTCGTAACGTACATTCCGGCATTATAGGCAAGAAGGTCAACTACAGTTAATTTCAATATCAACGATATAAGGTTGATCAATGAATGAATGAATGAATGAATTTTATTACCCGTAACGTGAAAAACACAAAATACGGAGTATTTTAAAAAGACAAAATGATAAACAGCGAAAATAACAAAACAAACAAACTAACACAACAACAAGAACAAACTAACCAGCATCAATAAGAAAAAAGGGCCGCAGAGGGTCGTAAACGTGAATCAAGTTGATGGTCTTTTTACATAGATCAGCACTCGAAGTCTGAATCCGAGAAGGCACGGATTAGAGGCGAGAAGTAAAGGAACGTTTTCAAACAGATCTGAAAATACGGAATAAAATTGCTGATGTGACTAGTCCGAAATAACCCTTCGTAGAATGGAAACATACAGGTAGAATCGGTGTAGATACACGCCCTTCCTAAAATCAAATGAATATTTGCCGCCAGATGCTATAAAGAAACAATAACAATCACACATCATATCTTGTAGTTATATGGACGGGGAATTAGCGATTAGGCTTTCGGCTCATACCGAGTCGAGCATTAACCCCATGGAAAAGTCAGTCAGCACTAAAGTCGGGATCCGGCATTCACAAATTGACAAGTTTGACATAACAGAGTTTGGATAGAGCACGCATAGTAGCAGAGGCATTTTAAACGGTTTTAAAGGCCAACCGTAACCGGCAAACATAAAAGAAATTGAAAATAGTCAAACAAACCTGGTTGAATGTACACCAGAAGTAACGTCGTTGTTTACTTTACACTAGCTCATCTAGTGGCCAAAAGTAATTAATCCGGAAGAATTTTTTAGGAAGGGCGTATAGTTTGAAGAAGAAGAATTTGACAAACAAGATATTCGACAAATTCTCATCTGAAAGCGGCGACAAACTTTAGGGAACATGTTTTGCTAAAAACTTTAGGAGCACAATGGCCGGCCTTTTCTGCAGCGGCCCAAGTATATAAGGGCGGCTATGCAACACTACGCTTCCTAGACGTATAGATGAGATTAGTATACTAATCGTTATGGAGATAATCTGACCTTTGCACTTCGGTCAGCCTAGTTGGTTGATCCTATTGGTCCCCCTTACCGCGTTCGTTTAGTCTCCCTTTTCTTATTGTAACTGCCTTGTCATGGTTTAAGACCATTCCCGTGCCATTCGTGCTTTGCCTTCTGCCGGGAGTATTTGTTAAATTATGTGTGTAAAAATATTGAAAATAAAACCTGAACCTAAAGGCTGTTTTATTTCAGCCTTGTAGAGTGGACACTCCACTGGCAAACTGTGCTCGTCCAGACCCAGCATACTCTCATTGGCTGAAAATCACCAAAATGGCTTCGTACGACTCTACGATCGCTTTCAACAGCTTACGATCTTCGGTGGAGGACCCACTAAGATGTATGACCCTGCGCTCGAAACACACAGTAAAAAATCTAGCTGAGACAGGACGGAGACTTGCTCTTAAATCATCATCAGATCGTCATTCATCAGGTTTTGTCCGACATAGCAGCGACAATTGTAACCTGACAGCGCAAATGAAAACAGCACTGAGGAATCAGTAGAATCAAGACGAGGCTAAACAGAGAGTGTCCTAAATCTGGACTTAGCATACCAACCTCTAGGCACTGCGCACTTTCGCGGGTTTTTGCGTCACAATCTATCCTATCTCCAAACCGGCCGTCATACATGTCCCAATATGAGATTTGTCGTTATTGGTTTAGTGTATCGTTCACATTTCTCTATCTTTAGTTTGTTTGTTCTGCTCCGCTATTTGTTTTCTTTACCCGCGGGTTATCAATAAGTATATTAATAATAGGTACTTGCCGTTCAGTGGTCCATAATTCATGTTTTCTTGTCCGAAATCTGCTCTAGTTACATACCAGGGGTATGTTCCTTTCACTGGTGGGTCTGGAAAAAGCGTGTCGAACGGAAGCTGCAGAGCAGAGCAGCATGCTAAGACGCTAAGTGATCCTATAAGCGCTGCTTGTTTTCCTGTAGAAAAGAAGTTTATAACACTTTCTGGGACCCCAAAATCTTAGTGATGGGATATCTATGACTTGAAATCCCAAACTTTATACACCCGTATGTCCACCTGTCAGCACGTTGGCTCTCCATGGGTCAGATGTGCTGTTGAAATCTGATCTGGGGATCATACGGGTCAAACGACCGCTCGAGTTTGTAGACTTCAGCTAGGTGCCCACAGAACGCGAATTCGCGTTCGCCTGGGCAAATTTGACGTCGCGAGCGGAAAAAATTCGCGCCGCGCCGTTTCAACTACAAGTCGAATTTGTTTCGCGCCGCGTGGCGGAAAAGAGATTCGCGTTCTGTTGGCACCTAGTTTTTGTCTCGGGTTTCAGAATAAGGGATGAAAAAACAAATTCAAGGGATGTAACGGTTGATTTAAGGGTAGAAGATATGCTTAATCCAATTTTTTTTTTCTCACCAGAAAACAAAACTTGCTCGCCCGAAACCCGGAAAGAAACGAAGAATCCGCAGAAAAGGTTATTCGGAGGTTGATCAGGGCGTTGAGGTCGAATCCATGCTAAATCCATACCTGAACTTGTCGGACAGGTAATTTGAACGTGCATATATGCTATATCTATATTTGAACTTGTCCGACAAGCAATTTGACCGTTTTTTTAGCTTGACAAGTATTTTACCCGGAATCCAGCAAAAACTGGAAACTGGTACAGATTTGGTAGAAGTGAAAGCTAATTCTGAAGTCGAGTAGTGGTTTGAATGTACTGAAATAAGAATTTTTACCTAGAAATTTCGGGAGGGAATTATTCCCAGAAAGGTCCTTCCATTAGAATAAATTGTCAGAGATCTTCTTCCACCCTTCTACATAAACAGGCCGTGGTATCTGTGACGTCTAAAAGTACCGGTAATTACTAACGCGTTTAAAGAAACAAATTAATGCATGAGATTTTACTTAGACTAATTTAATTTAATACTCAAAATTAATGTATTTTAATTTAATAAAAAGGTAACCCTTCCATGTTCATTTAATTACAAATTTTATTGGTATAGTCTGTACAGAGTCAGAAGACAGGGTGACGATTTTATGCTACTATGTTGCTGTAGGGATTATAAAAGCCAGGATCACATTATTTAATAGGGTTTGTAACACAAACTGTATTGGTGGTTTGGATCTGAAATCTGGATGGATTCACTGTCAGAAGTTTCATAACAGATAGCGCATAACACTTTCAAGAATAACACCTTCTCACTTAGAAATAAAGTGTTATGATCAATTAAGTTTACACTATCTCGTGCCTAGATCTCCAACAACACCTTCAATTGGTAAAAATACTACACTGTCAGAAGTTACATAACGACAACAGAAGGATTCCCGGTTTCAACAGATAACACTTTGGGATGCTGTGTTATGTTTCTTTCGTTCCCGTTAGTATTTTTACCAATTGAAGGTGTTGTCGGAGATCTAGGCACGAAATAGTGTAAACTTAATTGGTCATAACACTTTATTTCTAAGTGAAAAGGTGTTATTCTTGAAAGTGTTATGCGCTATCTGTTATGAAACTTCTGCAGTGTTATGGTTAATTTATATATTGTGTGTTTAGGTATTTATAGCCCATATTATACGTAAAGGTCCGCCATTTTGGCCTTCAGTCTCTCTTTGCCAAATTGGTTCCTTGTGTTGCTATTAATTAATTAATAAACAGAATGTGAACTCGAACAATGCCAATATCGTTCCGAGAGTTGGCAAAGCTTGAAAGTTGTGCATTCACGAAAACTGTTAAATCTCGAAAGAGAAGAATTAAACATACCGGAAAATTTTCCCATGGCACATAAGTTAAAATGTAGTTTGCGTTCTAGAGGAAAAGTTTGTGTTGCACTCGGTATTTATTGCATCGGAAGATGTTTGGAAAGTCTTATCTTTTTGTCAGTGTCAAATATTAGTTTAAATAGTTAATGTCAATAGAAGGCAACACGAAAATGTTTGCGTAACGATACTGGAACAACGTGATAAATACCATTTACAATAGAATCCCTTGGTAGTGATGAACAGGTACCCTGTTCTAATTTTCTTCTTCTCCTTCCTTGACTTTATTCCTCCTTCTTAACTCGGAAACAAAGCTCTGAATAATTAGGCTGGCTTCACAACCGCCAACGAACAAGGCTCCAACTTTTCGGGAAAGGTCTTGATGTAGTCTGATGAGCGACTAATCCCATTTCCAAAAGGTCAAATCTCCTTCCAGTTTATTGTTTGCAGACCTCCCGATTCAACGTTAAAGTCTTTGGTTCATGCCGGCCGAGAAGGTGGGAGACACGGGACACCATCAGTTTTCAATGGGTCGGATTTTTACGAACACGCTGCTCCCTTTGGTTTTTTTTTCAAAATTCTCACACAACGTTATCCACAATTTACTTGAACACACTACACTCTTGAAAGCAAGATTGCCATTGCTCATTAACCATTCATTGATCTCCCGTCGGAGGTCAAAAGAGTTCCTAGACCTTCGAGAAGATCGAGTGGCGTGTAAGAGGATTAAAACAACCAAGAATATCACCATGTGAATGTTTAGATATGTCGGAAGAGGAAATCATCGGCCAGTTTGACATTTTTTTGTCTCGGAAGCTCAATATTGTTTAGCCCAATTTTAGAATCTTCAAGAAATCACTATGGCGAATTTAGTATGATTTGCGGCGTTTGTTTATTGTGATCTAGTTTACATCCTTTCTTCTTTGGATTTACGGGAATTAACAATAAAACAAAATACTAAAATAAATTGATAAAGCTAATAATTAGTTTGATTTTTCTGTACATTTTCCATATCCCTGCTAAAATAAAAGCATTTTCTTAGATACATAGTCAAACTATGATCCCAGCCTCCCCATGTCAGGAGCTTCCGACCCGCGCCACTAGATGACCCAGCGGTCGGATCGAGTCGTGGCTTCATCTTGGGTCTTGGGTGGTGGGGTCTAGTCGTTGCAAGTGCTGGAATGCTTACGATGCAACTGCTGTAAATTATTTTACCAATACCGTCTAGTCTCCAACGGAGTACCCATAGCTGATAGGGGACTACAAGGCAATCCAACGTAGGTTTTCGGAAGCTTACGTATATCAGGTTGGCACAGAACCCTACAGGGAAGGAACATCTCCTGGTGCTGTCAACGTAAAACTATATAAGAATGGTTCGTTGTTAGATGGAATGAATCTTTAATATGTTATTTTTATATATTATATATTATTTTTTTTTCCGAAAGATGGTCAGGCTGTCGTTCATCAGTCCAATCCCACACTATGCACTGCGTAGAGCATCATCGACTTACATCTTTCATCTTTAGTTTACATGTTTTCTTTTTCGAAATAATGCTTCAGTTTCATTCATATACTCAAATTCGTCGACGATTTGTCATTCGTCCTCAAGTACCTCGTGAAAGAAGGTGTAATCGAATGCCAGTTCAGTGAGACCCTCCTGGCATCCTTCTCTGAGGATTGTGAACGTTACAAACTGACACTTAATGCAGAAAAACCAAAGATCCTAAGGTTCTGCCCCTTAAAACGTGATCTCCAATTTCCGCAAGTCCCTTTTCCTGTTGTTCATTCTGCGAAGATCCTCGGAGTAACATTGTCGGGAGACTGCTCATTCAATGAACACGTAGAGCAGGTTATAAAGGCCGGCAATGCTTCGCTTCAGACCCTTGTCCTGATGCGCAGATTTGGTTGCGACAGTCAAAGCCTAATGAATGCCTACATTACGTATGTAAGACCTCTACTCGAATACGCTGTCACTGTCTGGGGACCCTTTGTTCAGAACACTCACTACCTATGCGGTGGCCTCGAGTCTTTGCAGAAACGTGCTGTTGCCATAATTGTTGGAAACAGTAGTGACGACTACAACAAAATCCTGAAAGAACTAAACCTTGAGTCTCTCAGCGACAGACGACTATCACAGATTCTGTCTTTCGGCAAGTCACTGCTATCTTCGTCCCATCACAGGCCGATCCTCCCACCCGACGCTCCTGTCAACACACGTACCAGATCCCAGTTAAAGCTTCAGCCTCCCGTCTGCAGAACAAACCGCTTCAAGAACACGTTTGTCCCCTTTTTTGTGGAAGTATACAATGCGATCTAGTGCTTTTTCGTTATTTTTGAATTATTGTTGTTAAGACGACGTAAATTAGCATTGGCTACACTGTTCGTTCTGTAATAAACCTATGCCTATGCCTATATAAATTCAGAAAAAGGGAAAATTAATTGTCCTCCCCGGCAAAAGTGGGGAATTACTACAACTAATATTAAGGGTGTCGTCCGTCCGTAATATTAAGGGTGTGACTGCACCTGCCGTTAGAGACCCATTCTTTTGGTTAGGCGTGTTCAGATTTCATGCGTAAACATTAGCTATACGTGATGCTAAGCTAATTGATTTTATTCTGAACCAGAAACAAACAAAATACAATATGACAAATGCTATTAAGTTCTTAAATCTGACGAAATCAGTTTTCACACATGTTGGGAAGATTTATCAATACTTGTCGATTTCGACATCCTTGAAATAAGCATATGTAGTTGCAGGGGTAGCCCAAGACGAATCACTACCACCGAAAAATGTTGAAAACATGATACCAACGCTATTGTATTTTCGCCATACCATGCCATTAAAGGTTTTCGGATTGTTGTTGATATCGATGTAAAGAAGTCCATTCTGCTTGGCGCCAATTGAATCTACCGTATTCAGCTTCATACGGATGGTTACCGTGTTCCAAACGGGGGCTTTCTGAAACTTGAGTCCCGAGGTCCGCCAGACAGAAATTCCGTAGGTGCTATCGAGAACAACTGGTGTCGTTCCAAAATTGGGAGTTATTCCCTCAGGAGGATATACACAAGCCTCTCCTGCGCCATCCTTACGCCAAATCACTCGGTAAGAGCCGCCAGTTGGTGAGTAGGAGCCACCGCTTGCACCGTCTCCAATAAAGGCCCGGCAATTTGCCACCCTTTACAAAGAGGAAGTTGGAATTGAAGCGAACTTGGTACTTCAGCTCCAGGGTGTTGGAGGACGATAACGTTGTGTTCCATGCGTAGAAGCTACATCCACCAGTCGGACCACCTCCGTAGCTGTAGGTGTACTGAGGGTACTTGACCTTCAAGACGTTTACTCCTGCAATTTGTTTCGAGACTTAGTGATGCTTAGTTTAAAACAGGTTTTGTTTAACAAATAAGCATATCCGTCCTATATCAGCTAGAAACCTTTCCCACATGTTCTATTATCTGGAGACTCTCCCCAGTCTCTAGCGTTTACTAGTTAGAACCTTTACTTTAATCCATCTTTTTATTTTATTCCATAAAGACACTTTTCTGTCAAACTTCTGCGGAAGAAATACATCACGATCAACAAAAATGTTGCACTGTACCGAGTAACGTTTTTTGAGCTTCCACTTGACGTCAACATAGTTCGACTAAATAGACTGAAAACGATCGGTAATAGGACAATTGGTCACAGGACAATTCGTCACACGGACAATTTGTCACAGGGACAATTCGTCACATGACAATTGGTCACAAGGACTATTGGTCACAGGACAATTTGTCACTAGGGCAGTTCGTCATATTTTAAAAAATTTGTTGTTGGGTTTGTCTCACGATGAGAATACTGACAGCGTTGGCTTCTCTCCCAATGGCGGATATCCCAGCAGTGTTCGATCGTTATGTTCAAATCTGTCCGTCTGAAATATTTCCAATCCTCGACTACTTTAAAGAAACGTACATAAGAAGAACATCAACGACCACCAGGGCAAGCAGAAATGCTCTCTTTCCTATCCCTGTCTGGAACTCCTTGAGCGCTCAATGTTAGTAGTGTTAGGATGGCATTCAGAATTCAACAAACGTCTTGGAGCAGCTCATCCAAGCATTTGTAAATTAATCTCGTTTCTGCTACAGGAGCAGGGCCAAACAGAAATTAATATTGCCTTCTTTTGTCTTACCTTCCGATCTTTCCGTAGTCAGTGGCTGCTAACATTTATTCTTACTGATCAATAGTACAACATCAACGTCAAACATCACTTACAGTACAGTAAGTGACAAAATTGTATAAAATAAATAAAAAAGGGAGCAATCAAAACACTTGGTCACTTTCCCTTCACCCTATGCATAAAGAAATTCAGTACTACCATTAAATTATTTTTCAACAGCGTAAGTGCCAACGATGGGGGCTTATATTCGCAAAAACGCATAAGGATATTCTACAAGTACGACAGTCACGTCGGCAACCGCAATTGCCCGTCAACCATGACCGGTCAGGCTTGCCACCGACCTTCCAAATTCTTTTCTGACAACGAGCCAGTCAGAACATCCAGGGAGTGAGCTTCAACTGCCCTCCTAACCAGCCTGGTTGAAGAGATGGAGACATAAACTAAAAAGAAGATAGGACCAGTCCCTTTCATCGTCTGAAGACGAACATTCATACCAAGCACAGGAACCAGAATGGAAAGCTGGGTGGCCGGATTAGGAATAAAGCAGTAAAAGGTTGGCCAAGTAGCTTTTAGAAAGAAAAGGAAGATATCTGACTGGTTGATTTCTGAACTTCGGTTAAACTGTCACTTTTTTATTTGCTGACGGGGCCCAGTATTTGGCTAAAGGGGATAGTATACATATGTGCACTAAAGTGTAATAGTGTAATACTATATAATTCTAACATATGCATAATAATATATATACCATTTGGCAGTATAAAACGTATACGCCAGTTGAGTTTTACTGGAACTATTTTTCGGACCTTCCTGTCCATTCTCATTTTCCAGCTTGAGCCTGAAGATAACCCTTTCCAAGTAGGGCCGAAACATAGCTCTAATAAAATTTAGCTCGTATCTGCTTTGCACAATCAAATATGATTCACAGCCAGCTTGGAATGAAGGAAATTTTATTTATACCATAGTTTAAGTATAGTACCACATACGATAATATGATATAGTACACAAATGAAGGTAACAAGCTGAAGTCGGAAGCACAATAACTAGCTGGAGTGTATTCTGTAGTTGCCATCTTCGTAGTCAGATTTTATGAATTTGACCAGCTAGGCTGGCTGACTAGTTTGGTGACATAATTTCTTCAAAACACAAGTGATCGACCGCAAATTTGCCATTGTGGATCTCAAAAAGCTAGCCAATTTTATGAGTGGCTTGTCCTGTGGCAAATGCAAATGCATTTTATGAATTCCACCAGCTAGGCTGGCTGACTAGTTTGTTGACATATTGTTGACATTGTTGACGACGAGCGGACCATCAACCGCAAATTTGCCGTTGTGGATCTCAAAAAGCTAGCCAATTTCATGGGTGGCTAGTATCCTGTGGCAAATGCAAAGCTGCGCCAATAAGTGTTAATCGCATCTCGACGACTTGAACATCTGCTTCGATCGACCTTCTTTGTTCCGGCCTATGCAGCGACTGGTAAGAAAGCAAAAGTCATTTTCCTTAATTTGTGAAGCTTCAGTGAGTACGGCACTAGTAAGAACGGATAATGAGAACGACCTTGTGGCGCATCGATTACATACTGTTTGAAACGATACAGCGAGAGCCGTATCGCTAGAGGACTTTTCGCAGGCAACCGATATATTATATCAGAATGGGCCCCTAAATCCGTCGTTCTACCTAAGACTTTCAAGTTTCAAGTTCAAGTTCAAGTTTTATTTTCACATTCACAAATAAATAAATAAAAAATAACACTTTCGCGCTGGAGGAAAAACCAATGAGGGTTTGCATTCGCGCGAAAGTCCACATAATTACTTACCTATAATAAATCCAATCTCTCTCACTCATCAAAACTCAACTCTCCCTCCCCCCTCCCTAACCCCACCTCCCTCCCTACCCACCCTTACCTCCCTAGCCCACCCTTCCTCCCCACACCACCCATAACAAAATTCATTATTTATGCCCAAAAAAATAATCTTTTAATTTCTTTTTAAACTGAGGTAGGTGTTCCGCCGCCCTAATGCTCACTGGTAGGTCATTCCATACAGATGGACCCAGGTGTCTCATTGAAAATGAAGACCGGGTACCATGACGTAAATCCACAACTATATCATCACTATGCCTTGTTCCATAATTATGCAGGTCACTATTTGTTTGGTAAAAACTCTTAAAGACATCGGGGGCTAAGCCATTCATACACTGATACACAAATACTGCAGCCTGATAATCTCTTATCTGACCGACATTAAGGAGCTTCAGGGACGTGAAACAAGCACAGGTGTCATGCACATCCTGAACATATCTACCGATTGTTCTAACAGCTTTATTTTGTAGAACTTGTACTCTTCTATAGTTGCATAAGAAGTTGCTGCTCCATAAGAGGCAGCCGTCAGAGATATATGGATAAACCAACGAGTAATATATAGTTAGAAGTATCCTCTGTGGGAGAAAGTGCTGCAGACGTCGAAGTATGCCAACCCCACGGGCGATTTTTGATGATATAGCGTCACTGTGACATCTCCATGACAGGTGGCAATCAAGATAAAAACCAAGGTAGCGGAGATGATCCACTTGTTGAACTGGTTTACCACATAAAGTTACCAGGCCAGACACATCCAGTGGTGAACCAATTCTACAGAACGTCATTAAAAATGTCTTGCGCACATTTACACAGAGTAGACTTAACGAAGTGAAAACTTCCAGCCTTTCCAGTGCAAGATTCGCTTTTCTCACCAGATCCTCCACGGATGATGCAAACACAGTTATAACGGTATCATCAGCAAACGAGGTAAGACATACATCTTTCAGGTAAAGATGCATGAGGTCCACATAGATAAGGTAAAGCAGCGGTCCCAGCACTGAACCTTGTGGTACTCCACACCTCACTGGAAATGCTGCTGAGCTCACGTCACTCAACACTACTTTGAGAGATCTCCCTGTGAGATAGCTTTCAAACCACTCCAGGCACTTTCCACGGACACCCAACGACTCCATCCGACTTAGTAGCGTTTGAAAATCAACTGTATCGAATGCTTTGCGAATATCTATAAATATAGACAATGGTGTTTCACCTCTGTCTATACCACTATTAACTGATTCCACAAGATGTTGCAAAGCATTCGTCGTCGAGTGCCCTTTACGAAATCCGAATTGGGTCTCACTCAGTAAACTATTGGCCTGTAGGAAACTATATAAACGTTTATGAACCACTTTTTCTAGTAATTTAGAAAATAATGGAAGAATTGAAATCGGCCTCCAATTCTCAATTTCCTTTTTTGGGCCACCTTTATGAAGTGGTATCACTTTCGCAACTTTTAGCTGATCAGGGAAACTGCCCTTTTCAAGTGACAGATTTATGATGAAAAGCAGGCACGGTAGAATATAATGCATTATTGCTTTAAACGCTCGAAGAGATAAACCGTCAACTCCAGCAGAATTTGATTTCAGAGATTTTACTATTTTAAGCAGTTCATCACTTGTACAAGGATCAAACTCTAATTCTAAACTCTCACCTCTATTATCACACACAATATGTTCTTGAACCTGTTGACATCTATTTTTTACACTATTTTGCACTTCACAACCAATATTAGAGAAAAAATTTCCAAACTTATTTACAATTCCACTCTTATCTTCACGGGCGAATCCCTCAAGTTGTACTTCATCTCCCCCAGTATCAGCATTCCCACCAGTTACTTCTTTGATCAGTGTCCATGTTTCTTTCATGTTTCCTTTACTATTTGAAAACTTCCTATCATAATATTCGGCCATTGCTTTGCGACGTAATTTGTTCACTAAATTACGCTGTTTTTTGAACAATTCAAACGAATCATCACTTTTATCATCTAAATATCTTTGATAAAGCTCAATCCTTCGCTTTCTTTCTTCCAGTATTTCACATGTAATCCATGGTTTGCGGGGTTCCTGTTTCTTCACCTTCATTACCCTAATGGGACACGCAGTATCATAAATGGGTAAAATAAAAGACATTAGATTATCAAGTGCTCTCGTAAGGGATTCTTTTTCAGAATAAACAGAGGTCCAGTCGATGACACTAACTTCCTCCACAAACTTTTGAAGATTCTCTTTTTTCATTAATCTTGTCTTTATTTTCTTTTTCTTTGGTCTGTGCAACTGACACTTCATAACACCCACCAAAGGAAGATGATCAGAGCCAGGAAAAATCACAACATCAGCATAACAAAGCTTCAAATCAGCAGAACGAACGAAGATGTTATCAATTAGGCTTGTACTCTGTCCAGTAATTCTCGTGGGTACACTCACAAGCGGGTATAGATCATTCGATATCATAAAGTTTATAAAATCACCCATAACAATATGACTTGCTCCAGACGGTACTTTCGAAATCAATTGACCCATTCCTCCCACGAAATCATCCAAATGAGTACTGGGCGGCTTATACACCATACTAATTATATTCTTTTTCCCATCAAATTTAATTTCAATTGAAAAAACTTCAACCTTACCTTCAATCCATATACTAGGATCATCCCTTTCCTGATAATTCAACCCATTCTTCACGAGGAAGCCAACACCACCACGACCCATCAAGACTCGATTCTTGACATGAAGATCATAACCTGGAAATGAATACAGAGAGAGAGACTGGTTTGAACTAAGAAAAGTTTCACATAATCCAATAACATCAAAAGAAGAAGAAATTTGTTCAATTAATTCCAAAATATCCAGGTAACTCGTAGTGACGTGTACATTCCAAGAACACAGTCGCAGACTCCTTTCATTTATATCTCGATTATACGGCAGCCGAATATAATCACTCTCCCTCATAGGCTTTAGCTCAACAATCGGTATATCATCATCACCGGCAATACCTCTCGACAAATAATCCTGAAGACTAAACCGATCTTGATCACACGTTGTCATTTTACACATAAAGGAACAGAAAATAACACTTCAGAAGAAACAGGAAAAAATATAGAGGAAGAAGAGCAAACAGGGAACACAAGACCGAAGGCCAAAGACGAACAAAATGAAAGAATGAGAAAAAAGAAAGAAATAATAGTAGAGAAATAACCAAATAAATAAGTAGATAAATAAAGAAAACAACTTTCAACGCATTCCACTTTTTCAACTTTCAACCCGCAACACATGCTTTTAAGCAACATCGTCGATAGACCATAAACGACGGGGGAACGAATCACTTGCGAGACGTACGTAAATCCGACCTTGATCCGACCACACTTGCTTATTCCCGTATTTGTCACGCGCTAGGTTCAGAATATCACGAAATATTTCGCCGGAACATCCGCCAGTAGCCTACTGACGTTGTGGCTTCCAAGTATAATTAGTTATTTACAGATGGATAAATACTCTCACGCAAGGAAGTGATTTTATGAACAACTGCGTCGCCGAACGAAGTATCGCGAGTTCGTAACTCGTGGGCGGAAATTCACAATTCGAGTGTGGATAAACTGCGGTAAGGGAGGGCCGGATTTCTACCACACATTAATATTTTGGCATTGGTGAGAACGGAACACGGTGAGACAGAGACATAGTAGATTATTTGTTTCGGACGACCTGGTGATTCCTCCAGTTCATGCAAACCCACCGACGCTTAAACCAGAGTGGTTTTCAGCGGAGACGAAACTGCCGAATATTTTACTCTGCAACGCCCGGTCACTGAACGAACAAAATGGACGAACTTGAGGTCCTGATGAAACAAACTTGCTTTCCCATAGCAGCAGTGACTGAATGTTGGGACGTTACTGACGAGACTAGTCGTATTAAAGGCTATACGAGCTTGTACAAGGCGAGATCGTGGTTTAGAGCACCGTGGTGGAGGTGTCGGTTTGTATTTCCGAAAAGACATTCCCTGCAAGTTATTAAGTGAGTCTACTGACTCCCGTCACGAAGTGATTTGGCCGAATGCAAACCACAATACTTGTCAAGAAAGTTCTCTTGCCTCATCGTCGCGGTAGTGTACTATCCCGAGAGTGCAAAGAACAGAAGTGACTTGATTCAATATTTCCGAACATTTATAGACAACATCCGTCGACAGTAAGCAGCTCCCGCTTTTATTATTGCCGGAGATTTGAATCAAACAAATAAACAGTGAATGGCGAATATGCCCGACCTGAAACAAGTAGTGGCAATTCCGACCCACCAAAGTGGGAGCATACTTGACCGAATTTTCACGGACCTTTCCCACCACTACCTACCACCGCGTTCACTGGACCCATTACAAAACTCTGACCACTTTGTGATCCTCTGGGGGGCCAAAGCAAACTCCCCAAAGCGAAGAAAACTAAAGTAAGGACCCGACCCTTGACTAAAGAAAATATCTGTCATTATCGGACGCTGTCGGACGCTGGACCTTCAACTTCGATGAGATCTCCTCAATACCAGACATTAACCTCAAAGTTGAGGCTCTGAACTCTTTTCTTCCAAAGAAATATAACGAACACTTCCCGCCAAAAACCAGTGTAGTGAGCGACAGTGATAAGCCTTGGTTAAACCAAGAAATCAAAAGTTGCGTTTTCAGCAACTGGCTGTGTTGGACTCGGGTTCCAACACTAAGCGCTATAACCGTTTTAACTACCCATGTTTTGAGTACAAACTCCGTGTCGGATGCGAGCGCTGAAAACGCTTGCAGGAAGAATTTGGCGTGAAATTCAAATGTTGAAAACGCGGTTTTCTCTTAAAATGGAAAACAGTAATCTATTTTAAACGTTCCAACAAATTTGGGATGTAGACTCCATTCTTAATGACTGTAATAGCTTCCAGATTACCGATGCAACCGATGAAGATGGGTCTGTTGTAAAGAAAGTTATTGCAACTCTAGGCGAAGAGTCAGTGAGGATGACTCACCCCAAAGTTCCAGATTACCATGAAAAACTGTTGACTCGATGAGTGATCTGATGTTTCGAGAACACTTTCGTGTAGACCGCAAGACTTTTGAAAGTTTGTGCACAATACTCTTGCTAGAAAGAGATTTTAAATGTGAATTCTTTCCACATGAGTTTGATAATACCGAGTCAGAAAATGCCTATAACTCTCCCATGACGTTCAGGAAAAGTCTGCAGATTTGTTTGTGGTACCTCGCCAATATGATATCATGAAAGATGTCGGTGACAGGTTTGGTGTCGCAAAATCGACTGTACACAAGTCTGTAAGAAAGTGTTGCAGTATACTGACACGAGTATCTAGAAAGTTCATAATATGGCCTACTGATGCTAACCATTGCCTAGAGGTTGCAACAAAGTTTCAAGAGATCTCTGGGTTTCCAAACGTCCATGGAGCCATTGATGGGAGTCAAATACCTTTCCAGTGCCCACCAAAGTACCAAGCATCCTACAGGAACAGGAAAAGTGGTCACTCAATTGTATTACACGGCATTTGCACAGCAGATAAAATGTTTACAGATGTTTCAACTGGCTACCCGGGATCCATGCATGATGCAAGGATCTTTCGAAACCGTGGAATTCATGAAAAACTCTTTCAAGACATTAACAGCTTATCTGGAGGGTACATATTAGGAGATTCTGCTTATCCGTTGTTAACTTGGCTTATGGTGCCATACAAAGACTATGGATCACTTACTTTGAGACAAAAGAAATTAAACAAATGACTGTCGAAGGCCCGAGTTGTTACCGAGAACACATTCGGTTTGCTTAAAGGCCGCTTCAGAAAACTACGAATGCTGGACTGTGATGTTGAATTTGCTCCTACGCTCATAGTGGCATGCTTTGTTCTTCACAATATCTGCATGACAGAAGGTGACAAAATTGAAGAGTGGTATGAGGAAAATGAAGAATCAGATACAGGAGCCCACATGTCGGTAACCAGTGGCAACTCGCAAGTAAACACTGGCATTCGTGATCGCATTGCTGCTTCCTTCTGAGCTTTTTCCTTAATATGAAGTTCAGAGCAATCCTTTATCTTATTAAACTTGTTTCAAGGCAAAACTATTCCGTTTATATTGTAGGTTCTGTAGCTACATTTAGCGGCATCATGAACAAAATGATTGCAGATATTCCCCATTTTCGCATTCAGTGATCCAAGCGGAATTTCTATTATTGGAAATGCTATCCTATCCCTTAACATGGAACAGCATGACGCAGCATAATTTGCTCCTGCACCTCATAGCATATGAAGAGGAGAGTAGCTAGCACGTGAAAGAGAAGAGTAGGGTTTCCAATGTCAATTATTCCGCTAGGAGTGCTGCACGCGAAAAAGGGGAATTTTTTTTTACTGTGGCACTAATTTTTGTTTGTTTAATGTTTACCTGCATTATTTATTAAAAGTCACGCCTGTGTTGTTGCTTAGTAAAAACAAGATTGCTGCCATTTTCATTTTATGTCAAATACTTGAATTAAGAAACATAAGAATACGGAGATAAACACTATTTGGAAAAAGAACCCATTTAGTCACTGTCACTATCCTGTGAAGGTGCTGGGTGTGAGATTTTCCTTTTCGTTTTTATTTCACTTCCCGAGTTGTCTCCTCTTCTCCCATTCTTTATTGACATTTCGAAGAGGGACAGAAACCGATCTGATGCTTCTTTCTGTTGCATGACGGCAATTTCTTTCAAATCATGTTCTTTTTTCATGTGGTCCATTACAAAAGAACGAAATTCTTTTGTCTCCTCCCGAAAGGATCTTTCTTCTTCAGACATTGAATTGCATCAAGCTTCTTCAGTGTTTCGGTCATCACTTGCCTTCGGGCATTCTTTTTTTTAACAGGGGGTGTCAAAGGGCTGGAGCGACGTCACCATCGTCTGAGTCGTGCATGTTTCCGCTCCTTTCTTCTTTCATTTTCTTTTCTAGAGTAGTGAATTTAGACGTATCCACAATATTAACTAAAACAATAGATGGGTCGTCACCAATAATGTCCAAGATGTCATCAAAAAATGCAGGTTTGTTAACTGGTGCCGCTCCAGTTTTCTTTGAGTTATCAATAAAGTTCTTGGCCATTTTTTTCAAATTGTTCCTGTTGATTGTCAAATTGTCCATGGGAGGAAGGAATTGTCACGGGAGGAAGTAGTCCAAACATTCCAGTCGAGGATCTGGCAATGCCAGCCAGCCCTTACCGAGAACGCGACCTAGTGTCACTTGCCGAAGACACGCATGTTCCTGATTTGACTGAAGTTCCTACCCTCGAGTGTGCATATACATCTATAATATGTTTAACGTGGACTGTTTTTGTCTTCGGATTCACCTGCTCCAAAGATCCCAGGCTAAAGAGACAGACTACATCTATCACGCGGACATACCATGAATCAACGACAAAACGACTTGCCGAGGCTACTTCCAAATTCCAGACCCTCGTTGTTGCTGAAGAATATTCGTCGCTTGCAAGGAAGCAGTTTGCGCTAGTCTCTGATGACATTCCTTTAACCCCTTCAACTTCAAGATCACAAATTCGGAAAACACACAGGATCCCTAGAGCACGACAAAAGCTAGCTTCGCTGTTTGCTGATCCTAGTGAGACAACAGGAAATGCGAAGAGAATTCAAACACCACACAATAGGGTTGCTACAGAGCAACAGTTTCAAAGTTTGCAACAGTTTGCTACAAAGCAGACATCTTAATCTTAGTACATTGTTTTTGAATTAGATGTTACTGTTCGGTAATTTTGTGCAAGACCAAGTTTCACTTGCCGAAGACCCGTCTGTCCCTGTTTTGACTGAAGTTCCTACCCTCGAGTGTGCATATACATCTATAATATGTTACACGTGGACTGTGTTTGCCTTCGGATTCGCCTGCTCCAAAGATCCCAGGCTAAAGGGACAGACTACATCTATCACGCGGACATACCATGAATCAACGACAAAACGACTTGCCGAGGCTACTTCCAAATTCCAGACCCTCGTTGTTGCTGAAGAATATTCGTCGCTTGCAAGGAAGCAGTTTGCGCTAGTCTCTGATGACATTCCTTTAACCCCTTCAACTTCAAGATCACAAATTCGGAAAACACACAGGATCCCTAGAGCACGACAAAAGCTAGCTTCGCTGTTTGCTGATCCTAGTGAGACAACAGGAAATGCGAAGAGAATTCTAACACCACACAATAGGGTTGCTACAAAGCAACAGTTTCAAAGTTTGCAACAGTTTGCTACAAAGCAGACATCTTAATCTTAGCACATTGTTTTTGAATGAGATGTTACTGTTCGGTAATTTTGTGCAAGACCAAGTTTCACTTGCCGAAGACCCGCCTGTCCCTGATTTGACTGAAGTTCCTACCCTCGAATGTGCATATACATCTATAATATGTTACACGTGGACTGTTTTTGCCTTCGGATTCGCCTGCTCCAAAGATCCCAGGCTAAAGGGACAGACTACATCTATCACCCGGACATACCATGAATCAACGACAAAACGACTTGCCGAGGCTACTTCCAAATTCCAGACCCTCGTTGTTGCTGAAGAATATTCGTCGCTTGCAAGGAAGCAGTTTGCGCTAGTCTCTGATGACATTCCTTTAACCCCTTCAACTTCAAGATCACAAATTCGGAAAACACACAGGATCCCTAGAGCACGACAAAAGCTAGCTTCGCTGTTTGCTGATCCTAGTGAAACAACAGAAAATGCGAAAAGAATTCTAACACCACACAATAGGGTTGCTGCAAAGCAGACATCTTAATCTTAGTACATTGTTTTTGAATTAGATGTTACTGTTCGGTAATTTTGTGCAAGACCAAGTTTCACTTGCCGAAGACCCGCCTGTCCCTGATTTGACTGAAGTTCCTACCCTCGAGTGTGCATATACATCTATAATATGTTACACGTGGACTGTTTTTGCCTTCGGATTCGCCTGCTCCAAAGATCCCAGGCTAAAGGGACAGACTACATCTATCACGCGGACATACCATGAATAGAAGTATTCAAAATTTCCTGTCATGTCTGCTTCTGTTCTGATCATGGGGGTCCTCCTAATTGTAATCCTGTTGTAATGTTGGGTTAATTGTTATTACTAAGTATTAAAAGGATTAAATAGTTAATGAGGGAGGCAACGTCAAATCAAGTGTTTAGTCTTCAACTGAACTCCGCCTGTAATCATACAGCCAGTCCCAAGCCTGGATAAAGGAGGAGGGTTTGGCGGCAGACTAGCAGCCTGCCCCTGGAAAAAAGTTTTGCCATAGAACCATCTAGTTTGAGAGCCAACATGATACCGACTATGCAACCTGCCGACGACTATGGACCGCCCCCGGACCCCATGACGACGAATTTGGACCGCCCCCGGACACGATTTTTGAAAGCGAATTGTCAAATGAAACTTGGTTTTTGGAACGTGAGGACCATGGCCCAACTTTCAAAAACAGAACAAGTTGTTAATGAGATGGACAGATATGGCCTCGACATCCTTGCTCTGTCGGAAGTCCGTTGGACAGGTGCAGGCAGTCAATCCCTCGAAAAGGGATTCACAATCCTGCACAGTGGCACCGACAAAAAGAGAGAAGCAGGTGTTGCCATAATGCTGTCCAAATCTGCGTCCAGAGCACTAACTAAATGGACGCCCATAAATGAGAGGATCATCGAGGCACGGTTCACGGGTCGACAAGCCAAACTAACAGTTGTCGCGTGTTATGCACCAACTAACGACGCAGATGATAACACGAAAGATAGCTTCTACAACACCCTACAAGCTGTCGCCAAAGATATCCCCAGCCACGATCTCGTCTGCTTTGTTGGTGACTTCAATGCCAAAGTGGGGAGCGACAAGTCCTACTGTCCTGAAGTTCTTGGTAGTCAAGGCCTCGGCGAAGTCAACGAGAATGGGACACTGTTAGTTGACTTTGCGCTAACAAATGACCTTATCATCGGAGGAACCCTGTTTCAGCATAAAAACATCCACAAATACTCATGGAACTCGCCGGATGGTCGAACCCACAATCAGATAGACCATATCCTGATAAACAAAAAGTGGAAGTCGAGTCTCCAGGATGTTAGGGCCCACAGAGGAGCCGATGTCGCCTCAGACCATGCCTTGATGATCGCCAAATTGTCCCTCAAGTTGAAATCTACACAGAAACCAGAATCCAAAGAAAAGCCTGCCTACGATTCCGAAAAACTCTCAAGCGCAACAGTCCGTCACAACTTCAGTATCCAGCTTACAAACAGGTTCGAGAGCTTGGCCCTAGATTTCAACAACGAAGCCACTGTAGAGTCATCCTGGAACACCCTAAAAGAAGCATATAACCAGACAGCACTAGAAACGCTTGGGCACAAAAAAAGACCCAAAGATGAATGGTTATCCGATAAGACATGGACCCTTATTGAAGAACGTCGGAAACTTAAGCAACGTCTTCTAAACGGTGGAGATAACAGCGACACAGTCTTGAGTAACCATCTATACCGACATCAAGACAAGCTAGTGAAGAAGAGCGCAAGGGGAGATAAACGGGACTTTCTAGAAAAGAAGGCAGCTATGGCGGAAGAAGCAGCCAAACGCGGTGATTCCAGAGCCGTTTACAAAATCACCAATGAAATCATCGGGAAACGACGTAACCTAAACGGGCCAGTCAAAGACGAAAACGGCAAGATGGTCACAGCCCCCGATGAAATCTCTGAAGTTTGGGCCGTACATTTTGAGAAAGTCCTCAACAGACCTAGTCCTCCGAACACAGCAGATATCCCCACAACCCCTTTCCTGGACGTTCAAATCAATACGGAAGAGCCATCGACCGAAGAAATAGTCCAAGCCGCTCGCAAGTTGAAGAACGGCAGAGCACCAGGAAGCGACAGGATATCAGCAGAAATGATCAAAACCTCTTTAGGTGCTTGCATAACGGTGTGGATCGCATTCTTTGCATGCATCTGGAAATCAGAGAAAGTCCCTGAAGAATGGAGAAAAAGCACACTCATCAAGCTTTTCAAGAAAGGAGATGCATCGAAGTGCGATAACTGGAGGGGCATCAGCCTCCTTTCTATCCCAGGGAAACTATTCTCACAGATAATCCTCCGCCGCATCCAGACAGCCTTAGATAAGCACTTAAGAGACGAACAACATGGCTTCCGCCCATCTCGCTCCTGCTCAGACCTTATTTATGTCCTGCGCATGTTGATCGAGGAATGCAACGAATGGAGGCAAAAGATGTACCTTGTCTTTGTGGATTTCGAAAAAGCCTTCGACTCAATACACCGAGAGTCGCTGTGGAAAATCCTCCGATACTACGGCATTCCAGATAAACTCGTATCCCTGATCATTGCGCTGTACGAAAACACGGAGTGCTGCGTTCGGACCCACGAAGGAAATACAAGGTATTTCAGTATCATGTCCGGTGTCAAACAGGGATGTGTCCTCTCCCCCTTGCTTTTTGTCCTTGTAATTGATTATGCGCTCCGAGAATGCACAGGGTTTGGTATCCAAATCTGCGATAATAAGAGACTAGCAGATCTTGATTTTGCCGACGACATCACCCTGATTGAGGCAAACAAGGAAAGGCTCCAGGAACTTCTCGATGTAATCCGAGAGAAAGCAAGTCTTTTGGGGCTGAAGATCAGTTCGAACAAAACAAAAAGCATGGCAACGAGCGACTCACCACTGGGCATAAAGTGCGGGGACAACGCAGTAGAGCAGGTAGTGGAATTTAGATACCTTGGAAGTACAGTCGAACGAACTGGATCAAGCGAAAAGGAGGTGCAGTCTAGGATTGGACAAGCCAGTGGAGCTTTTAATCGACTAAAGCCAGTTTGGCGATCGAAAAAGTATTCCCTGAAACTGAAATTGAGGCTGTTCAACAGTAACGTCCTCTCCGCCCTCCTTTATAGCTGTGAATGCTGGAAACTGAACCAACAGCAAGAAAAGAGGATCCTCGCTTTCGAGAACAACTGTCTTCGCAGGATACTGAACATTAACTGGAGGGACCACGTAACCAACCAGACAGTTCGCTCTATCACGCATCAGCCCATGGTAACAGATGTCATACGCCAACGAAGATGGCGCTACTTGGGACACGTTATCCGCATGGCGGAAGATAGACTCCCCAGAACGGTACTCGAGTGGCAACCAGAGGGAACCCGAAGAAGAGGAAGGCCAAAAAATACACTTCGTCGCACATACCAGCGGGACCTGAAGTCTATCAATTCGACAGTCCAACCCCAATGGGAAGACGTCTGGGCAGCAGCACATATGAGGGATGACTGGCGGCTCTTTCTGGATGCCCTGGGTGCCTCTGGCGGCACAGGAGGAACTAAGGTCTAAGGTAAGGTAAGTCTTCAACTGAACAAGGTTAAGTGATCACTGGAATCGGATATTGTGACATATTTGTAAGTAAAAGTGTAGTGAAAAGTAGAGCTCGTTTTCGACTGTGCAGTAGAAGATGATGGTTCAGTCTCTGCAAAAGTCAATGTGGCACTCCAGTCAAGTGATCCTCCTACTGCAAAGGTGAGTTTCAGCGCTTTATTGTGAAAACCAGTTGTAGGGTTCTGAATCCACATAGCAAAAGACAATTCTATGTGTGCTGCAAGTTGTGGTAAACCTGCAGTTTAGGTCCCCACCCATGTTAAACAGCCCATCCTCTTTCATGGGGTGCGGACCTAAACTACACCTTTACCCAAGTTGTGTTCGCATCCACTGGCTGAGAAAGAACTGATCCTATCACCTATCACCAGAAATGACTTCTCTCAGAGCACCCTGTTGTGAGAGATGGATCTTGTTCTTGTTCAGAAACACTCATTTAGCTTGGTCGTGAACTCCACTACAGGAACAGGACAGTTACTGCAATTTTTTGCTTGAAAATGTACAAACATTTGACCGGTCCCATTTCACAGTGGGCGGGTTCAACGCGTCAAAGAACTTGATCCTCAGGCAGGGAACTCGGTCTATGAAAATGATGGTGAAGGTGCAGTTAAGGTATGTGCCCAATGAAAGAGCAACATAACCCACATCAGTAACTCCAAGTACCATATTAACATGATAGTAAGTTCATAGGGAGAATTCAGTAGAGCCAGTAGTAGCCTGCCTACCATCTCTTACACCTGATTGGTTGCTGATATGTGAGTCTTAGTCAGCGAGGCTCTTGCGTTGTGAGATGAAGTTTGTGTTAATGTTTTTTTTTTTTTCTTTTCAGGCTAGAAAATGGGCTGAGCACCCCAAAGTACAAGGGTTCAGCGAAGAAACAGTCAAATTGATGAGCGATGAAAGATTCCGGGAACACTTTCGGCTTACTCGTCATTCTTTCAGTGTACTCAAACAGATCATCAGTGTATATGAGGATATTCAGAATTATTTCCCTAATGAATTTTCTTTTTATGATGAAGGTGACGAAAGTGGTAATGAAAGTGAAATGCCTGCACAAAAGAAATAAAAAAGAGAGCCTGTGACTATTGAGAAGGCTTTACTGATAGCTCTTTGGTACATGGGAAATCAAGTGTCTATGCGAGACATAGGAGACAGATTTGGTGTGTCAAAATCATCAGTTCACAAGTGTGTCCACAGTGTGGTTAACATTCTCGCCAATCTTGCTAAAAAGTTTGTTATTTGGCCTACTGCTCCAGAAGACGTAAAAAGCACACATCGCAATTTTAGCGAGAAAGCAGGTTTCAAGGGAGTGTTGGGCGCTGTTGATGGTTGCCACATCCGAATAAAGTGCTCTGATCAGGAGCAACAAAAGGCATATTTCAACAGAAACGGTTACCACAGCATGATTTTGCAAGGATGTTGCAATGCAGACCGCCAGTTTACCCATATATTTGTTGGCTATCCTGGTTCCTGTCACGATGCGCGGGTTTTCCGTTCTTCATCAATTTACGAATCCATAGAAAGCAACCTGACAGAGCTGTTTCCTGATGATAGATACCATATCCTGGGAGATTCAGCTTACCCCATTAGCAAGTACGTCCTCACGCCATTTAAGGATGTAGGAACCTTATCTGAAGCTCAGAAAAAGTACAATGTTAGACTGTCAAAAACTCGTATTGTAATTGAACACGCGTTTGGATTGCTGAAAGGACGTTGGAGGAAGTTAAAGTGCGTGGACTGTCTGGGCTTCATTCCATATCTGATTTCATAATTTTCAGGGGCTTAAGATTTCTTGGATGAAATGAGTGAAAACTGAGTTTGTTGGTTTAGTTGCAAGTAAATGTTGATGAATGTATTCTGTCGTTTTCAGAGGAATTCATGACCCTATAGGAATATTTTGAGTCGGTTTATCAAACGGTTCAGTTTATCAAAAATATCAAACCAACAATCAAAAATCGAAATAACACTCGCATAGCATTTAAACCAAACAGGAAACCGAAATGAAATGGAGCCACCTGATTAAGTTTCTGTTTCAGTAAAAAAAAAACATGACCCGCTACCCGAAGAACAAAAATTCCGCAACCGCCATTTATCCCCTTGCACAGAAACATATATGCAACATAATACAAAGGAAGCAAAAGTGAGAGGGTATCAAAATGGTCGAAAAGGCTCCAGTAACACAGATGAAAGTAATTTTTACCCTAAAATATCCGATTCGTGTTCGATCAGAATTTATTCTGTTGAGGGTCCCGAAAAACTTAAGCATGTGGCTCACTTAGACAATAAAAATTACAAACGAACAAAAAACATTTACTCAGTCAGAATCTGAATCATCTGAGCTCTCAGATTTTCTTTTTTCCCCTCTTTTACCCTTTCCTTTTTTCTCACAACTAGATGCCAGCTTCTCTATTGCTGAAACAAGACGTTAAGCCACGGCCATCTGCTTTTCTTTACGCTTTTCTTTATTTTCTTGGGCTTTTTTATACTCTTCTAGCATACTGCTCCTAAATGCATCTGTTTTAGCCACTCTCTCTGCTTCTCTTCTTTCTATTAGGTCGAGTTTGATTGTGCTTTCTTTTCGAAATGTTATTCTTGACTTTTTGGAGGGTGGCATTTTTGCTGCTGGTGACAGAATTTCTTTACCAGAGGTTGAGGGACTATCAGTTACCAAACTCTGCTTCTCAACCATGGGCAGGTGGCATGCGATTTTCCTTCTATCTCTTCTATTTCATAAAAAAAAATCGGGTATGTCTATGGCACCCGTTCCCGTACTTTTCTGGTTACACTTGAACTTTCTATAGGCCTTCAATAAATTGTTGTACCTAGAACTTTGTCTTTCGCTTTCTCACCAAGGAAACCCCCTCTGTTGGTCAGTTCTGCTCCAATTTTGTCCCAGAGACCTCGATTGTGTCCTCTGTACTTGTGCACATTGCGTTTCAAGACGTTAAGTAGGACAAACGTTGCCATTCTATCGTTCTCCAATTCTTCTGGCTCCCTTTTTTTTCTTCCAGCTGGCCACAATTCAGGTTTTATTGGCTTGTAGTTACCAAGGTTGTCACATTCATCAGGACTTTCCTGTTTTCTATGGCCAGCATCTTTCCTGTCTCCATTTTCCCTCCAGCCTGTGCTTTTGAGAATGGCCATAGCATCATCAGAAGTCAAACCATTTTCTTCCAAATCGTCTTCCGTCCAATACATTTCTTCTCCGTGATCTGGAACAAAAAGAGGCATGTTAATAGAAGCTCTGAACCCACACGAATTCAGCAGTTTGACTGCTGTAATTTTATGGAAGTAAAAAAGCAACCAGATTCCGTCCTTACAAGTCATTAAATTGTTTACAATACAATAAACTTGTTCTGCTATTCTTCCAGGAATGAGGGTGCCTAGGGTCCTAGTGAGACAACAGGAAATGCGAAGAGAATTCTAACACCACACAATAGGGTTGCTACAAAGCAACAGTTCCAAAGTTTGCAACAGTTTGCTACAAAGCAGACATCTTAATCTTAGTACACTGTTTTTGAATGAGATGTTACTGTTCGGTAATTTTGTGAAAGAATATATTTTGTGACTTTCGAAATAAAGCTTTTGTACATTTTAATCCTACTTTCGTATTTTATGGTCTGCAACCAGTGCAAAAGCAGGGTAGGCTACGCTATGTGGTCCAGTAGAAGATTTCTGTGCAGCGCTCGAGCACGAAATCAGCTGTGTAAGCTACGACTCATTATCTAGGGGTATGCAATTCAGATGACCTGTCCAGTCCACTACCCTGGCTAAGCAATCGAGTACAGCAGCATGGTGCATTCCGATCCGTCTGATCCTTCATTTCATGCGTCTTTGATAGATAAATAGAACCAAGGATGCACCGTATAGTGTATTATTAAAACAGGTGTTCCAGATCGGAAATGGTGGCTTCGAAACTAACTAAGTAAGTAAATACTTTATTTCTAACACGCCGTTTGAAAAGCGGAGTATCTAAAATAAAACAATTAGTAAAACACAACAGATACAATTTTTCATTATCGGCCAGAAAAGAACGTGGGCTGTCATGTGCTGGCTCGGTCCTGTTGCCCATGATTTTTGGTAGAGCCGACGAAATTTCCAAAAGTGTGACGCTTGGAAACGCTTCTCATCTTCTGCAACTGCTTCTTCCGTTGAACATTGTACATCTAGCTCAAAAGATAATAGTTGCGTTTTTTACAGATCGACTGGCGATTGGGACTTGTTCCGGCTTCATCCAGTTGACCGTTTTTTTGTCCCTTGACTGGATCTTCAAGAGAAAGGTGCATCTGATCGACTGTTGACTTTGTTCCCAGTCGATGTCCAGTCAAGCGACAAAAAACGGATCGACTGGACCTCCAGTCGACAGTCGATCGCAAAAAACGGCAACTTTCGTTCCAAGCATTAGCAAAAAACGCGACTAATACAACTGATCCGCCGAATCCAATAGAGCAATATCACAAGGCCGATTTTCCGTACCATCTAGCGTTGTAAAATAAATTTCAAAGCTCCCAGGAAGAAAAGATCGCTGGGTGGCTAGACCGTCAATTTTTCACGACGGGATTTTTGGCAAGTGTCCGATCTTTCCTACTATAACGATCTTTGGTTTGTGTTAGTCAGGAATTATGACCTGAGCTAACAACTAGCCTCATAGATTGGAATTTTGTTTGGATAAGGATGCTGGGTCCGTAGTATGTTGTTATGACAGGAATTGTGACCTGTTCTGACATTAAACATGATGTTTGTGAATGTGAATGTAGTTTAGTGGTATTGTCTCCCTTCTATGATGCCCTCAATCTCTTATTATTAAGAACTGGGTCGGCTAGCTTAGTTGGAAGGCCCCCCCAAAAAAGGCATATTTATAGAGATGAATTGTGGTGCTATTTGTCCCTGTGTACTTATGTTCCCCTCTCCCTGAGATACAGCACCACTGTTCAAAGACCTCTGTCAGAGGGCAAAAAGGTTTAGTCGTTATTACAAGGCTCTAATGAGATATGATGTAGTCACATTGTGACCATGCCCCTTCAGGTTATTTTTATTACTCCCCCCTCCCCCTTACCCAATGAGTTATTTTCTTATTGATAGAGATTTATATATGACAATAAGGTCATAGTGAGCGAATTAAAAGGTAACGTCATAGTTTTGTAACTAATTTTACCAGCCTTAATAAGAGACACACGGCAGAGCCAGATCGTCAGTTGTGACTCAGATTGCTTGCAATGCTTGTCAGAGTGACGGTGTAGGCGTTGGGCTGTGTCGTGCTTTATGTTAGTAGGTTGTCAGCCTGGTCTGACCCAGCTAACATCTTTTGGTTGTGTTGTCGGATCCTTTCTGGGTCCGAACAGTTCTTTTAATTACTATCATTATTTACCTTTTCAAAGTAAATATTTATATTTCGTATTCGAGCTTTCTAAGGTTTTCTCTAGGTGGTCTGCGGAAAGGGTTTACGGCGGACCATCGATATACTGTACACGCCCCCGGAACTCATCTCGGCTACCATGCTATCGGTAACTGGAAATACTCAGTTTTCCAGTTAAGCGGGGCGTTACAGTTTAATGAGCATGTATCTTTCCATTAGGCTGGACGTCAAACTGTTATGAGCCTAATTTCAACCTCTAATGGCTTACGTGAACACCCTCACTGGCGGACGTGACAAACCAGCTGTCGTCGTCGCCCCAAGGGAGTACGCGCCGAATGAATGGAATGAAATACCAGTGCGGGTATATAAGCAAGTGTTTGCACAAATTTTGTTAGTAGAGTTCTCACTTTTGATTAAAACGGTTCATAATACAAACAAACAATGTATAACCCATCTGTGTGAGATGTTTCATATGATATGTATTATTCCAGTCATATTTCCCATTTTTTTTTTTTTTTAAAACATTCATCAAGCATTAGTATATTTCATAAACTGAGAGATTCATGTGGTAATAACTTCACATTTTGGTTTAATACAGGTTCGTAGAGTTGGAACCTCACTCTTTTTTTTTTTTTACAAATTGTCATATGGTAGTGTTTACTTTATTGGTTGTTGTCCCCATAGTATACTGGTCCCTGGTCAGTCTGCTCTTTTCTATCATATTTTTGTATCTCCAATTGGAGATTTCTCTTTGATATTTTTGTTTGTTTGTATTGAACTGAATCTAAAAAGTAAGTAGTATTCCTATTTTATTGAATGCGTTAAAGATTTAAAGAAAGTATCTATCTTATTCATGATTCCAAACGGTGTTAACGGTCGTGGCCCTTTCGAAGCCCCCGCAATCACCCAAAATATCATGGCGACCGCGGATCTACCCCCACCTTACTCGACCTTTCATTCCGGAGCACCTTCTTTGGCCCCCTTAAACTCTTTAAAGCCCATTAACAATCGAGCAAAAACTTCTGAGCCTTCTGCTCATTATTCCCAGTTCTCTGGCGTTTTTGCACAGCCTTCAGCTTTACTTTCGCAGCCACTTGTGCCTAGCTCTCAGCTACCAACGGTTTCCTCACAGCACTTAGCTGTCCCTACACAGTCGATTACCAGCCACACAGTGCCGGCAGTTTCTCAGCCTGCTTCCTCGCAGCCTGGTGTTCGGGATTAATCGGTCATATTACTCGTTTAGTTCAAAGATTTCATCTCTCCTCTTCAGGCCACATTGATCCAAACCCAGCCACTTCGGCATTTGACCCTTACCCCCAAAATCAACCTCAGCCGAATAACCATCATCACAGCTGGAATCCTTATCCGGCCAATCCAGTGCCTTCACAGCCCATCCAGCCTGCCGGAGCCCCTGTGGCCCCTGAGCATTTTTATCCCCAACCTTCCCGTTCCCACGATCCACGACCAACTAACTTCTTGGAGAGGCACCATCAACAAATTCCAACATACCACCAGGCAGAAGATGTATCTTTGGCTCAAGCCCGACTTCGCTTGGAAATAGCCAAAGACATCCCTCAGTTTGATGGAGAGTCCGATCCAGTTTTTGGCTCAAGGCAGCCAGATCTAAGATGAGATTCGTGGAGGTCCTTTGTCTGCTTGGTCCGAAAATTTGAGTGTTTTTTCAAAGGTTTCGTGGGAAACGTTCGAGGCAGCCCTTTTGACTCGTTGTGCAGGCCGTGTTTCTGATCTGAAACTCGCAGAGGAAAGGGTGATATACAACCCCGAGTTCATGTCTCCAGATCTCTATGGTGAACTCATTATGAAATCGGTCAGCCTCCGATATGGTTACTCTGCTTTAAAGGCTTCAAGGCCAGAAGCACTCGAGGTTTTTATATAGCTGAGTTTATAAGGGGCCTACCTACTATTTATTTTGATGAGATTCGTAAAAGGTCCATCAGTTCTATATCTGAGGGCATTGGAGGTTTTACGCAGGGTGAGCTTCGCGCGAACTCAAAGACAACTGCATGAGCAGTCTTTGTCTCAAGCTAAGGTCGTCAATGCTTTAACGACCCAACCCGTTCACTCCCAAACCTCAATCTCAGGATTGCAGGTATCCTCCTTATGACAACCATCCTAGGGAAGGCAGCTATACATAGGTGCAACAACCACAGAGCTTCGGCCAAGGCCAGTCTGAGTATAGGTCAAGGACAAAAAATTATGGTCAAGATCGACAAAACTACCATCAAAGGTATGACAACTCTATGCCTAGAGGTCAGCACCAGAACAACTTTAGGCCTACAGTCTCAGGGTTACGATATCAGAGGAGCCAGGGTCCGCATAAAGGGCATAATAATAATCGCTCGACTCCCGCGCCCATTCGCCAAGAATTGACGATGAATGGTGAACCAATCTGTACCTTTCGTCTAAGGGTTGGTCAAAGGGTTCACGGGCACAATTCAAGTGGGGTGGAGAATGTACCCCAGCTATCGACCACTAGCGCAACTCCAGCAGAAGCAGCACCGTCTCCAGCAGAGCAATTGCCTTTTCCATCAGCTTAGCGCAACTATAAGAACCACCATTTACAGCCTATCAATTGGCTTTTCCAGCACACCAGCAATTCAGCGCACTCCAACCTACCCAGCGCCATTTCCAGAACAACTTTAGGCCTAGACAGTCTCAGGGTTACGATATCAGAGGAGCCAGGGTCCGCATAAAGGGCATAATAATAATCGCTCGACTCCCGCGCCCATTCGCCAAGAATTGACGATGAATGGTGAACCATCTGTACCTTTCGTCTAAGGGTTGGTCAAAGGGTTCAGTGGTGCCCTGACAAGAGTACGGGTCGAAGTAAGGCTCCTTTAAATGTAAACGGGCACAATTCAAGTGGGGTGGAGAATGTACCCCAGATATCGACCACTAGCGCAACTCCAGCAGAAGCAGCACCGTCTCCAGCAGATCAATTGCCTTTTCCATCAGCTTAGCGCAACTATAAGAACCACCATTTACAGCCTATCAATTGGCTTTTCCAGCACATCAGCAATTCAGCGCACTCACACCTACCCAGCGCCATTTCCAGCCTACCAACTGCTTGTTCCAGCACACTCTGTACAAGTCAACCAGATCAACCCCAGCCTACTCGGCGTCACCTCCAGCTTTAGCCAACATCAGTTCCAGCCTATCCTATCAACCAACATCTCATACCCAGCGCCCAGCCAACTTGCAGTCTTCGGCCACCTAACTGATCAGTTCTACCTATTTCACCACCATCATTCCTGTCTGCTTATTCAATATCACCACCTACCATCTACGCTGCTCCAGCGCAACACCAGCACCATCCGCTTTTAATATGCCCATACGAGCTAACCCTCAAACTACAAAGCTGACGAACCACCATACCGACTCTACGTCGTCCCTCCACCCTCTTGTAATTCTTTAAACTTTAAAAATAACATATTATAATTTGGGTTTAAGGTCAGATTTATATAACATTTATGGTTAACTTTTAGCTAAGGATGCCAAAAGTTTTTCAATCTGGTGCTCAACTTTTTAGTCCGTGAGACTCAATATGGAGGGACTCAATATGGAGGGGAGGTATGTTACGGTGATGCCATCTGCACTCCGTACTTTTTGCTTATGCCTCCGCTAGGCAGCGTCACTCTCCTCCATGCTTTATAAGACCCAGCTAACATATTTAGGTTGTGTTGTCGGATCCCTTCTGGGTCCCAACAGTTCTTTTATTTAGTATTATTATTTACCTTTTCAAAATAAATATTTATATTTCGTATTCGAGCGTTTTAAGGTTTTCTCTAGATGGTCCGCGTAAAGGGTTACGGCAGATGATCGATACACTGTACACGCCCCAGAAACCCATCTCGGCTACCACGCTATCAGTAACTGGAAATACTCGGTTTTTTCGTTAAGCGGGGCGTTACAGTTTAATGACCATGTATCTTTCCATGAGGCTGGAAGTCAAACAAACAACGAATAAAACATCTGTGTGAGATGTTTTACGTATATGTATTATTCCCGTCATATTTCGCATTTTTTTTTTATATATTTTTTTTTACAAGTTGTCATATGGTAGTGTTTACTTTATTGGTTGTTGGCCCCATTGTATATTGGTCCCTGGTCCAGTCTGCTCTTATCTCTCATATTTTTTTTTAATCTCCCTTGGAGATTTCTCTTTGATATTTTTGTTTGCTTGTATTGAACTGAATCTAAAAAGAAAGTAGTATTCCTATTTTATTGAATGAGTTAAAGATTTAAAGAAAGTATCTATTTTATTCATGATTTCAAATCGTGTAAACGGTCGTGGCCCTTTTGACTTCCCCGCAATCACCCAAAATATCATGGCGACCGAGGATTCACCACAGCCCTACACGACCTTTCATTCCGGAGCACCTTCTTTGGCCCCCTTAAACTCTTTCAAGACCCTTAACCCTCAAGCAAGAGCTTCTGTACTGCTCATTATTCCCACTTCTCTGGCGTTTTTGTACAGCCTTCAGCTTTACTTTCGCAGCCGCTTGTACCTAGCTCTCAGCTACCAACGGTTGTCTCACAGCACTAAAGCTTTCCCTACACAGTCATTTCCCAACCAAACAGTGCCAGCTGATCTCAGCCTGCTTCCTCGCAGCCAGGTGTTCGGAATTAGTCGGTCATATTACTTCTTCAGTTCAAAGATTTTATCTCTCCTTTCAAGGCCACATTGATCCAAACCCAGCCACTTCGGCATTTGACCCTTACCCCCAAAATCAACCTCAGCCGATTAACCATCCTCACAGCTGGAATCCTTATCCGGCCAATCCAGTGCCTCCGCAGCCCATTCAGTTTGCCGCTCCCCTTTGGCCCCTGAGCATTTTTATCCCCAACCTTCCCGTTTCCACGACCAACTAACTTCTTGCAGAGGCACCATCAACAAATTCCAACATACCACCAGGCAGAAGATGTATCTTTGGCCCAAGTCTGACTTCGCTTGGAAATAGCCAAAGACATCCCTCAGTTTGACGGAGAATCAAACCAGTTGTTTGGCTCAAGACAGCCAAATCTTAGATGAGATTCGTGGAGGTAAACGAGTGGGAAAACCAGCTTATGATTCTGGAAAGCAGACTTTTACCACCTTTGTCTGCTTGGTCCGAAAAGTTGTAAGTTTTTTCTGAAACGTTTGAGGCCGCCCTTTCGACTCGATGTGCAGGCCGGGTTTCTGATCTGAAACTCGCGAGGAAAGGATGATATACAACCCCGAGTTCACGTCTCCAGATCTCTATGGTGAACTCATTATGAAATCGGTCAGCCTCTGATATGGTTACTCTGCTTTAGATACTTCAAGGCCAGAAGCACTCAAGATATATAACTGAGTTTATAAGGGGCCTACCTACCATTTATTTTGATGAGATTCGTAAAAGGCCCATCCGTTCTATATCTGTGGGCATTTACGCAGGGTGAGCTTCGAGCGAACTCAAAGACAAGTGCATGAGCAGTCTTTGTCTCAAGCTAAGGTCGTCAATGCATTAACGACACAACCCACTAACCCTAACCCGTTGACTCCCAAACCTCAAACTCAGGATTACAGGTACCCCCCTCATGACAACCATCCTAGAAGAGGCAGCAATAATTAGGTGCTACAACCTCAAGATCTTCGGCCAAGGCCAGTCTGAGTATAGGTCAAGGACAAAAAATTTTGGTCAAGGTCACCAAAACTATCACCAAAGGTATGGACATCTCTATGCCTAGAGGTCAGCCCAAGAACAACTTTAGGCCTAGACAGTCTCAGGGTTACGACATCAGAGGAGCCAGGGTCCGCATCAAGGGCATAATAACAAACGCTCGACTCCCGCACACATTCGCCAGAATTTACGATGAATGGTGAACCAATCTGTTCCTTTTGTCTAAGGGTTGGTCAAAGGGTTTAGTGGTGCCCTGACAAGAGTGTGGGTCGAAGTCAGGCTCCTTTAAATGTGAACTGGCGCAATCCAAAAGGGGTGGAGAATGTGCCCCAGATACCGACCATCAGCGAAACTCCAACAGAAGCAGCACCGTCTCCAGCAGATCAATTGCCTTTTCCATCAGCTCAGCGCAACTATAAGCAGCACCATTTCCAGCCTATCAATTGGCTTTTCCAGCACATCAGCAATTCAGCGCAACTCCAACCTACCCAGCGCCATTTCCAGCCTACCAACTGCTTGTTCCAGCACACTCTGTACGGTACCAGTCAACCAGATCAACCCCAGCAGACGCAGCGTCACCTCCAGCTTTAGTCAGATCAGTGCCAGCCTATTCTGTCAACCAACATCACCAGGGCCAACACCCAGCGCCTTACTAAGCGCCTGTTATAGCTCCCGTACCAGCTCTGCGATGCGCATCTCACACCAGTGTTCGCCTCCACCTGCTCAGCCAACTTGCACTCTTCAGCCACCTAACTAATCAGTTCTACCTTTTTCACCACCATCATTCCTGCCTGCTTATTCAGTATTACCACCTACCATCTACGCAGCTCCACCACCAGCACCATCCGCTTTTGCTATGCCCTTACCAGCTAACCCTAAAACTACAAAGCTGACGAACCACCAAACCGACTCTACATCGTCACTCCACCTTCTTGTATTTCTTTAAACTTTAAAAATAACATATTATAATTTGGGTTTAAGGTCAGATTTATCATTTATGGTTAACTTTTAGCTAAGGATGCCAAAGTTTTGTTAATCTGGTGCTCAACTTTTAAGTCCGTGGGTCACGGACTCAATATTGAGGGGAGGTATGTTACGGTGATGCCATCTGCACTCCGTACTTTTTTCTTATGCCGCAGCTAGGCAGCGTTACTCTCCTCCATTGCCCTGTGTTTAATCTTTTATACTCTCTGGGCCACTTTCCGTACTCTGGTAGTATTTATTAACTCTTTGGTTATTGTGACTCATAAGGTGGATGAATCACCTTCTTCTACACTTCCCTGCCGGGCCTCAACCGGCTAACAACCCCTTTTACTTAAGGTTGTTTACTTTATTTTGTAAGTACCTCTGTGAATAAAACCTTACCTTTCATTACGGCAAACGATAGTTTGAATCGACCAGGGAAATCTATAATGAACCTGTGAAGTTCTGCACGTGTAGTAGGCCACCAACGCCCTAGGCCATCCTGACTCCGATGACTGTATACCTGGACATCGATCATTTTATGTCCGGCCTACTACACCCCTCGCCATAACATCAGGCTGAGAGTGCAACCTTCATATATAAATACTGTCATCGTAACACTGGGGACACAAGCCGAACCACAAAGTGGACCTGAAAATCTTGCGACTGTTGAAAGTGATGTCAGTGAAGGGGACGAAGTTTCCCTGCTGAAAAATAGGCATCAGAAAACGAATTTTGTGAGCTCCTCCAGTGATGAAGAAAAGAGCGAGTCGGGAAACTGAACGACGGGAGCGTGAATAAGAGAAAAATATAGGACCCTTTCAGCCAAAACAACTTTCCAATAAACGAGGCAATCCACCTACTGCATTTCGTCAAAACTGGTATAATGAGTACCGGCACTTCGAGTATAATGTCGAGACTATTGCTTCGCCTGTTCATTGTTCTAAATAGAACCTGGACTTAAAAAACAGGAACAAAGAAATGTCTTTCGTTGCCAGAACTAGAAACTGGCAAAAGATGCGTAGCAACGGCGTCAAGGCTGGTAACACAGTCCATTCAGAAAAATGGTAACACAGCTTATGCTATATATCCCACTTCTTTTATAGCGAGAGATAAGTGATTGCCGTAGCCTATCTACACTGTAAAAAGTTTTACGACACTTTCTCTAGAAAACGTCGCCATCACAACACTTTCAAGAAAATCTGTTGAAAATCTCACTGTTGTCCCAACAAAGTGTCTGCGAAGCGACATTTTCATAAAAAATGTCTTGCTTTCACCACTTTTCCCACGAAAATGTTGGGTTCTGAAAAAGCGTCTGTAGAGCGAGAGAACACATAGTACAGAAAATGTTGAAAATAAGAAAACGTCGTGGTAGGGTTAAGAAAGAGGAGTTGAACCTTGGAAAGTGTCTTAAAATGTAAGAAAGTGTTACACACAAATTTTGTGTCGTTACTTCAATCTGCGGAAAATGTCTGCAGCTTAGAAAAGTGTTGTGACTGTACATTCGTCGATACAAGATCTTTTTGGAAAGTGTTAGAAGTTCCGAAGAATGGTGTCGTCCGACGAAAATCTCAGCGCCTTCGGAAATGTTGAGCCATTCGGGTCTGAAAACTGATTGCGTCCAAGAAAGCGTTTTACTTCTAACAATTGTTTGAATTGTTTAGCTTGTTGCTATGCTGATTAAGGGGTTCGCAACTATGATCTTTAAAGCGTGAGGGCCATTCACTGCTCCACAAATGGAACCGAGTACCGTTTCAACATGGCACAAGCGCCTGGCGCGGATTCTGGAACTGCCAGGTGCACGATTGCTCATACTCCACAAAACTAATTTCAGGGAATCGGCCCTCACTTTAGAATTCCGAGCCATACAATGTTCGACAAAAACGTACATCAAGGTTTCCTATGCACATGATAGGGTCTCAAGTCCCATCTCAACTCGAAGTCGAATGGATTTTAGAGATTTTGTGCGGTTGGGCCTGACGTCACTCCAGTGCAGGAAATCCAACGCTAAAAGTGTAAAGCTTAAACGCTCGCATTTATCTTGAATTCTTTCGTTTATGTCAGGCTTATTGTAACAGCCTATGCATCATGTTAAACTTATTGCTGCAGTTCTTTGTCATCTTGAAGCTTAATTGTACTCTGTCGCATTCTTCGAAAGAATTGGCCTTAACTCGTTTTCTTGAGTTCATGTCTGCTATTTTTTAAACTATTATTGCAATCTGGTGCAATGAAAATTTGAAATGAAGTTTCCTTCGTTCAAGTGTCTTCCAAAATTCAAATCGAGTTCTAGACGAGGGGTTTGTCCATTCTTGGTTTTAGTGTACAGCAAATGCACGGTAGCCGATCGGTTCTGGAACCCGGCTGACAACAGTCGGCACCGGTTGCCACGTGGCAAAATCAGCATTTCTATGAGTGACGTATCGGTTTTGCGTTGTCAAATATGATTCGCAGTCAGCTTGGGCTGACGGAATATCTGAACCCGAAGTACCGAACTTCAAATCGCCCAGACAGGTACCCGAAGAAAAGACATGGGACTCCAAAACCAAAATGCAAAAGAATCTTTACCCTTTCGACAACTGAATGGAGCAGCAAAAGCAGCAGCCGCGTCCAAAATGAAATCCCAGAACCAGCTTTAACTCCAAGCGGTTTTCAGGGAAGAAGTTCACAATATTTAAGGAGGAATCTTGAATTGTGTTTTCCACAGGCTCATTTTCCAGCTTGAGCCTGAAGAGGACCCTTGCCGGACCCTTGCCGAAATATAGCTCTAATGAAAGGCGTATTCTCGCCGTTCCCCGGGGACTCCTCGGGGAATCGAAGGGAACGGCGAGAAAAGAGGGAGTCACTCCACGCGGACTCTGCATACGGAAAACAGCGAAATTACGGAGAATGCTTCTAAAATGGATTTTGTTCGAAAGAAAATATGCACTTGATGACATTTATCTGAATCCAATTTATTTTTTATTTTGTTTATCTTGATTGTTTTTACTTATTTTTACATTGCGCCAGCACCAGCAAAAATTGATTCCCCTCCAAATCTGAAACGTAGTCCTTTTTGATGATGGTAATGATAATCGGAGCATTCCCCGTCCGTTGGGACTCGCGAGAATACAGGGAACGCGGGACTCCTCAAGTGGAGTCCTCGGGGAACGGCGAGAATACGCTTATGTAGCTAACGTAGCCGTTTTGCACTGTCAAAGATGATTCGCACTTCGCAGTCAGCTTGGGCTGAAGGAATATCCAGGGAATATCTATCATAAATTCTGGAATTTCAGAATCGCCTTTTCATCTGATTAGTTTAGCTTTGGCTGGAAGCTCAGATCAAGAAAACTATAAGAAGGAACTCACTGCTGTGTTCTCTGGCTGTTCTGCGTGACCTGATGTTATTTCGGTTGTATTTTCTGTGGATTCGTGCTGTACAAAGGTGTAAAAAAAAGCTACGATATCAGCCAAAAATTAAACAAAAATACTTAAATTTTCTCTTTTATTTCATAATAATTTTGGCCTTATTTGGATGAAAAGATGATATTTTTCGAAGATTTTTCAGTAGCAGAAAGAGAACATTAGGGAATTTTCAAGAAAAAGAAAGTCGCAGCGCAGCCCGCAAAGAATTCAATTAATTCGAAAAAAGTTCGAAAGGAAGGAAAGGAGTCAGAGGACGGAAGGGTTGGAGCAGGGTTGGAGCCCAAGTGCAAGAGATTTGGATTAGAATCTGAGTGTTCTGTGTTCTGCTTCTCTAAAGATATTCAAGACTGTGAATACCAAAGGTGAATACTGCCAAGGAGCCGTTAAAGGCAATCCCAAGTCTGTCCCAAGTGGGATTGTTTTTGGATTTCATTAATTTCTCATGCCAGTGACCCATTGTGGCCATGGACCTTCTTTTGACAGACAAAGATGCTGGTGCCTGGATGGTTGGTGCACCAAAAAGTAAGTTATAAGTATTGCAGTAGTGGTTTCCTCCCCTCCCCACCCCTGCCCTGTAATTAGTTGCGTTTTTTGCCATCATCCAGTTAACCGACCTACAAGATTTCCCACAATGTCACATGCCTCTAGACCTGCTCTAGATCCACTCCAGACCTGGTCGAGGCTGCCTACTGTTCCTAACCTTTTTGGCTACTATATGCACCAGTGCAAGATTCCAGTCAAGACTTGACTGGAATCGTGCACTGGTCAAGTTTGACTAGGCTGGCCTAGGATGAGTTCTTTCTGGACTGATAATGGCAGTTTCGTAGCCTACTCTGACAATCATGTAAGCAATGTCATAGCGTTAGAAACAGATATGAAACAGGAGATATATCCATAACAGGATGAAATAGTTAGGTTAAAACATTCAGTCTAAAGTCTCTGATCCTGCTCCAGTCTGGCTCCAGTCTTGTGGACAGGTTCAGATTGTGTGAGGCCTCCAAAAAGATGAGTTTGAAACAATCTAGTACACTAAGCCCCTTTTTGGTACTCATGCTGAAACCCTTGTGAGCATGGTACTAATACTTATCTTCAGTTCAATTCAGCTTACTTCAAAAACGGGAAGCGGACAAGCCAAATATTCGTTCAGTCGTCAGTAAATATATATATACAATTTATACTCAACACTTACAAATTAAAATAAAAGTAAAGGTCTAATCAATATCAGGTACATAGTGACTGACTATGTGTACCGCTTAGCGACGTTCATAATGTATAGTTCCCGAGCGTGCGTTCTCCGCGCCCGTCGTCAACCAACTGATTTGTTGGTCGGGTGCTCCCGCGGCTCAGAATATTGGCTAGATGCGTAGCCTACTAGTATAGGCTACAGTCCTTTTGTAACTAAACAAACCAAGTCTTCATTTCTATCTTGAAATTCATATACTAGTAGCCTACCCTTCTGGTGTATGAGGGTTTCAAATAGGCTATGTGTGAGTACCATGGTCACACCTGCGAGCATACCCCAGGGTTTGAGCATGGGTATCAAAAAAGGGCCTTGTGTACTTGATTGGTTCAGAATGATCTGATTTCTAGTGCACATTATGTAATGCTTTTTTGTAGGCTACAGGAGGAGTATCCAACCTTGAATAAAAATTTTAATTTCCGTAAAAGTTTTCATTTAAGGGAGATCTGTCTAGTTTATAAAAAAAACTAAAGAATTAGGCCTACAGAAATACTAGTTTGAAGCTATAAAAATGCTGAATTCCACACAGGACCATCCCATTCTCTTCTCAGCTCAAATTCCATAGTGTACCATAGGGTACTAATTTATAAAATGATGAAAAAGAAAGAGTTGACAACAGAAATACACCTCTTAAGAAGGTTTAAAGCGATGACAAAAGGCAAATAATTGGAACAGACTGGGAGTAAATTGCATTGTGAGAATGCTGCTGGAGAGTTGAGAGCAATGAAGTATTTTTCTTGGAGACTAGCCAATCACAAGTAGGCTAGATGAAACATTAATAACATTCAGATTCAGACATGCGACTTATTAACCCTTGTGTAAATGTTCCTATTTTTTTAAAGGAAGAAGATCTCACTGCATGGAGCCTGTATAAGTAACAGTTGGACCTTTCCTGGATGCTGCAAAAGTATGGGTAGCCTACGTAAGTTTATTAATTTTTTAGAGAATTTTCACTTCAGTTAGCAATAGCAACAGGCCTTGTATTTTTTCTTTTACGAAAGCTGTTGCCCCAGTCTACCATAAACCCCTGATTTTCGGATTCCCTTTGCCGAATGCTAGGTACATCTGGCGTTACTAACCCAATCAGATATTGATGATTTGAACGAAGCTCAGAAATCAACCTATCAAAACCCCTTTATATTGGATCAGGCCAGGGTTAGGGTACCAACAGGCAACAGGTATACAGCCTTAGGCAGAGGCCAAGCCAAACCCTAGATATAGCCAGCATTGGGCATAGGGTGTCCAAAATTCAGGGTTTTGTGCGGTAGACTGTACTAGCCTATAGGCTGTATTCAACAATCAACAATGGCTAAAAATGGAAAGTCAGCTGTAATGTGTATGGGCTCTTTCTGGACTTGAAGAAACGAGTCTGCAATAATTATCCTTACAAATATTTGTTTCCCAGCCAGCTTAGGTTCAAGGAGCATTTATGCTGTTGCTATTAGTTACCATCAGTTTCAAATAATTGGACAATATCAATTTTGCTCCATTGAGTGGCTGATAATAGGAAATACCTTTCTTCAGAAATAAAAGAGTGCAGTAACACCCTTCACCCTGGGGTACCACCGTGGTACCCCCCCCCCCCCAGGAAACATGTCTGATAAAACTCTAGAAATAAAAATACATTTTGTGAAACTCTATACAGAGATGAGCGGCCAGCGAGCCTATCTTTGTTTGTCACGCGTTCCTTTAGGGCTGTTCCTTCCCTCGCGGTCAAAACTGCAGTTTCAATTCGTATTTCCTATATGTTTTCGCTCGGGGTGGATTGGTTGGGGGGGGGGGGGGTCGCAAGGTTGAAAGAAATTTTTCAATCAGTGGCGCGAAACACACTCACATGGAGATCGGAAAATTTCTGAGAGGGGAAGAGGGCAGGGGAAAAGAAAATTCACAGTCAGTGGCGCGAAATACACTCACATGGCGACCGGAAAAATCCTTAAAAGGAAGGGGTGGGAAAAAGAAAATTCGCAGTCAGTGGCGCGACACACACTCGCATTTCGGGAGAGGGTGGTACCGGCAGGGGGGGGGGGAGGTCGCCTAGACCCGTCGAGTGAACGAACCGGTAGCCACAGGAAACCTTTTCAAGTTTATTAATCTTCCCTCTCTTTCTAGATCGGAAACATCGTGCCGGAATGTCCGGAGGTCGGTGTCGCAGGCCATGCAGAAACCGACGCTGAAACTAATGAATTCGTCAATGGAGTGACGCGTATGCGAGTTAAATTACAAAAGACAAAGCTTTCGTCTTTCACGACTGACCTGGGAGGCCGAATCAGAGGAGAGGTAAAGATAAGAATATTGTTTCTTAAAGCACAACTCTTACTAGAAATTTTCTTTTCACGATGAAATGGCTCATAAATAATATTTGCTTTTTTGCAGATATAGATATCTGAAAAAGTCGTCTCACTTTCATCAATTTTGTCAAATTGGTGGGAAAGAAGTTTGGCACTTAGTGGTGTGACTGGATATCAGTTTTTCTTTTGGGATGACTTCGAAAAGCGCAGTTTTGGCAATTGTCGTTTTTGCAGAGCAAACGTATATCAGATACCATGGTAACTGCAAAAACGACTAACTGCAGAACTTGTTACCGTGGTAACAGATACCGTGGTATCTGCAAAACGCAACTATTGTTTTTCGAAAATGCCATCACGTCCCACATTGAATCCGCGTTAAATTAGCCCTTGTCGACTCTATTCATCCTTGCCGCACTTTGACTCGGATGCCGGACATAAAATAATTAAAAACTGAACGTGTCATGGTTGAAAAGTGGGGAAACCAAGCAAAATAAAAGAAGTTCACAACAGACGATAGACTTGACGGTGTAACGTGTCTTCCAAAGTGAAAAACAACGTTTTGAAGTTTCTCGTGACTTCGGCACGACCGAAAAAACGCTAAAAATGCCTAGGTAGCCCACAAACGGAAACAATGGTGAAAGGTGGAGATTTCAGAAGCTTTTAATTTCAAAAGGGATCTAGAGATAATAGAAAAGACAGAATAAGCAAGAGTGGTCCTTTAAGTTAAAGATTGCGTCATGTGATGGTAGTGCCTGAATGATGAAGAAATGACGTTAATTGACTAAAGTAAGCCAGATCTAGACTTGCTGTTTAACCAGTTCACATAAATCGTTCTGAAATAGTTCTTTAAAGCATCTTTGCCAGTATCTACGTCCATTCATTCTTTGTCCCCATGCCTATTGTGTATTTCAGTCGCTGAATTCTCACATAATTTTATTTTTCGCGGAATAACATGATGACGACGTGCACGGTAATGGGAAATACTATAGTCTGACCTATTACCTTTTTTGGGCATAGGCTGTTTTGTCCTGATCAAGATTCGAACGCTCGAAGTTAGAGAGTCAGTAAGCCAGTTTAGCCAAAAGTCTCAGAATTTCCCAATGTTATTTCTTGGTTTTCAGGCTTTGAAAATGCGAAGAAAATAGGTGCAAAACTATTCAGACCTTTCGTATCTCCAGTTTTAGAAAGAATAGGCTACACGCCATTACTGGCTTCTCCAGCAAATCTTTCGCCATCTAAGCACAAATGACCATGTTTTGGTCAGCTGTTTATTATCACCCCGAAGAACGACCATAATTCATCTACGTGGTTGCGTTACGAACAGACGGCCAGGGTCGGGTGGTCGGGGAATTCCTGCCAGGATTCTCCGCACCATCATCACTTTCATACGGAAAAGTTGAGATTTTTCAACCTTATGATGAAAGTGAAGAAGATCTGGCCGGGAACTCCGGATCGTGTGTTCGCACTATTGCTAGGAAAAGATTTGTGTGCAGTAACCAATTACTCACGTGGAAAGACAAGTTAAAGACTAAGTGTAAATCCACTGAAATAAAATTAGGTATTGTGTACTTTAACGTTGGATATAGTGGGGGCAAGATCCGGAGTCCAATCTTTTAACTGTATTTTTAGGCAGCCGGGTGGGGGTTAAAAGGTGATGGAATTTTTCTTTTGATAAGGGCAGAACAAAATAAATGTAATTAGCTGTATCTTGGAAAAAAAGAAAAACTTTGGGTCAAATGGATTTTTTTTTGTCTAGGTAACCCTCTTGAGATCGGAAGCTGCTTTGGTGGAAGGGATGCAACCGTTTGAAACTGATGCAAAGCAGCATACAAAGAGAATTCAGTTTTCGTGTTTGGAGACCGACTGAACTTCAAAACCCTGATGGAGGCAGTTTCAGCAACAATTGGTATCTACATGAATATTCCTATGTTCCCGTCTTACCTTTGCAATTCAAGTTTTCACGTTGTGAGCCCTTTTATCTTTAGACTTGATCAACACTTTATCTTTAATCGTAGGCCTACCCTTGAAGCGAAGATATGATTTTTTGGGATATAGGCTACTGCCACTTAATTTTTAAAAGTTGACTTCTAGGCCTATCTTATAAACATATCTATATTCGAAGTGCAATTTCAATTTTTCGACACATATAATCGAAGTGTTTTTTGCCGACTATAACTTTTGTGTTAATTTATTTCTCTGTCAGTTGTTTGATCTAAACCAATAAATCAAAATTAATTCTTACACGTGTGTTCAAGGACTCCCGTTAATGTTATAGGTTATGGTTGCAGCTGACAAGGACGCTAGACTTTATTGGGACCATTGGGGCTCTGAACTGATCCATTTAAACGAGGCGTTAGAAAAGTTGCTTATTTAAAATTTATTTTTAAAATTTCAAATTAATAAAAAAAATATTATATAAAACTGATATTATCGGTATAATACTTCCACTTTTGCAGCTGTAACTCCGCTGCAGCATGCATCAGTCTTGGAATCATACCGGTAAAAAATGTTGACAGAAAGTGTTGGCGAGGTTGAAAACGACTAATCAGGAAACGTTGAAACCAAGATATGTTGAATTGCCACGGAAATAAAGTGTTATACACTTTTCCTAAAACTTCCTAAAACTGTCGTACAACAGAAAACGCTGGGGAACCTTGACAGAAAGTGTCGGCATGGTTGAAAACGACTAATCAGGAAGCGTTAAAACCAAGATATGTTGAATTGCCACGGAAATAAAGTGTTATACACTTTTCCTAAAACTTCCTAAAACTGTCGTACAACAGAAAACGCTGGGGAACCTGGGAAAACGTTAATAGAAACTGTTGAATGAGCAAAGACTGTTATGCCAAATCTGTTGATTCGCAGAAACGTTGAGTTGCCACGGAAATAAAGTGTTGTACGCCTTCTAAAACTGTCGGAAGATTAAAAAACTGCTAGGGGCCGAGGGAAAACGTTAACGGAAAATGTTGAATGAGCGAGAACTGCTTTGCCACAACTGTTGAAACGTAGAAACGTTTATTTACCACGGAATTAAAGTGTCTGCGCCATATGGAGATTGGAAATGGGAAAAAGTGTCGAATTTAGAGGAAAGTGTCGTAAAACTTTTTAGTGTATGTGACGAGGAACTAAAACAGGAAATAGCCAGAAAAAGAAGGCCGCATCATTTGAATGCTGTTAAACATCACCTGCACGCTATGTAAAGAAGGCTTGGCATTTCGTGGCAAGGATCTTGATGGGGGTAACTACGTTGAGCTAGACAATCTTCTTTCGAGGCGCAACACCGAAATTAGTCAGCTGATGGGAAAGCAAAACATACCAAATGTCACTAGCTATCAGTCAGGTATTAGCCAAAACGAGCTAATTGCCATCGTTGGAACAGAACTGGTTCAGAAAATCGTATCAGGAGTCATAAAGCTGATTTTTTTGGCAGCATTCAGCGATGAATCAGGCCGAAGAAAGGAGTCGATCTTACCGAAGAAAATTTGCCAGTGATACAGAGGCTTCGGATTAATGAAACAGGTTGCCATTTCAATAATATGATTTGGCCAAGATAGTGTGGTGTGAAGTGTGAAGAATGAAGAAATGTTCCGGTCCTCAATTGCCACGCCCAAACTGATGTTAATCCCGATCCCTAACCCGCAACATGTTAGGTTGAACTAAAAGTTAGGTTAACATTTTTTGATCGGGGATCAAAGCGTTTCAACTTGTACCGCAAGACTGTATAATACACTAAAGGCAAGCTTTAACTATAGGGAATATATGGCAGGTAGGAAGAGCTTGAAGCGAAGCGCTGTGGAGTGTTCTGCCAGAAGTTGTTGCACTGCTGAGGACAATGGCAAATTCACACCCCCTTGATTTACCGACACAAAAACGAACTCCTACGGGCTTCCAGGGCCATTACCAGATCAGAATTTATACAACAGCTGATGTTCATTTTCGTGTTACTTTCAAGAAAAAAAATTCTGATTCGCGAAATTTAAGCAGTACAGCTAGATATTGTCGGCGCACCCCACATGGTGTACGGGAGTCTGTGAGTACGGCCAAGCGATAACTATGGAAGGAAGGAAGTAGACATCACTCAACATTTTTCCTGCAGGCTTCCTAGGAAACAGTTCAAAAGAAAATTTTACAGTTCCTCTGAAACTTACTGTCCAGAGATGTGCGACCGAATCCGGATTCGAAACCAGAATTCGTCCTTCTAGCTGGTCGGATTCCAAACGTTCAAAATCCCGAATCCGCCAGAATTTTAAAACTTTATCGCTTCAGATTTCATTTTCCCAGTTTTGTGCAAACTAGTACTGTCCACTCGGGTGCAATTCCCAATGCAGAAAGGCATACCTTCTGAAGGTTCAAACGAATTCAGTTTTCAAGGATACCAGATAATTTTTTTGTTTTATGGTATTCATTAGCGCTAGTGCCACATCAAGGATAGTTCACATAAAAACGGAAACAAAGACCGGGAGTTCAGGTGCGGGCATTAAACCGTGACGAACTAGCATTGTGACTGTTTGTTAGAAGTAGCCTATATTGGAGTATGGCCGATAATAGTGAGGTGACGGCTATTGGTTCTGATACAGCCGATGATGTTCAAACTTTCGTTTCTGACCGGTCAGCCCAACCGTTGAATGGTTGAATCCAGTAAAGCAACAGCTAAAAACAGCCAGTATGTTATGAGAGGTTTTTTGACAAGTTGAACTCTGGAACTAGCTCGTCGGAGAAGGTATACCGCAGGATGAAGTGTCGTCTGTGTGTCGAAGTAACCGAGATCAGCACTTTGGTGACAACGACATCCATTTTACACCGCCATTTGAAGGTTAGTGTTATTACATTAGATTAGTCGCCATCTGCCTTTTGAATTTTAATTTTCGCGTTTAAACAAAGCGATTTCAAATATAACTGTATGTATTAAATAAGCTACACCTTGGTTACAATTCTAAACTCAGTTCAGTTTATTTAATGCAATAAGACCGAAAAAAGTTTCGACCCCCACAATCTCCATGGCCCGTTACGTAGGGGTTAACTCGAATCTAGAAAAGATCGTTCATACTGTTATAACACTTTGGTAAAGAAACTTAACTAAACTTGTGGTGGAGTTGGTTTAAATTGTAGACTCGGTGTTAAAGTATGACTTTTCAGTGCGTAAACTTCGCATACAGTTGCTACTGGGTTGATCGGGAGCGAAATGTTGGAAACGACTATCTGGACAATGCCCTCGCTTAAGTGTCCCCGAAAAAAGTTTTCGGCAGTTCCTTGCTCACGTTCTGACGTGGAATGACTTCTCTCGATAGCTTGGGCCATCGGCCGAGCAAGAACAGCCAAAATCGACCGCACTATGGTTGAAGCGGCTAACACTCATAATGCCCACGACTCAAAATGCCCCTGACTCTAAATGCCCAAGACTGAATAGTTTGAGGTGTTCAGTCCGTAGTAAACTGAAACTAGTGATGAGTGAGAAACGAAAGGAGCAGACCGAGTATCAGATTGGCGATAATTGTTACTTAGAGCTTGTATGAACTGTTCAATTAGAATCTAATATCAAACTCTGAAGAAAAAAAAAATAATCACCAATAGCGATCTCAAAAATGTTATTTTTAATTAAGAACTGTATCCCGTTTTTTCCTTTTTCTTTAGTTTCCCCCTTCATTCTTAGAATACACCTTTAGTATTCATTTATGTATTATTAGTTAATATAATCATTATTTATAATATTTGGAATTATCACCATCCACGGGAGAAAAGCACTGATCTCACTTCGCCTCGAGCCCTGTGCCGAGGTTATATAAGCTCCGGCATTTCATTCAGTGATCATCAGTCGTTTTCAGTTGGATTACTATTCGTGAGCATACCGAGTTCTTAGGAATACGTGTAACTTAGTATCACCAGTTTTTATTTATATGCAGAAATGATAATGTATAGGCCTACGATTTGCAATAAAACCCCATGTACATGCCGAACTATGGCTGATGTGTTTTGGTTAGGGTAGTCTTGGGCCTAGCAATGGTCTGGCAATCAACAACCGGTATTAGTTAATTTATGAGGTTTGGATCTGAACTCGGATAAGATTTTGGATATGAACTGCGCGCCCGGTGTCTTTGTCGTATTTTGTGTTAGACTTTAGCCTACAACTCTCCAATCCTGATTGGTTCTTCGTGGTAGGCTAAAGGCTGAAACAACTTACATCTACAGCTTCATCGTACGATTTACTTGGAGTTATGAATTTAGGGTGCAAGATTTAAATCGCCTAGTCCCGCTTTCTGCGATGGGACAAATTTATATGGCATATAGTATGGTTTTATGTGGCGGTCGATGGAACAGGAGCACTGCCTTTGGTGTGTTTCTAACTACGTCAATACACTGAACCTTCAACTGGAGCAAAAGCGGAGAATAAACCTTCAAGGAGCCCTTGTCAGACCGGCTATGACCAGCAGAGGATACCAGACTTCCTAAATACCATGAAAACAATAGTGACATCACTGGAAGTAGGTAAGCAATAATCACTTGAATTCCTTTCGCAGAATCTGAATTGTTTCTGATATCAGAACAAATTATGGGAACAGGTTCAAATGAATTCTTGTAGTACTTGCAACCGCAAAACGAAGCGACGAATATACATAGATTGAATCTCAGAGGGTTAGAGCTGTCCCATATGGTTCGTATTCTTCTTTGTTTCATTTTATGCCGCCGTTCCCGTTGTCAAGGCACCTCGCTTAGTTTTCCAGTTTTTCTTTTCTGGAATGGTAGTTGAATATATCAATATGTTTTCGCCTGAACTTTGTTTGGTGCGACAAGAGATTATTGAGATATGCAGTTGCTCGTGTATACCATCCTGATCAAAGTCATTTTAGCGTGAATAGATTAATGGGTGATATCCGGTGATTTAAGGTGAAGGAGCTAGATTATTTATCTACGGCTAATGTAATTTTCATCCTGATATGTCCTCTATGAGTTTCATGAGATTTCCGGTCACCCCCCACTTAAGTGTCGTTGCTTCCGCTCAGGGCTGCGTACTGTTGCCACTTTCATTCAGATCCCATCACGTGTTCGAAAGTGGGGTAAACTCATATATGGTACTTGCAGGAATAGGTAAAAGGTAAATCAGTCCAGTTCCTGCCGTTCATGTCCTGCAGGGAATAAAGCGATCACCACTTTGGGTATCCGAGACATATGATAGTTCTGTCCGCCCAAGATTTTGTTTTCCGCCCAAGATTTTCGTTTTACTAACCAATTTTATTTACAGTTGACGACCTTCCCAATATAACATTGCCAAATTGACATAACTCTGCGTACGCTAGAGAGCTTGCGAGCCGAAATACTCGGATGAGTTACAATGGGCCATAGAGATGATGCCGCAACGAATTGCGACACAACCATTAACAAAAGAAATCGTCGCTTATGAGACCACTGAGAACCTGCTGTAGAACAACCTGGACGATACGATTGGATTGCGGGTGGTTCCCAAAATCACCACGATCTTTTTGCCCACTCTCACAATGCCCACGGTCCAAAATGCCGACGACTCGGGTCGAACACCCGAAATCGTCTAAAATGCCGGAGGGTCGAAATGTCGAAAATCCCAAATGGTCGCAGGAGAGGTTAATATCGTCTTGGTTCGAAATGCCAATGTCTGAACCTGTCCACAGGGGAGGCTAAAATTATCCTCGGACAACAGACTACAAGATTATAAGGGATAGGATTAACCACGGAAAAGGTTTTGAAAGGAACTATTTTAAGTTCAGAAATTGTTCGCGTGAAGTACAGAATCAATGCCATACAAAATTGTGCCAACACTAAAGTAAAACCAGGCTAGCCAAAACCTCCAGTTAACTAGTTCTACCTTTCCACCCAAAACTTGGAATCGGTATGACAATGACAGACGAAGAACCACGTTGAGGCCTGGAATCGAGTTCTCAACAGACGAATTACAGCCCGACAACGGATATTCCGGCTTCGGCAAGAAGTCGAACCCATTCAAGAAGAGATAGAATCGGACCTGCTCCAGATCGGTGCTGGTGCCGATTTCAGACACAAAAGTCGAAGAATGATCAAAAAAAGAAAGTTCCAAGGGGGTTTCTTATCAGTACGAAAACACAGCGCTTTTGGTCAAGGACCACACGCCATTTCCAGACGTGTATCGACGCTCTTAAGCAACCAGCCATCCCAGTCCCAAAGAACAACCCCAACAAATACCCCAAAGTCGGTTACCGACTCTTAAGGACTGCCCCATGATCCCCCTAAAGATCGATGAGTTGTAATCAAGGCTAGATTCGTTTGACCGTTCGTGCACCAAAATTACCATCGTGCCAGAAAACACGAGTGCGAAATGACAAGCCTCAACTTACATATCTCCCACCACCAGTCAAGGTGAATTGTTTATTTTGCGTGAAAACCAGCTGTCAATGGGGAAACTCATTACCAATTTGGAAAAAGACTATTGCCTCGTTTAAAAGTCAATTCGAGCTATATATCAAGAAAGTGAAATCATACATATCAAGAAAGTGAAATTTCAACCTTGACTCGACAACTCCTTGACATATCAAGGCAAACAAGGGCAGATGCATCCCGCAAAACCCAGTCATTATTGACAGAGATAAATATCGTCTTACTTCAATGAGAAACCCAGTTGATCTAAAAGTGCAAGAACATTTTATTAACCACTCCGGTGAACTCTCTCTCTAATCCAGTGACTGTATTGCCAAGCCCTCAGGGTCCACAACCAGGCATTTCGCGATTCCTGACTAAAGCCCAAGTGACTAATCGGGAAGTTAACCGGTCAAACGGTATTAATCAGTGATCTACTTCCGATGCATTACTAAATCACAATGCAAATATGTGTAGACCTAGTGTGTTTAAAAACACGCCTGGTTGTAAATTTGCTCACGCTCCAACATTAGCGGGTTCACTGAAAATCACTCGTACTTCACTTCGTACTTGAATGGATATTGAAGAATTTGTGAAAGACCAGAGCTGAACAAAACCCGAAACATAAGAAACCGATGAAGCCTAAAAACTTAATTATAGATTTTTTCTTCGATTTAACACCTTTTCTGAATTTAAAACCAAATCAAAACCAATTTACTTTTTTGCTAGAAGGGGAAGTTACCAGACTAGCTATCCCGTAAGTTCTCTGGTGTCTTCGCTGATACGTCCCTCGATGTATCTTATGACAAAAAACAGAGTTTGGGTGTGCGATAGGTCAGCAAAGATGGTCATGCTTGAGTAAAGAGAGGCTATTATTAAGGCTAAAAACAGAAAGGCTGTAGACATAGGAAATGATTTCGTCGTACGAGTAGCCAGGAATGATGATAGAAAGCTTACGACTATAAAGAAAATAGTGTTCGAGCCCGTACCTCTAAACTCGTAGGTCACGAAGTGCCATACAGCCGCTACAGTTCTCGCTTTCTGAGACTCGCATATCTGTAAGAAATGAACTTGGACATAGTTCGTGCGACAAAACTGTCCAGTAGAACTTCGGAAACTCTTACGGAAGCAACAGAACAACATGATCGACACGGCAAGGGTTTTGTGACTCCCAACTGAACTCGTTTGAAAGAAAAATTTGAAATCAAAGAGGAATTCAGAAGAAGGCACTATCGAAGACGACAAATATCTAGATCCTGAAGATGAAAGACACCATACAAGCAGAATTACACTTGGATTTAATAGACCATTGTTCTTAAAGCTTAATGTAATTTTTCAGTACTCAAATGAAGGAATACACAAGAAATCGTTGCCCATTTGAAGAAAATCAGGAAATAATATTACAGAAAGTCTTGTTCTCAGTCTTTTTTCAGCACTCAAATAAAGGAATAAAAAACCTATAAGATACCTATATGAACAACATCAGCAAAAAATAAAAATTAACTTTCTCTCAATATTTTGCTGCAGACCAACACTCCAACAAAAACTGCGCAAATTACATAAAATGAGCCAAAACATCGCTTAGTTTACTGAAACTGACACGAGTGTTACTGGACCTTTGAATTTCTCTCCAGGCCTATGCCTGGGGAAAAGACGGCAAGTGCTGAAGTCCTCTAGCCGCTTAGCAAATAGAAGTTATAAAAAGAAAATACTGCAGCAGTCATTAAGATGATAATCCTCTTTTTTACTATTTTCAACACAAGTGAACTTGTGTCTTAAAACAATGTTAGTGCTGTATATTCATTGAAGTGAAAGATTGAAGTTGAAACCACTCTTTTAACGGAAGTTATGAATCTTAGCAAGTATGGACCGGACTAATGAATTTGCTAAGTTAGCTGCAGCTTGCTTCACTTGCTGAGCGATCTGGTGTCAGGCACCTGGCAAAACTGGTCCCTACTCCATGTGTTATTTTTCTCTGGAAGAAGGAAAGGACAGTTGAACTCTGAAGCAAAGATTGACAAGCTGTGCTGTGAAGGTACTATATCACCAATGCTCTCTTTGTGAGATACTTTCAAGAATCTACCGGCCCGAGCTGGAACGAGCATTGTTTACACAGTTGCCCACATAACCTTTCACCTGGACAGGAAATAATCTCAACATAAGCCTAGATTGACAAGTCTTAACTTGCTACTTGACCAGTGACAGGTGCGCGGACAAACCGATATTTTAATTCATTTGTGCCTTTATTTACGTCTATGGTTAACAGTGCCTAATTTGTGTATGTAATGTTTTGCAATTGCAAATTAGCCAAGAGCTACGAAAGTTGTATAGGAAACCGCTATCTCTCTCTCAGTTGTTTTGCTCGCATCGCTGTGACCATTCGCAAATACCCTTGTATTCATACAAAGTTACGCAAATGCTGATTGGTTTAATAAGCCGTCTCTGTTTCAGACATTGTAGACGCACCATTAACTGTCAAAGACGACGCTTGGAAGTTTAATATGAAAGAATGAAATAAACTACTTGCTATGTCTCGCAGTCTCAAATTTGAGATGTAGCCAGCTGCATTTATAGAGTCGAAAGTACTCCCGCAAAAAAGTTAAAGTTTGAAACCTAGCATCAAAGAAAAGGAAGCTGGCAATCTTGTGACACTTCGACATCTTCCAGTTCTGAGAGCCACGAAAGCGAAGATGAGCAGGAACGTTGATTTCGCAGACATGTAGATTCCGCCTTGGGAGGGATTCAAGTGCAAAATAAAATGGAATAATCTGAATTAAGCATAGTTACACTGAACATTAAACAAAAATTGGAGCTTGACCAGTGAATAAACCTCGATTTTTCACAGAAAATATGGATATACTCGTCGATGATCCCTCAGTCGTATTCCTGGAGCGTTAGGATATTTCCAATATTGGTAAAGCATTAGGCAAAACCGGCCGTCAGACCACTATGCAAAGAAGGTCTTCCTGTCAGGTTGAGCCGTGTGATTATAGACTAATCATAATGACAAAATTATACAACTAATGAATTTGTAGAATCAATAATGTGGTTAGAAGAGACATCACATTTTAGCATGAGGGTTTGCTCCCACGGCTCTTCAAGTCACTGATTTGTCCGACTACTGAATATGGACACTTTCCAGTCATACCCTAATCCAAATCGCCAAATCCTACTTCAAGAGTATCTTCAGGTCGTGAAGCTTCGGCCAATTCTGTAGAATCAGCATACCACCTTAACAAAACCTCTCAAGCAAGACATGGCGAGTGGAGATTTGAAACGCGAGGACCACCTGGACGACAGATTTGGGGCGTCTGTCCAGTTAGACAAATATCCCATGCAATTCACATACGCGGTCAACTCACGCACCACGGCAAAGAGGCCGATCGATCTGATCAGAAAATCGAGAAAGTCAGAATCCATGTTCTTTTGGGTTACTTCTTCCTCCTTAGATCAGGATGCCTGTTCCGAGGCTGGGTCCCCTTTTTTTATTTCACCCAACGTACCCGGCTCCGGTTCCTACTCCTATAAACAAAAACAAAAAACACCTTAAAACACAATTTTTAAGGTTCGGCCAGGAGACAGGATAAAGGGTCATGCGCTACTCGAAACAAGGAAAGCCGCCAAAGGGAAGCGGACATGAACTGACTGTGTCAGCTTGGCGGATGGTATATTCCGTAGAGAAGATAATATTTATCTCCGCAATTCTTCCCACCAGGAAAAGCTGTCAATAGTGAGAAAGGCCATTGCCAATAGAGGGAAAAGAAAGGCACTGCGAACTGTTCTGCCATGTGAACCGTGAAAGTTTTGTTCAGCAGTTCTCATAGCTATGTGTGTAACTGATGTAAACTGAATATCGTATCTGAATATCACCGTCTTTAGACATCGAAGATCCATGGAATTTTGTCGGCACCTCTTCTTCACGAGAGAGTTGAAAGAAGAAACAACGTGAGTCGGCTGAAAGAGAAGTGATGTAGGGGACAGGCGGATACAACCATGCCGACTGTGACATCAGCGATGCAGCAAATGACACCATCAGCACCTGAATTATGTTGGGCGAAGAAAACTATCGTTATTAGCCTGGCTGTGAGGCAAACTTTACAAAAAAGGAGTGACTTCTGTCGTCTTTGCCTATACCCATCATACTGCGTTAACCAGGTTGTTCCAAAGAATCGACAAACCGAATCAAGCTCATCTCTTATTTTATACAGAAAAACGCCAACGTTTCCTATGAACAGGTTAAGTTAGATCAGAAAAGGTGTGGACGTTTTTTATTGTATTTTACTATTTCTCTTTATAATATAGTATCTCAACAGAATAAATATTACGTAACTATACGAACGAAACGTAAACACTGCTTCCGTCATTGTGATTTCAAAAACAGTGAATAGCCGTTTCATATACAGAGGGGTTTGTTCATTTTAGATTCAGTGCAATGCAGCCAGATATGTATTATGTTACGTTTTGCTACTTACAACAGATTTTCCTCGAAAGTTAATTAAGAGTGCGGGTCAGACAGGTAAGAGAAAGAGTCAGGGCATTGCCGGTTGATGGAGTGGTTGTATCGTCTCGGTGACAGTGGTTTTTTTTTTCCTGGATGATGCTGGTCCGCCGTCAGCATCATCACATTTCCGGGTGCTACCTTTACTGACAACAATTTACCATCGTTAATTGTTGAGAGGAGACATTCTTATACTCAAACTGACAAGAATATGTTTCGTTTTATTGGAGAGAAAGAGCGGTATATTTGAGCCCTAGGCTACTTAGGACATCCCTGCCCTTCGTTTGCTGATTAGCCGTGAGTGGAAACTAAGGTCAGGCCCAACGGTCTTCATATGATTGGCTATCCGAAGGTCCCAGAGGTTCTTTTTCAAGATCTAGCCTAATCTTCACCCTCTAAACCACATCAGTGCTGGTATCTCTAATAAAGAGTTATCTTATGACACAAATTTAGCGTCGGTATTTTTTAACGATCAAACGGTTGACTTTGTTACTTGATTGTAAATAACATGCCTGACAAGAAGATGAATAACAATGATCCACTGACTGACGTTCCAATCAGTCCATGAACACACTACGCTCATTTGAGGTTTCATTGTCCTCTTTTCCTGACATCAAAGCTTAGGACTAACTTGGCCGTTGTGTAGCGTGTTATACCTTTCAACTTCACTAGGTATTTTAGATGGTTGCGAGCCGATCAACTCGCTGACGCCAAGACGAACTGAAGGCTGCAGAAACGTTCCATAGGATGGTAGTGAAGTTTGTCAAGGACTGTGAAAACCAGAGTAAAAAACAAGCACATAAACGGAATTATTGTGAACTGGTATTATCTGTTTCCTTTTTATCTTGTTTGACGCCATCACTAATGTTATGGACTGGTCGAGGAGACCCCCTGATTACGTTCGCCCCGGTACCTCGAAACTATGTGACCGGTGGTTATCACTTCAGCGTTCAGCAAACTGTAAATAAAGTATTTTCATATTCCTATTTTTTAAAATGGTTTCGAAATATCCGGGAGCTAGTACCTGGCGATGCACGATTAATGTTGCAACTTGTATTTCTGTACGACTACTAAACTGTTGACTTCTGTTGCGGTGGGGCTATTTGCACCCAGAACTGCTCACTTCTGCCGCTGCTAGCGGCGTTATTCCCTTTTCGTTAACTACGTTTAATCTTTCATACTTTCGCGGTTACTGTCCGTAGCCTACTCTAGAATTATATATAACCTCTTTGATTATCGTGAATCATCCGATGATCATGACTCATTGACATTTCATTTCCGGGCCTCGACTGGCCAACAACCTTTTCACCTAAAGGTTGTCAATTTTGTAAGTACCAATGAATAAGGTCATTGTTATGAGTCTTATTTGAAGCTCCTTAGGGTGGGCTGGCTTGTAAGGCCTAGTCTAAGATGGGTGGTTAAGGGCTTATTCTGAATTCGGTCTGCAAACCATAGTGTAAATTGACTTGGGGTATCCAGAACAAAAACCGTGGTTCAGTATGGAACTAAATTTGTCCTTCTTCAAGTTTCTAGTTGGTCTTGAACCGGTAATTGATTCAGGAGTAATGTATCACCGACCCTATCCTAAGTGTTGATGATCTTGTCGCGAACCTCAGTTATAAGGATGTCGCTGACCCTTGGATGGATATTATTTACAGATGAGATGAATGAATGATGAGTATGAAGTCTTATTTTCTGTTGTAGTTGTTCTTTATTCCGTACTCCATTTTTTCTGATTTGTGTTGTTGATGGGTATATTTCATTCATTCGTTCATAATCATAAGAATTACCTCATCCCTTGAAATGCCCCTAAAACCCTTGGTTTTACCCCTTAAACTCTTGGTTTTATCTAGTACCAGCTCCAAACTACCAAGGTTGCTGGTGAAATTTATAATAGCAGCACGATTGTATAGTAGTGCTAAAGGGTGCCACAAAGGTGCAGCCCACAGAAAACCATAATAGAAATGTCAAAAAGGATAGGTTCCCAGGTTGAATCACTAATTTAATTCTTCCAGATCAACCTCCTTCCAAAGATAAAACTGGCTTTCAGCAGCACTAACCAGTCTTTCTTTGCCTGAAAAGATACGGAATGTACAACCTTGTGCACTATCCTTTCCGTTACAACTGCATCGATGAGAGACCAGAAATACACCATCCCATCTTCCGAGCCAGACACAAAGTGAGTGTCGGTGTAGTTCGTTCAGGATTTGATCATAAACTGGTTATGCACGTGACCCTTATACATGTGGGAACAGGAGAATCTGTGTCTCAAAGGGAGGAATTTACGAACTTTCTCTAAAGCGGTCATACCTACATGCCCATAGATAGCATACACTCGGCCATGGATCAAACCTCAAAAACGTGCTCAACCACGTTCCTGATCAGTGGTACATAGTAATAACCACAGCTAGACACTATCCAAGCCCGTATAAAGTGTCTAAACCATAATAATGTGTAATAAATTTCGTATATTTGCTATACTAATAGTATTGTATTTCCATGAAGTCTCAACCTACTCCCTACTGACATACTCCCTTAGCTCTCGGGACCGGAATTAAACTAACACAAAACATTATCTTTTCGGTAACTTTCGAAATCCAACGAGTTATTTGGTGGCAAACTCCAGGCGTGTCCAGAAACCATTTACCATAACCTATTCACCATCAAATTAACAATGGTAATTAGGACTCCGTTATACGGCCGGTTCGTAATGGACTTGGTCCCAGGAAGAATATGATTAAGGCGCTCGTGACTTGTGTGACATAATTTCTTGTGCCTAAGCTGACTAACACGTATCCTTTAGACAATCTGCCGTTAAAAGCAGCGTGTGATGTTAGAAACCGTAGCTCTCTGTAAAACAAGCAGGCTTACGGTCCCTATGAAAACATAACTGCTCGTTTGTGTTGCCAAGATTAATTATTCATCCTTGGACCGTCCGTCGGTCCGTGAGCACGATAACTCTCGAAGGGAATTGGATATTTTGATGAAACTTGGTGTGAGGGTTCTTTGGGTCAAGGGTAAAGCCGAGCTCGTAGATGGGCTCTGTAGACCTACATTTTGGGGTGGGGGTTTAAATTAAATGGGAAACAAATTTTTTTTAAACAGTTAGTCTGATAGTCAATTATGGGGTAAGAAAACACACTGACGATGGTGATGATTTTTCTCGCCAGACAAGTAGTTCGTCCGAAAAAGTAAAAGTCCTATTTGAAGCTGATCAGATGTTCGATTTAAGACATGCTGAACACTTATGTGAAAATCATTTTCTAAACGGACAACTATAGGTCGACCATAATCCGGACAAAACTGGAAAAAATGGTAAGTGCAGAAGTTTTATTTGAAGCTGATTAGATGACAGATGGGGCTAAGAAGAGATGGTGAATCCATATGTGACAATAATTTTTTACCCGGACATATAGTTCGTCCGGAATCCAACCGGAAAATTTATGAGTTAAAGTTTTATTTGATGTTGATTATATGTTCTTGATAGGGATAGGGAAATACGTTGAATTCGTTTCTGAAATTTCTTTTTACTGGACCAGTAGTTCACTGATTAGCCTGGCGAAGACTTGATCTAGCGTAGCGAAGACAAGACTCAACTGTCTGGATAAAATATTACATTTTTGGTATCCAACTGAAACCTTTGGTCTTGTTTTTCTAGGTGACCGTCACGGCTCGCAAAAACCGCAGGATGATGTAGCACACACCCCTTTTGTGCATTCGCAGCCGTCAGTTCGCAACCGGGCGAAACTAGTAGCCCAAGACCAAAAATGAAGCCGCTGGACCACCTCCAAGGTGAACTTTCTTCAGTTCTTCCGAACGAGGCTGAAACCAACTTGCCTCGGTCACTTCGTCAAGACGGTGACCGTTTTAATTCTGTGGCACAGTTGGCAGTTGCAAAACTGACACACCATTGTGCTACTGTTGTCTAAATGGGCAATGAAAGAACTCGATTCCTTGGGTGATCCCCTTATTGGGTGACCCCGGTTACATTTAGACATGTTGACTTTGTCGGACATCCACATGTGCCGTTCGCCAACATACTTCACACAACACGCGTGACTGAAACCTTTAAAAGGTACGTACGTCGAACTTCTGCACTATTGTCCGAATATCAATTCCGCTTGCGTCACGTTTACGAGTGATCGAGACGCAGTAGCTGATGCCGCCTGAAAGTTGGTATTTCATCCTGATAAAGTCGCGTATTGTTGGCTTCACCTGCTGGACAATATGGAGGGGAAGCTCCGTACGCTCAAGCATCCTAAATATTATTATTATTACTCTTTAATTCAGCCACAAGCCATACACAAGCCATTGGACTTCGGAATAGTGAAAGGAGATATTTGTCATCTGCTGAAATCACGATCGCGCAACGAGTATGACATAGAACGAAGAAAGCGAGTATCACAGTGGACGGAATCTGTGGTACAGCACTTCGAGGAATTCCTTGAACAGGACCTTATCAACCATGCGTGTCTATTCAACCATTTTGAGAATTCAGACTTACAAGCTGAGTCAGATAGGCCGTATAATAATTTATATATGACCCAACTTAATCACGAAACTACCGAGACTTAAATTCAGCGACCAAAACGAGTCCGGCGCTAAGCTCCGTACGCTCAAGCATCCTAAATATTATTAATATTACTCTTTAATTCAGCCAGAAGCCATACACAAGCCATTGGACTTCGGAATAGTGAAAGGAGATATTCGTCATCTGCTGAAATCACGATCGCGCAACGAGTATGACATAGAACGAAGAAAGCGAGTATCACAGTGGACGGAATCTGTGGTACAGCACTTCGAGGAATTCCTTGAACAGGACCTTATCAACCATGCGTGTCTATTCAACCATTTGGACAATTCAGACTTATAAGCTGAGCCAGGTAGGCCATATATTAATTTATATATGACCCAACTTAATCACGAAACTAACGAGACTTAAATTCAGCGACCAAAACGAGTCCGGCGCTACCATTAAGTCTCTTCAGTGCTAGGTTGCTCGGATCGTGTGTAGGTAGCTTCCTACGTCGGTTCTAATGTGTATGTGGACTTCGGAATAGTGAAAGGAGATATCCGTCATCTGCTGAAATCACGATCGCGCAACGAGTATGACATAGAACGAAGAAAGCGAGTATCACAGTGGACGGAATCTGTGGTACAGCACTTCGAGGCTATTCAACCATTTGGACGGTAGGCCGGTCACGAGTCAGGTAGGCCATATATTAATTTATATATGACCCAACTTAATCACGAAACTACCGAGACTTAAATTCAGCGACCAAAACGAGTCCGGCGCTACCATTAAGTCTCTTCAGTGCTAGGTTGCTCGGATCGTGTGTAGGTAGCTTCCTACGTCGGTTCTAATGTGTATGTGGACTTCGGAATAATGAAAGGAGATATCCGTCATCTGCTGAAATCACGATCGCGCAACGAGTATGACATAGAACGAAGAAAGCGAGTATCACAGTGGACGGAATCTGTGGTACAGCACTTCGAGGCTATTCAACCATATGGACGGTAGGCCGGTCACGAGTCAGGTAGGCCATATATTTATTTATATATGACCCAACTTAATCACGAAACTACCGAGACTTAAATTCAGCGACCAAAACGAGTCCGGCGCTAAGCTCCGTACGCTCAAGCATCCTAAATATTATTATTATTACTCTTTAATTCAGCCAAAAGCCATACACAAGCCATTGGACTTCGGAATAGTGAAAGGAGATATTCGTCATCTGCTGAAATCACGACCGCGCAACGAGTATGACATAGAACGAAGAAAGCGAGTATCACAGTGGACGGAATCTGTGGTACAGCACTTCGAGGAATTCCTTGAACAGGACCTTATCAACCATGCGTGTCTATTCAACCATTTGGATAATTCAGACTTATAAGCTGAGCCAGGTAGGCCATATATTAATTTATATATGACCCAACTTAATCACGAAACTACCGAGACTTAAATTCAGCGACCAAAACGAGTCCGGCGCTACCATTAAGTCTCTTCAGTGCTAGGTTGCTCGGATCGTGTGTAGGTAGCTTCCTACGTCGGTTCTAATGTGTATGTGGACTTCGGAATAGTGAAAGGAGATATCCGTCATCTGCTGAAATCACGATCGCGCAACGAGTATGACATAGAACGAAGAAAGCGAGTATCACAGTGGACGGAATCTGTGGTACAGCACTTCGAGGCTATTCAACCATTTGGACGGTAGGCCGGTCACGAGTCAGGTAGGCCATATATTAATTTATATATGACCCAACTTAATCACGAAACTACCGAGACTTAAATTCAGCGACCAAAACGAGTCCGGCGCTACCATACAGTCTCTTCAGTGCTAGGTTGCTCGGATCGTGTGTAGGTAGCTTCCTACGCCGGTTCTAATGTGTATGTGGACTTCGGAATAGTGAAAGGAGATATTCGTCATCTGCTGAAATCACGATCGCGCAACGACTATGACATAGAACGAAGAAAGCGAGTATCACAGTGGACGGAATCTGTGGTACAGCACTTCGAGGAATTCCTTGAACAGGACCTTATCAACCATGCGTGTCTATTCAATCATTTGGACAATTCAGACTTATAAGCTGAGTCAGGTAGGCCGTATATTAATTTATATATGACCCCCAACTTAATAACGAAACTACCGAGACTTAAATTCAGCGACCAAAACGAGTCCAGCGCTACCATAAAGTCTCTTCAGTGCTAGGTTGCTCGGATCGTGTGTAGGTAGCTTCCTACGTCGGTTCTAATGTGTATGTGGAGAGCATTGGGTGGATAGTCCATGTTGATCTGTTGTGGAATCGGGGCTTTTCCGTTATTCATCATTACTGGCCACTGAAAAGTCGTATTTGTGCTGAAATTCAAATTCTCCGCGTCATAGTATAAAGTTGGGACAGCTGTATGTATTATGTACGCCAATGCCAGAGCAAATAGTGGAAAATTAAAGAAGGCCTTATTTGAGTATAGATAATTCAGTGTATTCAGTTAAATTATGCGAAAATAAGTTGCTTTTTAGGTAAGCGCGAAAGGTTCGTCAACAACTCGTTAACAAATAAAGACATAAGAAGCTTCAAAGCATTATTTTTTGTTTTGGGAGACATTGTAGACCATCAGGTTTATTACTGTTTGGAAATTATTTCATTCTGCTTAGCTCACCCATTTATTTACCATTGCGCTTTCTGTTTTCAAAAACTGTGCGTCCAGCAGAAACGTCTGGTAGCAGGTAGCCCGAGTCTCGCTTTTTTGTTCCACGCTGCACATCCACTTCACGACCGCTTCTGGGATGATTATTTCTACATTCGTTTCGCCTCCTGGGAAGACGGCAGCCCCTATCCAGATGACCCCTATCCGGAATGACTTAAGAACAACTGACGTCTGCCGACGAACACTCGACGGAATTTAAGAAGAAGCTGACGACCTGCACTGCACAAGTCTGGGAACACCTATACACGACGAGGGAGGGATGGTCAGAGGAGGAAATGGACAACAGGATGAATGCCCTAGAACTATGGAACAAGTACATCGACCGGATCAAGGAAACACCCGACGCGAAAGCGTTTCGAGGAAGGCAAGGACGAAGATGTGGTACCAAACATCTTTGCCACATTGCCTCTACTTAAAAAAAAATATTGCGGACGATTGGTTTACCATCATGTCCGCTTCTTCCGAGAAGAAGGAGAGGTTGATGACGCAATTCAAATCATGATGGAGAATGCTCGGCATGGACCAGACCATGTCGGATTCTTTGGAGTGGCTATGTGCCGAGGACGAGAGGGCAAGTCGTGCCAAGAAACTAAACTCCATGACCACTTCTTTCATGACTGCAATTACCGATGCTACTATGCCTTTGTGCGAGAAGCTCTTAGGCTCGAGCGTTTCGACGGACAAGAGGACGGCGACCGACTGCTTCGGCTCCTTTAATATGTTTTCGTCTTCCCAACCAAACAGTGGAACTTGGTGAAACTGGAATCGGAGCTACAATCATTCCGTGGAGATCGTGCTGAAGCGGCGGGCGTCCAACTCATCGGGCACAAGAAAGGTGTTAAACTTTCGATGTCCCTTGGACACAGGTTCCATAAATGCTCACCTGATGGCGTTGCAACCTCATCTGGACAAAGTGAATAGCGAGATTTAACGAGACACTGACCTACACATCCAAGTCTGGCGAGGGCAAAACAACAACCGGAAAAGATCACCGGGAAAGAGCGAAAGAACAGCTGCGGTATGAACGTCACCAACTTACTCGGGATGACCGGATAGAGTTCAGGCTTCGACCTGAAACGGTACTCCTGATGCCGGAACCAGAGGCGTCACTACGGGGGGGAGGGGGGACGACCCCCCCCCCCCCCCGATGTTGTCGGCCAGTCGGTTAAAAATAGCCTAGTCGGCGCGAAGCGCCGCGATTTTTAGAAAAACAGTCGAATTTTTTCTTAGAATTAGTCGTTTTTTCTTAAAAAGATCAAAAGCAGTCGACTTTTCGTAAAAATAGTCGATTTTTCTTAAAAATAGTAGTTTTTTCGTCAACACAGTCGTTTTTTTCTCAATAACAGTCGTTTTTATCCGCAAAAATAGTCGGTAAAAATGACCAGCCAGTCGGTAAATACCTTGTCCCCCCCCCAAACATTTTGGCTATTAACGCCTCTGGCCGGAACATCTTACCAGCTATTACTGGGATCCAGAGACCTTGTACCGAATCACGCGTCGATGGTTTTACGACCAATGCGACGCAGGCCTGGATACCGTCATTCAAAGGTTCAAGCTTCTATATGAACACTTCTATGTAAATATAACACTTATATATAAAATGAAAACGTATGAAGGGTCAAGCCGGGAACACAAGGTCGATTGACAAAAACCCGGTACAATTAAAGTACAAAATCTATTTGACAAAGAACCCACTTTATAAGACTAGATGAAAATGCAGACGGGCAAGCGTACTACCATGTGCGTGTTTAGCCCGCCTTTATGAGGCAAAAATTACATATTCGATGCTTTCATGACAATCAACGGTGTTGTGGAGTTTGTTGGAAGCATTCCTAGCGGCTTCAGCAGATACAGTTCTAACTTCATTTGGCAGGACTGTGTCAACAAGACGATGTCTGTGAAATGATGTGGTCTTGCCGACGATAAAGAAGAAGAACTCCTAACGATACTTAGTCGGGTCCCAAACAAGGTCAACCAATCGTCCTCTTTCCCTGATCGAGGGTCAATAACGTTTCGAGCAGACTTGGCTCCAGTCATGTCTGTCCAGCCTATTGTGAATTAAATATGTTGCAAGTCAAGCATCCAAGAAGAATTTAGTTTTGGAAGAGGGTGGGTGATTCTGCAGCGCACACCTTGATCGCTACAACACCTTCTACTCAACTGCAGCAAGCTAGACGTGAATACCATCAAAGTCAACGGCATCTACCGACAAACATTGAGAGAACTATCCAAGTACAAAGTGACACCTAAAAGAGATAGATCATTTCTATCGGCTGATCCTAAAGTATGTCAAGGAGAAAAACTTACACTCCTTGAAGCGGAGAACAAACAAACGTAGAATAACAAGGAGAGATAATAACAGGCCGAAAGGGGGCCACCCAGGATCCCATATGTCTGTTGCTTTCAACTAACTGGATTTGTGACGGCTTCTAATATTTTCCTTTCTGTAAAGATATTTTGACAGTCAACTCGACCTCGCAAAAGCACTGAATGAGGATCGAATGGGAAAATGGAACTCACTGAGTATCGAAAAGTTCCCATCAATCCCTAAGCGTTGTTAAGTGTCAAACGTTTCACCACGTTCCCATTGGAAGTAAGTGTAAAATGTTGTGCGAGTCCACCAAAGAACATCCCTGTGCACTCAGGTGAAGTTTGAAGTTTTTTTTAAGGAAAAGTAAAGCCATATACCCACTGTTATAGAATAGGACTCGACTTGCGGTGAAAACGGAAATCAAAATCATGGCAAAATTTCGGAATTAATCAAAATTTATGGTCAAATGTATGTGTAAATAAATGAGTTTGAAATCCGTTGATTATTCTTTTGGAATTCATGAGTTCTTCAGTAGTTGCCCAGCAAGTAAGCAGTCTTTTTTACTAAGAAGCAATCGATATCAGTTGAGGTCCCGTTCAAATTAGTAGCCTACAGCTGGTAAGTTACTCTTGCAAATAAAGCTCCATCTGTTGCTATAGCTTCCTTGTTACTGTATGTGACTTCGGAGTTATAACCTCGTCAAAGAATGGTATTGAATGAACGAATACATCATCCCACCACTGCAGGGAAGATCTCAGTAGCAGTCTCACCATTATCAGGGACACTAACTGCCGCAGTGCGACACATTCGGCGTACGGTCTCCTTTGCCCCCGACGTTCATGACTCCTGTTAAACCTGTGACTTTGAATGGATGCGGTCTGCTTGAAGTGAAAAGACATGTATACTCTTATTGTGGAATGACTCCTCCCTTGCGCACCTCATTATTTTGTTTAAATTTCGTCATTTCGTCTATTTTTTTTTTTTTCAACATCATAATAGAAATGTAAAAACGATAGGTTCCTAGGTTGGATCACTATTTAATTCTTCCAGTTCCACGTCCTGCCAAAGATAGAACTGGCTTTCAGCGGCACTAACAAAACAGTCTTTCTTTGGATGAAACGACACGGAATGTACCACCTTTGCACCCTCGTGGACTACCCTTTCCGTTACAACTGCATCGATGAGAGACCAGAAATACACCACACCATCTTCCGAGCCAGACACAACGTGAGTGTCAGTGTTGTTCGTGCAGGAGTTGATCATGAACTGGCTGTGCACGTGACCCTTGTACCTACGGAAATAATGGAATCCGTATCTCAAATTCAGTTGTTGATAACCTCACGAATCAACAATAGATTTCGTCGTGTTTTTTAGTCCCACAGTATCACAGCAACAACATAAAGCCCAATTCCTACTTTCCTTATTCACGCAGGCAAAACTCAAAGCAATTCACCACATTCCACTTAAGTGCCTCCACGTGAACTAGTTTTCGAAAGCCCCCATTTGTTTCATTATCAATACCCGTTTAGTCTATTAAAATAAGTCCACAACTTGATCCACAGAAAACCTGCAATCTGGTTCCCTAGCAATGGATGTGTTGCACAGTCTTTGGAGTAGAAAGTGAAAGCTATTATGTTTATACACATTTTACTATCTCTCTGTCACATGTGTTGGTAATGAGATAATCAGGGACTTTTAGAAACTTGTCCGCTTGGAGTGCTGAACAAGAAAAATACGATTTTCAGAATTTCAAACGACCGTATGTCCGGTCAGAAAGAATGTGGCAGGAAAAACGAGGTCAAACTTTCCAGGATCATGAGAGACGGTGAATAGGTGAAATTCTTTTCTGTTGCATTATATTAGTATTTGACAATGAACTTCCGATTTACGGCATCATTTAATAACTTGGGCTGACCAACAGAAACCAAGCTGACCAACAGAAACTAACTGATTTTGCCGGCCATATCTTTGCTATCTTCAGAGATGGTTATTTTGGAAGCCCCTCAAACAATATACTGCGCAAGTTTCAGTCGAGGAAAGAAAGGGCTCCGAGGGGAAAAATTAAGTGTTACTCACTCAGATAGAAGGTCCCCACTGTCAACATCGGTCAGCCGCACAGTGCTATCCGAGCAGCTCGAGAGTACGCCTTGTCCGTCTTTCGTAAACTGCACACTGGTAATCGGATCTGAAAAGTAAATTGACTATAAACTCAAGTATGGTACAGCAGAGGCGTCACTACTGGAGGGGGAGGGGGGGGCCGCCCCCCCCCCCCCAATGTTGTCGGCCAGTCGGTAAAAAATAGCCGAGTCGGCACGAAGCGCCGTGATTCTTAGTAAAAACAGTCGATTTTTTACTTAAAAATAGTCGTTTTTTCTTAAAAACGATCGATTTTTCTTACAACAGTCTGTTTTTCTTAAAAATAGTCAATTTTTCGTCAACACAGTCGTTTTTTTCTCAATAATAGTCGTTTTTATCCGCAAAAACAGTCGGTAAAAATGACCAGCCAGTCGGTAAATACCTTCCCGATGAAAAATTCTTTGACTGGGTAGTAGTATGGTAGTTGTACGAAAAAGTTGCATGGAGTTATATGTAGTAGTATGGAATAGTTTGATTAGCGATATGTAGTAGTATGGAATTATTAAGTTAATCTTATGTAGTACTATCAAATAGCATCCAGTTTGCTAGTAGTAGCATGTAGTAGATGTTGCTACTATATGCTACTTTTTCGTACTACTCCATACTACTGATTCTCGGAAATTTTTCATCGGGTTGTCCCCCCCCCCCCCCCAAACATTTTGGCTAGTAACGCCTCTGTGGTACAGACCAGAGCTTCGAAAGGCTACCTAACCCCCGCCACAAGGAGAAGTGGTATTTGATACCGGAACTGGCGGGTAGCATTGTTCAAATAGGTGTGATACGGCGTATACAGATTCCTCGGGGCGCACTGTAATAAGGTGTATAAGGAGAATAGACCCCAGTTCACTTCGTCTTGAGCATAGCCAATCAGATTGCTTGGTTGGGCTCCACCAGCGGCCCCAGTAAAGAGCAGCTTCACCAGGGTTGCCAAGGGGAGCACGAAAGTTCACTTTTTTGGAAGTTGAATCTTTTCTTCGGAAGAAAATGTTTTGTTATGTTACGACTGCTTATTGGTTAGTTCGAGGAACGCTGCTGCCAATACGTTAATTTAGTAGATTTGTACAACATTATGGGTGTCAAAATGTGCTCTTTACTTCAAGTAGTAATAACAACACTTTTTCTGATCTTTAGAAGGTCGGAAAAGTGCATCATTGTGGCAACAACGAACGTTGCATTATTACGAACTCTTTGCTTTCATTTTTAGCAAAGATGTGTATTAAGAAGTAAACATCACCTGTAGCCCTATGCAGCTCGTTATACCTATTTGAACAATGCATCAATCTAGCTCCAAACACCAAGACAGTTTAACTACAAATTAACCATATTCTTCGCAGCGAACCGTTCCTTACTGAACTGGGCAGCCTAGCTCTAACGCCACAACAATCTAGTTGCAAGTGAACCAAACTCTCCGTAGTGAAACCTTCCTTACCGAACCACGCCACCGTTAAGGACCGTTCAAGCTTACGTTTAAGGCGCAGAATTTCTGAATTATACGTGCTATTCGCGAATATCTGTGGTAAAAGTTTCATCCCGCTGGGCTTGCTGTGGTAAAAACTAATAGGAACGGGTTCTATTTTGTGTGTTAAAAGTTATACGTGACCAATCACAGCGTGTGTTTCCATCACGTGACTGTTAAGGAAGAAAGAGAGAAACGTATTAAGGAGAGATATTTGTAGAATAATTGAAACTGAATCAGCTCTTTGAATGGAAAGTCAGTCATACTAAACTGTGCAAGTACAACTAATTGTGTTTAGACAACTACAAGCTTTTACCTTATCTGAAATAATTAGAGCAATCCTGGTAGGCTCAAAAGTAAATCGAGGAATTTTCATTGGTCCAACAGACACAGCAACAGATATTATACTGAATTGTCACAAAACCGGTCGAGGCTGGTCTAAAATTCCACATTTCAGGATGTGCATTGTCCCTGAAGTCATCAAAGGTTATGTACTCTTGGGATTCATTGGCAGGCTCCAGGCTCCGTTTTGACAATCTGCAATCCGCGTTGCAATCCGTTTTGACGCAGAATTCTGCGCGAAATCGCAGCAGTGTGAACCATAGGTTACAAGACGAAGTATTTTTATTCATGTTACAAACAAGCGTGAACGGTCCTTTACTCTTAAAGTGTTATCAAACCTGGATCTACTAATCCTAATTCGACCTTTAGCTTACTGACTGATACAGACCTATCCTCTCTTGTGGCTCACCATCAATACCAGCCAAGACTTCATGCATGAAACATTCTTCTTTTTACATAGCAACACTGTTACGCACAAGAATATAAATTAAAATGAAAGGAGACATATGAATTTTTCAAACGAGTGAGCTTTTTACATTACAACTCTCGGATTACGACACAACTAATTATTCACTGACAACGTTATGCGCACGAAAGGAATTTAAGAACCCCGGTGTCGCCGACTGTTTTATGAATGAAGGCATTTTACATACAGAAAGTCTTTACCATTTGAAGTAAATTATTGAAGTTCACACTAGTCCAACATAACTGAACTGAACTTGTGCAAAACTGGTCAAGTTTCAATTTAATACCCCTAATCGCAGTCGGCTCATTATCCCCAAAGTTTTCCCAAAACGATCAAACGTCACGTCTACAAAGGGTTTTCCTAATCCTCAACCGCGCCGATTTAACGAATCTGCTCAGAACAGCACTCTTTTCCACCGAGAATTCTGCGCTGTTTGTCAAATCGACACCGTTTTGAGCCCAGCGTGACCACGAATGAAATGAAATGAACGTTTGTGTAGTTGCGCCACTCTTTACGATAGTTAGGCAGACGAAAAACCTTGCCTGTGTTGCCGAACAGAGAGCAGATTTTGGGTGTCAAGCAGAAATAGCGTATTGGAAGGCCGGCTTGAATCAGAGTCATTCGTTTGGTATAGCCAAGAATAAATAATTTGCTAGAACTTCTGCCTTTAGTCCCATGCAATGACCATGAATACCCCGACAAAACTGAGCGGACTTACCTATGGTTCACACTGCTGCGATTTCGCGCAAATTTCTGCGTCATCCGACATACGACACAAATCGTACGACAAGTGACGCAGAGCTGTTCGTTTTGTCGCAGTGTCGTATGCGTTGAAAAATTTCAACTCATCCGACATAACGCATGCGATTTTTTGAGGGAAAGAAAAGAAAGAACAAAGATTAGTTAATTTTCAAGACTAAAAATTGCTCTACCTTGTTCTGATTGTAATCCTAGGATGGCTGAATGCAAAATATCTTCTGAATAAACTTGTATTAACCTGTTTTGAACAAGATGACCTATAGGTTTTGACTGAAAATTTCCTAATGCTGGGTGGTAATTAGAAGTGTAATCTCCCCACATCTTCAGAGGTCGTTTCCCCAAGGGCTCCTTTGTCCGTTTGCAGATTACTCTCGACGAAAAATTTCATTTTCCTTTTGCGTCTGCGTGGTGGTGAGAACATCCGTGCGATTCTGTCGCACGTCGGAACAGCAAAGAAAAAATCGTGTCGCATACGACGTAGCAGTGTGAACCAAGGGTTAGAGGTTTTTACTCTAGCTTTGAGCTGATGTTGATACCCGTTTACTGATATTCCGTCTTCGCAGTCGATTATCGCAGAAAAAAATAGTGAAGGAGGCTGGCAGGAGGCGTACTCCACGCACTGAACCGCTCTGGAGCACGTCCATAGAACCAATCAGCTTTGACTTCTACTTTTCCTCACCGGCGGCTTCACAGCAATTTACCTATTTGGAGAGGTAACGAAACGTGATGTGGCGCGAAGCTACTAACCTCCGCTCGTTCGTAGCGGACGGGATATGGGGAAATATTCGAATCCGCATAGTCATTTCCATAGTATTTTCCTTTGTGTATTTACTCATACTCCGCTGTTATCCAAAAAGCGGGTCACAAATAAATAAATAAAATATTACAGAGACAGAGAGACGGAGGTTCTATGAGATTATCTGTTCTTGGTATAGCGTATTCTGAAATACGTCTGTCTCTTCGGTTTTCGGCTCTTGAAGCTCTTCGGTTTTAATCACCACCAATAATTTACCGGCATCATAACTTCGGTCATGCGGTCTTTATCCTTTGCCCCAGTTAGTTTCTGTGCTGATATAAGGTTAGGGCTTTGGCGTTTGGAAACAAAGTTAATCCCTAGCCCGATAATGGTTATGTTTTGCCATAGGTCCGAGCTTGACAAATATTATGTCAGTTTAACATTTAGTGAGGGACCCAGTGTTGCTTTATATTTATATTATGTTTACTTGTGTACACGATCTTTGAATGGTGTTCAAGTAAGCTAGCCAAATATAATGGTCCATCTCGGCTAGAGTAGGCCCGGGCCTTACAGGATATGCAAATTCCAACTTCGCTAGGATGTGTGAGTCAGCCTCAGCAGGTACTTCTGGAATGACTGCGGCTGAGCTAGCATTCCCTCGTCCCAGCCCGGTTTCCTGGCTGGCCGAAGGTTTAGTGGGCACGCATGATGTCAGAATGTCTTAAGCCCACACCCGAGGAACCTTAGCTTTGCCGTACGAAGCGGGAACTTTTCAACAGTGTAAATTAGATAATATTTGCAACTAAGCTCAGTGCGACCAGAAACCCCTTCCCCGTGAAAAGTATACACGTATACATCCCCTCCCCCCACCCCTTCTTTGGGATGCAACATACTACCTTTACTATGTTGGGGGTTGTCCAGTCCGCCGTCGCTGCACAAATACAGAAAGAGCCACAGCCGTCATCAAAACCCACCGCCTACGTTCGCCTGGTCCCGTCCTCTGGCGCCCAAATGACCACCTAGTCAAACAAGGTCTCCTAGCAGAACCACTTCCCTCTTGGCGAAGGAGGTCAACTCAAGAATTGGTGGACGACCGTCAAAAAGGACCTTGAGCCTGTAGGCGGTTTCCGCCACTTTGACAGAAGATGGGACAACTGCTGGCTAGATTTCGTCAATGAGCTGCCGCAAGATAGAGGCAATGGAACACCACCGTTGGCAACCCATGGACGCCGGGTGGGGCGGTAATCGTGTGGTCCCCTTGCAAGTACAAGTAAGTAAGTAAGTCTTTCCGAAGCATGATTTCTGTTTTCGAAATGTAAAAAAGCCTTTCTAAAGATGACATTTAGATGCGAAAAGTTCAAATTTACTTACGTACAACGTCGTCTGTGTCGATCTTGCCATTGCGCAAGTCATACCGCCGCACTCTCCCATCGGCGCTGCCAGTCAAAATTTCATGTCCAGAAACGACAACAGATGTCACGCTGTCTGTTGCTTCTCCAAGGATTTGGATTGGGTCGTTTCGTCGACTCTTCAGGTCCCAGCAACGTACGGAGGTGTCCACGGAACCGGAGATGGCGACGGTGGATTCTTCATTAAAAGCAACGGCGTTCACTGTTCCAAGGTGGCCACGGAACTTTCTAACAGAATTCCCAGTTGCAACATCCCAAAGGATGACATTCTTATCGCTACCGCAGGAGATCAGCTGACTGAAAAGTTAAAGTTTGTTAGGAACTTAAAGCACAACTCGCACTATTTACAGTTTATGTTCCAATGTTCAAAACTATCTGAATACTGTAAAACTAAGCTCTGCTTTTAAGAAATTATTCACGGCTTTGGCTGTTTTAACCCTTTTCCCAGAAGCACTGACTTCGAGCTAGAGGTATTTCCTCAGCTTCGAGTTGATGCCCGTCTACTTCCCTCTTCGTCACTGCGCACATCAGAGGAAAAAGTGCAGGAGGCGCGCTGAGCGCGTCCAGACAACCAATCGGCTTTTACTTTGGAAATTTCTTCTCCGGGGCGTTACTGCGATATAGCTGTTTGTAGAGGTAACGAATTGTGATGTTCCGCGTAGCTCCTACCCTCCACTCGTTTGCATCGGGCAGGGTATAGGAATCTATTCGACTCCGCATAATCGTAGCAGTACAGAGATAGGGAGTCGGAGGTTCTGGTGCTTATTTGTTCTTGCTTCAAACGAGTATATTCTCTGGTAGTCGCACAACATGACTAGTGTGACGAATCTCTGCCTTGACCGAACATTTCTAAAAAATCTGTTAAAAAACAATTTTCTTTAAACTTCCTCTTTCATGTGCTTAGTGCCTAAATGGAGAGCATACATAAGCTGAAAAAAAAATTAATAATATCATGGGCGCTTTCAAATCAAAATCAAATCAAATCGGTTTTAATCTCCACAATAGCATACAGCTAGCCTCGGACTCTCAACATTACAACGGATTACAATCATAAGACAATACATTCAAAGATTTGTCAAGTTAAAATGCTTAATAAAATAAGGGACAAATGAATTCAGGTACCTCTCGCATGACTTTGTTGGCGGGGGCTTAAGTTTTTAAAGGCCCAAGGACTTAGTCTGCCCCCTTGTACCGGGTCCCACACACTTCCCATTTTCGAACTCCGGTAAAATATCCCGAGGTTTTTCTGAGCTGAGGAATTTCAAACCAAACTCCATGGTCAGCTTATGCCTTCGCTCATTCAAGGTAGTCAAGAGACAAAGTCCTTAGGCCTTCTTCATGACATATAGCAATTCCCAAGGATAATTCGAATAGCCCTTTTCTGGATCACTTCAACTTATCAGATTGCGATGCTGATAGTCCAGGATGCCAAACTGGACATGCGTATTCTGCATTAGGTCTGATATAGGTACAATAAATAGACCTAGGGCCGTATCCAGGATTTTTTTTCGGGGGGGGGGGGTTAAAAAAAAATCTTCCCGTGGACTTCGTCTAACGGTCGACCGTCAGTCCGCCCCTTGCGAACGAGGACGCGTCCACTAGGCATACTGTTGTATCTTTAAGAGGTTTTTTTTTTTTTTTTTTTTTTTTTTACAGTAACGCATTAGCAAACCAAGTATTTTAGATACATAATATATTTACAGAGCCGACCAAGAGTTTTTGTCAAGTAAACTAAGTGCCTACAAAACGAAACCTAAACGACGATTTTTCTTCCCTGCAAAAACGTTTATGACCTTTTCGTGGCAGACATCAATGCCTCTATGGACGGCAAGCTGGGCTAAACCACTCAGCCTTTCTTGTCCTGTTGAATTTCTTAGCCAGGTTTTTAGCCTTCTAAGCGTAGAGAAGGTTCTTTCCGGAGTAGCAGTACTGACAGGCAACGTTGCAAGGACAGCCAAGAGAAGAGAAATATTTGGGAAAAAGGTGGAGTCGCATTCGTGAAGAGAAGATACAGCACAAGAAGGCCTGTCTGTGATCAGAACTCGCCAAAGTTATGGACAAACCGTCCAATGTCGTTTGGAACCGAAAAAGACTGTGTAATATTGTGCTGTGGAGTGACTGTATCGAGTGGACTGTAGTGTTGGGCGATATTCGATACGATAATCGAAATATCGATATTATTCAAGAATATCGATATTTCGATATTGACTTTTCAAATATCGATATTTTCGATATTTACATTACGACCTGCAACAGGTCTGCGATTCGGGATTTTCAGAATAAAACCACAAATTTGGATTTTAAAGTTGAAACAAAACCATTTTTTGTACTTTGGGGCAAGAAATTCAAAATGTCCTTTCGGAAAGGAAAAACTTGGACAAGTTGGACATGCTACTATTCCTTATTGTGAATGTTTGATTTCGGTCTTTTTCGTTCTTACTATTATTTTTTTTTTCGTGAAAAAATGTAGCGGTATAAACATTTTCAAGTGTGTCAAATATCGGTTTTCGACAATCGAAATATCGATTATCGAATTTGAAAATATCGAAATATCGATATTTCGATAATGCTCAATATCGCCCAACACTAGTGGACTGGAACGTGAATCAAGTTTAGAAGCATCGGCAACTGCTTCCGTTTTATTTGAGCCCGCAGGGGCAGATGAACAATCCGCAGACGACCCGCGAACGTCACCGTCAGAAATACCTACCCTTGCTTGCTTGGGTGCAAAAAACGATGTTATGTCACATTTCCTTTTCATTTTTCAAACCGCTTCACTTAACGAAGTCAGAAACTGAACTGACTGAATAAGAATAAACTGTCTTGTAACCTCTTTGGTTGTAACAATTACTTCGGCGCACGGATTAAGCGCATCACATGAAGCATTAACTGCAATAGATTAGTGATTATCAAGGTTTCTGTGTGCAAAAATTTGCCTTCTAAGTGTCCCATAGGTCCCATTAAGATCCGTTTCACATTACAGGTTGCGCAACGCAAGACCTATTCACTGCAACAGATTAGTGATTATCAAGGTTTCTGTGTGCAAAAATTTGTTTACGTGCATTTTTGTTACTTTTGTACGAGTCGGACAAAAATTTTTGGGGGTGTTCAAACCCGGTAACACCCCCCCCCCCCCCCCCCTGGATACGGCCCTGAATAGACCTCATTATTTTTTTTTAGGCAGCGCAAACCGGCCGAGAACTGAAAACGAACGAAGAAGTAAAGAACACTTGTAAATAATCTACCTGTTATCACACGAGCCTTGAGCATCAAAAACTTCTAAACCATGTCCAACATAGGTCTTCAGGAGTATTCCTTTAAATGGGTTCCATAATTTCAAAGTCTTGTCTGAACCGCAAGTGAGGCAGTAGTTTCCATCGACTAAAAAGATATATCTGTTGTAGCGCAAAAACGTATCCTTTTTTAAGAACTAGCCTATTCTTAAAATTATTCTGACCAGGACAGCCTCCTTCTCAGGTGAGGATAGACCCAAAAGTCCCAAACCCTCACAAGGAACTGATAGCTACACAGCCCAGTCTATTACAAATCCGTGATTCTTGGATGAGCTACCGGTATGCAAACGTTGGGTATACCCAAGGTGTGGAATAGCTTATCGCTAATTCCATGATTCAGAGCTTTGTCACACTTGGCTTATTTCGGAGCCGAACTGGTCAAACTAGAGCCAAGAAAAGGCAGATTTTTGGGTTGCTAAATTAGAAAAAAGAAAAAGAATAAGACACAACTAATTTTGAATGTTGTTATTGTAAATTCAAGGGGTCAATTAGAGGGAAACTGAGTTTCTAATTATGTTAAGGAAACAGATTGGTATTTTTTCTGATGTTGGCTACAGAAATAATGTAAATAAGCAAATTTTTTGTTCACGTGAAAAAAGGGAAAACACATCAAACAGATGCTTCTCCAGTAGAAAACAATAAATAGACGTGAAATAGATGTGAATGATGGTACTTTGACATCTAGAAACTCTTTACCTTTCTCCCCAATAACTTAGGTTAATCCTGGGATATTAGAAGCAAACTCATGATAGTTCAAGTTTCAATTTTACACCCCTAATTGCAGTCTGCTTATTTGTCCCAAACTGCCCCAAAGCCATCAAATGTCACGGCCCCTAGGGATTTTCAGAACCTCACCGACGACCGATACAATCTGCGCAGATTAGATTTGTAGTCTCATTTTCAGCCGAGAAATCTGCGCAGATTTCGGCGCAGGTTGTCGAAATAGGCGGCTTTTTGAGCCAAGTGTGACCAAGCTCTCACACTGCTACGATTTCGCGAAAAATTCTGCGTCGTCCAACATACGACACAAATCGTGCGACAAGCAAAAAACTCCGTTTCGTCGCAGTGTCGGATACGCCACTGGATGAACTGGTCCGTCAAAACGCATGCGATTTTTTGCGGGAAAGATTGAACAAACAAAAATAAGGCCGAAAGGGATCCAGAATGGAACCCAAATGCCAGACATGAAGGAAGGAAGTTGAAAGGTTGTGTGGCTCTTCCTAGACCTTCCTCCAACTCCGAACCATAAAATATTGTTGCTGTGTGCAGTGAAGATGCACACTTTAAGGGGGACTAAGAACTCGTTCGTAAGCAAAATCCTTGATGCTCGCCCTAGAGGAACATAAATGTATTGTTTGGTCAAACATATTTGTCCGCTGTTAGGTCATGACGCATACTTTAAGGGGGCTAAGAATTCATTCCTAAGCAAACCCTTGCGACACAAATGATAATGGTCCACTGGTGAACATGAAAAATGTGTCGTGACCTACTGACCCAGTCTGGACCTGAAACTAGACTTCTGGGATACAAGCTCTTGTCAGTGCGACAGTTATGTGTGTCACAAGATTCCAAATTTGCCCTCCCTCCCTGGATAGTCGGATCCGGGAAACGCTAATTTGCAAGTCAATCTGGCCAGGACCATATATGCCAAACAAGTTTCGTCGTCCTAGCCCGTCTGCAAGTACCCTCACTCGCGTGCCCAAGGTTTCCGGCCTCCCATCTAACTCCCCCAACAAGAAAGTTATGCATGTTACAAGATTTCCGGGACCTCCCCCCTCCAACTCCTCCCAAAGTGCCCGGATCCGGCCCGGTTCTATAAATGATGTATCTAGGAATTAAGCCTGTTCTTCCCACCAAGTCCCATCCCAATCTCACATCTGAAGCGCGTCACAAGTCATCACGCGTCACGAGATGGCCGGTCCCCCAACCGTCCAGCCCCCGCCCCACACTCACAGATGTCGGATCCAGTCTGTAGTTGAAATGGAACATCTAGAGACATGTACTCTTGTCAACTGTCAAGCTTCATTCTAATCTGATCAACCGTTTGAAAGTTATTCATGCCTGAAGTTCCGGAAGTGACAACTCAACAGATAACACTTGGGATGTTATCTGTTATGAGTTCCCAATGTTACACATTGAAATGACATGCATTCAAGAAGGGCAACACCATCAGGATACCGGAAAAGTCAGCAGATCCTTTTTCAGCAATTTTTTGCTCTTCCTGGAAATTCTTTTAATGCATAACATTTGCAAAACCATAACAGATAACATCCCAAGTGGTATATGTTTAAACTGTGCATCCTTGTGTTACCTGTTAGAGCTCTGGAAAGCGAAGCGGCTTTTAGCCTAAGTAAGAACAGCCGGCGCATAAGCTTGCTGAGCTTTCTAGACCGCCAGAATCGCCCTCATACGAGACAGGTATGAGCATTGTGCTCATACTCTGGAGCATGCCCCAACACTGGAGAACTGTTTCCAAACACTGAGGATCTGTATATGAATGCACTGTAGACCAGCAGTTGCCAGTTGGAACCACTGTTGCAGTTTCCTACTTCGGAGGTTTCTGCGATATGGCCACTGTTGTAGTTTCCTTCCTGTGAGGTTTCCTCTGATCTGGCTGTCAAGTAATCTCCTGAATCCGATGTTTGTCACAGTACCTACATAACCTGCTATCTGTGTGGTTTCTGCAAATCTGGCTGCCCTAGTGTGCTCCCGAACAGGAAGTTTGCATGAATTTTGAAGTGATATGATTCTCCCAAAATAGAGATTTGGCACATCTAGGAGATCATGAGATTGATCAGATGACTGCAAAATGGAGATTACTTGACAGGCAGATCAGAGGAAACCTCCCAGAAAGGAAACTACAACAGTGGCCAGATCAGGAGAAACCTTCAAGGTAGAAAACTGCAACAGTGGTCCCAACTGGCTATTCCCTGAGGCTGAACATTCAAAGTTGCATTTTCAGGCTCGCTATCCTCAACCTGCCTCAACCCCTGTTCTTCTTCTTCGTAAGTATTCTAACGGAGTGCATCCAGTGTGCATCTCAACTGTGTTCTCTGGCTTCAGGCCCTTTTATAGCTGCCGTCGACTCGAATCCAAACACAAACAAATTCGATAGAGTACCAAATCCTGCTCCAGGTTTTCTTACGCAAAACACAGGCACTAAAAACAGGCGACAGAGCATACAGTATTAGTATTCAAGTCCAACATGCTGATAATAGCTGAAAACACAACTAAAATTGAAGCTAGCCTAATGAAGCAACAGAGATGAAAAGCTCTTTGTTCCAAAGTTGAAGTTTCCTTCAGCTCGAGCTGCTAATAAAATCAATTTATGTACTTTAGGTCTCAAACAGTCCCATCCAAACACTGGGCATGGAAACACTGACACAGACCTGTGTCAGCCTATCAAATGAAATGACTATGCCGGCATTTGTGACAGATTTGTAATCAATTCCTCACCCAAAAACAAAAATTCTCCTGGCCTGTTAATAAGGAAGACTTTTCACCTGACAGTGAGGAAGATTCCTGCCAGGCCCAGGTCCTGTTAGAAGGTCCTGTTAGAGCCAGGCTGGAGCCAGGTCCTGTTAGAAGAGCTGTTCCTGGGCCAGGAACAGCTCTTCTAACAAGATGTGATGCTCTCATCCCACCATTACCAAACACATCGTAAGTGACAGAAGAACCATAAGAGGAAACACCTTAGCTTAGGACACATCTAGTCTGCATTTAGTGTTTAGTTGTAACTAAACATCACTATCACTCACCATTAAATCTCACTGCACGGACTGTTCCCTGCTTGGGATCGTGAAAACTAGTGCTGTATTTGCAAGTCATTCAAATTTCCATTGTATTTTCTTGGTTATCTGTAGCCTAATTCTGAGTTGCGTTTTATTTGAAGTTCATAGTACAGCGGGAGCGGATGGCGAACTGTAAGTAGCCGTTTTAAGATAGGTGCCCACAGAACGCGATTTTTTTCCGCGTACGAATTTTGACCTTTCGCGCCGCTCGACGAATTCGCTTCGTAGGTCCCACTGGAAAGCGAATACTTTAACGAATTCGCCAAGACTAGATCATAGACCAGAAGATGAAGGGTGACTGATGGTCAACTGGCGGAACAGGATCGAAGTGGGCTCAAATAGATTCTCTTTGCACCAAAATGTGAAAAAAGAGAAAATAAGGAAAAACACAAACACACCATTACTAAACCAGATTCTGCAACAGAAGCTCTTGAAATCTGAATTTTAGTTTCAGAACTCAGTTCCAGTCACCTCAGAAAATCTACACCTCTAAAAAAAGTCTTCATCCTCGTCCTATTTTAATAAAAAAAAAAACAATAACAACTTTACATCATTAAAAAAGCTTTCTCGTCTACAAATTTGTCACAGCACTATTAACACACAGTACTGTGTCAGCCAGGTGTCACATCTGCTTGAAATTTCTTTCGGCATTCACAACATTTCTGGGAGGTGATTCACTATTCTGTTTCTGAGACTACCCTTACAGTGTTTAGAATGAAGTATTAATTCACAACATTTCTGACTCAAAGCTGTTTGCTACAGTGTTTGCAGCATCTTTTTCCAATGTGGTGGTGTTTCCATATGAGGAGTGTCTCTTAGCTCTTCTAGTTCTGTATTCTTCCAAAACAGTTGGTCATTGTTCTATGCCACTTCTGCAATCATGATTGTTTCAGTCAAGCACTTGCTGTCATTTACCTCTTCTGCGCTTGTTGCCTTTTGCTACCAGACAGATCAGACTCAATCACAAAGTTTGTTTTGCTGTTGGTGTCAGCAGCTACTCAATGGTCATGGAGCCTGAAAGGACAGGGCTTCATCATATTCAAGTTGAAGCCTTACTTACACCTGAGCGGCTTTTGACAAACTTCTATTTTCTTATAAATATGTTCATGAATGTATCTCTGAGGTTTTTCCATCTGCTCTTGCACCTCATAGAACTGAAAAAAAAAATCATTAGCTGCTGCAACAAACCATTCTCTTTAAATATTTTGAAATACAGTTTTTGGTGCTAAACAGAATAAGCTTGGTGAGAGGGAATACTCCCTTCTTGGCAAGGGCACTCTTCATGCTGTAGTACGAAATAATTAAACTGCTTTCATCAGCACAACAAACTACGTTCTCAGTCAGCTTGGGCTGAAAGAATGGTTATCTTAGAACAGTGCATTAAGTAGCCTACCTAGAACGTTTAGTTGGGTGATCTTATCTGTAATTACCACTCCTACACAGGAAAAAGCCTTTGTCAAATTCTGCAGCAATTTTACTGGATAATAAGTTATATAATATAATATATGTAATATATTGGGCTACTGAGAAACTAGCCTATATATGTATAGGCTGTAGAGATCAGGTCAGATATAGGATATACACTAAATATCTTTGATAAACAAAGAAAAAGCTGAACTATCAGATAGGCTACAAGTACAGGAGAGGTACCCACTATCGAATGTATATAACCTCCAAACTGGCCTAAAAAATGTTCGATAATAACCTCTTGGCAGTCTTAGCTAATACCTAACTGTCAGAACTGAAATTCCTTTTAACAATTTTGAGGCCAGTTTCGAGGTTGTATACTTTCGAGGTTGGTACCTTTTCTGTACCTGCATAACATAAAGATGAATCCTCCTCTTGGAGAGAAACTGATCTTCTTCAGAATGGAGAGTCCAAATAAGGTCGAAAAAAAAAGAGGGCAAAGAAAATTGGTTCAGGGAAGTTTGATACAGATAACCGAATGATACCCGAACAGCCACCAAAGCTCACTTGGTCTTGGAACTTAAGCAGTCTACCACAGCACTTGATTTTGGGGATCCTATTCAAAATTCACTGATAATGTATCTTGAACCATGCATGGATTTATGGTAGATTGGTTTACAGTACTGTCTATACAGTCTGTATACAGTAAACAGTATGAAAAGGCTACTCACCATCCACATTCATCTCCTCTAAGAAATGCTCTTCCAACCATTTTGGATGAGATTTGGGCCTTGTGCTGCTTCTGTTTCTGGTTATTATGGATGGATAACTCCCCAGAAGAGCAACCAATCTGTCTACATTATTACTTTTTCTAGTTTGGCTAAGTTGATTGTTGATTTCCTGAACTTCGTCTGCGCGAAACTGAGGCGGCGCGAAAAAATTCGACTTGAAGTTGAAACGGCGCGACGCGAGTTTTTTGCCTAGCGAAGCGAATTTTTTCCGCTCGCGACGCCAAATTCGCCCAGGCGAACGCGAATTCGCGTTCTGTGGGCACCTATCTTTATTCTTGGCGGACTACGTCAGAAGGTACGCTGAACAACTCCCTGCCTCAGCCAGCGTACAAACTAGCGGGTCCGCTGGCACTCCGCGGGCGGCCCGCTAGCAAATAAAACGACATCGGGCATCCCGCGCCTTCCCAGCGTACGGCCCGCTGGCGAATAAAGCGACAACGGACAGTCCGCTGTACTATGGACTTCAAATAAAACGCAACTCTGTATGCCTATTTAGAAATTGAACTCTTTTGGCAATTTCGGAACTTTCGGAATTCATGCCGCGGGAATGATGATTATAACGAATCTCTGCAATTTTTAAGTAACTTTTATTTAATCTTTGAATATTACATTCTAAATAACAAGATCCAAGGCAATTACAATTGAATTTCGTTTTATTTCTATCTAACCCAGAGTCTAAACCGTGTTGTTTTCTGTATTTTCTATTTCAAGCTATTTTTCTGTCTGATTTTTCATTGGTTAACGCTCCATAGTAATGAACAGCGGCTGACAGGTTGAGGCCGGTTGAGCGTGAAAACTTCTGGAGTTGGCCAGATAAATTTGAGAATTCAAATTGTGTTGGCCTACAGTAGAGACTGTTTTTAATATTTACTGATTCCGAGGGTATTTACTGATTCCGAGGTTCTTGACGACGAAAGGCGAAATTAGTCACAATAGTATTTATTTCTGAGAGAGGTTGGTATTTTCCATTTCATCCACTACAGTAGAACTAGAGGCATGCTTATGTCAGCCTAGCCTTATGTGAACAGTTACTTTAATGTGAACACTGCAGTTTTGGGCTAAATGGTAGACTGAAGATCCAAAATACATGTATAGGTGTTTTCAACTGCCCTTCTTACCTACTTTGGCTAACTGGTAGTAAGCTTTAGACACAACAAGTGCACGAAAATGGCAAAGTCTGAAGTCAACAAATGTTCACATAAGCGTACCTCTACTGTATGTGTATGTGAACGTTGTTAACTTCAAACTTTGCCATTTCCATGCACTTGCTGTGCCTGAAGCTAACTACCAGTTGGCCAAAGTAGCTAGTAGCTAAGAAGGGCAGCTGAAAACACCTGTACAGACAGGTATTTTGGGTCTTCAATCTACTATTTAACCCAAAACTGCAGTGTTCATATTAAAGAAACTGTTCACATAAGCGTACCTCTACTGTAATTCAGAGCTCCTAACTAAGAACACCTAAATTGGTATTGTGGCCTTCATTTTACCATTCAGCTCAACACTACAATGTTCAAAGTTAACGGGTTTACCAACAGTGTCGGTAGCATTTAAGGAAGCATACATCCTGCCTGACCAGAACTAGAATGGAAACCCGTAGCCACTTTTTTTTCTTTTTTTTTTTTGCCTAAGAATAGGTTACCAAGAAAAGGAACAAGTAACAACCAACTAGGCCCTACAGGCCAGCCCACTATAAGCCTAAGGAGCTTTAGACAGGACTCATGGAAGTGACCTATGGTCTGTAAAATAAACAAAAGGTTTTGTTAAGGTCTTACAAAAGAAGCAATCTTTAAGTAAAAAGAGTTGTTTCCCGGTCGAGGCCTGGAAAGGAAGTCCAGAAGAAGGTGACTCATGCTCCTGGCATGAGTCATAAAGTCAATGAGTTAATAAATAATTCGAGAGCATGGATTACGGACAGTAGGCCTATAAAAATTAAACATAGGTAGTATTTCAGCGACATAATATCGATTGTTACTATTCTTGTTATTATTGCTGTTCCAGAGCACTCCGTAATAAGTAAATTGGCTCCTCCTACTTATTATTTTCGTTCAGGACTGTTACGATTTACTTATGATGGTCGCGAGCATCATAAATGATAATAACTATCGGTTCTGCAAGAACTCCCGTAAGAGTGATGACGTATGTACGCATTGTTATTATTTGCGTTCCAGAGAGCGTGATAACTACCACAATACGACGATCGCCCATCCTCTTATTATCGTAACTTGTAATAACTTAACTGGAACGCTACAGTAGTCAAAGGAGAGGGAGTGATGATGCCTAGCGGTTGCAGGAATAAACATTATGGGATGCAGATGGCACCACCTTAACAACTGTCTGAAGAGTACTTTTAGCTCTATATAGCTCCAAAATATAGCTCCAATAAATACGACGAATATAAATATGAATATATATAGCTTCAATAAATACTCGAAATATAGCTCCAATAAATTTCAGCTGACTTATCCGTTTCGCACTGTCAAATATAGTACTTGTAGTGTTCTTAATTTTTAAAATCCCCAAAATAGACTACTCTCTATACTAACAGAATCACTAAGGAGCATCTCAGAGTTAATGCGGGATTGCATTTGGGGTTATAGGCTCCCTCCTTCACTCCCTCTACCATGAATTCTAGTTGGTATGGAGTAAATGTTCTTTAAATCTTCCCTCCCAAATTTGATGAAAAGTCATCGAGCTCAAGCTGATGGCAGTTTAGGCCTATGGTTATGTTAAGCGTTAGATATTCCCACATTGTGGAATGCCTAACACGCACAATCGCACATATAAATATATCCTAACCTAGTAAGATATTGATGATTTGAGGGAGATTCAGAAAATAAACATACACGAATTATTTTTTGTTGAGTTAGGATGCCCAGCATTTGGCAAAGGCTCTTCCTTATGATGTGTATATCTAGTGTTTAGCACAGCTTATCAGAGATAGGGTAAGCCAGCAGATGCCCTTTCACATCTTGAGAAAGAACTAATGCCTTTCCTTCTAGGAGGAGAAGATGGTTAAGAAAAGAGAGGCTATCAGTGACCAGGGTAAAACAAGAAAGACCAGGTCTGAACTCGATAAGCTGCTTGGAGATGAAGGTGCCCTCGTAATGCTCTACCAAGCAGATAAAAGCTGGAATGCTGATAAGATAGTTCCACGGGAGTACATCAACACAGCTGTGACATATATAAAGAGAAGAAGTGAAGGAAAGCCCAGTTCCCAAACTCCCACGCCTAGTAGAGTGGAGAGTAGACAGGAAAAACTGAAAACATCTAAACTCTCACTTGAACCACCAAAAAAAGGGACACCGAAAGCATCTGCAAAAAAGAGCTTGTCTAAAACCTCAGTGCCTAAAAAGTTACTAGCCAAAGCTGAACAGAAAAACAAAAGCCATGGAAAAAAAGTTGAGGGAAAGAAGAAAAAAGAAACAACTGACAAACCCCTCCCAATTGCAGAAGTTTCTTCTGCAGAGGTTATGAAAAGTACAAAAAAGACTCAAATAGCATCCCAAGCTACGCCGAAAAAAGCAGCAGTGACAGCTGCCAGACAAACACCAGTTAAGGCCAAAACTCTTCTTAGAAAAGTGCAGGGAACTCCAGGCAAGATTACCAAAAGAAAGGACCAGACCACAGTGAAAAAGGTACTGAAAGCAATTAAACCCAAAACCAAAGCCTCAAAAAGTGCGAAAGCTGTACCAAGCCTGAAGACCTCCAAAAAAGTACCAGAAAAAGTGGATGACGCTGGAAAAAGCAAAAAAGCTGTCCCAAAAAAACTGACAAAACTTCTCCCCAAGTCTAAAACAATCAAGAAACGGAAGATTGGTGCTAAGAAAGATTTGCAGCAAAATGGAGTTCTAGCTGGTGTTGATGGACATGCGACTAAGTCGGAACCGGCGGATCCGGACGCTTCATTCTCGTTCGTGTTTGAGCCCCGCCCTGACCGGAATCCGGCCGAAATGTCCCGGATTGTCCGCCGTCGTTCTTGGAGCTCAAATTCGTCAGGTTCCGATATTGAAACGGAGGAGCAGACGCGCGCCGAAATTCATTCTGCCGCACAGTTAGACGTTCCGGAAATTGTCCCGGATGTGTCCGAGTTCCTCAGTTCGGAAGAGCCCCCGTTTCCGAATTTGAAGCGAGTGAATAAAAAACGCGTGACGGCAGAATGTGAAGACGGTGCAGTCTCTGAAACAGGCAGCCACCGAAGTGAGTCTTCCATTTCGTCTCTGAAAGTGCCACAAGCTTCTGGTGATCTTCCCTCGCCTCGAAAAAAAGGTCCATCGATCCTCGCCCCCATTGTTTCTGAGGAAGAAGCGAAAGAGTTCTTAATCCCTCCTTCGGCAATGTCTGCCTCCTCCGAACCTCAGGAGCAAAACGCGACGCCAGATGGATCCAGGATGATGACAGTAGATGGAGTTGCAGGTCCAGGAACGCCCACCACTACACAAAGTGAGCACTGAATTTGGACTTTGGTGGCGGTGGGAGGGGCGTTCAGTGGGAATGTAGGAACGGCGTTGCTGACTTCCACATTTATGGAGCCCTGGTTGTGGTTCAAGCATGTAACGGCAATTGTCGTTTGAGTCGATCCACACACAAAAAAATCGCCAGTTACCCTACAGTGGCTTCTACTAGTAGGCTTTTTCGAGAACCGGAGTGAGCAGCCCTTAACTCGGGAGCAGCCCCTAACTCGATGTTGCTGCCTATAATACGTAATTTCACCTGACAGACTGTGTAATAATGCGGTCACTTCACAGTAGAAAATAAAATAATATACTGAAGAGAAAGTTTGAAAAATTTGATCTGGTTTTGTATTCCCGAATGCCCAGATGTGCCTGGACGAGCTTTTATTCGCCTTTTCTTTAAAAGCTAATAGAGTACACTTGTGGTCTTGATAAAAAAACGTCTCCAAAGAAAATTCAGTAACCAACCGAAACAATAAGTGAGCGACCCCGCTCAGTTTTTGTCGAAATGAGGATATCTGTGGATATCTAAATCTACGTATTGAAAACGTGTGATACGAAAATAAGGCGAACGTCTCAAAGCTTCTCTTCAAGTATATTAATTTTTTCCAGGATTGAAGTGAGTAGCCTACACTCAGAATTTTGAAAACAGATAGCACGTGTTTGCGCATCCTTATCCTACGTTGTGAGAACATATATGTTATGACCATTTTAAATGTTATTTTTTTCGCGAAATTTAACACCTAAAAGAAGTTTTTTCTCATAATACAACAATTAAAAAGGGTGTAACAGATATTTTCTCAAAATGTTTAACACAACACAAGGATGCGCAAACATATGTTAAATGGTACCGTACCAAACTTCTGACAGTGCATGCTATCTGTGCAACCTGTCACGTTTGCTTTAAAGCTTTTTTTTTATTAAATTCCAGCTGCGACACACCTGAAAAACTTGTGACGAAAGTTTTCTCAGGTTTCTTCGGAATCCGAGGCGTATTCTCGCCGTTCTCCGAGGACTCCACTTGAGGAGTCCCCGCGTTTTTGTTTGTCCCGGGGACTCACTCCGCGTATTCTCACGAGTCCCCACGGACGGGGAATGTTCCGGCTATCATCACTGTCATCAAAAAGGACTCCCTTCTAGATTCGGAGGCGAATCAATTTTTGCTGGTGTTGGTGCAATGTAAAATTAATTAAAAACAATCAGGATAAACAAAACCAAAAATAAATTGGATCCAGATAAATTTCGTCAACTGCATATTTTTGTTTCGAACAGAATCCAATTTAGAGGCATTTCCCGTGTTCTCGCTGTTTTCCGTACGCGGAGTCCGCGTGGAGTGACTCCCTCTATTCCCGCCGTTCCCTTCGATTCCCCGAGGAGTCCTCGGGGAACGGTGAGAATACGCCTCTGGGCACTAAAGATAGCGCAGCATTTTTCCTGACAACAAAAGCAGCTACTATACTCGGGCATGCGAAAGTGACTCGCTAGGGGACTGTAAGGATCCGAAATAACAACTTAAGGAAGTTGTTCCAAGTTCAGTTGACGTGCGGTTACATGCTTTAAATCAGCTATGTTTCTGACTAATAGGAATCCAATGCTTAGTTGCTTTATATGTTGTCTACTATCTGACACCTGATCCAAATAACTGATATAGAAAAGTGTTTATTAGCCAAATGACGATGCAGCAGTACATAAAGAACCTCACCTTACGGTAACTTTTATGTTGCTCTTGTATTAGCTATATAAGAATACCCAACATGTGTTTGTAATGTTGGCTGTGTAGCCTAACGAGTCTCTGGAATCAGTGAAACTCTTATCCGCTAACGACAGCCCCTCCCCCCTCCCGGATCGGAAGTTGCTGCCATACCCTCAGAACATGGCCATCGGCCACTGTATCGTTACAGAGAGGTAATTAACGCGCAGAATTTCTCTATATTACTTATTATTATTGTTGTCATTTTAGTATATTATTGCGTAGTGTTGCTTCCAGTCACAGTCGCCACGGCTCTTTGAAATAGCCGGACGGCGTCATTAGGGCACAACCAAAGAACTTCTCAATCATTTTGCTGCTTAGCTTTTTCGATCACTTACCGCATCCTGCTGCTAGTAACACTGTAAAAAGTTACCGTGGATGGAAAATCGGAAGATACAATAGAACGCTGATTAAGGACGAATCAATTAAAGACGACCTTAAAATACGCCGTTTTCTCTTGAAACTAAGTCTGATGTTTGTTTCTAATACATGCTAGCTTTTTTTCGAGCAGAGTATTATAAAAGTATCGTTGTATATGGTACTTTAGTCGAAAACTGCACAAAGATTCACTTGCTTCAGCTGTCAAGTCCAAGTCTCACTAAGTCTCTAACCCTTCTGCTCGTCGCCCGTCTGTCCATTCTGCAGTTCCGCCACGCTGGGGTTCTCAGGTTTTTGGGATCCCAAAACGTTAGTGACGGATACCTATGACATCGCAAAAGTTGTCCGTCCGTCCGTCCGTCCGTCTGTGCGCACCATAACTCTCGAAGGGATTGAGATATTTTGATGAAACTTGGTGGGAGGATCCGTTGGTTCAAAGTACAAGTCAAGTTCGAAGATGGGCTCTGTAGCTCTATATTTGAGGGTGGGGGAGGGGTTTCAAATTAAGGGGCAAACAAAATATTTTGAAACAGCTAATGTGATAGTCGATTATGGGGTAAGAAGACATGCTGAACACGATGGTGAAAACCATTTTCTCGCTGGACAAGTAGTTCGCCCGGAATTCGGCCAAAACCGGAAAGTTTGTTAAAACTAAAAGTTTTATTTGGATTTGGTTAGATGTTCGATTTAGGGGTAAGAAGACATGCTGAACACGATGGTGAAAACCATTTTCTTGCCGGACAAGTAGTTCGCCCGGAATCCGGCCAAAACCGGACACAAAATGTGTCGACCAGTTTTCGGCTACCCCTTTTCTTCAAAATAGTATATAAGCTCTGCATAATAGCATAGCTCTGCGCAGAACGCGTACTCAATGAACCTAAGAGCTAGTTGTTTTCGAAGGTCGAAGGGGTTGGTATGTGGGGTTGGGAAAAGAGAAGGTGGTTGCGGGCTATATAACAGTTGGAAAGTTTAGAAGGATTGACAACTTCAGTAGAAGGGTGAACACTGAAACCAAAAAGAGACCGATCCGAATTGTGAGACAAGTAGGGAATTTCTAATGGTTTCATGGTCTAATAATAGGCTGTTAGACCATAATCATCTTCGGCAATGAGGGGTTAACAGTTTTGTCTACTTGGTGTACCTACCATTTGTTTCCTGTGCTTTATATGGTACGAACAATTTGGTACCACGTCTATCACGAGGACATGGACTCGTAAGTAAGAATCGGTTGCTAGAATCTTTGGTGATGAGGGGTTGCCAACTTTTGATAGTTGGTATACCCTTTATTTTTTGCCAGTGCATTTCATGGTAAGAACGATACGGTACCATGTCTATCACGGGGAGATGGACTTGGAAGTAAGAGTCGGTTGCTAGAAGGCATTCGCGAGGGGCTAGTTTTGGCTGGACAAGTAGTTCGCTCGGAATAAAGCAGGAAGTTTCGATCAGTATCGTCAAAATAGATATGGCTTATACAGGTATATCTGAACTTGATTTTCTCAGATGATTAGCCTGGCGAAGACTGGATCTGGTTTTAAAAGCTAATGAGATAGTCGATTTAGGGGTAGGCAGACCTGCTGAGTCCGTATATGACAATCATTTTCTACCTGGACATATCCTTCGACCGGAATCCGGCTGAAACCAGAAATTTGACAGTAGTATAGCCTAAGGCAGGAAGTTTTGATCAATTTCGTCAACGCCATTGACCTTAATCTGTTTCTAAGTTTTAATATTAAAAATGTTCATGTAGTCTGGCGAAGACTGGATATCTACAAGACCCAATTGTCTGGATCAAATATTAAGTTTTTGGGATCCCATCGAAATCTTTGATCTTGTTTCCTTGGGTATAATGAATCATCAGTGAATAATTTAGTAATGTCATCTTCGCGAGTTTAGATGTCAACCTGTAAATACTTCATCCTTACGTTCCTATGTCTTCGTTTTTATTATCTTGCTTGCTTGAAAGTAGTTTGCGTTAGGATGGGAATATTTGACGCTCGAAATCTTGTTGCGTTTTGACCATGGGCAACAACATAGGGTGGCTTGTATAAAGCAAAAGTTGCCGATCGGGTTAGTATTTGGAAGTCAGGTTTGGATACGGGCTTTAAAGCGCGTATCGAAACCCGGACGACACTGGTCCTCATCCAACCTTCAGCTTTTGCTTGACACAGACTTACCCTCTCTTGTGGCTCACCGTCAGTACCAGCCAAGATGTCAATCACAAAGCATTGTTGTTCTACATAGCAATCAATTTTGAGCCGGTCAGAAATAGTACTGAAAGTAGAGATTTAAAATATTCATAACTATGAACCTATTACATGCTTATTTTTTAAAATCTCATAATGACAATGCTAATTACTTGCCAATTACCATGCGTACAGAAGTGATTTAAGAAGCCCGGCTTCGTCGAACTGCATCCAGGTGGTGCACAAAGTAGTTAGCCGCTTGCTAGTAGCAACCTAGAGAAAGTGAAGGCAGGTGTGGTTTGTCAGCGTTTATGGCAGTTTACTGGAAGGAAAAGGTTGCTGGTATCACGAAATACAGAGAGGAGTTTGTTTGAAGCAGCAACATCGTTTTTTTTTAGTCCCTCTTTAAAGGACACCTGAATGAAGAGTACCAAGTATCATCCCTATCTCTATGACTTCCGAAAACATTGCCTGCAGAAAACCCAATTCAAATACAAAATAGTGTTTCCAAGCTATGATTTTTGCTCCATTTTGCATCTGTCCTTATTTCAGTACCGAACAATTTTAGAAACGAACAAATGTCTCCAATCAACCCTTCTTTTGGAATATTTTTTAACCAGTTAAGCCAAAACGTATATCTAGAAAAAATTCCAACACGATCCGGCCAGCGCTGTACAAGATTTGAATGAATTGCGCTTTTTGTTTTGGAGTCTGCATGTACAAACCTCCAGAAACGAACATCCCTATTTTGAAAAACGTCACGCTTAGGGGAAGAGTGCTCTCCGTGGCCATGTCTGTAAATGCATTCTCCATGGTGTGTTCAAGTATGGTTTCATTGTTCAGGTGTCCTTTAAGTAACAAATTATAAAGTTACCGTCAGAAGATAAGATAGCATGCTCATTGAGCGGATAAAGATTTGTTTATGCGAACGGATCAGTTAATTTGCTGATTTTAATCTCAACGGGTATCCGCTTTTTTGTGTCTCCTACCAAAGTCTGCTGACCCCGATTTTGTGCCTATTTTCCGCTGGCGTGGTAGCAGATGTGTCACGCATGGGGGTGGAGGGGTGAAGCCCCCCCCCCCTACCAGTCGGTACATACCGTGCCCCACCCCACATTTTGGCTAGTAACCTCTGCGTGGTAGAACTTAATCTGAGAGAGTAAAAGATTTGTTAGAAGTTCATAAGTTACCCAAGTAGGATTTAGCCTAACTATTGTTTTCGTCATGTGCTGTATTTGTTTGTTTTAATTTGTTGCATGTCGTGCATGAATAAATAATTTGCTTATTATTGCACTTCTATTTTTTTCGCTTCCATGGTTCGCTTTCACAGTCATAGTCATATAAGTCCTACCCCCAGTGCTCTATCTTCAAATCGAGTGGTTTAAGATACGTGCACACACACTCCTATGAGATTTCGTATGCGAAATTCGCATAGTTGCGTTTTTTTATCTCAGTTCTCCTCGCGATTATCCTCAATTCTCCTATTTCATGTTTTATGGCTATTGAGATGAAGCCATTTCTCCTTTTTTTGCGGTTTTTGCCAGAATCGAGAACGGGGAAAGCTTCGCGATTCTGCAGAATCAAGAATTTGCCTCGATAGTCAATTCTCGAATCTCATCGTTCGCTCTCCTTCCTGATTGGTCAAAAATGGGCGATGCTCAACCCTTAGAGCTTTTACTGGGTGGCTAAATTAGTGTTTTGTCAAAAGCGAGAATGGAGAAGCGAGAAGAGCAAAAACGGTAATGTGTACGAGAATCAAGAATTGAGAAGCGAGAACTGAGAATTCAGATCAACGCAACTACTGCATGCATGCATGCGATGCATTAATAATTTCGAAGCGTAATGAGACAATTCGCATATGGCAGCGAAGTCGGACTGTGCTTGCGCGTACTTTTAACATAGACCTCTGAGTTTCTGGATGCCAAGCAACGAACCGTAAAACGAACATGCGGCTTCGTTTTTTGTCGGAAACCGTAAATTTAGCAGGAAAATCCGAACCAGTTTTTGTGTTAATTTTGCGACTTACACTACCGGTTAACCAGATAGGCAGAATAGGCCCTTGTCTATGGTCCCCACTCCGTATAGGGGCAACTTAAGCCTGGATTTCTAGCCGAACAAATTCAGCCGCAAACCGGAATCGTTCGAAGACTGATCTGGAATTAGTGGAAATCCGAGGTTCCAAGTTCCGAACATCTGGGGGATCATCCACGATTGTACTTAGTTCTGATGGCGAGTTACGGTCACTGGATGAAGGACTGTGTCTAGTTGTTCTTCCCTATTGACGCACGGGTAGCAACGGATGTTGTTCGCTGGTTATAAGAATGTGGTCATAATTGCGTCAAAACAAATGAACCCCGAACAAGTTATAGTCGCCTTGCTTCAGACAGTAGCTCAAAATTATCGGAGAATGTGTGGGGGGGGTCCTTGCCGAATGCAAATTGTTTCCAGATATATAGAGCGGGTGGTGAGCCGTGATATGTTCCTGTAGTTTACACATTCGTAGTAGCAGGGATACCATGGGATCTGACTGGCAAGTCAATGAATGAATGCGTTTTACTTCAAGATTGTGTTACAAGACATAGCCTATACAGAGTACAGAGTTTTTTTTGCAAATGAGCTTTGACCGCGATGCTAGAATATTCCACCGGAATAAAGCAATTTCCACCGTATTTCCGGTTTAAACCTGAAAGCGAACCTTGAAATTGAGTTCAACTCTGTCGAAAGTTCGGATTTGCAAATTTCCAAGTTCCAAAAGACGGGGTTTTAATAGTTTCAGGACGGGACTGTGATGATTATGATGATGATGTTAATTGTATTAACCACTGAACTACAGTGGAATATTCAAAAGAAATTAATTAAGAAAAGAAACACAAAAAATGGACACAAGAGCGTGAATTCGCTAAACTTTTCCAGAAATGTCAAAAGCTTCAAGACAGATGCGAAAGATGCACTGGCCGTGTATAGTCGCCGCATAGTTGCGTTCTTGTGTTGGGGAGACGTTAGTTCTCATAGAGAACGTTCTTGTTGGGAGACAAGTCGCGCTCTGCAGCATCTTCTTTTTCGACAAACAGTGATGAGTAAAACCTTCCCTGTCTTCCAGGCTCGTCTCGCTCGGAAGGTCAGAGGTCAAGTTTGCGGCAGGCCGAGGCGCATTACCACTACAGGGAATTCACACTTCGGAAGCTAGGTCACGTGACTCAACTTGTTTTCAACCCGGTGTCAACTAAGTTGAAGAACTCGCTATCTGTTCCGGTAGGTTGTTTCTCTAAGTAGCCCAAAGCTGACGCTAATTTTCGGAATAGCTCAGTGCTAATAGTACATACTTGAAACTAATTTTCCGAAGGTGGCTGCGAATACTCGGATTTAATCGCGAAGTTCGGCCGATGCGGGAACCACGCTTGAAGGAGTGAATTCAGAATCGTTTCCGTCGTCGTAAACTTTAGCCAATCTACACTCGTAAGCATTCTAGCACTTGCAACGTCTAGACCCCCTCCCCCACCCAAGACCCAGGATGAAGCCACGACTCGATCCGACCGCTGGGTCATCTAGTGGCGCGGGTCGGAAGCGTCGTTGCATAGTCAGTCGAAGCGTTGTTTGTGTCAAGTGAGCGCGGCCGCATTCTTTGCCGGCCTTGGAGTCGCGCTCGATTCCACGCAGTGAAATGTCGGAACGAACGACCACACCAAAGCAAAATTTTATGTTTTTATGTTATTTTAATTTCCAAGTTCAAGCGATCACGTGTCCAACCTGTTAGGTGCCGGTAGGTACTGTACTTTTAATCTCGTTTGTTGCAGGTATTGAAAGAGTTCCGTCAAGCACTTCTATCCCTGCGTAAGGACAAGAACTGCAAGGTTGTACTTGTAACCTCCGTAAATCGAATATTCTGCCAAGGTGTGGACTTGTCTTATCTGGTTCATTCGTCACCGGAGAGATGCAGAAAAGCGGCTCTTGAGACGACTGATGCTATAAAGTAAGTCAACTTTTCTTTTTATTTTGCTTTTTAGTGGTGTAGGGGGAGTTAAGTACAACTGAAGAGGCATTAAAGGTTGACGTCTGGTGCAAGTGCTTATAAGGGAGATTGGGATAGGGGGTTGTCTACTATCCTGTCTGTCTACCCTTTGTAGAGCGTGATCGCGAAAATGGGCTGCTTGGGAAGGCTTCTACTATAGGCGGGATGGTCCGCCGGACTTAGAGAGACAGGGTTGCAGTGGTTTGCGCAGCACGCTGCAGACCCCTGGATAGTTGTAGGGGTAGCCGTGATATCGTTGGTTCGAGCGGGTATGCAGAAGACTAATACGAAACCTTTCACATCTGCGCAATTCACGATGTCGAAGTCCACGGGGAATGAGATTTTCTTTGGAATTTCAAGCCATTGTATCACTACTCTATGCCTGAACTTGAGATCGTTGTATCCATCCGTATCGTAAGTTGGGATTTTTATCTGCGGCCTGAAAAAGACCCTTGCCAAAAATTGCTAAAATATCGTCGAAGGAAGTTCATCTTTAAAAGTTCACCTTTTTTTCAGGAAGTCAGTGACATTCCTCCAAACATGCGTCGACCAAAAGGCTATTTGGGTGTGAAAGCAGGAAGTTTCTTAAAGCACAAGTTGCAATAGACACAGTTTTTATTCCAATTCTAACATGCGTGACTCCATTCAAACTCTGCTGGGCTTCTCAGAAATTACAAACCAGTCCCGGCTGTTTTCAGTCTCGCTCGGTCACCTTGGTTTTGATTAGAAACACGGGCAAACATTCCTAACCGATATTTCTTACGACGAGCACTTTGGAAGAGATAAACGGTAGCCTGATCCGCCTTGGAAGAGCCAAACGCCGAAAAACAAAATTTAGCGTACTGCCGCTAGGGTGGATGCACCGGACGTAGTAAGTTCGAACTGTTGGAAATGGGAATTAATGAAACAATTAGGGACGTAGAGTGAAGCAGTAATATAAGTAGGTCCTGCACTTGCAATCGTGAGCTGTCGGCGATCGTAACGTGTCGTAATCGGCCATATTGGCGGTTTTCAGCCAATTAGAGCACGCCGGTTCCGGAAGAGTGACGGATTTACGATTGCCAGTGGAGGACCCACTATAGATAAGACGGGTTTCTTAGGAATATTCGAGAAAAGCGATATTCGATATTCGGTCCCGGTGCTTTAAATTTTCAGACCTTTTTTTTACTTCCAGATATTTCGTTTGGACACTAGCGCACTTTCCGAAGCCCATTGTGGCTGGTGTGGAGGGCCGCTGTGTTGGTCTTGGGGCCGCTATGCTCCCCCTCTTTGATCTCGTCTATGCCAGCGATACGGCCACATTCTGCATGCCATATGGAAAACTTGGCCAGGTGCCCGAAGGAGCCGTTTCTCTGTCGTTTCCAGTTGTGTTCGGAAATTCCCTGGTGAGTTTGTATTTTTGTTTCCTTTATTTGACTCACAGTAGATCTTTTTGTAAATGAAGTAATATTTGACAAGTGCATTTGACGGATAGGTCAAACGGATACGTCAGCTGAATTTTATTAGAGCGTACTTTTATATACTTTATATTCAATTTTGTATTCACTAAACTAAAAGGACCAACTAGGGCCACTCACAAACATACAAAAAAAAACAGATAAATTAATGACAAAAAGGGAGAAAACACAAACAAACAAGAACGGTGCTTTTACATCTGTCTGTTGTGCGGTTTGACAAGTTTAATATATGAATAATTTTCGGCAATTTAAAAAATCGGGGCATGCGCACAGGCCCCTGAACAACCAGAGTCAGTTTGAAACTGAAACCGAGCAGTAATAAGGTATTAACTTCGCCCCGTCCTCTTTTGATCGTGTTAAACGGATAAGTCAGCTCTGATTGGAACACGATCCAGCCGGCCTTCGAATGCAGGATATGAAATTGGAATAATCGCAGAGACACTGCCGGTATGAAACGATAATAGGTGCCTGGTACCTACGTAAAATATGTTGGTCAAGGCAACATTACCAAAGAAAATAGGTATAGAAGCCTTAGAAGGTATACAATGACAAGCGATCGAAAAAATGTCTGTTCTCTTTTACGAAAACACAGATCATATATCTTGACATTCTTTTTCTTCTGGCAGAGGGTATGAAATTCATCTACGAACAAATACGGGAATACGAAACCATCAATGACCGCTGACGCCATCCGCCTGCTAGTTGCGCTAACGCACGCTAGATAGCATTACACGGAACCTTTTTTTCTCAGTTTGTTTATTCAATCTGCAAAATCATGAATAAGATGAACAGCAACCGCTACAAAGCTCCATGTTCCGTTACATAGAGGTTAATACCGAAAAAAATAACCAAATAAATGAGCATTGTAAGACTTAAAAACAAAAAAGCCAATTGAATAGATTTGCTCTTACAGTACAGCATCATCCTCAAGGGTATTTCCAGGTCCACGCTGATCTCCCACAATCACTAACTGATTTACTTTCTGATGAAGCTCAATATAAGAAGTGGAGTAGAACCACGTCTGTTACGACAGAGGGTTTATGCTGGGGGTAAATACCTGGTAAATACTCACGGATTTTACGCCGAGTGTACAGTACCTAAGGTATTTTTATTTGAACGTTTAATGACTTTGGACTTCGCCATTTTCATGCACTTGCTTTGCTTGCTTGCTTGCTTGCTTTATTTTACTACTAATTATAAAATAGACTATATAATCACACAACCGCCCTGGGAAGGCTCAAACAGCCTGATGATGGACGGCTGCAATCCTCTGACTCTCAACCTTTAACAAATTTCATTTAAAAAAAAAAAAGAAAGAAAGAAAAGACAAAAACACTCTCACTCAATTAACCCTTAATACCAAAATCTGAAAAAAAAAAAAAAAGGAAAACTATCTCCCCTCTCCCAATAAATGTTTTTTAAGTTTTACTTTAAATGACCCAATGTGTTCAGCCTCCCTAATGCCAGCTGGTATATCATTCCAAATAGCCGGAGCTAAATACCTAATGCCGAAACCTGCACGTGTGGTGTCTCGGTACTCAACAATAAAATTATCCGCCTCTCTAGTCGCATACCTGTGGAGTGAACGATTTACGCGAAAAAAATCGGTAAAAACTGCTGTCAACTATGGCTCACTATGAGTTAGCCAAAGTAGGTAAATAAGGGCCTCTGAAAACATCTGAATAGGTATTTTGGATCTTCGTTCTACCATTTAGCCCAAAACTGAACATACCTCTACTGTACGTGTACCACAAGTTCAGATGTTTTATCCATTTTCATAAGCTAATTTTCTTGCTTTGCAGACGTGCAGTCTCCTCTACGGTAGTCGGAAGCTGACGGCTTCGGAAGCTCAACAGTGTGGCCTGGTGACAAGCGTTTTATGGCCTGACCAATTCTTAGAAGAATTAATACCCATGGTTCAGGCATTGGCAGGCCACGCATCTCAGGTATGTTTTAGTCAGGCAATCAATCAGTAATCTGTTTCCAAACCGAAACCACTCAGTGTCGTCTAAAACCGGAAAATATGAGCCCCCACAAATTCGGCAAATTCGTATTGCAGATCTTAAATTTATTTTAATAGAAAAAAATATTTAGAAAATATATACAGTTATTCATCTGTTAACATTTTGGTACAGAAAGCCTCGTACGCCAGTCCATCGTAGAGGACCTCATGTATTTGCTGTTTCTCTTGACTGTTCGGTAAACACATTTGACCTTCGGGGCAGAGACATCTGTAGTGCGATGAGAAAGTGTCGGCAGAGATGTACCCACAGAAGTTACCAGTCTTGCACTGAGTTAGCTGGAATGGAAAACACCGGTCGAAGGGCAATATTCAAATTCAGATTGTTTTACTTACGAAAACACCGCAAAGGCGGCAACACGGGCTTTGGGAATAATAATTTAGTAGCTTTAGCTTCAGCAGATTGTTTAGAAAATACTCCTTGAGCCCATACTGTGGGAAACATATATTCAAACAAACAACCCAGAAAATGGATATGTTAGCTACGATGCTTTGGCAGCGATATTTCGGCCCTTCTTGGCAAGGGTCCTCTTCAGGCTGTCGAACGGCAGGACTATGTTGGGGAAGGAATGAACCTGCAATTGCAGGCAGAGGCGTCACTACCGGGGGGGGGGGACGCCCCCCCCCCAATGTTATCGGCCAGTCGGTAAAAAATAGCCGAGTCGGCGCGGGACGCCGCGATTTGTAGTAAGAACAGTCGATTTTTTTCTTAGAAATGGTCGTTTTTTCTTAAAAACAATCAAAAGCAGTCGGTTTTTCGTAAAAAATAGTCGATTTTTCTTAAAAATAGTCGTTTTTTCTTAAAATCAGCCGACTTTTCGTCAACGCAGTCGTTTTTTTCTCAATAACAGTCGTTTTTATCCGCAAAAATAGTCGGTAAAAATGACCAGCCAGTCGGTAAATGGGCAACTCCATGAGATGGTCTACCGAAGGACAAATTTTCAAATAAATGCTAGTGGAACATATTCAGGTCTTTCTTATAGAGCACACCCTGGGCTTTAAGAATCTGTTTCAATTATTAAATTTGGAGCATCCTTTCTAATTTTTTGAGCTGTCCAAATCTTAAGCTGATCAATTTCAGGGATTGCAAGATTTTATGATCATTTTTGCTGCAATGAGAATCCATCTGGGAATAAGCCTAATCCTCTTAATTTACCATACTTAAAGAACCGCCATCCCTGAATGGAATGTAGTTCATTCGGAGTGGCTATCTTTGACGGATTGGATTCGATCAGTGCTGAAAGATAAGCTTTCTAATGTTACGTTTGTAACGAAAAAGTGGCATATTGTTTGTCCACAACTCAACCCAAGCAAGATAATAAAGTGCCAGTACGTTAGCAAATAGCAATTTTAGTGTTTATTCCAGTAAACAAGAAAAAAAAAATATAATTCCATACCTGGAGCCATTAAAAGACGTTACAAACGTAACAAAATTTGCGTTACTGACGTAACACCCCAATGTTACGTCAGTAACGTAGAAAATGTCTGCAAATCTGGCGAGGCTTTAATCTTAGTATCGATCATCTTGAGTAATATAAAATGCCCTGTATATGCAAATATTACATATCAGTTGATCGGAGAATGGGGGGGGGGGGCTTGGGGCCTATCAGTGAATTTCTTGGTCCGTCTGTCTGTCTGTCTGTGAACACGATAACTTTCGAAGGTAATGAGATATTTTGATGAAACTGGGTGGGAGGATCCTTTGGGTCAAGGGAAAGGTCGAGTTCGTAGATGGACTCTTTAGCCCTACATTTAGGGGTGGGAGAGGGGGTTCAAATTAAGGGACAAACAAAATATTTTAGACAGCTAATAGATAGTCAATTGAGGGGTAATAGAAGACATGGTGAACACGAATATGAAAACCATTTTCTCGCCGGAGAAATAGTTCGCCCGGAATCCGGCCAAAACCGGAAAGTTTTGTTAAAAGTAAAAGTTTTATTTGAAGTTGATTTAGATGTTCGATTTAGAGGTAAGAAGGCATGCTGAACACTTGTGTGAAAATCATTTTCTCGCCGGACAGGTAGTTCGCCCGGAATCCGGCCAAAGCCGAATTTTTTTTTTAAAGCAGTTCCGGAATTTTGTCGAAACCGGAAAATTGGCAGAAACAAGGCAGGATCGTTTCAATCGGCTTATAGGGGAAACACACATGCTGAATCCACATCTGAACTTGGACTTCTCAGATGATTAGCTATTTGGCCTTAATCTGTTTCTAAATTTTAAGAGTAAAAATCTTCAAGGAATCTGGCGAAGACTAGATCTGGCGGAGACAAAACCTAATTGTCTGGATCAAATATCAGATTTTTGGGATCCCATAAAAACCTTTGGTCTTGTTTATCCGAGACGAGACGTAGTAGAAAGGCTATCTCTCCCCCTGTCTGTCGGGACTGTCGGTGGTAGTAGCACCCGTGCTTCAAACAGTTATGTACATTTCACTTTTCTTTTACAAACAAAACCGTTTTGTTAAAGATTCGGGTGAGAATTCGTACGAGTTACGTTGGTAACGAAAATCTGTTACGTTTGTAACAGAAGAAAAAAAATTGTAGAAACGAAGCATGTTGCTCAATCGCTCCAAATTTCGGCCTCAACAGTCGTAAGACTGTTGATAACTGACGAAAAAAAAATCAGTTCGCTAGACCTTACAGATTCGCTGAAAACTAAGACTATGTGCACACTACCAAAAAGTCACTTCCGTTTTTTGTTACGTTGGAAACGCGGGGTTTTTGGAGCCGTGCGGGTAGACCGTTAAAAGGAAATTGCTGGAACACTGGACATAAGATACAAGAAGGCTTGAGCTTTGTTTTAGAGTAAAAACGAGTCCTCCAAGTTGAAAATCGGCGACGCTACAGCCTTTCAAAGCGTACAAAACGTTACGTAGGTAACGATGGAGTTGCCCAAATACCTTGCCCCCCCCCCCCCCAAACATTGTGGCTAGTAACGCCTCTGGTTGCAGGAGGGTCCTGGGCTCCCGGCTGAGGGGCATTTCTGTCGTTCAGTTCACTACTTATAAATATTGATATATTAGACTTCACTTCGTTTAAAACCTCTGCAAAAAAGGGCACGAACGAGTTCAGAAACCTTGTCCTGTAGCAGGAACTAGCTTATTTAGTTGCCTTGTCTTGCTATTTTGGGGGGCATCAGGGGGGAGCAAGGATTCGCTAATGGCTTTTTACCTAAGTTTAGTATTAGCCTAGTTCTCGTCTTCGGTTGAAGAGGCTCGGGATTCTCAACTCTTGACCGTACCCGATCATACGGCTGATAGCCGGAAAAAAACTCAGGTTAAAGCCAGGCTTCGTCTTCCAGATTACCAGACGTCCGGACCAGACCTTTACCAGATAACCCTTCCAGATTTTCATGATAATGATGACAGCTTATTTTGCTATTCTTCAACATTTCCTATATGTCCCCTTCGCATGTCAAATATCTCTTGCATCTCAGTCACAACTGTCAATCACTTTCCCTTTTCTTCCTACATTTGCATATTTGTTCTGGCAGACATTTTTGGTCTGGCTTCACCTTCCAGATCCGTCTCGACGAAAACGGCTGTCTGGGATCCGGAAGAAAAATCTGGAAGGTGAAACCTGGCTTTTACTTACATGCTCATAGGAATAGTTCTTATCGGTAGTTTGTTTGTCTCCATTTAGTCGGTCTGGACGCCAGAAGTACGTAGTGCCATCTGGCTTGCAGGTCAGGGTGACTTTGAAACCCGGGCTGGCAGTCTTCGCTGGTTGTTGTTCTGCCTTTTTAGTTCTGTTGGTTGTCTCCACACTCAGTGCCATGCTTCCGGCGTGACAATCTGGCAGGTTGGAAATGGCTTTGCAAAACTAAAAATATGACAATATTAGGGGTTCAAGGTTTTATTATTTACAACAAAACAAAATAACTAAATATCAGGAAGTTACCCGGCAGAGAGGGATTTCCTATTAATTAATAGGAAACATTTTACGAACAGAAGGTGTTTTCTGCGGCATATTTGTGGGTTTGGAACGGAAACAGAATTGTGTGCCAACTACTCGACCCATAAGTTGAAACTCGCGTAAACGCCGTTTTGTCGGTTTTTGTGGTAATTTCGAATGCCTGTAAATGTAAATAATTACAATTACAATTCGGTTTATTTGATCCATAAATATCTTTTACAAACAAAAATAGTGCTGGACATGTCATTAGATTTAAAAAGATCAATCAAGGATATATTTACAATTGTAACCTATGATTTATATATACAGTTCACGGTTTAAAATAAACCCGGCTTGCCCATTCTGTAACCAGAAGGATCCTCCTTTTTATGTATATCTGTTCGAAAAATTGCCCCTAAATAAATGCCCCTAACGTTTGCCCCTAAATTTGAATGTTCCGCCTAATTGGAGCCACGAACAGCGTGTACCACCCTACTTATCGTAGTTACGACGCATGACGTCATGAATTTTGGCTTCTTCGCGTCAAGGCTGGAACGCATTTTTCTATTTTCGATCAAAAATCATGCCAGGAGTTAATCCGACCAATCACGTTACAGAGATTCGTAGTTACCACGCTTACTACGCTCCCGAGCATGGTAAGCAAATAGTTACTATTTCGAGAAGGTTGGAACGGTCGGCGTAGTAACTTTTTACGAAGTTGGAACGAAAATAGTTAACCCTATTGTTAGAAGGGTGGAACACGCTCAAAATCAAACTTGAGCCATAGTGCGAGCCACAAAAACCTCGTTATTGTGGGCCACGCAAACAAAGGATGTGGGGGTGTCGTTTAGGATTGGGATCTTCAGTTTATCCCAACAGAGTTTATATCACCATCCCTCTGGTGGGGTGGGGGAGGGGTCGGGATTCAGTTACCTTTAGCTCTGCTCTGCTGTTCAAATGCACGAATGTCGATCCGACCGTCGGTGCAATTCCGTAAGGTGTTGGCTTTGTGTCGCATTCCATGGTTTTGTCTTGGCATCGGCATTGTCTGTAGACAACATGGGGGAACCAGAAACGTTGTTGAACGATACTACAGGCTACCATGCCGTCGTCGGATATGCAGTAAGGAAGGTCGCGTTCGCCCTTAGCCTAATTATGGAAAGAAATATCTGTAGAAAGGATTGACTGTATGTACTCAGGAAAGCATGAACATGATAAAACTTCGTTTAAAGGGGCCTCTACCCCCCCCCCCTTTCACAAAGGAAATATAATTTTATATTCCTTTTGTATTCTCTCCTTGTGCCGACAACCCTGTTCGTCGGTCAGATATAGATATAGTTAGAAGTTTTCTAATGCCATGTCCACGGCTCAGTTCACTTTAATAAGTCTACTGGTGATCTCAGAACTTTATGTTTGGTGATTCTGACTTGACGAACGACACAAATGTTTGTTGTTTTTATTTTTTTATTTTTGACGAAAAAAACAGTCCGGTTTGTCCGCCGCATGTTCTTTTGAATAAAGTAAAACCTATAACTGTTAAATCAAGAAAGTTTGGCAAACAGAAAATAGCTGACGGAATTGTCGGATAAGAAAACGGCCATTTTTTATTCCGGGCACTGGGAAATAGACAAGTAAGGACCGCCGATGGGTATAGGAACCTCCAAACTTATCCACATTGCGTATAGCCGTCTCTGTCCAAACCGAAGTCGCTTTATCTAACATCTAATCAACTACCAATACAAATTTTGCTTTTATCAAATTTTCCGGTTTGCGCCGGATTCCGGGCGAACTACTTGTCGGGTAAGAAAATGGTTTTCACCATCATATTCAGCATGTCTTCTTACCCCTAAATCAAACATCTAATCAACTTCAAATAAAACTTTTACTTTTAACAAACTTTCCGGTTTTGGCCGGATTCCGGGCGAACTACTTGTCCGGCGAGAAAATAACTTTCATATTCGGATTCAGCGTGTCTCCTTGCCCCTAATTCAAATATCTAAACAGCTTTCAAAAAATATTTTTTTTGCCCCTTAATTTGAAACCCCTCCCCCACCCTCAAATATAGGGCTACAGAGCCCATCTTCGAACTTGACTTGTACTTTGACCTGAATCCCACCAAGTTTCATCAAAATATCTCGATCCCTTCGAGAGTTATCGTGCTAACAGACGGACAGACGGACAATTTTGCGATGTCATAGGTATCCGTCACTAACGTTTTGGGATCCCAAAAACTTCTAGTCATCCAGTTCATCATCTGCATGGTCTTTTTCATGAATTTTTTAGGCCTAATTACAAGTCAAGTCTAAATTGTCGTCGTAAATGTTGATTTTTATTTGTGTTGTTTTTCCTGTTTTTCTTTTACTTCACTGTTGCCTTGTGCATATGGTGGGGCATATATGAAATATATTATATATTTATCGTCGGTACGGCACCATAGAGAATGGAACCGGCGGTACTAAAAGACAAAAAGAAAAAATTGTCGAAAACCGTAACTTACGAAAGATGGATAGACTATTAACGGCTCTATCTTTGTTTCCTTTTTCTCCGATTCCGCTTGATCTACTTGATCCTGTCCATAGTTTTCTAAAATGAATATAAATAAAAGTACGAACGAGAGTGCGTGCATGGTGGATGCGAACTGACAATCTTTCTCCGAGGCAGGAAACTGGATTTATTTTCGGACGAGAGTTTCTTACGGAGAGGTGCCGTCTATTACTCCTTATTAGTATCAGTCAATATAAGGTTTGACCGCAAACAAATTGCAACAGAAATGATTTTTACACCATCTTGTAGAGAAAAAAAAACTGTACAACATATCAAAAGTTGAGAAACCTAGCGGGGTGCAAAATTCGTGTTTTTTAGCGTTTTATATTTTATTTATTATTTTTCAGTTGATATTTTCGATTTTCTTATAGCTTTGTGTTTTCTTCATCGGAAAAATGTTTTCTGATGTAGTTTTATGTGCTGAACTCGAATATCACATCAGATTAAGGATACGGTCAACCGGAAGTGTTTCATATTCATCACTATTCAAGAAATACATATTTCTATTACATTATCCCGTTGTTCGCACTAAGGACCGAATTCAGACAGAAATGAATGTGTTGAATGGCTAATTAATAAATGTGCTGTATTTATTATTAGTGATTACAAATCATTTAATTATTCTATATTTAGTTGACTTCATTAATTTTAAAGTCATTATTTGTCCCTCTCACTATTTTTAGATACATGAGAAGGCAGATACTGTGGTAGGCTATAACTTGATGGCGAATTTTAATTGCGATATAAGTAGGCTAATGCATCTGTTTTCATGTAGGGTAGTTTTCATGTAGGGTAGTTTTCGACTCTCAAGACAAAACGTGTTGTGTTTTATTGGCTACTCAACCCTATGTGTGGGGTGAGTCAAGCTTAGCCTGAACAGGTATCGCAGTTATCCAAGGATATAAATCAATATAATACCAAGTTTTACCGGTAGCAGCAATTATTAATCGTTATATCGTACAATTAAACCTGTAATAGGTATCTATATATATTATAGCCTACATATATGCAATTATTAAAATAGTTAAATCCGTCCTCGTTCGGTGTTTGCTGATATTCTCGTCGGGCCATGTTACCCTGCGGTATCTCTTCTAGCGACTACTTTCAGCCTACGGTTGCCTGTAGCAAGTAGGTTCAGAAACTTACGGACGTCTTTTGAGACATACTTTATTAGGGAACTTCAAGATGGCTGTTTCCACTGGCGGGATCAGTCGCACATATATACCCATAATCTATGGTCCAGCCTTTTCGTGCTCTGCCAGATTTGTGAAAAAAAATTGTTTTGTAGAAGTAGTATGAAAGCTGCATCCATCTTAGTATCAGCTTCCCTTTCGATCCTGCAATTAAGGGCCTCTAGTTGTTTCAAGCTCTAAGTAGCTGAGTCCTGGGACTCCTGGGTGACTTGGTCCCTTGACAGGAATATATGCGGTGTTTCTGATTATTACGCTCTTAATGAGCTTTTTCATGTTGGCTAAAGTTCAAATATTATTTTCACATCGTTCATAGTCTTAAAGGGCTCAAGATCCTTCTTAGGGAGAGGTCGTGGGTTGTCCTGGAATTTAGTCGTTACGGAGATTAGCCATTTGGGGCTTCATGGTGACTGGTTGGCGATGTTGGTTAGGGTCGGTGTCCGTCTTTGCTTTCTGCAGGGCTCTGCGCCATCGGTTTCCATTCGTTGGTGAGTCTGGACGGTACTTGCTGGTACTGTGCGGTCTCTCCGCGGGGAATTTTTTGGAGCTGAAACAGATTCCCCCATGTTGCCCACTTGCCCCGTCTACCTCGGTACCTCCCAGTCAGCTCTTGCTTCTCCGTCTTTGATCCGTAGTATGTCAGTATCCTCTTAGCTACATCAGAACATTTTTTTCCTTGGTCCGAGACGGCTGATGGTTTTGCTAACCTGCCTGTCGTCTAGGGATTCTAAGGGTAGGATTCTAGGCTTGAGCCGCTCCATCGAAAATGTTTGCCTGGAGCGTTGACGTCTCTCGACTCCAACGAGACCAATTATAAGGAGGGTTTTCGCGAGCTGCAAAGAAAAGCTGGAATCACTTTCCAAAGGTTTTCGCGCTGCTTGGAAACCAAAGCAGTTTTCTCGGATAGTGATTCCAGAAAGTTAGTGATAGCTCCACGGGAAATTGAATGCTCGGGCGGGAATTTTAAAACTGTTGAAATCCAGAATTCAACGATTTCCCGGCGATTTCAGCTTTCCATGCGTTTTTGCAAACGGTCCAGCGGGACCGTTGTGATTCCGTCTCACCTTCTAGGTCCCCAGCGGGACCGAGTGATTCCGGAATCGCTTTCCCAGTGTTTTCGAGATGCGCTTCGCTTGCCGGAAGGTGATTCCGGAATCTCGCGAAAACCCTCTGATAGCACTCTAGATGATGTGTAAGTAAAGTGGCGGAACAAAATGTGCATATCCTTGCACTGGACTGGAAGGGTTAGGCCTAAACCTGCTCGGCCTTTTACCAATTTGATTTTTGTTACCTGTGAATCAAGTTTTATTAACTGAGAGGTGATGAACAGGACAATTTGAAGAATTCTACTTGACATGGTATTTTCCAAACGATAAATAATAAGACTTCCAAGGAAATTTCTTGTATGGTTATGAATACGAAACATTTTAAAGTTGAACATACCTTGAATCTGAGGCGACATTTATATTCACCGCTAAAAATTACCTTCAAAACATGTATCCTATGAAGCAAACGGTAAACTGTTAGAAAATTGAAAATACCAGCTGGAAAAGAAAAAGAGAAAACGCTATAAAACACGAGCTTTTACTTGAGATAGGTTTCCAGCTTTAGACAAGTCGAACAGTTTCATTTTCTCTACACGACGGTTTAGTCATTTCTGTTGCGATTTGTCTGCGGTAAAACGACTGTGCTATAGTAGAATCACGGATTTATTGGATGGTGATGAATGTGAAACATTTTCGGTTGACTGTATCTTAAATCTGATGGGATATTCGAGTTCAGCACATAAAACTACACAAGAAACATGTTCTCATGAAGTAAATACTAAGCCTTAACAAAATAGAAAATTTCAGCTGAAAAACAAAAAATAACATTTAAAACGCTAAAAAACACAAATTTTGCACCCCGGTAGGTTTCTCAACTTTTGATATGTTGTACAGTTTTTTTTTCTCTACAAGATGGTGTAAAAATCATTTCTGTTGCAATTTGTTTGCGGTCGAGTCATATTTGACGCTAGATTGACTGTACTATATCCAAGCTAATTGATTCGCGCAGAAAGTATACTGAAGTATCTTTACAGCCTTAGAAAACCATGAATTTTTGTGTTTTCTGTACACGAGGTTGTTTCTTGTATAAAAAAAAATAGTTTAGATTTTGCTCCAGTTCTGATTTTCTGATCAATCTGACAATGTGTGACTTGTAAATAAGAACTACAAGCTCCTGTGGCACTTGGAAGATTGTGCAAGAGTGAGGATGTCACAAAATTTCCGCTCTCCCGCTTTTGACCTATGAATGAAACATCTAGGGCATCTGATCCTACCACAAAGAACAAATAATCTGATTGAAGCTCCGTCTCCTAGTCCTATCTCTGTAATACGACCACGCGGAGTCGAATATTTCCCCATTCCCTGCCTGATGCAAAGTACAAACGAGCGGAGGTTAGGAGCTACGCGGAACATCACGTTTCGTTACCTCTACAAATAGCTATATCGATCTGAAGCCGCGTAGGAGAAACTTTCAAAGTAAAAGTCGATTGGTTCTCTGGACGCGCACCAGAGCGGGTCATCGTGCCTCCTGCGTCCTGCACTTATTAATCTGATGTGAGCTACGGCGAAGACGGAAGTAGACGGGTATCAACTCAAAGCTAGAGCAAGTACCTCTACCTCAGCACAGGTCGTGATATCCATATTCGCTGCGTGGGACTAAAGCCGGAGTTTCTATCAGATTATTTGTTCTTGCTACCACCCATCAAGTTTCACTCTATTCGGATCACCCATTCGCAAGTTAGACATGTCATAACAGTTTCGTTTTTGATCTGAATTCTCAGTTCTCGCTTCTCAATTCCCGTACAAATTACTTTCTTGCTGTTCTCGCTTCTCCATTCTCGCTTTTCACAAAAACACTAATTTGGCCACCCGTTAAAACCTGCTTTACGGGTTGAACATCCACCCTGTGTTGACCAATCAGGAAGGAGAATGAAGAACGAGAATGAAGAACTGCAGAATCGCGAAGCTTTCCCCGTTCTCGATTCTAACGAAAACGCAGAAAAGAAGAGAACAGGCTTCATCTCAATAGTCATAAAACGCGAAATAGAAGACTTGAGAGAAGAATCGGGAGGAGAGTTAAGATAAAAAAACGCAACTAGTTTCGGGAATTCCCCTCCTCCACACGGATGGTCGGAACATACAAAAAAAATTCCTTGACCATTGGATCAGGTCCTAAAAATGCGGACCAAGTTTCAAGTGCCCGAATTGGCAAAAGTTGGACAGACACCTCACTAATAACAAATACACAAATAATAATACACGGTTCATTACTTTCTATGTGCATTATGCTCCCAACGGGTGTTCGTGTTTCATTCTATTGATGCGTAAAACCGGTTATCTGAATTTTGAGTTTTTGCTAGAAGTCAGAGTGTAGTTTTACAGTATTCAAATAGTTTTGAATATTGGAACATAGACAGTAAATAGTGCGAGGAGGCTTTAAAAAATCCCACTCATTCTAGTTTCGCAAGATAATGAGAGAAAGTGAATAAACTGTATTTTTAGGGGATGGAATCAACCAAGGCTTTACTTCGACAGCAGATTCGTTCTAAGCTAGCGGCAACGCTGGAAAACGAATCCACTCTTCTAGTTCAGCACTGGTCATCACAGGAAGGACAAAGGCTGATCAAACAGTACCTGAATAGTGATGAAGTGATCTTTCAATAGGCTAAAAGCCTACAGGGAAGTGGCTGAACATAGCCACGAAAGTGTGTCTTGTGTGTGACTCGTAATCTGAAGTCGCCAGCATCTTCGAGGAAGAAAAAACGAGATGCACTGTTCCAATGTTCGAAGCGTTTGCTTCTTTATGGAGGCGTGGCGTGACTGTTTATTGTTCCTTTACTTTATCAAGGCTTGAAACTCTGTAAGGACAGTCGGAGTCCCCAAAATTCGTCGTCTAATCATAAGCAATAAAGCCTCCTTCGCGTATCGGCAAGATCCGATAAATTTGGGCTTGGCGAGGGTGTCAGAAAAAGTTGGGAGACGCGAAAATTTATTTTTATATTTGGACGTAGCTTAGTGCGGGTCTCGTCAGAAAAAAATTGGGTGACGAGAAAGGACGATTTTCTTTCGTGGGTGTTCGGGATCGAAATGAGAAAGTCGAAGAAAAGTTCCTGGGTAAAAGGCATGGTGCCCAAGCCAGACAGCTGGAAAACTGAATGACCAGATAGATACTTTATTACGAAACGTCAGGCGCATTGCTTACATCATTGTAAGACAATGGTCAGGAAACAAAACACTAAAAAGTTAAAACATTATAGCGAATACATTCGTCTGTAGAGAACATTCGCTGTAGAGAACGTCTTCTAATCATGAGCAATAAAGCCTCCTTCGCATCTTATCAAGTTCCGGTAAATTGGGGCGTGGCTAAGTGTGGATCTTGCTAATTGCGTCAGTCAAAAATTGAGCGACGTGAAGATGAATTTCTTTGACGATCTTTTTTCTCTGGTAGCTTAATCGAAAATCTTTCGAATGTGAATAAGCATAAAGTAGAAGTCGAACATAAGGGTAAACGCTATGATCTGGGGTGAACGAGGTGGAAAACCCTAATAGCCACTTTCTTTTAGTCCATTGTTAACTCCTGTCCTGATAATGGCCATCTTCAGTGGTCAAGAAGAATCTTGAATGTTCGACGTCTTGGTCTCTTAATCTGTAAATACATTATTAGTAGGACCATTGTTGCTCCAGTTTTTGCTGGCGATACTTTTTCTCTTTTTCAAGGATCTCACTGAAGGAGATAACGAAAATTGCTAGCTATCAATTAACGCTTTGAGAAATGTTCAAAAACTGGGCTGAGGCATAGGCTACCAATTTATAACAAAGAGAGTAGAACTGTATTCTTAGCAAAGAAAAAAGTTTTGATCTGGTGTGTTCCCATCGTTTCTCATCGAACGAATCGCAAAAACTAAAATATACATGCACTATTCTGGTTTATGGTGGTTTTGGTGGGTTGGCAGTGTCTATTCTAGAAACTAGGTTCAAGCTCCATCGGAGGAACGGCAAACAACCAAAAACTAAAATATACATGCACATCGGTGGGTTGGCTTATCATTGGTTTATTGTATTGGGTTTGTTGTGATTTACGAAGTGAATATCGATTAATCTATGATGAACATTTTTGTTCGGGTAGGAATTTTTCCAGTTGCATGAAGGGCCAATGTAGATATCGTGGGTGCCTTGTAATTTCTCGGATGTTTTATGTCTAATGGTTCCAACAAATGAAGATTAGTTAATTTAGATCATGAATTGTTGATTAAGTGCCTTGTAATTTTTCTGACGTTCAGCGATTATAATAAAGGAATATTGTGTATTGTTAAGTTACGGACAAATTTCTCATTTTTGCGTCCTCCGTGTAATGTAACTACTCTATACACAAACTGTCAAAAATTAGCCGAACTGATTTCTGAGAACAAAAAAGAATAAAAAATACTGAAAATGAATTAAAAATATAAAGATAACAAAAACAAGAGCTGCAAGCTCATATGGCACTTGCAAGCTTTTTAGCTTGTATTCAAGTTATCGTAGTAGGATGTGAATGGATAGTAGCTTTGTCAGTGTGATGGGTTGTTTGGTACTACAGTTCGCGTTCAAAAGAAATGGTCACTTAGTTATATTTGCTGTTGTATAATATATTTGAACAATTTGTTTTAAATATTTTGACATCTTTTGGAAAAATCAGCGAAATTTTCAAGCACTTCCTTTTCGACGGTGACGCTCGGGAAGTTCCGATCGCTCCATTCTAACCGTGTCACATGATTTTCGGTTCCTCCGTCCGACCCCCCCCCCACATTCATCGGATCCGGTCTCGACTTGAAATGGTATATCTGAGACATGAGGTCTTTCCAAATACCAAGGTTTATTAAGATTCAATCACCCGTTCGAAAATTATGAATGTCCATAAAATTCCAGATTCCGGCTCCCCTCCCTCCCCCCACTATGGTCGGATCGGGCAAGTGATTATTTCCAAGTTAATTTGGCCGAGTCCATTATACACCTGCCAAGTTTCATCGTCCTAGAACATCTGGAAGTAACTTAACTCCGTAACACCGGAATTCCGGAACCCCACTGCAACTCCCCCCGTAGTGCACGAATCCAGTCCGGTTCTGTCAATGATGAACCTTGGGATTCTTTTTGTTCCTCCCACCAAGTTTCATCCCGATCGCTCCACTGTAAGCGTGTCACATGATTTCCGGTTCCCCCCTCCGACCCCCCCCCCCCCCCATATTCATAGGATTCGGTCCGGACTCGAATCGGGACATCTGACCCATGAGGTCTTTCCAAATATCAAGTTTCATTAAGATCCGATCACCCGTTCGAAAATTATGCATGTCACTAAATTCCGGATTCCGTCTCCCCTCCCTCCCCCCACGATGGTCGGATCGGGCAAGTGATTATTTCCAAGTTATAGAAAATCATCTGTAATCAGAACTCTTGAAGCAAAAAAGATTATCATCAGGAACACGAAAATGTATATTTTGCTCAAAAGTATTGTTTGTACTTTAAGGAATTTAGTTGTAAGCAAAACCCTTGAGGCAAAAATGATCAAGGGCTCAAAGGGATCACGAAAATGTATATTTTGCTTAAAAGTATTTTTTTGTACTTTGCGGTTAGCATTTGTACTTTAAGGAATGGCCGGATCTGGGAACTAACTATTTCTAAGCCAATCATGTCAAGTCTTTAATTTTCAAGCCAAGTTTCATCGTCCTAGCATGTCTGGAAGTACCTTAACTTGGGATCACCTGAATTCCGGACCCCCCCCCCCCCTCTAACTCCCCCACAATGCCCGAATCCGATCCGGTTCTGTCCCTGACCTATACATAGGGCTTGTGCTTGTTCTTCCCACCAAGTTTCATTCCGATCGCTCCACTCCAAGCATGTCACAAGGTTTCCGGATCCCCCTCCGACCCCCCCCCCCCCCCCCCCCCCCCCCAGCTTCATCGGATCCGGTCCGTACTTGAAATGGGACATCCGAGATATGTTGTCTTTCTACATATCAAGTTTCATTATGATCCGATCACCCGTTCGGAAGTTATACCCGGAAAAATTCTTTGACTGTGTAGTTGTATGGTAGTTGTGCGAAAAAGTTGTATGGAATAATATGTAGTAGTATGGAATTGTTTGATTAGTGATATGTAGTAGTATGGAATGCTTTGATGAACATGCCTCCGACTGCGTTAATCTTATAATAGCATCCAGTTTGCTAGTAGTAGCATGTAGTAGCAACAGTTACTACTGCATGCTACTTTTTCATACTACTCCATACGACTAATTCTCGGAAATTTTTCATCGGGTACATACCTCAAGATTCCGGATTCCCCCTCCCTCCACCCCCCACGATGGTCGGATCGGGAAGCTGCCTACTTCCAGGTTAATCTGGTCGCGTCCCTGATTTACCTGCCGAGTTTCATTGTCCTAGCCCACCTGGAAGTAACTTAACTCCGTATCACCGGAATTCTGGAACCCCACTCCAACTCCCCCCACAGTGCACGAATCCGGTCCGGTTCTGTCAATGATGTATCTAGGGGTTGTGCTTGTTCCTCCCACCAAGTTTCATCCCGATCGCTCCACTCTAAGCGTTTAACATGATTTCCGGTTCCCCCCTCCCAGTCCCCCCCACATACATCGGATTCGGTCCGGACTAGATATGGGACATCTGAAGCATGACGTCTTTCCAAATATCAAGTTTCATTAAGATCTGATCACCCGTTCGGAAATCATGCATGCCACTAAATTCCGGATTCCGGCTCCCCTCCCTCCCCCCACGATGGTCGGATCGGGAAAGTGACTATTTCCAACTTAATCATTTGGGGTCTCTGATATGCCTGCCAAGTTTCATCATCCTAGCTTATGTGGAAGTGCCCGAACTAGCAAAACCCGGACCGACCGACAGACCGACCGACGGAAGGACAGAAATTGCGATGGCCGAAGGGCAAGTGCCATAAAAACTAGTTTAAAAAAGAGAACGTAAAAGCCCACAGTTACAAGGGGTTTCATTATGCATACAATTATTCACATCCTCCATTAAACCACCTTGTTTTATAAGCCTACTAAGGCTACTATATCAGCCAGGTTGGAATTTGGGGTGGGCTGGGTTTTGTTTAAAGCTAGCAGGTTTTTTTGTTGGAATAAATGCATTTATTCACAGGGTCCAGTACAATGTCCCTGCAGTCAACTAAACTAAAAGACACATCTCCTTCGGCACACCTGATTTTTAATTTAAAATAAAAAATACAAAACTAACACAACTTATCGATAGTACTGCTGTTGGCCAGGCCACGGCTGGCCTCCCTGCGGTCGGAAAGCCGGGTTTTGTTCGAAGCCAGTCGGGGGCTGTCCTTGGTAGCCAGGGGGGTATCTCGGACCTTGCTGCCCAGGGTAAAAGGGGCCTGGTGGATGTGGCCTAGTCAGAAGAATAGTTTATTATTAAACTAAACATCCCACACCAAGGGAGTATTTCCCTGGGGATATTCGGGGTGTCGAAGGGAATCGCGAGAATAGACGGAATCACTTCCTGGTGGCTCCCCTAACAGAAACGGGGAAAACCGCCGTATTCACTGTGTTCAAAAATTGGCAGATCTACGTCCCTTGCTAGACCTATTCATGGGACGCAATTAGTCTGTGAAGGCTTTGGTCCACTTTTTTTTCACATTTGTTTATTTCGATGTTTTTAACTTAATTGTACTACTGATCGACTCTACGTCTGATCGTTCTAATGCTAAGGCACCCTAATGGCACTGCGCTGATTTTGGCATTTGCCGTGTTGGGCTCTTTTCTATGCGGATTAGGCTCCGGTTTATTGCTTCTGAGCAGCTCATTGGTCAGAATTACCGGTATTGCAAGTCTGTCCCATTTCACATCATTACCAAGGGACCGAGCGAGGCTGAAAAAAGACGGGTATTATTTCAAAACACTGAGTATAATACCGGTTATGCAAGTTTTTTTGTGTTTGTCAAACCTGTCCTGGGTTTGTAATCTCTGCGAAGCCCATTGGGGTTTCAAGGTGCTTGGGTGCAAGGTGCAAGGTGCTTTAAACTCGACAGAAATAGTAAAATGTCGGAGAAGGTTGTCAGCTAATCAAACTTCGTTCCTCCACGCTGGCAACCCTGTTCTGGCAGAAATGCAATTCAAAAAATCAACAAAACAACACAATTGTTGCATTTTTGCAGATACCATGGTATCTGTTGCCACGGTAACTGGATCTGCAATTAGTCGTTTTGCAATTACCGTGGTATCTGATACTACGCTTACTCTGCAAAAACGACAATTTCCAGATTTGCGCTTTCAGAAATCATCCAAAAAGAAATTCTGATATCAAGAGTGACAAACTTCTTTCCAACCAATTTGACAAACGAAAAAAATAATACTCTTGTGTTAGTAATGAAGAAAGTGAGATGAATTTTTCAGATACCACGATCAGTTACCACGGTCGGGACCGTAGTATCTTAATATCAGATACCAAGGGATACCACGGTAACTGCAGAAACGCCTTTCGACCGTGGTATCAGATACCACGGTATGTGGTATCAGATACCACGGTAACTGCGAAAACGACTTGGACCGTGGTATCAGCTACCATGGTATCTGCAAAAACGCAACTATTATCAGTTTCTGCCTCTGAAAACCGCCACTTGCCTTGTACGCTCACTAGACAGCAGACCAAGAATTGAGACGACTTACCTAAAATGCCCTGCTTGGTTTGGTGGTCCTTGGCCTTGCGGGTAGGGGTATCCTGCTGGTGGCTGGTTTGGTGGGTAGCCTTGCGGGAAGCGGAGTGGAGGTGTACCCAAAGCTGGTGGCGGGTTTTCCTGTATAGGCACAGTTACCAGATTCGGGTTGCTGGTTGTAAGCACCGGGATTTGGTTGATGGGAGGAGGGCCTTGCCGAGCAGATGGTTGTGGTGATCCCTAAAATAAACAAATTAAGAATCAGAGTTGGCAGCAACTCATTTTCAAATCTCACTAAAACATGTTTCTCTAAAATTGTCAAGAAATTTTTCTAATGATCTTCATAAAAAACATTTTTTGTCAGTATTTCTTGGGTATCGCACGTCTGTGTGGGCCTCAGCATTTTTTTCGATTTTTTTTTTTAAGAATTCATTTGCTTGAAAATAAAATTATTTGCAAAGTAAGTAAATCGATACGTCCGTTGAGACCAGGAGGACTTTTTTCAAAAACATGCGACGAACAAAGCCGATTATTGGATTTAATGGTTTTACAGTAACCAAATAGAAATATCAGTATGTAGAACTGACAAATATAAACATGGGTTACACTGTGGAACCGGCATTACACAGCTTGGTAAATGCAGGCAAAAATGTGAAAGGGAGGAGTTATGGCACCGGCTCTGTTTCGGGCCTAATCGGCCTTATGGTGCATTTACATGCTGCGTAAATCCGAGCGTATTTTGAAAAACGTCCGTATTTGACGCACGTATTTGGGCTTGAAAAGATCTCTAGCAATACCGACGTATTTGAGAAATCGGTCCGTTTTATATACAAATACGTCCGTATTGCTAGAAACCTTTTCTAGCTCAAATACGTGCGTAAAATACGCTCGGATTTAACGCAGCGTGTAAATGTACCGTTACCCGTGCCGACTCACGTTGGGGTGGGGGGATTCCTGAGGGTTAAAACGACGAAAAAACTTTCCAAAATAAAATAAGAGTTCTGACCAATCCGAGAAAGTTCAAAACCAAGTGGGATCATATAAGAGATAGGAATAAGGCGTGTCCGAGGTCTCAGAAAATATAGGCTACTGAAAAGTATTCCTTCAGCCCAAGCTGACCGGGTAACATTTTTAAACAAAGGCTCAAAACAGAAAATTAGCAGGTTCACTTCTTCCACCAATGAGGATCCTTGCTAAGAAGGGGCGAAATATCACTGGCTAATAACATCGTAGCTGCTTTTTTTCGTTTTGAGGCATTGTTACTGAATACACATCTATAGCTATTGAAATAGTTTTACGAACCTGTGGCGCCCTACGAAGGTCATGCTGCATCCTTGGATCCATATGCTGGCGCGCCTCTCCACCAGGGCGCCCTTCCTGTGCTGAGCGCCCATCTCGCCCTTCATGAACAGGACGCCCCTCGGCGCGTCCCTCGACACGACCTTCATGCGCAGAACGCCCCTCGACACGTCCATCATGCGCGGTGCGCCCCTCGACGCGCCCTTCATGCGCGGTGCGCCCCTCGCCACGACCATCATGCGCGGTGCGCCCCTCGCCACGACCATCATGGCGCTGCAAATCCGGCGCATTCACAATCCGTTGTTGTTGGAGGTAAAGCTCCTTCATGGTAGCCATGTCCTTGGCATTGGAGGGGGTAAAGGGGGTCTGAGGGGTGATGGGAGTAGGGGTGGACTGTGATTTTAGGTGGCGGTGATTCATGTGAGCCTGAAATAGCCAAAAGAGTGAGTAACCGCACAAGATAAAGAGTTAAAAAACGACCATTTTTGACTCCATCCCGAGTGCAACATTTTTCAAAACCTGTTCTTGACACACCTACCTATAGAGAGAATGCACCCTACCCGAAGAAAACGGACGGGAGAATAACAAAAAAATTTAACATTAGGAAGCATAGGACTTTCGACTTTGAGACTGAATTACCGGCCTTGTGTAGCTGCTGTGAGTCAGAGAGTTGTTGTAATTGTTATCTGGCTTCTTCTTGTTGGAATAATACAACTTTTGCAAATTAATGTTCTTTTTTATGAGAGTTTGAAGGCTTCAAAGTTTGTAAGCAAAGAGGAAGTCGCGTCCTATTGGTCGGCTATGACGCGTTCCTTGACATGCGCGTCACAACTGACCAATATTACGCGAGCCTCTGTCTTTGTTGACAAACTTTGAAGCCTTCAAACTCTCATAAAAAAGAACGTTAATTTGCGAAAGTTGTATTATTCCAACAAGAAGAAGCCAGATAACAATTACAACAACTCTCTGACTCACAGCAGCTATACAAGACCGGTAGTTTAGTCTCAAAGTTGAAAGTCCTATACCTCGTAATGTTAATTTTCTTTGTTATGATCCCGACGATGACGGTGTAGAAATATCCGTTTTCTTCGGGTAGGGTGAAATCTCTCTATACAAACGATTTCATATCAGTTTCTGAGTTAAAAAGGAAAAGCAGCGATTATCACTAACACAAGTTATCTCTCATGGTTATCGTTGTTTTTTTTATGGAAGGGGAGGCATTGGCATCAAGGGCAAGGTCATTCGTAAACTCTACAAAGTGATCGTCAGAACTTAGATTGAGTCTGGAGCTGTTACTGCATCCTCTCACTCCCAGCCCCATATTGCTGACCTACTCTTTTGGCGACACGCATCGTGACTGCCGACGAACCTATACCTATCATTTCGTACTCGGCCCCGGCAAAAGGTGCGCTCACCATTAATTTAGGTTATATACCAACTATTTTCAGTTTTCCTTTTTTTGTGGGCTGAGGAGGGGGGCTTTCTGGATATCGGCATCAACGGCAAGGCTGTTCGTAAACTCTACATAGCGACTGTCATACCTCACACTGAGTTTTAAGCTATTGCCTCCCCTAACTTGGACGTTTATTAAAGCTCTCAGGCCACGAACAATAGTTGCGTTTTTGCAAATCGTACCTAGCCCTGGATTCTAATTCGAATCCTTTCATGATTGGATTCGCCCGTCTCTGAGTGTCATTAACACTTAATAATGCTCCTAAACTCTGCTACACATATTTGCTTCTTAAACAATTGGTATTCAAGGTTTTAGAACATTATTTGAGCTGATATTACATCCCCTCACGTCACGCGTTTCTCCGCGATCCAACAAAGCGGTTGTGACTCGAAAACGGTGTTTCCGCGATCGTTTATGTGGCCCACAAGCCGGTTTCTAGTACCAACAAGGTTTGTGTGGCTCGTATTGTGGCTAAAATTGAACAAACAGCTGTCGAGGTGATTTTCGATTTTGTGGCTCAAAATTAGGCGGCTCAAAACATCGCCAAATTACAGTCCATTTTATAAAAGAGCTTCGTCAAGCAGACAGACATCAACTGAGCACCCGTCTAGTACAGAATGCCAAAGGCGTAAGGGGCTTCGTGCCCATCTAATCAAATCAAATCAAGTTTATTTCTTTGCCATAAATATCCAGAAGAAAGAATAGCACTGGCACGTCAAAAATAAAAACACTTGAGGTAAACAGTTGAAGTAGATAAAAACATTGATATTACTAAGGATGTGTGCCCTCTTTAAGGGTTGTGTGCCCATCTGATATTTCCAAGACTGTGTTGCCTCTGGAAAAGTTGTTTACCAATCTGATATTTCCAAGGCTGTGTGGCCTCTGGAAGAGCTGTTTGCCCATCGGATATTTTCATGTCTGTGTGACCTCTGGAAAGGTTGTGTGCCCATCTGATATTTCTAAGGCTCTGTTGTGTGACTATCTGATGATTCCGAGACTGTGTGGTCTCTGGAAAAGTTGCCTGATGTTTCGGGCATCTGAAATTACCACAAAAAGACCAGACGAAACGGGCGTTTCGCGAATTTCAATTTGTGGGTCGATCGTGTAGCACACTCTTCCGTTTCCGTCAGAAACGCTCAGAAATGTTAAAAATTATTTGGTATCATGATTGAGATTCGGTATAATTTTCAGGAGTCGGTAGTTACCACGAATCCCGACTTTTATTCCAGTTTCGACGAAATTATACCGAAAACTGTCTTTAGAGATCGACTTTTTTTTCTCTTATTCATGTTTCTGCTGATGAGCTGTTTGGCCGTGGGTGCCTTGAAAGAACATTTCGAGTTCGTTTATTAGATTGGTACATCCAAATTCAGCCATCACTTTTCTATGCCTTACCTGCAAGTCCCTTCCAGAAAGGTAAGTCCGCCTGCAGCCGTCTTGCCCGTATTTCGACCCTCCATGGGTGCACATAAAGACATTTCCCACAAGAGCTTGCTCCACTCGGTTGACTCCATCCTTGCAACGCATGCATACTTTGTCCTCTTCTCTTCCACAGGTTAAGCAAAACACATGACGACAAGGAATCTAAAAGAAATATATGACTACCTACTAAAAGGTTCAACCTACCCTGGAAGAGAGACGAACCCGCCTTAGCATCGATTTAGGTATTAAAACCTTCTCTGTTCCCCGACTACGTAATATTCTCCCTCCCCCATTCTCCTATACGTATTAGACCCCAGCGAGAGAAATCCCAGAAAATCCCCAAATTAGCACCTGTGGCCCCTCTTCATGAAAGATACAAAAGGAGTTTTGTGCCAGCATTGTTTTGAACAATAACCGATAAGTTAGTATTTTTTTAGTGTTTTTTTCTTTTGTGACAAGAATATAGAGTGTTATTTCATCATTTTTTTATGACAAGGTCAAATTTTGCGGAAACGCTGTGACAACTGCTTTTGGAAAACAAAGTTCTATTCTATTCTATAAGAGCCGTAATTTTAGTTTGGTGTTACGTTGGTCCGTCCGTGGCCGAATGGCTTGGCGCGCCGAACTCCCAAGCGAAGGGTCGCTGGTTCAAGTGTCGGTGGTGCCAACCGTTTGGTTTAGGGCGACGGTTTAGTGGCGTTTCCCCGTAAAGTAAGCCAAAAGTCCACCCAGCTTCAAATGGGTATATGGAGAAATCTAGGGAAAAGCACGGGAAGCGTCGGATGACTTGCCCCCAACCACGCATTGCACTCCTGGCCGAGGGCGGAGTATCAGGAGATCGGCACCACGCGAACCTTAACTGGCATGCATGTGAAAGTTTCTGTTACACGTCACGTGTTGGACTTTTCGGGCGGGATTTGGACCCGCGCCGTTTCCCGAGGACTCCTTTTGAACTCCGCGACTCCGCGTTTTTGTTTGTCCCGGGGACTCAGGACAAGAGTATTCTCGCGAGTCCCCACGAACGGGGAATGCTCCGCTTATCATCACCATCATCAAAAAAGGACTCCGGTGGGAAATCGATTTCGGTTTTCTTGTTTTCTGAAAAGCAGATGTTAGAGATGGTTAATAAGAATTTGTGAGATCAATATTGCGTTTGGTTATCGTTTGAAACTGATTTTGAGAAAAAAGCATATTGTCCATTGAGGTTAAGATTTTTTGTTTTTACGTAATAACAACGCACAACGTTGTGTGAAAACAACTGGAATAAGCAAAAACATAACTAAAATGGATCCAGACTAGTTCCATCACCTGAATAAATATTTTCGAATAAAATCCATTCTGGACATTCCCCGTGTTCTCGTTGGTTTCCGTGCGCGGAGTCCGCGTGGAGTGACTCCATCTATTCTCCCCGCTCGCAGAATACGTCTTAGGCAACCGACCCTAGGCAACCCTAGGCAACTACTTCGGCTTGGACGCTCTTCAGGCGGGATTTGAACCAGCGACTTTCGCCATTCATTGCCGACGCTCGTAACCACTAGGCAACCGAGGGGACGTGAACACAGTTGGCAAACCACCAAAATCAGATGGAGGCGGGCTACAGGAACAGTGATCCCACTCGAGTGGTGACGCTCTAAAGAGTCGTCAGAGGGTCGGCAACTGAAGCCGAAGGTGGGGGGTTCAACCCAAGGAGCATTTTAGTCTTCAGTGTTCACTAATCACAATGTCATCGCCTCAATTTTTTAAGGAAACATTTTTATTTTAGGTGGTACCTAAATATGTTGGCCCCCACAAGTTTGAAGCTCCATTTGTTATTAATTATCACTTAAAGCTTTCTATATAGGTTCTTCATTTTTAAAATCTCAGACAAAGTAGGTCTATCAATACTCACCAGTCGTCCATAGATCAAGATTGGCTTATTGCACTTCTCACAAATGTGAATCATGGGATTCATCACCTTCTGTCCAATCAAGTTCACTTTCTGGTCCCATTTCAATTTTGTAATAGGTTCTGGGGGTCCTCTTGTTAGGGTAGTGAATGTAGGTGCTTGTAGATTGGTAATATCAGTCTCTATTACTAAAAACAAAACACTTACTACAAAATTATTCAAATTCCTTAAGACCACCGCATGCTTCCCATCCTGACCAATAAAACTTAAAACAATAAATGCAATCCCTGTTGCTTATTACAAGTTAGTACCATATATTAAAGGGCTTCTACTCTAAGCTAGGCTATGCTTCTATGAACAACAAATGATATTCCTCTAATTGACAAAATGGACAAATATGGAATAGTTATTTTGCCAAAATAGCTAGTTAAGGGCTCCCAGGAACACCAAAATGGGTGTTTAGGGCTTTGCTGTACATAGCTAGTACAAAAATATGTAAATAGCCAAATTTAAAATAGTTGGTTAGCCAAAATAGTAATTAAGGGCACCCAGGAACAACTGAAACAAAAACACCCAGTTCTGGGTCTTCACTGTACTTTTTAGACCAAGCCCTTAGTCCTACTGCGGAAAGTTGACTAACATTCAAAGAAGCATATGTCTACTTAGCATTACGTCTTAATGGGGCCAAGCTAACGATCTAGTATCCCCACCAGCATCCAGTGACTAGATTTATATTGTTACCAATTGCTTTATATTAAAGAACATGAACCTACTACTGCAGTTATATGACTTACTGTGTCCTATTTTTGTTTATTCTGTAGGGTAGGTCTACAAAATCGAGCCGAAACTCAGGCCACAAATGGCCCACTGTCTCAATCGCCTAATCACAACTGATGGGAACATCAGTCTAAAGCAACACAATTCATAATTGATGTGCAGTAGAGGTAGGCTATGCTTATTTGAACACTTCTCTAACTGTTTCAGTAACCTGGTTTTGTCACTTGCTTATAAAATACGGTACCTAGTCAAAGGGCAAGAAAAAAAATAACTTGATATAAGCTAAGAGCCAACTATTTCAGGGTTTTTCTGGCATGAAACTTGAGTTTGAAGTTGAGAAAAAAAAAATTATTTAGAATTTTAGGTGTGCCAATTTTTCTATCTCAGGAACCTGTTAACTTGGACCGCCATCTTCTCTGTTGAATGTCCGTACCAGATTCAAATTGTGGAAAGGAGCACCAGGTGTGACTTTCGGCTAATTAAACAGACAGCAAAATTTTCAAATTAAGATGAGCATGGATGAAATGGATGTGAATTCCATGTTTTTGGCAAGTATTTTGCAGTAAAAGTTGCCTGGTATGGGTTTTACTTTCTTCTTGGCAATCACTCACTGTTAGGAGACATAATAAGCAAAACAGTACTGTAAACATCAGAGGCATTGCTAGCCAAAATGTTTCTGGGGGGGGGGGGAGGGGGCAAGGTATTTACCTACTGGCTGGTAATTTTCACCAACTGTTTGTGCAGAAAAAATGACTGTTTCAAAAAAAATGACAGTTTCAAAAAAATATACTGATTTTGAGAAAGACCGACTGTTTTGACGAAAACTGACTGATTTTCAGAAAAACCGACTGTTTTCATTAAAAAAATCAACTGTTTTGACAAAAACTCAGTTCTCAATAATGAGAAAAAAACTGATTTAGCCACCAATTAATACCTGTGTATTTATGGATTGAACTTCTCTCAGCAGAATCGAGAAGTTGCTACAACAATAGGCTGGTCTTTTCTCAATTCTCATTCTCCATTCTCCATCCTGGTTGGTCAAGAGAGGACACTGAGAACTGAGTCTGAGCAAAGAGCTGAGAGGACACTTGCTGGACAGGTCTGAACTAAGCTGTATCGGAATTCCATACAAGCGTGACGTCATACCCATTTGATCTATTTTACGTCAGAAAATGAAAAATTGCAGTTTATTACTATTTGTTAGTATATATTTTAATACATATACTATATATATAGAGCCAAGCAGCCAGCGAGGCGCCGGTCACGTTTACATTTATAAAACAGCCTAGGGACAATCACATTCTATGTTGGATCCTCAATCACACAATTCGGACACAACTTAGTCAACACTGCTGGACACTCAGGCTCCACTCTGACACACTCTGAGTCTGGACTTCTGGAGTGACTGGAGACCTGCTGGAGACTGAGTCATCTAGACTGCTAGCCTAGATAGGGCAGCCACAAAACGTGCTACCATCAGCAGCGCCAACTTGCCGATTTTCCGTAATGAAAGATAAATTACCGCAAATTTCTCGTATTTGTTTTTCCATTTGACATGTCTAAGACAGCTGCTAAAAATATTTCAAACACAGCACTGTATTCAGGACAAAATTCTTGATTTAATAAGACCGCAGGTAATGTGTTCTAGCTAGCTTCTATTTTCATTAATAATTGCATGTAAATTCAGGTACCGTATATAAAAAAGTACCCAAAATTCCCTAGAAAATTTTGTTGATTTCAAGAACTGAATTCCCCTTGGACAAAACACTAGTAAATTGCCAGTTCTTCAAGCTTTAGCAGCATATTCTCAGTTTCTTTTTATAATCCATATACAGCTCATCCCGATAATAAAAATAAACACCAAATTCCTATGGAGGGGTACCTGACCTCGTTTTTACGCAACCTCGAATTTTGCCGCGAAAATGTTAAAATGAAAGTTCAGTGCTATTCTGACAGTCAAGAAGCAAAATCTGAATTTTTTTTCAACAGTTATGTCCCAAAATATTACAATTATTTGTCTTTTCTTTGTTTTGAACCTGGTTTAAAAAGGGATTTTCTGGTTATTAGCCTTATTACCTCTATCTTTTTCATCACTTTGCAAGCAATCTGACCTCATGTAAAAATGGGTGAAACTGTTTGAAAAGAAAATTATATCCAACTGGAAACAATGAAATAAAATTTATATCCCCAACATGTAAACCATTCTATTAGCTTCACTCTAGTATTTTTGTCATGTTTTTTGGTTCCTTTTTAAGCCAGATATATCTCACTAAAAAAAGATTTCTCTGGAAATTTGAAATCATGTCTGAGGTTGGGTACCTCTCCTGTAAAAAGGAACCAAAAAACATGACAAAAATACCAGAGTGAAGCTAATAGAATGGTTTACATGTTGGGGATATAAATTTTACTTCAATATTTCCAGTTAAATATAATTTTCTTTTCAAACAGTTTCACCCATTTTTACATGAGGTCAGATTGCTTGCAAAGTGATGAAAAAGATAGAGGTAATAAGACTAATAACCAGAAAATCCCTTTTTAAACCAGGTTCAAAACAAAGAAAAGACAAATAATTGTACTATTTTGGGACATAACTGTTGAAAAAAAATTCAGATTTTGCTTCTTGACTGTCAGGATAGCACTGAACTTTCATTTTAACATCTTCGCGGCAAAATTCGAGGTTGCGTAAAAACGAGGTCAGGTACCCCTCCTGTAGGTAAGATGGCAGCTGCACGCTTTCGGCCGAATTTTACTGCGCAAAATTACGCAACATTTTGAAATGCGTCGGCATGCTTCCATAGCATAAGAATAGGTGTTTTTCTAATCAACAATTGGGATGCTTAGAAGCAATTTAGAGAGGTAATATTGAAATCAAATGAAAGCAAAAGTTCAGGAGAATCATATTCCTGTCACCAAAAGATCACAGTTTGAAATTTATTTTTTTAGTAGCTACCCTAGTGTCCCTAGCCTAGACTCCAGTCACTCCAGACATGCTTCGGACTGGAGGAGAACTGAGATGAAAATGCATCTGATTTATAATTATTTGGAAAATGTTATATAGTGATACATACACTCTGCACTGTCCATTTTTCTTGGTTTCCAGTCCAACCCTTTTTCGGTTTAGATCCAAAATATTCCAGCCAGACAGACTTCTTCTTCTTCTTCTTTAAGTATGGCTCGTTGGACGACGGGGAGTTCCACTTTATTTTTGGGATCCCAAAACGTTAGTGACGGATACCTATGACATCGCAAAAGTTGTCCGTCCGTCCGTCCGTCCGTCCGTCGGTACGCACGATAACTCTCGAAGGGATTGAGATATTTTGATGAAACTTGGTGGGAGGATCCTTTGGGTCAAAGTACAAGTCAAGTTCGAAGATGGGCTCTGTAGCTCTATATTTGAGGGTGGGGGAGGGGTTTCAAATTAAGGGGCAAACAAAATATTTTGAAACAGCTAATGTAAAAGTTTTATTTGAATTTGATTAGATGTTCGATTTAGGGGTAAGAAGACATGCTGAACACGGTGGTGAAAACCATTTTCTTGCCGGACAAGTAGTTCACCCGGAATCCGGCCAAAACCGGACACAAAATGTGTCGACCAATTTTCGGCTACCCCTTTTCTTCAAAATAGTATATAAGCTCTGCATAGTAGTATAGCTCTGCGCAGAACGCGTGCTCGATCAACCTAATAGCTAGTTGTTTTCGAAGGTCGAAGGGGTTGGTATGTGGGGTTGCTAAAAGAGAAGGTGGTTGTGGGCTATATAACAGTTGGAAAGTTTAGAAGGATTTACAACTTCAGTAGAAGGGTGAACACTGAAACCAAAAATAGACCGATCCCAATTGTGAGACAAGTAGGGGATTTCTAATGGTTTCATGGTCTAATAATAGGCTGTTAGACCATAATCATCTTCGGCAATGAGGGGTTAGCAGTTTTGTCTACTTGGTGTACCTACAATTTGTTTCCTGTGCTTTATATGGTACGAACAAATTGGTACCACGTCTATCGGTTGCTAGAATCTTTGGTGATCTGTTTCTAAATAAGTTTTGATCTTTCAACATCATATATTAGATTTTTGGGATCCCATCGACACCTTTGGTCTTGTTGGTTTTGTTTATTCTGATCGTTTTCACATCACATTGCACCAACACCAGCAAAAATTGATTCCCCTCCAAAACGGAAAGGGAGTCCTTTTTGATGATGGTGATGATAATCGGATCTCCGGGACAAACAAAAACGCGGGGACTCTTCAAAGTTCAAGTGGAGTCCTCGGGGAACGGCGAGAATACGCCTCTAATCAACTTCAAATCAAAATTTAACTTATAACAAATTTTCCGGTTTCAGCTGGATTCCGGACGAACAATATGTCCGGCTAAAAAATGATTGTCATATACGGATTCAGCTTAAGCATATCTTCTTACCCCTAAATCGGACATCTAATCAACTACAAATACAACCAGGGGCGTCCCGACACCTTTCTGATAGGGGGGGTGCGGCTCCAGAAATTTACCGGAATTTTTTCAACTTTTACCGGAAGTTTTCGAGTTTTTTCCCGAAGATTCTCCGTAGTGAACCTCTTCAGAAACTCTGGAATATTGTAGCGTTATGAGGTTCTGACTTCGACTATGTGTTATAAAAACAAAAATATGTTCGTTAAAGTTTAACTGAAAAGGTAGCTTATTTTCAAATCTGATATTTTAATATACCCCTCTGGCAATAACGTTCGGAGTGTTCGCTGCTTGCATGACAAAAAAAATCATCCAGACGCGGAGAATCTCTCTTTTTTTCCTATTAATGAGGTAACAGGAATTGTCTTAGCCGACATGAACGCTTTAGTGGTAAGACATCTTTCAACTCAGGAAAGACTTCGAATATATCTTCAAACTTTTGGTTTGTTTCGAAGCTCTCCTGGCTATTCTCGAGAGCATGCTGGAACAAGGCTAACTCGTTTATCGTCTCTGCTTATCACCGGAAAGGAATCGAGAAAGCTGTAGAAACCGGAGTATACAGTACTGTGATACTATTCCTGGAACAGAATTTGTAGTTGGGAATGATGAAATTTCAGTAGGTTGCCTAATTCTTGAAAGTTACATAGGCTTAGGAGATTACCGGAATCACCCGATGAATGCTGTCTGCAAGAATCACTCTGCTAAGTTGTGTGCCAGGGTCATCTTGGCAGGCTGTGAGTCTACACTTATTCGGTAAGCAGCCAACTTCGGGTAGATTCCCTGAACCGACTTCGGGTAGATTCCGTGGAGCAAATTCCGGTAGATTCCCTGATCCAGCCTCCAGTAAATTCTCTTAGACAAGTTCCGATAGATTCCTTGTGCAAGATTTCGGTAGTTTCCCTGAGCAAATTCCGGTAGATTCCGTGAGCAATGATCCACTATGCTCAGAAATCCCAGTAGATTCCCTGGGTCAAGGTTTGGTAATGTAGATCTCCTGACCCAGCCTCCAGTAAATTTCCTGAGACAAGTTCCGGTAGATTCCTTCAGCAATATTTCGGTAGATTCCCTAAGCAAAATTCCGGTAGGTTCCCCGAGCAATGATCAGGTAGATTCACTAAAAATCAAGTTCAGGTGAATTTCATAAATTTTAACTGGCGCGGCTTCGCCGCACCAGTCCAAATTTACCGGATTTTTTTCCCGCAAGCCTTCTGGGGGTGATGCAGCACCCTCCCGACACCCCCCCTCGGGACGCCCCTGAATACAACTTTTAACAAATTTTCCGGTTTGGGCCGGATTCCGTGTTCAGCATGTCTTCTTATTAGATGTCTGATTTAGTGGTAAGAAGAGATGCTCAGTCCGTGTTTGACAATCATTTTTTAAGCCGGACATATAGTTCGTCCGGAATCCGGATGAAACCGGAATATAGTTATAAGTTAAATTTTTATTTGAAGTTGATTAGATGTTGGATATAAGGGCAAGAAGATACGCTGAATTCGTTTTGAGCTTTATTATTTTTACCGGAAAAGTAGTTTCGGAATCTCGCCGAAACCGGAAAATTGGCAGAAGTAGGCAGGATCGTTTCGATCTGTTTCGTCAGAATGGATATGACTTACAGGGGTAAACACACATGCTGAATCCGTATCTGAACTTGGTTTTCTCAAATGATTAGCTAATTTGCCTTAATCTGTTTCTAAAAGAGTAAAAATGTTCAAGGTGTCTGGCGAAAACTGGATCTGGCGAAGAGAAAACCTAATTGGCCATATTCCTGTTCAGCGCTTCCAAGCGGACTAGTTTCTGTTAATCCCCCAATGCCTCACCATCAGCACTTATTGACAGAGATAGTAAAATAGATCCACCGGTTGATGAGTAAAAATCTGCAATCTGCTTCCCAGGTAATGAGGGTTTTGCATATGACTTGGTGACAGAAAGTGAAAGTTGTCCACTACCTGAATGATCGGACTTTTTACTATGTCTACACAAATGGCGATTATGAGTCGATTGGGGGACTAACAGAAACTAGTCCGATTGGAGCGCTGAACTGGAATAAGGCGAATTGTCTGAATCAAATGGAATTTTTGGGATCCCACCGAAACCTTTGGTCTTGTTTAAAATATGTTGGGTTGGGCGTTACATTGTTCTCATGTACTTCACGTAGTACTAAGACCACTATTCTGAGATTTAGAAGCTCAAAAAGTTCTATCAGCGTAGCAGCACCGAACGTTGCATCGACAAGAATATTTTACTTTCAGTTTGAAGGGTGTACAAGAATATTTTACTTTCAGTTTGAAGGGTGTGTATTAAGACGCGATCATAAAAAATAGCACTATGCAGCTTGTGACACCTATTTGAACAATGCTTTAGTCACATTGAGCATTTTAAAAGCAACCGCTGAACGTGATCAACCTCAAAGAGTCATCTATCATTGACACATCCGTACTTGCACATATCAAATATAGATGGCAGCGTAATGTTCTCTTTCTCCACATCAAACTATTACACATATTTATGCGACTATTTTTCAAAGAAAGCCGAGGCTGTATTATATGCAGCCTAAGTGTAATTATTCTTATCCTAAAACTTTTAAGTTTGCTTTCTAATTTCAAAATACAAAAACTTTCTAAACAATTATTTTGTATCCACTATTTATGTAGGCTGCAAGTTTATCCCTGAGTTTGCCAGGGGCTGTGAAACAAAAATAAACTGGTAAATGTTCAGTTAATTTTGTTTTGATATATGGCTTTTGGTGGTGCATTCTCTCACTGGTAGCAGTGTTAAATAAATTTTCAGAGCTTAACTCTTGCTCAGAAAATACCTCTTTTGCTCTTTTATTATTGGTCCCTGTTTGGCTGATTCTATGACTGTGCCAGATTTGTGCATAGCCTAGGCCAGGCCTAGCCTAGGCCAGCCTAGGCTACTTTAACTTGCTTTTTTTTGGTAAGGTATGAGAAGGGACACACTCAAATGGCAGTGACACTTCTTAGTTTAGTCTTAGACCAAGACTCTTAGACTAAGACTTAGTCAGTTGTGCACCAGCGCTACACCAGTGAAGCCTTCAATACAGCAAAAAAAAAATACAACATTAGTGGCGTTTTTGATTGCCGATGAAATTTCCCCGGTAGACGAAGGAAGTTGGAGGCAACGGCTATCGCCTACCGGCGAGTCCGAGGTACAGGAATTTAGGCGATAGACGTTAGCCGTTGAGCACAAAAACAGAACAACGGCTATCGGCCATCGGCTATCGGCTTCCGGCGAACGTCAAAAACGCCAAAAAGTCAAACAGCTACGCTATCGCCGAACTCATCGGCAATCAAAAACGCGACTATTCCCTGTTTGTGCAGATCGCCTTAGCTTTACTAGAAATTTCTAAATCCGCAAGTTCATCTCGCTTGAAACGCAGCAGGCTTAGTTGGCAGCACTATGAGTATTTCCCGTTTGGGAGGCAAGGAAAGCATAGGTCTTGATGCTGCTCGCTAGTATTATTTGGCTCTGCCAGGGCCTGTCCAGAGCAAAGTGTCCTGGTGAAAACAAGGGCACATTATCCCTATATATAGCTGATATATAGACCCGATGAAATTTTTTCGAGAATTAGTCGTATGGAGTTGTATGAAAAAGTAGCATGCAGTAGCTGTGCAGTAGTAACTGCTGCCACTGCATGCTACCACTAGAAAACTTGATGCTACTACAGCAAGATTGGATGCTATTCGATACTCCTACTTAAAGGAGTGGCATCATAAGCATTCTAGCACTTTCAAGGTCTAGAACCCCCCCACCCAAAACCCAAGATGAAGACACAACTCGATCCGACCGCTGGGTCATCTAGTGGCGCGGGTCGGAAGTGCATGACATGGGGAGGCTGGGATCATAGTTTGAGTATGGATCTAACAAATTGTTTTTACTGTAGCAGGCACATGGAAAATGTGTAGAGAAATCAAACTAATTATTTGCATTTCAAAGTAATTTGTGGATAACCTTGGATACCATGAAGATTTTGGAGAAAACAGAGGTAACAGTGTGTTCGTAAATATTCGACACATCGTAAAATGGTCTCCCACCTTTTCGGCCCACATGAATCAACTACTTTAATATTAACCCTGTTAGAGGCATGTTAAATCAAAGTATTCCATATTACTACATATCAAAACATGCAACTTTTTCGTACAACTACACAGTCAAAGAATTTTTCATCTGGGAGATTAGGGGGATATAAACTCAACAGTCAAGAGTTTATGGTAGTCTGATCAGAATCAGCTGAAACTTGATAGGCAGCAAGCCAGTTAACCCATGCGGACTTTTGCACTATTTTGTCTTTTTTTGTCACACACTGTCAAACTCAGAACAAGGAAAGTTATGAAAAGGGAAGTTAGATTTTGAGAGACCATTCAAAGTTGTTAATATTCTGTGTCTGTTGCAGTAAACACTAAAGAAGGATACCTAGCAGTAGTCATCTTCCGGAGAGAATCTGGGAGCCGGAGAACCAGTTTTTGTTTAAAAATAGATTGAAAAATTATTTTTTGGATAGTTAGATTAATGTAGAATATTTGTTTCAGGTGAATAGTTTATTATTAGTGATTCAGGGTTGGGTGGGTGGGGGTAAGAAAAAGAATGTGAAAGGTTAAGATGAGGAATGTGTGTTGTCATTTGTAATGGGTAAGTGAAAGTTGTGCACTCCCAAAACCACCATTCTTTATCATTCTTGTCATCATGCTCTTGTGCCTTCAGAAATTGCCGGGCCTTCCTGTTAATCAAAGAAACTAAAACTACTCCTTCATATTTTGCATTGGGATACATGGGGGTCTCTAATATGAGATATGGGCTGTGTCTGCTGGTTTGGTGTCCACTCAGCTCAGCTAAAACAGGGGCATGCGCTTCGGGGAAGGATTTATATTGAAGTCGCACTGCCCCATATCCTATGTTTATCCCCTTTTTGGGACATTTTACGGGATGTGATAAGAAAGCTTTCTTAAGTTTGTCCTTTAAGTATGCTAGGCATTTGCTTCAGTTAGTTGGAGACGTAACTCGAGCTTTAGCAAAAATTACGGAATTCTCCAGCCCCATTGTGCAGCAGAGGCTCTACTTCTCAAGTTGTCAAGCCAAGGCACGAAGCAGCCCTGGTATTTTTTATTTATTTATTTAGTTTATAGTATTGGTCCATCTTAGTATTTTTTCATTTTTTTTTTTTTTGTGTAGCGTAGTCCATTGTATGCTTTAACTGTGATGGGTAGTAAAGTTTACTTACTTACTAGTACTTACTATCCCAGTATTGTAACATTATGACTCCTTTGAAACTTTACTGGGTTTCCCGATGATTGTAAACCCGTCCCGGATTTTTTCGCTTGGTCGCTTGGACCCCTTGGTTTTGATAGAAGACAGGGAAAAATTGCATAACCGGTATATCGGACCAATGGGCTCCTCGGAAATTTTCAGAAAGGACTACTGGTTGAAGGTGGGAGTAGCTATAAAAGGGAGACTTCTTCTCTCTTTAGTTGGATACCGCTTTTAATATTAGTTATAATGATAATAACATAATACAAAACATAGGCCAGTGGCCTCCTTAGAAATAATAATATTCCCAGGCTTGTAGGGATGGTACATAGGCAGAGATGATTGTTGTTATTATTATTATTATTTATTTTCCCTCGAAAAACTAGAGGAGTGTAAGAAGCAAATAAAATAGATGGGAAGAAATACGGTACTCAGTGCAGCGCAGCGCGATGCTTTGAAAATTGTAGCCAAACAAATAACAGTAAAGAATAAAAACAATGGATAAAATTTGTGTCATTTGGAGAAGGGGGAAAAATTGTGGTATAGCAAGATTAATAGCGAGTTTTTGTAATAAGAACTGTAGGCCATGGGTGCCAGGATCGACTCTAGTCTAGTTTTGGTTTTCTTTTCCCTTCTTCTTCTTTTCTTTTTTCTTTTCTTTTTCCTTGTATTTCTTTCCTTGACAAATGAATGAATACTGTCACCCGTTACGGGCAGTGCTCACTTGGGGTGTAGTTAGTTTACAGTGTATGATTTGCTTTTTGTTAAAAAATAAACTGAAACTGAACTATATCTTAAGTGTCTAATAGAGCTGTTCTACCACATGTGCTGGTAACAGGTTTTTGCAGATATCCTATTATGGTGTCGATACCACGGTCTAAAGTCGTTTTTGCAGTTGCCGTGGTATCTGATACCGCGGTCAAAAGTCGTTTTTGCGTATACTGAGTATCTGGCCAGTTACTGTGGTACCTGATTGTCAGATAGCACGGTTCCGACCGTGTAATTGACCGTGGTATCTGAAAAAGTCATCTTACTTTCGTCATCATCAACACAAGAGCCTAGGTTTTTGTCAAATCGGTCGGAAAGAAGTTTGGCACTTGTGATGCGAGTAGATTTATGTTAGGGTGAATTCTTAAAGCGCGAATTCTGTAATTGTCGTGGTTGTAAAGCAACCCTAGTCTCAGATACCATGGTAAATGCAAAAACGCAGCTAATGTAGTTATCGCTTCTCTTTTTTGTCTATGGGTAATCTGCCAACCTTATAACGCTGAAAATTTGTTTTTGAAACTTTTTCTTCAGATTCCAATCTCGTTAACTTTTTAACATTCAGGATCCAGTAGGCCTAACTTTAAAGAAGAAAAGGCAATATGCAACTTGGTAGTATATTTATTTATCTGTGCTGTTTATTTGCTTGTTTTTTTTAATAGTTTTTATTAGTCAGTCGAGTAGATCGTCGAGTAGTAGTAGATCGTCGAGTCGAGTAGATTTTCAAAATGACTTCATTTATTTATTTGGCCAGTGGATGTTCCAATGTTTCTAATATTATTTCCTGAATCTCTGGACCTGTTATTTTATTGCCATATTTACTCTCAACCTTGGGGGAAATCAAAGCGTTATATGCTACCGCAATAAAATGCTGATCATCTGTATGTAATTGATAGTTTAAAATACTTTTTTTGGAATGTTCTCAAAGGTTTGAAAAAACCTCACTAGGATTTGGCACACTTGGTTATCATGCAAACGCATGATATAACCACGTTTGATATAGCATAAATCAGGTATTTGTGACGGCTAGGCTAAAAAAAAGATTTGTAAATGATGCCACTACCCCTAACTACAACTAACTAACTATTCCTAACGACTGAAGGAAAAACGCATGATATAATCACGTTTGACATAAAACATAGATCAGGCATTTGTGGTGGCTAGTCTAAAAAAACAGTTTGTGAATGATGCCACTACCCCTGACTACAACTAACTAACTATCCCTAACGACTGAAGGAATATTTACACTTTCTTGCACGAAGAAAAGATGGTAAATTATCCGTCACAGGACGTTGACAAATTTTCGTCAGGTTTTATTGAGTTGTCCTAGAATGAAGGGTAAAGAAGGCTCGAGTCGAGTTGTTTCTGCTAGTCAATAAGCTCTCTCTCCAGGAATAAATAAGCAAACAAATAAAAAAACCTCTGTGATACGACCATGCTGAGTCGAATAAATTCCCGATGCAAACGAGCCGCCCGGAGGTTATGAGCCACGCGGAACATCACAGTTTCGTTACCTATACAAACAGCACATCGCAGTAGAGCCCCGGAGAAGAAAGGCCGAGAGGAAGCGACTACTGGTTGTTTAATATTATGACGTCACAGCAGAGGCGGGTCACACATGGCTGATACGGTCTTTTCCTCTCAGTGTTCAGCGGCTAAGAGGAAAGTAGACAAGCGTCAACTCAAAGCTCAGCAAGTAGCTCTAGCTCTGCTCAGTTTTGTCGGGGTATCAATAGTCAATTGGCTTGTTGGTTCTTTGCTCCCTCGAATACGACATACCATGTTGCCCCCCAGGGTTGGTCACCAAGAACCAGGGTGTACGAGTTACTTACTTACTTCAGGATACTTTGGGTTACTCAGGGTTACTTTGGGTTACTTTGGGTTACATTGGGTTACTTTGGGTTACATTGGGTTATTTTGGGTTACATTGGGTTACTTTGGGTTACATTGGGTCACGAGTCTTGCACACAAATGGCGTACATCACGTTTGCAATTGTCTCAAAAGTATCCCAAAGTAACCCAAGTATCTCAAAGTATCCCAAAGTAACCCACAGTAACCCAATGTAACCCAAAGTAACCCAATGTAACCCAAAGTAACCCAAAGTAACCCAATGTAACCCAAAGTAACCCCTCGTGCGCAAGACTTGCGTGGTGACGTTTCAAACTTTTCGCCAGACGAGAGGAGGCGCCGATTGCAATATCTTGACACTGATGCGAAATTCGTTCATGAAACAGTTGAAATTCACGGAAACTTAGAGATACTTTGGGATACTGTGGGTTACTTTGGGATACTTTGGGTTACATTGAGTTACTTTGGGTTACATTAGGTTACATTGGGTTACTTTGGGTTACATTGGGTTACATTAGGTTACATTGGGTTACTTTGGGTTACATTGGGTTACTTTGGGTTACATTAGGTTACATTGGGCTACGTTGAGATACTTTTGGGTTACTTTCCAGGGTGTACGAAGTTACTTTTGGTGACCAACCCTGGGTTGCCACCTCCTCCGGCAATCCCATGTAGGGAATTGTCAACCCCTCGCGGGGGACCTTTCGTCACTTTTACTCCGACTGGTCCATTACCAGTTCCCTAGCCCCTCCTCTTTTGGTCCCAGTCGCGCAGGTACGTTCCCCTAACGGTACCCCTGATTTTTTTTCAGACTCAACGCAACAACTTGGAGACGAACAAAATCTCAAGAGACGCTTTGCTGGGCTAGCTCTCCCAGTCGCCGCTCCTCATACCAGCATTTAATTTTAGTGAGAGAGTGAGCTGTGGCGGTGCCAGTGGTGGTGTCAATTAGCTTTGCTCTCTGCTGCCTGGATTTTTTGTGAAAAGAGGATAAACTCCCAGCCGTCGACCACCTTTTTTTTGCTCTGAGATGGATTAACACAAAAAATGATAATGGTAAGTGAAACTCACGTGACTTGTGTAAAACTGAGTACTGATATTTTTGTGTAAGTGATTTTTTGTGCATACCGTAAAGGAGAAGCAATATTCATATAAAGTCTACTAAAAATATAAATAATTGATTGTAAGAAAAGTTTTTTTCTGCTTAAAAACTTTACACTCTGTTTATTGAGACTGTAGACGTTTCCTTGTACAAAAAGTGTCACAAACAAACACTAAGAAATTGCGTACGCATTTGCATTCGTGAGGTTTTTAGTTACAGATAATCTCGTCGTTTTTCTCACATAATTTGCGTTGTTTCGCGGGGCCTGGGTCTTTAAATTCCTTCCACGAGCAGAATGAACCATGAGTAAATAATCCTTGTCAGTGTCATATTTGTCAAATTTAGGTAAAAAATTTGTCAGTCCCAATAATTTTAATTTCGTCTTTCACTTTTACCTTTTTCTTGCTTGAAGTTTTGTTGCGATGTGGAACAATGTTTGATATTTGAAATCCGGCCACATTTTGTCGATGTGTTTGTATGAAGCAAAAACAGGAAATTCGATTAGGATTAAAAACTGTTTTTGTGTTTGTTTTTCGTGGATTTTCTATCTTCCTTGTGAGAGACTGGGATAGTCTGATGAATAGTCCAAACAAATATTTAACCGAAGTCTGAATAGACCAAACGGTACTGCTTCACCGATGCAAATCATGAAATAGGCGATAGCATATTGATTGCAAAAACACGGGCAAAACACAGGGCAAATTCACGACCGTGCTTCAAGAAGATTCGAACGAAGTATTCGAAAGTCAAAGTTTTTAAAAGTTCAAGACGTTTAGTTTAAATAATAATTTTGATTATATTTTGATCTAATATATTCAAATAATGTATAAAACGGATAAGTCGGCTACGATGACAGCGATATTTCGGCCCTTCTTGGCAACACTGTAAACAAAAATCTTGCAGTATTTGCCACTGGGATTAATCTTGCCTCTACTGAGATAAAATTATCCCTAATTCGGATTGATCTTATCCCAGTAGAGATAAGATTAATCCCAGTAACAAATACTGCAGTTAACTTTAATCCTTACTCGGATAGCTTTTTACAGTGAAGGGTCCTCGTCAGGCTGTCAGCCGTATGCTGAACGGATCCGTTTTATGCATTCTTTGAATATATGTTTCCAAGTCAGCTTGGGCTCAAGGAGTAGGCCTATTTATTTTGATTTAAAGTAGCCTATTGTAGTTGTTTAGAGGATGAATTTTATTTTCATGAGTGTATGTTTGCTATTGAGAAGTTCGAGACCGATAAATCAATCAATCAAAGAAAGTGGATTTCAGTATTTCTGTCTCAAACCATTGAGGAATGGCTTTCTCAGTTTGATTCTTTCGCGATGAGCCAGCCCATTAGGGTCTGATTTCGTTTGACATTTTCTATGTTTGGGTTGCTACAGCTAAACTAATTGATCCTGTCACTGCCATAATCTTGGAGTCCGAGCCTAGGTTGCGTTCCAGAAAAGTTATTACACGTTATGATGGTAAACCTGCTTAATATTTTGTCAATCTCACCCCTCTTGAACGAAAATAATAACAGCCCGGACAGACGTCACCATTCTCCACCATTTCCTGCTGAACCGATAGTTATTCTCGTTTAAGATACTCCCGAGTGCCCGACCATCATATGTAAGTTGTAACAATCCTAAGTGACTGTTTTGCTTTTTTGCAGATATGATGGTATCTGATACCACTGTAACGGGATCGGCCATCTGTGTTTTCACAGTTACCGTGGTATCTTATACTACGTTTGCTTTGCAAAACCGACAATTGTCGAGTTTGCGTTTTAGAAATCACCTCGCAAAACAAATACTTGTACCCGCTCTCATCACTAATTCCAAACTTCGTACTCACCAGTTTGACTCAAACCTAGGCCCTTATGTTGCTGAAGATGAAAGTGAGATGACTTCTTCAGAGACCACGGTAATTGGCCAGATACCACGGTGACAGCAAGAACAACTTTAGAACGTGGTATCAGATGCAGAAACGCAATAATAACTCGGTGGAACGCAACCCCGGTACCGTTAGAGTAGATCACGGTTTTCAATCGTGCCTCGTTACCGATTGTCGCTTTTTTTCGTATTTATAATTAGTCACTCGCCCATGACAAGATAGCCACACCTTAAGAGCTGTTTACACCTACGCCAATAATGTCGACACTCCTTCCCATTTTGCATCCATGTGATAAATCAAGAATCCACCCAGTTATGCAGGGTAGGTGGTGTAGACAGCAGATAGACGATCTTGCAGTAATGAACGTGGGCTTCTGGAGCTTCCCTGGATGACTTTGACTTGGCGCTGCAGCCATTTTCGCGGTGCTACCCCTCTGTTTCATAGGGGTAGCCTAGTTCCATTGCTGGATTATTAAATAGGCAAAGTAAGGAATCTGCCATCACTGACGTATGGAAACAATGTTGGTTTGATCTTGAAAACAAAATCATAATCTTAAACTATTTCGATTTAATCTACGTGATTTAAACTACGTGCGTGTAATGTACCGAGGGGGGGGGGGGGGGGGTTCCATCTACCAACCAGCGTGTAAACCAAATTAGTTCGGTGTAAGTTATTCTCCTAGGGGTGGGCCCCGAAGTTTCGACTGTCTTTGAACCTGCACGGCTGAACAATCAGCAAAATATTCAAGAAAGAAAGGTGTCCCGTAAGCTACCATGCACTATCTCACCCACTAAATTTAATTAAAATTTTATTTGTAACCCGTATAGTTTACAGGCGATTATAGTAAAAAAAAAAGAAAGAAAAGAAACAACACTATAACAACAACCAAAATGATTAAAATCGACTAAATCGAAATATCATGGAGCTGCATGGGTGATCACACTTGAGCCTCATTGTGTTGATGGATTTTAGGACAGACGGATTTTAGGACAATATCTGCCTTTCTTCTGGCAAAATTAAAGTACTTTCCATACAAATTCTAGCTTTTAAGCAGCTTCTTTCTGCGATCCCAAATAATTGAAAAACTCACCAGCGGGCGGAATTGACGTAGGCTACTCGCCGTGATTAACGGTTGATTAATTTGTCAGTTAAGCAATGTTGGTTGGAGTTAGAATGTTTTAGAAAGAAAAGGTACAGTAGCGTTTACAATAATCATCACTATCGACGGGCAATGGTTTCTCCCTTATTTTACGCTTAATCAGTATCAGTCCTTTCAGTTATCAGATTGTTTATTTCAATACGGTGGCGTACTGGGTTGTTGTTCTTCTGCTCATCTTTCACCCACTCGACAGGGGTCCATTAAAATACAATCAAGCCTCCCGTTAGTGCGCTACCGGTTGATAATATACCGAGACAGGTTAGGACTTGGGTAGCCCTAAAGCCCACCCTCGTAGGCAGGGTATACGATCTTAATTAGAATAAATTGCCAATTAACTTATTCGGGAGAACAAAAGCCAAATGTTGCAGTCAGCTTGGGACGACGTAAAGCTGATTTCTAACCGAATACTCACTGTTAAACAAAGAAGATCATGACTCGTGTAGATGTATCTTGGAGTTTGGCCCGGATTGCGTTGTGTCGCCTAACTTTCATGCTTAAAGTTCATATGGAAATATGGAGTTCATAATCCCAATATAATATTCAGCTTTTCCTTCACTCAAATCCCCCATCTGTTCTGGGTCGCCGTCTTGGCGACTAGATATTAGGTGTTAAACATTCCTCTCGACATTCCTGTCTTCGATATATAATTAATCTATTTTTCTTTGTATTTTTCTACTGCACTTGTGCCTTTGAGCAGTGCCTCTCGGCAACTCATTTCGATGAAGCAAAAATGAAAGAAGACATCCAAAATTGTGGCACATATGCCATTACTAGTTATTCACAGATGATGAATGTACTCGCAGTTGTGCCATGATATTGTGAAACTTTGGTGAAATGAAAAGTTACAGGTTTCAGGAAATAGAGATTAAGGCTGGTGAAAACAGCGTATTTTAGATCATATGCAAGTTTCTCTAGGCTAGTGTTAGCCTACAGTCTTTATGTGTGTTTGTGCTTAGCTACTTTCGTTGTTTCCTTGATTACCTTCTTTACTGTGCCTTTCGGGCATAAATTAATAGTAACGAGAGTCTATGGCATTTGTCATTGCTGTTGCTACATGTTTTCAGTCCTGTTAGTGCTTTTTTCCGTCCTATTTCCGTTAGTGCTAATTTTTGTCCATAGGAGGCTATTGATTAAAAGGTACACCAACCATTAGAATATTAATTATTAATATATAATCTGATTTATTATTTAGTTTGTAAAAGAAAATGGAGAATAAAACTACGCTAAGACGGCAGAGACAAAGACTTAACGATATCATTAGTTTTCTACACTATCCTCTAACCCATTGCAGAACAAAATTTGCTTCCATTCGTTGTTGACGTTGTCATAGAATATTCTGCCCAATTGGTTGTTAGCGGTTCGGTTGTTTTCTAACTCGCGGTTTATTTTTCTATTGCGGATCCAGGGAGGGGTGTACATGTCCTTTGTGCGCAAACGGCAGATTCCTAAATAGAGTTCCATGACTCCTGCCCGAGTGTTCCACCCTAAACAGATGCCTCAGAATCCTGGGAGGTGTGTTGCTCTTGTGTTTATCTGAAGGAAAACTGGAAACAGATGCGTAAGCCTAATAACCGTCTCATGGTCTAGAGAACCCCCCAGCCAACCTGGATGCTGGGGTGTTGAAAACTTGTCGACAGGGGGTAAAATTAAGCGAATTAAGTCAACACGTAAAGCGGAAGCCTTTGTGTGCCCCGACGGTAGAACAAGGGGGTAGTGCTTTTTTGTTTGCTGATTAATTAATCGTTGCTCAAATCTATGACAAACACACATATTCCAACATGCAAATTAAATTCTGCCTTCACCGTAAAGCCGAAGACCTGAAATATTCCTTTCTTTGCAAGTCTTATTTTCCAAGTCACAAGTTTTTGTTCAAAAGTTAAGTCGCTTAGTATATATGGCCTAAAAATATTTTCCAACGCTCCGCTTTTTTATTCCAACAATAGATACCTTTACTTTACTACATCACTTTGTGGTAGACTTCTGTTAGTTTTGGAAAGATTCCCTTGTCTATCTCCGGCTCTTTTGAGGAATGGGTGGTCAAGACGCTGTTGATTTTAACTGTCACAACTGCCAAGAACCCCAATTGGAAACTCAGTAGAGCAGTTGCTAAGCTGAATATCTTGAAACCCTGAATCCTACAACGCCGTAGTCCCATTTGCTAACTCTCTACCCCAAGAGCGATAGAATCCTTCGAGACCAAATTAAAAATCTTTCTGATGAGATGAAGGGGAGAGCCCTTCAAAAGCTGGGGTAGAGCCGACAGCCCTTTGCCTAAGCTCATTGCCATTGAGTGATACATCGCGCATCTGCCCGCCCTAATCTTGATATCTTTTTTCCCGTTTAGACTTGTCACTTTCTTATTCCGACTATGAAAGAAAATTATCATAAAAGGCCATTTTATGCAATAGGCTAGCGAATTTATTGTGTTTCGAAACGGAGCTTAGTGAGTTGAGCTGCCTGAATTTCTGACAACATTCTTTTAAACAGATTCCGTTATTCCGATTACATTTCCGAAATTTCCTTGGTACCGTATCCCTTACTTTTTGCACCTTCATAAATTTGACATTTTATTTATACTTTGATTGTAGGCTACATCTAACCAGTTGAGGGATTGATCTTGTGGCTGTCTGAATAAATAGACTGATTGATTTCCGATTAAACATGACATTTCCTGTTTACTACGTTTTCTCCAGTTTTAGGGTTTATTCCGTAATTCGGATCGAGATTCGGATAACATTTCCGAAATGAAGCGTCATTGCCATTGCCTTGGTATCACTTACTTTTTTGTACCTTCATAAATTTGTAATTTAGTTATACTTTAATTGAAGGCTACATCTAACCATATCAAAATGATATTGGGACGGCTATGGCATACACGCAGTGTCGACAAGAAGACGTTCCCCTTCAATTGCTTCTTTTTGCATTTTCGCATATGTAACAAGTCGCACTTATTCATCTCCCCGCTCATCCCACCGACCAAGTTAATGACCCCTCTTTTTCTCCCCGTAGGGATGCATTACCCTTTCAGTGAGATACTCTGATTAATCTCATTTGGATCTTTGTATCGCCTGAATACAAAGCCCCCTTCCCTGTTTCGATTGGTTCTGTCATTCCTCGGTTTTGTCGACGGGGGGATTAGCTTTCAACCGCTTGCCTTTTCGTGTCGCATCTGATTGGGGGGACGGCACAAAGTGGGATAGGGAGTCCTCAATCGTTTTACAAATTCACTGTCATTTGTGGTTTCATTTTCGTTGATGCGTGCATCGTGATAATATTCAAATTGACTCCAGAGAATGATCAATTTGATCTTCCACCGGGAGAAAGTATGTCTAAAGAAAAGTAGCAATGTGACTTTCTATACGCCACGGCATTTGAAATTAAGGCCTGATTATAAATAGTTTGATTTTTTGTTGAGCGTTAGTTTAATGATTCCGTGGAATTAAACATGGAATTTTTTTAATCATGGCTTCCCTAGTAATAACTGACAATAGGCCATTTTATGCTTTTTTTGCTCTAGCATTAAATAAGACGAGTACAAAATTAAATGAATATGACATACAAATAAAAAACACAAGATTAGATTCACGTGAGTGAACTGGTTTTTTTCTAAAAATGACTGACATGAGATGAATTGACGGACATTCAAATGAAAGGTCTGGAAAATACGGATCAGACTTCATGGAGCAAATTGCCTCCTTGCGTAGTCATATGGCGTTTCAGTTTTTCAAAATTTGTATGCAGCTGATTTTGGGTAATTATTTTTTTTCTTGGTTTTGAAACTAGCAATTGAAATTCTAGCCGATTCTTAAGGTTTAAGGTTTAATGGAAAAATTGGCCCAATAGCAAAAGCTAAATAATAGGCAACAAAACGAAAATAAATAAACACACTTTAATAACTAACAGCATCTACATAATGTACCATCAACAAGAAAACTTTATGATTCCCAGTCAGCTTGGGCTGAAGACTTATATTCAGGAGTGCGTCCGACCCCTCAGTATGAGAGGACATGACATGGTGTCCCCCTTCATTGACTAAAACAGGGGGTAATTGATAGGACAATCGACCCAAATAAGATAAGGATAGATTGCGGCTTTGTACAATTGATATTCGATTTCCCCGAGGTACTGTGTCTTATGGTGATGAGATTGGAGTAGATTTGCGGGTGCATATGGCCGAAATTAGGGTTAAATTCAGTCGAGGGTGAATAGATTACAAAGGGAAGCCGATTGATTTTTGTTGTGGTAGTAAGTTAACCGCAGCTTTGCCGGAAATGGATATTCGTAAGCTTAGTCCATTCACGGATTTTAAAGTTTAACTGAAAAGACAGCTTGTGTCTGTATCTTGTATTTGAAAACACTAAATTATTTTGACTCTATTTAGGTATTTATATTTGTTCATAATAGGCTCTCGTAGTGACATCGAGACTATGGTCCTGGCAAGACTAAAACCACAGTTAAACCGAGTAGTTTGAATCTGCAGCAGTACTGTTGCAACAAAAACGAGGCTCTAGTAAGCAGGCAATAATTATGGTGCATTTTTTGATCCTAAATATTTGAAATTGCATGGAGCTTCCACACGTTTTGGAGGTCTTAGGGAATAATCGTGCTATGGTCTAAGGCGTTTTCGTCTGGTTTTCAAGTCCATTTTAGTGAATAAGTGAAATATTTCGTATTTCAGTCCTATTCGGTTAACCTTATAAAACTTACTTTTCTGCCAGCTACCGTATCTCTAAGCTGTTAAGTTGCCAGACTTCTTTTTCATTCACGTTTAATGTCCTAAAGAAACGTGATGTTTACAATTTACCTAACCTTTAGCTTCAGTTCATTTAACTTTCGTGGTGGATTTCTGTATCGGGATTTCTTGCCGATTTATACCGTGATTCCTTTGCCTATTTCGGCAGTACTTGTAGGCTATACTCGGAAATTCCAGCATATATATTCGCAAAATCCAGCATACCACAACGTAGGCTGTTTCCAATTCACTCCTCGGCTTGGAACTTGATTCGGTATTTGAAACTTTCTTACTGTGGCTTGCCCTTTTTTTGCTTATGTATTCTCGGATTTGCTGTGGGAGAAGTAAACGATAGTGATTATTTTGGAGCCAGTCCTTAAAGGACACCTTGTGTTTCCGCAAAGATGTTCTCAGATGGTTGACCAATTGACCACTTTAAAACTCAACTATGCTTCTACAATTACGCAAGGCTTTGGCTGTTTTTAGCCTCTTTCCGTGTCCCTTGTCTTCCGTGTCTCCGTTGTTCGGACCAATATGCTTATTGGAAACAGTGATCGGGAGCCTGACCCGTGACATAAATAGAACAAACGCGGCGAGCGTGATAATCGGTGTAATGCTAATAGAGAAGGTTGGATATTGGTGTAGAATCTCGGGAACGAGAAGGGATGGAAATACTACTGAAGTAGAATAAGTTGCTTACACAAGTACGACGTTTCTTTAAAGTATCAACATCAACTTCTCAGATAGTGTTTTCTTGAAGGTGCTTTCAGGCCTTGGTAACCCTCACCCAAGAAGATTTTCTTTTCAAGTTCCAAGAAAATTGCATTCACAAGTTGTGAAAATTCGTCGATTGGACATAGATAAAGCCGAATCCTCCTAAGAACCTTTTAATTGGGTAATGCTTGAGAACAAACAGAATGCGCCAATGCAGATCGCTAGAATTCATTCGGGATTTGAACATTTTAAGGAAGGTCAGAGTAATATCTGCTTGAAACCAACTGTCTCACTGTTTATCACGATACCAGCAACCTTTTTCGTCCACGCAAGTTTCGCAAATATCGGTGACGAACCTTTGCTCACCACCTGGATGCGGTTCCTTGACGCCAGGATTATTAATTTCCTTCCACGAGCATAATGTATCTTCGATCTGTCTTCGATGGATAATTACGTGTGTCCGTCTAAATTTCAGCATGTAACAAGGTCATTGATTTGAATACCTTCGGTGTCTCCTTTCATTTTTATTTCTGTTTTTGCTCGAAACTGATTGCGATGTAGAAAAAGGTTGTCTCATGCCTGAAGTCTTGGCTGGTATTGATGTGCCAAACAGAAGATTGGATTAGGACTAGTGTTGAGATAATGAAAACATTGATGACTTCATTTGTGCTTTAAACGTCGGCAGCGTATTCAGTAGCATCATATCACAGCAAAGAGCTAGGCTCACGAGGATTTGAACCTGTGACCCCCTCACCTTCGGCAGCGAAGGTGTTACCACTCCACCAAATTTCGTTTTGACCTTAAGTGTTAGTGAAAGCCGGAACTGATAGAACTCGTTACTGTGCTCTCAAAAGGCGTCTCTTGTTATTGAAATTCCATTGAGCGATCGTTGTTACATGTAATTTAATGGTTGTAGCCTTTTTAGCGTCCATTATTGTTGGATTCCTAAGGGGGTACGTCAATTAAAATCTTGCATTGTCCAGCTTAGTATGAGGGCATGTAATTTTTATCTTGTTGCCTATTCAGTTCCAAAACCTTTCGTATAGTCTAGTTTGATACTTGCTATATTGTTCTGGCTATATCATGCATGGCATCACACTGTGACCATCCTTTTTCGCCAAGTACAACATATTATCAATAAACCTTGAAATAATAATAATGTTTTCTCAGTCATCAACATATTTAACAAAAACATACCCCTTCAACATTTCGTCGGATTTAGGATTCATTAAGGGTGAAACGATGGAAAACGAGTTGACTCGATCTTGTTTTTGTGTTACCGTACTTGTGGTACATTGCGTGTAGAATTTTTATTTTATTTTTCATTCTTTGCCACGCCTTTTGCCAAGGTCACTACGGATCGTGGTCTGTGGTGCTAATCGGAAGTCAGCTACTATTTATTTCAAGTGTTTCTCGGCCCTTCTTGGCAAGGGTCCTCGCAAGTCTGTATCTAGAGGACCAAACCTGGAATATGTGACAAACCATGGCGATAAACTAAAAGCTTTATTCCAAATGTGTTAATAACAAAATAAATGAAGTTCCCCCCGCCTACGAAATCTTCAGAGAGATACCTAAATTCATTCGTTCCGCATTTCACTAAACATTTTAACTGTGGGCTACTTGATTTATATTCGTTTCATATTTATTGTTTGTTAGTTTGTGTTTTATTTGAATTGCTAGTGAGTGTTTGTTTTTCCAATTCCCGCCCATGTTAGTCTAGTGCTATTAGGGTGGAAATAAAAATAAAATTGATTGAAAAAAATTGATTGTTTGAAGTTTTTAGCAACTATTCCGTTGTGAGGAGTAACTTTCTTAGGAATTGCTGGAGGTGAAAATTGGTGCCTATATTTGATGTAGTAGTTGACCAATGAGGAGTTGACATGGAAGAGGTTTTCCGCATTCTGATTAAAGGAGTTAAATCCGAAGTATTCCAGTTTTTGCGATATCTAGCTAGATCACCCCCCACCCAAGTAGCGACTTCAGACCGAGATTCGGTACGACCGTCGTATCATCTAGTGGCGCGATTCGGAAGCACCCTTATGGGCAAGCTTAAAAAAGCATTTAGCTGGTGTATGGATAAAAAGTAAAAAAAAAATAACAGCGAAATATTTGTCAATAGCTTATCTATTTCTTTTAACAAGTAGTCTGAGGTATTTTTTTCTTGACAATCATCCATATTTGCACGAAGAAGAGTTATGTCCAGCAATCCAGTGAAGCCTGATATTTGAAAAATTTGTGAGCGGGTGGGATTGACGTACTCGTTTTCATAAAGGGTCGATGCAGTTTCTCTTAAGTGGGAATAAGGTTGGTGTTAAGTTTGTCCAAATTTGCAGTAGCGCTAACAGTAGTAATTTATCAACTGGTAATGGTTTCTCACCATTTTCCGTCGTTTCAAGTAACTCCATAAATGCATACTTTCGGAAAATCGTAGTTTTTGTTTTATTATAAAAGTACATTATATTGTTAAATCAGTGTAAGGTGTATTGTGAAACTGTAATTTAGAAATGTTTCATCCTGATTTCGTATATTGGCTAATATGTGTGTCTAAGCATTGTAGGCTAGGCCTGCAGATCCCACGACATATCATGTTGATAAACATTATTCGCCAGTGTCGAGCTTCAAAATTGTATAACTTTACCCAAGGTGAATGTAGTCGCTCGGCTTTTTTCTCGTATATTTTGAAGAGGTGGTTGACCACTTTGGTGAACCACAAGACAGAGAAAGCCGAGGGGACGGCAACTGTTCGTGATGATACCGGTCCTTCTGTTACCCCGTGTGTCATTTACGGAACGACTTACCTGATCAAACAGTATCTCAACCTAGTGTGCCTTTGATACACCTTGCTGGTATATCGTTTAGTTTTAAAGTTTAACTGAAAAGCCAACTCATTTGTGTGTCATTAAATTGGATACACTGAGGTATTTGGATTCTGCAAAGGGATTTTTTGATTTTCCACTTCTGCTCTAGTTATGAGGCTCAGAATATCTCCAGCCATCCCCACAGCGTAAATTCTACTATGACGCGGGAAATTTTAATCCCAACACAAATGCGGCTTTTCAGTGGGCAGTGGTGGGATTGGTGAAGATTGCTTAGTGCCTGAACAAAAAAAAAAAATTGATAAATCTTTCTCGTAAGGCATAGAGCAAAAATAACAAGCGCATAGAGGCACCACAAATCACATGGAAATTCCACTATTTGAAAATCGATTATTCGTTAATAGCGGAACAACGAAGTAACTAATTTTCAGCGGGTCTTCAAGCCAATTTAAGTGAATACGTGATGGGTAACTAGATTGTCCTATCGTAGCCCTTTTCGGTTAAACTTTAAGAATATGTAGTGTTATTTATTTAATGAGTGGGATATTTTATTACCCAATCAACAAGGCAAAAGAGAAAAAGATGGAGTACAGGAAATAGGAAATAACAACAACAAAAAACTAGACTCGAACGAAGCTCATCAGAAAAGAATTTCCGTCAAAGGTTTCAGCAACATCCTCATTACTGAGGTTCGCTACATGATCATCAATACGTAACATAGGGGAAATAATTTTCTCAACTCTTTCTTATTTGTAGAGAGTTAGTGTTGTTAATGAACCGATATTCTGCAGCAATACCACATAAAATAATCTTATAATAGTGACTTGCTTTTCACTTTTTTCACTCACAAGTGGCGACTTACGTGGTGTGCTGACCTCTAAAATCTCCCTCTACAAAATCCTTGGGAATCAGTTTATTTGAATTTTCCGTTTTACAGACAATAACTTTGTTTTGTCTTAAACCCCAGCTGCGCCGGTTCAGGTCCGTATCCAGGAATTTATTCCGGGGGGGGGTGCTCGCGGGTCGGACCAAAAAGTACAAAAAAGACATAGATTAAAGGTTAAAGCCTATAAAAACGAGTATTTTTGCATGTTTCGGGGGTGGGCGTTTGAACCCCCTACCCCCCTGGATACGGCCCTGCGCCGGTTCCTATGATTTCACGGAATTTAACCACAGCGCGCTTTTGTTAAATTAATAATTTTAAAAAAACCAAGTATTTTTGCGCAAACCCCGGCAAGCGCTAAAAGAGAATCCCTAATTTGACGAGGCAAGTATGCGTATTTTGAAAAACCTTCTGGACCATTTTTATCGTGAAAAAGCTATTTCTGGCAAGAGCTTTGCTTCAAATAAATAAAAATTAAGAAATAGAATTAATAAAAATCAAGTGCAGCAAAACTTAAAGAGCCTACATCTCCTCACTGTTGATAAGCACGGTGAAAGTGTGACGTCGTCAAGAGAAATGGGAGCATCGGCGGAGTGTGCTTTCACGATATTACATCTGGTTGTGCACCCTACCCGAAGGCAAGGCCGGACAAGGACGGCATGGGTTGCCAATTGCTGTAATTTTTGGCAACTCCATGTTTTAGGAAGGACGGCCAAAAAGAACGCAAGCACCGTTATCGAACACTTTTTTGGCTGACGGTTTTGTTTTGGTTGTGGGAGAACCGGTAGCGACGAGTCGCCGCGGGGTTTAAATCGTGGCAGCACTTTTCTTAGTTGATTTCGTGATTAATTCCGATGGTAATTTGATAGGGTTAGGGTATAAATTGGACAAAAACTCCCACATAGTAATAGCATAGCAAAATATGGTTTCGGGGTCTTCCCCTCTTGTCATTGAAACAAAGAGTGAAAATAAAATAATTAAGTAAATGAATTGAACTGCTGCATCTGGCCAGTTTTCAAATCAATGAAATTAATACTGTAATCTAAGGAGAAAGTCTTTCGTTTGAAACCTCAGGTGTATTTTGACATTTCAGTTTAAATCGCTCTAAAGATTACTGAGCTCAGAATTGTTTCTGTACGTCTCTCAGAATACGGATGATCCCTGGATAAGCCTTAAATTTTCTTATATTTCTTATTCGCGTAGGTTCGCTTTTATTCTCAACACTAAAATAGTACACAAAACATTATATACACATTACTCTTCGCCCAAAATTATTTCAGGGTTTGAACCGGAGAAAATTGGAAAATCGGATCGGCGTAAATCGGGAGGTGAAGTACAAACTTCCTCGTTGTATCACCAGGACGAGGGGTTTTAGGATAAGGATAAGGATAAGATTTATTCCACTAAAAGCACAGAGGCCATGGGAAAAAAATGACACAAAAAAATACAAAACAAAAATAAAGAACAAAAACCAAATAAGTGATAACTATTTTACATATTCCTTTACAGGAACCTTTCTCTGTGGTTCATCGAAACCGAAAGGAATCTTCCCAACTTTTCAATATCACCAAATAGTTTACTTCCCATTACTTTTACCAACCAATCCTCCCCCCAATAACTAACACCAAAAATTTCCCCACGAAGATCTGAAAGCTCAGGGCATACGCACATTAAGTGAAAAATATTTTCATCCAATTGCCCGCACATTGGGCAAAAATAAGGACCAGACAACACTCTTACCTTACCCAAATATCTTCTACGCATTCCTAATGGTAGACAATCACCCCGTAAACTCATTAACAACCTCAAATGATCTGCTGGAATCCCCACCTTAAAATAAATTTCCTCTCCCCATGTCTCTTTGGCCCTCGCGTACAACCACAATGAACCAGAACTTCTGTGTTTCGGTCAACTGAGGGGCGGGTTGGGCACATGCAACCTTCCGGGTGCCAGTATGCAAAAAAAAAATAAAGAGAAACTGCTTGTTTAGAACAGGACTTGCATTTCTTGGTAATAATGGAACAGTGTTGTCAGATCCGTTTCGTTTTCCAGGATGAGTTTCATCCCTTCATTGAGGCGCTGTTGCCACATGTCAAGGCTTTTTCGTACACATGGTTCAACTTGCAAGCCGCCAAACGGAAATATTTTAAGAAACATGAAAAAAGGATGAGTTTAGAGGAAGAGAGGAGGGCGAAAGAAGAACTTCAGGTAAGAAAACCTTTCAGTTAATTTTTGTTTATGTTAATTCGTCTCCGATTTCTCAGTTTGATTTTCTGGACTAGAATCCGACTAGTATTTCAAAATGATAGAGAAGGTGACCTTTGATTGGCCTTTCTTACTGCCACGAAACTAAAAAATCGACAACATGAAAACAAAATGTGGAAAAGTGAGGGGTTCAGAGAAAAAGAGGAGCGAAAAGAATTTCAGCAAGAAATTTGTTTCAGTAAATTTAAGTAAGTAAGTAAGTAAGTATATTTATAACCCACTAAAGTTTTGACAAAAACAAACAGTGGAGTAAATAAGGAGAAGAAAATAAGAAAGAAAAAAGACAAAATACGTTAACAAAAAAGACTAAAATAACCTAATAAGGCGGTGGTGAGGATTCAACCTCATACAAGCATCGGCCAGTAAATCCTCGTGTAAGGATTTAAAAAGTACAAGTATATCAGTAGCACCGTAAACACGGATAATTTTGCGGTTACTGTGCGAACGTGGTAAATACAGTAGAAATTTACAGTATCGAAAATAATCGATTCTAATCCGTTTAAGATCACGTTCTGTCAAGATACTGTATAAACCAGCGTTGAACAGAACAGCTGGATTACAAAAACAAGCGTAAAGCTTTGCTAAAGCACTTCGTCGATATTTGCCTCGGTTCGCAACAATTTTTGAATAACCAAACCTGAGTTTACTTTTGATATCACTTAGTGTTTTTTCACGCAATTGTGAGAAAGCTCCGCACACAGAAATACCCAACCATTTAAAGCAATTCACTCTAGGAATGCAAAAATCATGACAATCAAGTGACGTTAGGGTTGAGACATGATTAAAAGATAGGTATTCGCATTTATCAATGTTTAAACGGAGGCCAATATCACTGAAACTCGAAGAAACTCTCTGCACGGTTGAAGAAAGACTACCTTTGCATCTGCTGATGAGAAGCAGGTCATCTGCGTATGCAAGGTAAGAAACATCAGTCATACCAACAAAAAAAGTATTACATATTTTTGATAGGACACCCGCTATACACGCATTAAACAAATAAGGTGAGAGCACACCTCCCTGCCTTACACCACATCGCACAGATACATTTCCAAAAATATTCCCATTTGACTTCAGACGAAGATAAGAGTTTGAGTACCAAAAGCGAAGAATATGTATCACGGATACATTAACACCAAGTGAAAAAAGAGCATACCAGACTTGACTATGAACCACACTATCGAAAGCTTTCGCCAAATCCAAAGTGCATAAATGAAGTACATATCCCTTTTTATGAGCATCTTTTAACAGGCAAGCTAGAGCTCTATGTGCGTGTTGGCAACCAATGCCCGTTTTGAAACCAAACTGGTTTGAATCATAGTCTACGTATTCAGTGATAGATGGAAGTAGAAGGTACTCCAAAACTTTGCTTAAATTACATGCTACCGTAATTGGTCGGTAAGAAGCACAGACTTTAGGGTCTTTCCCTCGCTTCAGAATTGATGTAACCATACCGCAAAGAAAACTATCAGGTACTAAAGATGTAGTGACACACATTTGATAGAATAGCTGTAAATGAAATAGTAAATCTGACGAATCAGTTGTCAGATGGTTTGAAGATAAACCATCCATGTCAACAGACTTGGATTTCAGCCGTTTAATGCACTTTAAAACATCTTCTTTAGACACAGGTATAATATGCCTTTGCAGAATACGAGATGGCAACACTTTCGAGAGCAATTCGGAAAAACGCTTGTGCACACGGTAATTGACTTCGGAAAACATCCCGGAGTAATGATTAATCCAAGACGATTGAGGTATTGAATCGCTTTCCATAGTATCACTGTATTTGGAAGAATTTATCACTTTCTTCCACCCATTCACATCTTTTGGAAGCTCTTCACCGGACATGCGTACAGACCGTAGATGTTTTTTAAAAGCAAGTTTAGTTTTCTGCTTTATCTGAAAAATATTCCCAGCAGACGGGCGACCACAACTTATCCATATTCGAAGCCACATTTTTGCTTTATTTTTAGCGGTCTTCAAGCCAGGATCCATTTTCCATATTGGCTTACGAGTATTACAACGAACACGTTCAAGGGGCACAGCAGCTTCTTCAGCTGTTTTCAGACAAAGCACAATCTTATAATAATACGAGTTTAATTCCACTCTTGCGTTTGGAGAAATAACACTTCGACAAAGGAGATTGAAAGGCACATGTATAGAAGATAGAAGTGTAGCTAGTGTTGCAATGTACAATGGCAAGTTTACACGATTCCAGTTCCGCTTTTCAAACCATTTCTTGTTATTAACTGAAGGCCGATTCAGGACTAAGTTTTCCGAGATACACAGTGTTAAAGAGAGAGGCAAGTGGTCATAGTCTCTAGCATCTTCATCTACATGAATAGGTGAAGTACGCACGGCAGACGAACATACACAATGGTCAATATTCGATCTAGATCCACTGTTGTGTATATATGTAAAAGATAAGTCTTTCTCAATTATTTTGAAACCAGGGGGTAAACTCTCCAAAAAAGTTTCAGTTCGGGCAGAAGTCGTGGTGACGTCAGAGTTCAAGTCGCCTAGAATTAGCCACTCGTATCCCAAAGCAACAATACCAGAGATTAAATTTTTCAACTTACTACAACTTTTAGCATAGTTGGTAAGCGACAATAGGTTCTTTTTATCATGCGGAAGGTAAGTATTTATTAATACATAATCACCAAGTCTGATAGCAATATAATGTTCGTCTGAACTGTAGCACTGAGGAGACAGGTAAGATAAGGTTTTCTTCACAATACACGCTAGTCCACCAGATGGACGGCCGCGTGTGCGCCGAGCACTAGTTGTGTAAACAATGTGGTCAGGACTACGTCTTAAAGAATTGACACTAACTGACGGCAGAAGGTGCTCTTGCAGGAAAATAACATCAAAATCAAGTAGCATTTGGTCTATGAGCAGATCCTTGTCTTTTGTGCCATTAATGTTGAATGAGCATACTGATATTGGATTATCATTCATTTTCTGGCTTTCTTTGTAACTATTGCACGAAGCTTCGGACACCGTAGACTATACGAGACATGTTCCCCGTCACAGTTTGCACATTTTGGTGGTAGCTGGCACGGCGAGTCCTTGGTGGACTCATGAGGCCCAGAACATCTTGCGCACTTATCGACAGGACTTTTGCACTGCGATTTCAAGTGATCTGGCGAGCGACACTTGTGACAGCAACGAGGGACTTTGAAGAACTCGGAAACACGAAACAGCTCGTAACCGATTTTCATGCCATCTTTGAGAGCGGAGCGTAACGCAGTATTATTGAAAAAAGTCAACTTGACTGTTTGAGAAGTTCCGAGACGAGAGGCATCAACAACACCCGAACAAGTCTTAAAGGTCGAAAGTTCAAAATCGGAATCTATTCCTTTGACAAGTCCAACAAAATTGGTCTCCACTAGCTTCACTTCAGCATTCCTTAATACGGTTGGAACAGATTTACAGAAATCTTTGGCTGCTAGTTCATCAATTTTGACAAATAACTTGTCACCAGAGGGTCGAATGTGAACCACAGATTCATGACCATGTATTTTGTCGATCAGTTCCCTCCGTTTCGTAGGATTGTCATAACCGCTTGGTATGTTAGAGATAACAATAGTAGCCTGACCTGATTCAGCGTCGGAAGGAGTAGACTGCAGGGCCGGAAAGTTCGTATCAAAAATCGTTAGCTTCGAGTTTACGACATTGAGCACTTGCTCAATACGATTTACTTTTGTGGCTAGTCGTGAGTAAGCAACTGCAGGAATACACGGGACATCAGTTGGTGAGCGAATCACATAGAATGGCACAGTTATATCATCGTTATCACAGTTCCGAAATAAATCAAGCATATCCTTGCAGTGATTGATGAGAGCTTTTTGACCGGTCCTCTTAGGGCAACTTTCAGTTGGAGCCACACTACTCCACAGCTTGGTCTTGGCCTGTGAGATTACAGGCCCTTCAAAAAAATCCGAAGCGTGCTTTATTATTATTTCGTCTTCGATTCCCGCACGAAAATTTGCTTGCAAGAAGTTCAGAACAGGTGAGTAGACGAGCGGGCCTTCGCCCGGAGAAAATTCGTCAGTCATCGGGAAAACCTGTTTTGCACAGCGCTTGTATTACACGGTGTTCACTAGCCGGCTGCTGAATGAATACTGAACAGAATTTGTTGCTCTCTGATTGTTATTTGTCAAGATAGTTTTCGGTATTTGGACCAGACTCTTGTTTTTACAACAGTGGACGATAAGGCTTTTATCCACCTTGTCTCTTTAAATGTGACGTAAGAAGTTTAATAACAATTTTTTTCATTCTTTTAATAGCCGGTTACAAATTGCTAACCTCGTTGCTAACAGCGGATCGTCACCATAAAGATTGTTAGTATAGTAAACAAGTTTCCTTTTGTTCTTTGGGAGCCGAGGAAAAAAAACTTGAGACTGCGGAATTCGTCATCAATTATTTTCTCATTAGACGAGAATTTTCTGAATTCTGTTAAAAATGTTCGGAAATTTGGAGGCAAAGTTACGCAGTTGGTGTCAGAATACCTGCCTTTTTGTAGCTCTTGGCCGCGTCAGTAGCAGGCAGAAATGTTTCAAAGTTGGAAGTTTGAGTAAGAGCAAAGCGAGGAGCAAAGGCTTTCTGTAGTTTACAACAACGCAATGACTCTTTAATGAGCCCCTTTCTCTCCCCTCCCCCTATTCCAGTATGGTGACAAACTAATCATCCAATGTGCCTGTAACCATATGTGTCTAAAACCATTCAGTAATGTTCCATTGAGTTTACATATAATAAGGCAGGAGATGACGCATACTTATGTATTCCTAAAACAAACCTCTTCCTGTTCACCTTCTCAAGCGCATTCACCCGTATAAAGCTCGCTGCTGGTATGGTACAGAGGGGCTACAGACTCACGATTTTCTCATTGAAATTAAAGCAGTGTCACCAGTCCTTGTCTCATTAAATGAAAGAAGAAAAAGGAAAACAAGAAAGGCGAAGGAAGTAGCCTATTCCTTCAGCCCAGTCTGACTGCGACTCATGGTCGCTGTGATGAACGGATAAGTTGGAAGATATTTATTCTTATGTATGTACACTGTCAGGAGTTTCGTAACAGATAACACAGGAATACGCAGTTTCAACAGACAACACTTGTGATTTAGAAAACGTTTTGCATTAAATGTTATGCCGCCATGGCGAAGGGGCACGGAGGACCCTGACTGTTGATTAACAGGCGGCAGGACGGTGGGCGTAAAGTCTCACAAGTCACAATGTGAGATCACCGTACGCGCAGGTAAAAAAAACAAAAACACTTTAATAATAATAAAAAGCAAAAAATGAAGAAAAGAGAAGTTGAAAGGGTGGGAAAAGTAGGATTTGTAAAGATAAGCAAAAACTTGGAAGGTTAGAGCGTTGCCACATTCCGTCTTACCAATGGTAACGGCGATCCATTCCTTAACCAGGTGACGCTCGTGACTAGAGTTAGGCTGTATAATAGGCTATGCAGATCAAGCAAAAGCCGAAAAAGCATCTGCTGACTTTTCTGATATCATGACGTCAAACCAAAAATCATCCGATATCATAGCGACAAACAAAAAAGTCAGCGGATGGTTTTTCGACGGCTTTTCGGATCTTTCCGGCAATGCTTGCTATGCAGATCATTTAATGCATAACGTTTTCAAAATCACAACAGATGACATCCCAAGTGGTGTCTGTTGAAGCTGCGCATCCTTATGTAATCAGTTATGAAACTTCTGACCGTGTAGTTGACGGAGTCTAGATAAGGTAAATCGGATGTGTGGACTAAAGAATTATCTTGTGATTTCTCCCTAGTTTTCGCCTCCCCTCTTTTCGGTTGACGATCAGTCTAAACATTCTTTTTATCAGATTTATTTTTTCCCTATCGGGAATCGCCCAAAGAAAAGCTGGGAATAAATCCAACCAATCAGACTCGTCACGTCACTTTGGGGAAATTGATAGGCCTGCAATAGAGCAAAGAAATCGAATTGGGCTCAGGATTTTCTATGTGCAAGACAGATCCGACAAACCGGTTACATAGGCCTATGACCGTGATGAATGCCTATACTTACATTAAAAGGTTTAACACGGAAAACGATAGGTCGATGGTTCTTTAAGTACTTTGCACGTAGAAAGGGATTTATGGGGATGTGTTCGATTAGACAGACATTAGTAACAGCTTGGGCAACAGGTTTCGGGAAAAGATTTTGTGGTGTGTTTATGGTCTTACCGGCTATAATACTGATTCACACCACGTCCGTAATATTTTCTTATTTTTGAGATTTCAGACTTCCTGTGTCAATTTTATCCACCCCAGCGGCATTACGCTGATTCGTGCATTTGCCGTGTCTCTTTTCGATGGGACCAAGTGCCCGCTTATTGCGTCCGATTGGTCAGAAATAGAAGTTATACAAGTTTGCCGTGTTTCTCATCTAAAACAACGTGGCCGAGTAAGGCTGAAAATAGCAGGGACGGGGCCGGTGCTATTTTTTGAAAAACCCGACAGAATTTCAAATAAGTACCGTTTTAGAACATTGACTAGAAGTGTCCGCTGCGACTTGCCCTTTAAGTACTTGGGTCCGTAAAGGGGTTTGTGGGAATTGATCCATTAAAGACGTTAGGAACAGCCAGGGCAACAGGTTTCGGGGGGAGGATTTTATGGACTTTACAGTTCTAGTCATCAGTAGTAATGTAGTACTAAAGTCTTTTTATTGCTCCTTCGGTTAACTTGTATCTTTAAATAAAGACAAAAAATAAGGACTACTTTATAGTCCATATTTATTGCTGAAGCACTAACGTATTTTATGATGTGTTCTGATGCAAAAGAAGAGTAAAGAAGAAAAAAAATCAGTGGTATGTGCTGGGTTGGCCGTAAATAAGATGGGTTTATTTGCACCCATAAAAATAACGTCAGCTGTAACTCATTCGCGATCGTACCAACATTCCGCAATGGACTGAATCCGGCTTCAGTTGTGTACATGATATTTATTAGTCTTTCTCATTCATTTTCTATATGTTATAACCCGCCAAGAAACAGAACAGAGGAATAAGAAAAGATGAAAATTATATGAGGACGAATCCCACAACAGACGCTAAACGTCACCTGGAAATTGAGAAAGAACGTGATGTGGGGGGAGAATGAACGTTAGGGACATTTTTTTTTAAATTTGTTTTTGCTGATTGCCGAAATACCAGGGAATAAGAGGAGGAATCTTGCAATTGGCAATAGTAAGGACGGCGGGACTTAAGATCTTTCTTTTTCTAGAAATTGGAACATTATTCTAGAGATGATGATTTGTTCTTGCTTTCGTGATGCAACCAGACTGTTCACACCGACCGAACGTTCATAGCAGGACTTCCCTTGTCTGTTGTTATAGACGCAGACGGCGGGAGTGTAAATGATTCTTGCCTATTGCGGCCCTAATTCACGGATGACCTTGCCCCTGACCCTCCTCTCGTTGCGTCCAGCTTGTCGGATACCGTGATTTATTTTTCGGAATCACTCTGGTCATTCTGTTATATTAATGGCATCTGACGGACACTTTCGGAATCAGCAGAACAGGTGACGCCCCCTTCTCTCGATAGGGCTCAGGTCTCCATTAGTACAACGCGCTTTTAGAGGGTGGGGGGACTTGGTCTCTTTATCCCATGCTGACCTGTCTACGACATCGGCTTTGTCGAAAGGCTAACGCCGGTTAGAATTTGTCTTGTATCGAAGCCAGAATAATAATAGAAAAAGATTCTGTTCTCTCAAGTGACGAGACATAAATGATGAAATAGGAAGGTTAGTCGCTTACAGTTGTGATCCCGACGTTACATTGTACCATTTTGAAAAGACGCAAAAATCGTTGTGCACCCTTTATGATCGCACTCCTTAAAGTTTGACCGAATAGGGCTGAGAGTAGAGCCGAATAGGCTATACCCCCCCCCCTGGATACGGCTTTGTCGCTTGAGCTGTTCAATGCAGATTGATCTATTGAATAATTTAACGATCGGACGAGATGGCCTGACTTACCGTACTGCTTTAAATGGCGAATTTGATTTTTTTTTTTTTTTTAGTAGGTTACTGTTATAAAAAAATATTTGGTACAGTTGTTTTCGTCATAGTCGTTCCTGACGATTAAGTATAGTTTATCCCTGTTTTCCTTCATGTCAATCAAGCTGCTGCAGAATTTGTTTGGTGAAGCCCGGTTGTCATACAGCCACTTTGTCTGCTTCCGCCATCACTTTCCCAAATGACGTCGCAAATGTGACGTAACACTGCTCATTTTTTCATCAAGGCTAAATGCTGTCTTAATTATTTGATCTTTCCTGCAAAGCATTTCCTTTGCGGGTTATGCTAGATCCATTTTTATTTTTCGACTGAAGAAAATCGTTTAAGCACATCGGATTAAAGGAGGTACGTCGGAAGCGTTCTCGGATTTGCACTTTCAAGCCACTAGTTCTAAACATTGTGTGTTGGGGCATGTCTCTTAAACTCCTTGCTAGTCTTCTTACCTACTTTCGGAATCCGTTCTTTCGCCAAAGCTTCGAGCTTCGTACGACGTGTTTCCGGTCCGCACTAAGGTCATTACTGATGTCTTGAGTTATTTCACGATTAACCTTTCCGAGATTTTTGATATCTTACGGCACTCGTACTTTCATGACGGGTTTTCCTCTGTTTTTGCACTGGGGCGACGGCTTTGGGAGCAGAACGATAAAAATCCCCAGATGTGTCATTTGTTGGATCATTTGTTGTATTCAGGAAATGTGGGTGAAGGATTGTTCAGGCGGCATTCGTAAGTTCGTAAGTGGATTATTTTTGCTCTGTGGTGCCGGATTCCGATGGGAACCTGTCGAAACGGCTTAAACGCTTCCCAAGAACTCCCGAAACGCAGTTTTACATTTCAGTCATTCCGTTGTCTGCTACTATACAGTTTCTGCAAGAGGCTAAAGAGAGCATCTTCATCCCACGTAAGATAAACGAGTCAGACATGCCCACGATACCGTCTCTGGGCCTGATCCGAATATTAATGTTGATTCCTAATGCATTCCATATTCGTTTCATTAGTTTTCCTTATTGTGTGGACATACGGTACCGGACACGAATCAGACTGATGCCTTTGACAGGAAATTGTGGGAATCGGGATATCCGTACAGAACGGCTGACGGTGGGTTCCGTTGGTGGACACGGTTGATTCGCCAGGGTCATTAGAGGCGGGACTGGGACTGATGGCTGGAGCTAGGCAAAGTACCCTTGGACATAGGCATGGCTGGGTTATTTCGAACATATGACCGCTTTTGGTTTTTCCCGCCTTTTGTCTTGTCCGAGTGTGAATAGGTGGCGCTTTTCTCATTTTCAGATCTTCAAATTGCGCAATGAACCAACACTTTTTAAGGAAGAAGAAGAAGAAAAAAATATTACCAGCCCGGCTAGACTCAATCCCATGCCCCCCCCCCCCCGACTACCTCCTTCCTCAACTCAGTAACTCATCTCAGGATCAGGATTCAACAACTTTACTAAAAAAAAATCATGCCGGCTTGACGACCGGTTACAAACAAAGCACATACGTGCTTGAAAAACGCAACCAGTACACATTTACTACCTTATAATCACATCATATTTTACTACCACTAATCAAACCTTCACTAAAATAAACGAAAAATTAATTAATTTATTTGTCCTCTCTCGTCTTCCAAACCCTCCACTCACCAACTACCCTCCAGGAGGTGTTTCTTTAACCGATTTTTACCCTTTAACCGATCTGACGTCAAATGTACTATGCATTCATTCACATATCCGCTAAGATCCGAGAGGGGACTATGTATCGGCACGTACACAAGGTGCCCTGGGGCCTGTCTTTAAACGTCCTTGCCAGTCTTCTTCCTACCCTTGGAACACGTTCTTTCTCCGAAGCTTCCAGTTCTGTACGATATGTTTCCGGCCCGCCGTAAGGACATTACTGATGTCTTGAATGTTTCACGATTGACCTTTCCCGAGACCGTTGATATCTTACGGCACTCCGTATTTGCATAACGAGTTTGCTTCGGTTTTTGCACTTTGGCGAACAAGGTCTAGATGTGGAAAATATGGTTGAAAGTTTTTTTCCTGAAGTTTAAACAGTGACAACACTGACTTAAACATAACACGGAAAGAAACAGTAGCATCTCAGCACAAGATATGGTAAAAAAAAGGTGATCTGATTTTACCTCAGAGACACCTTAAATTTCAAAAAGGATGTAGAATCCCGATGAGTAGCTAGCGTTGGTTCTGATGGTTAGTCGAGTTACCGAGGAGCAGACCAATCATCCCTCCAGGGCTGTGGCTTCCAGTCCTTGCCCAACCGCTTCTTGAAGGATTCGGATGTTTCGCTGTTGACGGTGTCTTCTGACTAAGTATTTCACAAGGGAATTATTCGTTCGAGAAAAATTGCTCTCTGGAGTTGAGCGAAAGTTCCGCTATAGTTTTCGGGAGTGACTCCTTGTCCGCACTTGCTGATCGGTTGTGTATAGAGTGGGCCGGCAGTTCGAGTTCAATATTTGAATACTTGTAGCATGTCTCCTATCTTTCTTCTGTGTGCGAGAGTTGGCAGGTTCAAGCGGTAGGCCGACACAATCAGTACATCATTTATTTATACCAAATTATCCGTTGGATAGCTTGGACGACACTGCTATCATACACTATACGACAATAGAAACAATATGGTTAATTATATACAATTGATTTTTCAAATTGATTAAAATAAACTATGCTAGAAATATGATAATACACTAGAATAAGGTTATCAACTTTTCATGATATCGTCTATAGGCCTATCGGTTATTTATTGATGTTTTTAGAGCGTCGCTATACTGTCGAATAAAATAAGGTACAAACACAACAGTCTTGAAATGACAACACACTGTCATTTTAATTTCATTTATCTATATTTAATCAAAAGCACACAATTTTTACAATTAACCTGCCAAGAAAGAACAAAACTATGTGCTTGGCTAGGACAGGACCTAACTAGTAATGATTAAAAGCAGAAAAAACAGAATCGAAAGAAACTGTTGAAGAAAAAAATCTGGTAAAGGACATCACTAAACTCAACTAATAAACACTTTGTCTGTAATGACCCTTCGCTGATCGCTCGAGTCATAATACCATTTTAGTGATTATGCGACACTGTTTTGAGAGGAAGGATTCCAGTGTATTTGCAGTCACTATCCATCAGTTTCGTGACGGGACATGAATTACGCGTTTCGCCTCAGTGCATTATCGCCGTTTCGCTCGCCTAACCACCAAAGGCTGTGGCGCCCTCAGGCGTTTCGTCGTAATAGGAAAGAGCTCACCGAGTGAAACATGTGCCGATTGGAAAAATAATGACAGAGCTCAAAGGAGTGACTTCATCTGGCATAAAATAGGGGAGAAAACATTACCAGCCGACAGGAATAATTATTGTTAACACTACTGTACCTTTTTTCAACAAACATTCTAACACCATCCAACATTATTCCTTACCAGGTCCGCACCCAGGAAAAACGGGTATTTTTGCATGTTTCGGGGGGGGGGAAACCCCCTAACCCCCCTGGATACGGCGCTGTTACCGACTAACAGAAAAATCATCAACCTTTCGTGACTATGATTCTGTTAATTTCCTGCCGGCCCGGATACACTTTTCCGAACTTGGCTGATTGTTAGGCAGAAATGACATAAAAACCTCAGAAATAGTTACTGAAATAAATAAATAGTAGCCTACCGAATATTTCGCTGTAGTTTTTGTTAACCTTTTTGTTTTATATACCAGCAATGTTTTTCCTTTGTCTTCTTTTCTGGTTGCGATTTTTTAGCTTGCCCATGTAGTTGCTTCCGGATCGCGACACTTGATGATCTCACGGTCGAAGGGGAATCACTGGACGTTTTGGTGTACACCAGGAGGCACAGAGGCAGGGTCGGAGGCAGAACCGGAGGCACAAGACCCTGTACGGCTTGCGACGCCAGTAATTCCCCCCTCGCCCGCGGTTGTACCGTGTCCTAGTTTGAGCTGACGACTTCGATGAGGGTGACCTAGTTCAAATGCTAGAGTTCTTCCGTTTTAACATTGCATCAAACATAAAAAAGAACACCATTGTACTGCAAAAATGGAGAAATTTCATTCTGAAGGTAGGCAATAGACGCCAGTCACTTGCGGTTCAGTCGTTCTATTCTGACCTAAGCCTCTTAAGATCCCAACGCCCAGGAAATCTTCAGGTTCAAATTGACTCCTTGGCAGTATCTGATTCCGACCATACAGCAAAATCTTACTTCTCAAGCCATCCCCGAGAAATTGTCGATGGGTTAGTTTGCTTCGTCTGAAGAATTAGTGATTGCGTTTGGTCGGGAAACTGTAAGGACGCAGAAGCAGTTGATTATCTCACGATTTATGGTGTATCTGAACTAGGAGACTTTGCTAAACTGAAACGTCAGCTGAGTTTTATTTTAGCGATATTTCGGCCCTTCTTCAGGCTTTAGCTAGGAAGACGAACCTGTGATAAAATAATATATTAAATAAAACTACAAGTATCCGATTTTGGTGAGTTTCTTCGAAGGAATTGCTGGGAGTTAAAGTTGGTGCTGGTATTACATTTTCAACACGGCTGCTGTTTTTGCTGCCCGATTGGGTCGTTTGCATGTTAGAGAATTTCAGCTTGGGCTTTCATCATTGTCTTGTTTTGTAATTTTGTGTCTGGGCGTAAGAACTAACCGTTCTGTCGCCGCCACTGGTTCACGAATCAAGAGCGTTTCTTGATTTCCTCTTTTAAAAGACGCCGTAGAGACTCACTTTTAACGAAGTTTATATTCTCGTGTCTTTCCTGCCTGCATCCGCCGGGTTCGCCAGGCGGAAATGAGTGCAAGTCTTTGTGTGTTATTTTTCTTTCTTTCGAGGGAATGAAAGCCCTTTCAGAGTTTCAGTGGTTGAAAATAACAGAGCCCGGTCTATGAAACAAGTCCGGTGCAGCCTGGTTAACATAGTTGACTGCGTTAAACGGGTCCTGAGTTTTATTTTAGCGTTGCTGCCCTCTTGCCCAAGCTTAAGTTTGAGCCTGAAGAGGACCATTGCCAAGAAGGTCCGAAATATCAACTCAGCTTACATATCCGTTCCGTTCCTAAACTCAATAAGCTATGTTCAGCAGGCTGTACTGGACTTGCTATGTCCGCAGTCAGCTTTGTCTGAAGGAGTTCGAGTTTCCAATCTACCCTTCTTTCTGAAAAGATTCAAATTTTTACTCAAGACTCGAATATTCGTTCCTCCATTTGTTTTCGTCTTTCTTTGTTGTGCGTATGCAGTATCCCATGGATTGCCGAAAAGCGGTTTCCTAATCCACACGTGACACAAGCTGACATGTCAATGGGTAGCTTTAGAGTCCTTTTGGTAGAGGATTCAACACATAGGTTCGTATATATTTCTGGTGCTCTGGCACAGTTTTCTATGAATTATCAAAATTTGTAGGCTGTGCCCTTGTGCTTACATTTTTTCTTTCTTCTTCAGATTTTGGGGGTAGGGAGAGACAACACCACCGGTCCACCGGGTACTGCGAACGACCTATAAATTGAATGTCAACGTGAAAGGCGATGCTTATATGTTTCAGTCAGCATTTGTCTAGGGTCGAAAAAGATGTTCGTTCATAAATACGCCTCTAGCCGTGTCAGAGACAGAGTCGTTACTAGCCAGAATGTTTGGGAGGGCAAGGTATTTACCCCCCCCCCCCCAGTCATGACGCCCCTGATTCAGAGAGCCAACGCATTAAGAGATATAGGGAAAGACTGAGGTTAAGCACTGCAAGGAAAACCTGAGCTTGTATCCCCTCTGGTTGTGATTGTTCAGTCTGTGAAACTGCGACTCACGAGCGAGAATCTGTAATTAATCACGCCGTCTCCCACTTTCAAATCCTCCGCCTGTGACATCCTTTAGAAATTCCTCAGTTCTTGATTGATTCCATTCTAAGCGGCGATGGGGGGAGTGAGCGCGCGTCCTAAGACAAATGTTTGCATCCGCCATTCGTCTTAGCGAAAAGGGAGTCCCCCCATTTCCATAACTCATCGCGAGTTTCCACCGGGGGAATACAGAGGAAGGCGTAATCCCTTGAGGAAGTTGGACGTGAAAGATGTTGCAGATGTGGGAAGTTGCAGACGTTAACTTCTATTCGTCAGCATTTGTCTAGGTTCGTAAAGGGTGTTTGTTCACTTCCAACAAAAGTGCCCACTTTTACTGACCACTCCACCCCAAAAGAGCACCGACCGTAGTGATTGGCAGTGATTCACTAATGTGTCCTGAAAGAAGTATTGAAGAGGTCCCTTGCCGAGGGCCAACATATCGCTAGAATTAGTTTACCGTAGTCAAATATAATATCCAGAAGTTACTAGTTTCTTTCATTTCTCACTAGCTTCTTGTTTCTGAAACAAGAAATCCGAGTCCACGATTAGGTCCAAAGTTTGCTCGAGTCGTGGGGTACTCATCCCCTCAGAAACTCTGAAATGATGGAAGTTACAAATTTTCCCTTTTGTCTCCTTCAAATTCCCCACTTGTTTATTCTTCGGTTGCTAACTTCTTGTACCCAAAACAAGGTTTAAGGTTTATTATTGTTAATCACTAAAATAGTACACAGAAAATCCAACAGTGGCTAGCATTATTTCGATAAAATTATTTCGAGGTTTGAACCGTGCGAAACCTGGTTCGAATGGTTCAAAGTCAGTGTTCTATCGAACCCCCCCTCAGATGACACTCTTCCGACAAAACATTGTCAACATTGTATCAGTTTTCTCTCATCTTTGTCATTTCCTCCTCTTATCGTTCTTCTGATTCTTACTTCTTATCCCCGAAGCAAGAAATCTTAATTTTCAGAAAAATCGGAGTCTTGTCAAAATCCCCCTGAAATGACACTCTTCCAGCAAAACATTGTTAACGTTGTATCCATTTCTCTCATGTTTCTCATTTATTATTCTCCACTTATCGCTCCTCCGGATTCTTACTTCTTATCCCCAAACAAGAAATCCGAATTTCTGAGAAAGTCGGGAGCATTTAAAAAATAAAAAATACCCCCACCCCTTAGATGACACTCGACCCGCAAAACATTGTTAACATTGTATCAGCTTTCTCTCATCTTTCTCATTTCATATCCTTCCAGTTCTTACTTGTTATAGCAAGAAATCCTCTTCAACCCGACCCGCTGGACCCAGTGGCGAAACTAGCCCATTTTCGTGGGGGGGGCAAGCCCATATTTTACCGACGTGGTTAAACAATTTACCGACGAAACGCGCCGTTGCCGCACCGCTGACGCATTACAGAAGCGCTGAAAAGATCAATTGTGATATGTCTGTTGAAATATTTTTGTAATGAAAATTTGTGAAGCAAGAAATCCAAATTTCCGGGAAAATCCGAGTCTTCTGTCACCCCCCCCCCCTCCAAGTGACACACTTGCCGCAGAATATTGTTAACATTGTATCCATTTCGCTCATCTTTCTCATTTCTTGTTCTCCACTTATCGCTCTTCCGATTTTTACTTTTTATCCGCCAAACAAGAAATCCGAATTTCCGAGAAAGTCGGAGTATTTTTTTTTATATCAAAATCTCCCCCAGATGACACTCGACCCGCAAAACATTGTCAACATTGTATCCATTTTCTCTTATCTTTCTCATTTCTTATTCTAGAACGAAAAGCCAGAGGTGAAACAGAAATGGGCTTCCAGGCTTCTTGGAAAACTGAGGAAGGATATAACGCAGGAATGCCGAGAAGATTTTGTTCTAAGCATCACTGGGAAGAAACCAGCGATGTGCGTGTTATCCAACCCGGATCAGAAGGGGAAGATGAGAAGAATAGACTGCCTCCGCCAAGCCGATAAAGTAAGAATAATTATTTGTACAGTGGATGTTTGTTTCGAGGTTTGTTACGTCGGCTAACAGTGAATGATTGTAGAATAGATCAGAGTAGACGAGAATTTAATTTAAGAATGACTTTCACGGCAAAGATGCCGAATTTGCATTTCTCGTCAACATATGGATAATCATAGCATAAAAACATTCTCAAATATGGTACAGCGGATTTACAGATGCAGAGCAGATTACATTTACAGAGCAGATTACATGTAAAATTTAAACTCAGTCAAACTAAATAAATTCAAATGTAAGAAAACAATTAATTTTTGGTCTTGAGAATTAAAAAGATGGAACGAAGCTTTTCCTGAACCTTTCGGCATTGCGAATTCCTGGTGTCGATTTGAGAACTTTCTGGGATTTTTCCTGGGGGGGGAGTTCTACATCTGGGAGGATCATGAGTGGGCGGGAGATGGGGTCAGAAAAAGCTCGGGTTCCGTAATTATAGCACAGTGATAGTCTCCTTTCCTCAAGCGTTGTTCTCGAACTTTTGAAGAACATAATAATATGGAATTGTCCAAACCTCGCAAATACAAAATAGTAAATTGTTCAGGAGAAGGAAAAAACTGATTTGGGGCCGTCTGAAAATCAACGACTCCCTACTCCTGCAAACCTCGTAAAAACATATCAAACCTCGTAAAAACAGTGTCTGAGTGACCGATAGAATTGCAAACCTCGTAAATACGCTAGAATTGCGTACAAACCTCGTAAATACGCTAGAATTGCATAGAATTGCAAACCTCGTATATATGCGTAGGTGGTTAGTTTTTCAGAGATTTGACGACGAAGAAAATTATATAAAAATACAAGGTTTGCACCATTCGATCCGCCATGAAAAACTACATCGGACAGTATAAGAACCTAAGAATCGTAAAAAAGTGTATTTACGAGGTTTGGACAATTCCACCGCATATGGTATTTGGATCTATCATGAGTGGGTGGGAAGAGATTACGGAAGCTGGGATCAGAAAAAGCTCGGGTTCCGTAATTATAGCACAGTGATAGTCTACTTTCCTCAAGCGTTGTTCTGGAACTTCTGAAGAATATATACGGTATTTGGATCTATCATGAGTGGGTGGGAAGAGATTACGGAAGCTGGGATCAGAAAAAGCTCGGGTTCCGTAATTATAGCACAGTGATAGTCTACTTTCCTCAAGCGTTGTTCTGGAACTTCTGAAGAATATATACGGTATTTGGATCTATCATGAGTGGGTGGGAAGAGATCACGGAAGCTGGGGTCAGAAAAAGCTCGGGTTCTGTAATTATAGCACCGTGATAGTCTACTTTCCTCAAGCGTTGTTCTCGAACTTTTAAAGAAGATATGTTTGGATCTTCCCTTTTAAGGAAACGCTAAAAACGAGTACAGTCAACGTCTTCTGCAAAATACATGCCGAAAACTTTATCTAATGACCAGTTTATCATGAATGTCAGCTGTATTTTGAAATATTTGCTCTTAATTTCCTTTTGTTGATTTCAAGATAGTTAAGTCTGGTCTTCACCTCCCGGAACTACCGATCTGGGCTTCCAGATTATTCTTCGACGTCTTTTGTAAATTGCATCTGGAATATGAACCGGACCGAAAGTATATCAAAATAATCCGGAAAAAAGGGGCTTTTGAACTTCCAGATTTCCGGAATCTTTAAGTGTCGCAGAAGAAATTCAGAAAAAATCGCGGAAAATCTGGGAACCCAGATTCCGGAAGGTGAAGACCCGACTTTAGTTGTTTTTTGGCGTCGTGGGGGGGGGGGGGATCAAGTCCCCGTAACGTCGTATGAAGACCGAGGTTGTCCTAGGTTCACCATGCTTGACGATTCAGTCGATTTCTAAAACGCTACTTGTTTCCTCATGCATAAGAAATCGGGACGGCAGTGCGGCTAGGCCGGTTCCGCTTCTGGCGTTAAGCTCGTAGTCTACGAGTCGTAACGCTTGGAATTCAAGAGAAGAGGAGAAAATGAATAAATAATGAGATGGCACCACTTTACGAGAAGGAGAAAAGACAAGCAGGCACTCTCCAAGCTCTTGTCTTTAGCATTAATTACAAATAAATAAACAATAAAGAGGGGCCTTTAAACCCGCAGCACGTTTCTGTGTTCTTTGTTAAAGTGTTGCTTTTCGACACCGTTATTATGCGAAATTTGAACGTCGTATCGGCAACGCTGCGTCTTTGTGTGTGTTGTGGTACCTCTAAACCAAGGCCGTATCCAGGGGGGTAGGGGGTTCGAACCCCTCCCCCCCGAAACCCACAAAAGTAATATTTTTTTGTAGGCTGTCTTTTTTGTACTTTTCGGTCCGACCCGTGTTCAACCCCCCCCCCCGAAATAAATTCCTGGATACGGGCCTGCTCTAAACCCTAGTCTACAGAAGACGTTTCTGTGCTTTTGGGTAAAAATGTTCGACACAGTTATTTTGCAGAACTATAGCTTCGCGCAATGCAGTCGACGGTGTTTGTGTGAACTAGTGATATCTTGCAACCTGTGCAGGGATGTATCCAGAAATTTTTTCGGGGTGGGGGCTTCCCGCGGACAAGTTTAAAATCTATGAAAAATGAAAGTATTTTTGTATGTTTCGGCAGGGGTTCGAACCTCCCCTCCCTGGATCTCGCTCTGGATATGATTTTGAGCGTGCGTTATGACAGGTCCCTTTTATTCACAAATAGTAATGATTACATTGTCAGTAGTTTCGTAACATATATACGAGCGATAACATAACACCACCGTCTGTTGACGTTACGGAATATTTGTATGAGTGTAAGTTGTAAATATTTTGTACGAATCTGACTCCTTTTTCAGCTGTAAGCTTTTTGGTTAGATGAACTGATTATTGAGACACAATTGGGAGAAATAACTGACACATCATTGTAACATTGTAATCAGAAGAAGAAATTCAGCTCATCTTTTTCCTCCTCCCCTCACCAGATGCCATCTTTTGCGGTACTTTAGAATCTTTCGCTCGAAGAAAGAGCCCTAGTCTTTCCAGTTCATTTGATCCTCTGAGATAATCGTTGTTTGCGAACGTAAATTCAGCCTAAAAAGGATCATTCTCGTCCCGCGGGGATCGATCCTAGGTTTATCGCTCGGAACGGCTTTATTCGAAGATTAACCTGAGATGGGTGGGGGCCCCGTCGGGCCCCCTGGTGTGCAGTGCCCTTTTTTGAAATCGATAGACCGCCGAGTTTCTCCTTCTACTTCAGAAAAGCATATTTGGTTTTAAAATTAAGGAGCGAATAAGTTACCCATAATTTACGTCTCGATGAATGTGGGCAACTTTAGAATAAGAGCTACGAGCTCATATGGTACTTGATACGGACGTAACTTCAATTCTTGGAAACGCCCACCCTCGCGTGGTCCCTACGTGTGACACGTTTCAGGAACCCCGTCTCCAAATCCCCCCGCCGTGGCCACATGCGATTCGGGCACATAAACGGCATATCTAGGACATCTGCTCCTATCACCCATTAAGCCTCACTCGATTCGAATCTTCGTTCGGTTTCTTAGAGCATTGTTTCGGGTCCTTTCTACTCGTGCGAAGTATTATGGTCTTGGCCTGTGTGGAAGTGCCCGGACAGCCGGATTTCAGTGTCTTCTGCATACTGGGTAGCTATGAATAACCCTGTAACCAACCTGCTTGTAACGGTTGTCTTCGTAAAAAGCTGAATAAAGAGCCACCATGCCTTTCCGGGGTAGCCTATTTTGAAGGATTCTTATAGGAGTAGACATGCTGTTGCTCAGCCTTGCCACTACTGGCGGTGTGTCCAGTACTTTACCAGGGTAACTACGTCAGCTATATCAATAGTCTTTTCCATAGGCCTACCAGGTCAGAAGACCGGTCTTTTCCTCTAGCCCTCAGATCTCCTTTTCCGGTTATTTTCTGAAACCTTAATCCGGAGATCTGTCATCAGTGGCATAAAAAAAGGGAAGCTGCCTTGATGATTGTCTCGATGAGACGTGATTTCATCGTGTGACTGACTCACTTATACCATATTTGGAAATAACGCGCAATTTTTAGAGAAAGTAGAAGAACTGCTTGCGTCAAGTTATCCGTAAGTAATGTCATAAATATCAAATAGAAGACTTCAACTGTTAAATCTTCTGTGGTTCGTCTAGACAGGCTGACAAAGGACTCTATTCTCCATATCTTCAAACTCTGCATACCGTGGAAGTTTCGATTTGTGTACTGAAATCACTTAAATTTCGTGTTTTATTATTATTAGTGGTTAGGGGTTAAGATGAGAACTGTGTGTTATCGTTGGTTTTAAGTGAACAAAAGTTATGCACTCCCGCACAAGACAAGGTTTGGATTGTTGAAGGTTTATTTCGTTTTATTGATGTTCTCTTTGTTGTATGGCCGAAGAGAAGAACCTTCTCATGTTTTCCAAGATAACTTCCGTACCATCCAGTTCTTTGCCCCCGACCTCCGCTCCCTCAACCCATAATACCTGTAGTCCTTCATAAACATTCATAAAATGCTGGCCTGTTCACACAATGGAGAAAGTGAAAATACCCTCCATTACCCTGACTTTACCGAAGTATTTATGTTGTTCTTCAGGCGGCACAAATGTCGCCCGGAACTTCCACTCACCCTTTCTCAGACTTAATAGGTCTCCTCCTCCCAGGCACCTCCTCAGCCTCTTGGCCTTTGCGTAGAGTTCGAAGGACGGCGCCGACGTCATCTTGGCGTCCCAAACTTGTATATTGGTCTACTCTTATTTTCCCTTTTTGTCTTTTCGTTTTACTCCACTTGTCCTTCGATTGTGAAGTTAGTTAGTTATAAAATGGTTGATTTTCGAGCATGACCTAGAGTTTTTGAATTTCCCGCGCCTTGCAAGTTCAGTCTCCGAAATCGTCACCACCGGGACGCCGAAGACCAATGACGAGCAAAAACAAGAAAACGGCTATTTTCAAAGCACTTTCTATTTGTGATGCATTTTATGAAAAACAAGTAGCGCCTATTACACTGTAATAATAATTGGCAATATTACTCATATCTTGTAAGCCCATTTGCTCCTTGCACTGAAGGGATGGTTGTCCGTCCTGTCCCGGTCTCGATCCGTTCCCATAGCGAAGTTCAGCCCGGTCGAATTTTGAAAATGTTGCGCTTGTCGTCCATTCCTCCCCCAGCATTTTGGACTGGGTGTCATCTTTCTGTGCCAGAATCATTCAGTGGCCATAGGACCTTGCCAACGCAACAAGTTCTTGGACGGCTAGTTTGAAAAATCTGCCAAAAAATGTTCCCACCTCAGCAGGCCGTTTGGCTCAAGCGGGGATTTTTTTGATGCCTCGAAGCGCTAATGAGCTAATATGAACTACGTGAGGTTTCAGATCTTTCTTAAGAAGTAGTTTTGTGTACCAAACGAGTTGTAGCACCCACTCAGATATAATGTGAAACAGTATTTTCTGGTCAAAAACCTTGAGTGTTTATTGGATACATCAGCCAAACAGGATAGAAGACAAAACTTTTAATTTGACATTACAAACTAAATACAAACTTCAGTGCTTCACCGACGGTTTACATAATTACCCTTCTTTTGTATAATTAGGCCTCGCCATAAGTAAGATTCCTGCTAAATAGGATTAATTGTGTGAAGTTAATTTAAGCTACCACTTCTGCCATAGTAACTATTTTGGTTGGTTTATATGAAGGGAATGACAAATTGTACCTGGTTCTGCGGCCTTCAGCGGAAGACAAATCCGAAAATATTGCCAAATAAGACCTTCGACCCTAACTGCAAATAGCGTCCGAAAATTCGCGGATTTTCGGTTATTGATGAACCATCCTATTGCTCTAAAGCTGTGCCACTTTCAGTACTATAGTCATTTTTGATCGCTTTGTAATTTTTTTTATTTCAGTTCTGAAATCCGGTTGACATCCCTCTGAAAACAGTGTAATCAGATGGGCCCTTGCACAGCAAATTTGTGATTTTCTGAGCGTTCACCACTGCCCAGTGAAAAGCTGCATTTGTGTTGAGATAAAAATTTCCCGCGTCAAAGTAGTATTTACGCTGTGGGGACGGCCGGAGATATTCTGAGCCTCATAACTAGAGCAGATAGTCGAAAATAAAAAAATCCCTTTGCAGAATCCAAATAATTCAGTGTATCCAATTAAATGACACACAAATAAGTTGGCTTTTCAGTTAAACTTTAACCAACCCGGCTCCTACATTTGGGCTTAAATTAAGGGAGTTGTAAGATGTTCTCGAAATTTACACAAGCATGTCATAGAGTGATCGCACTACGGATCGCGATCTCCCCATCTCTCCGCTAGTCTTGGTTATACTCATAACTACTTGTATTCTTTAGGTGTGGCGGCTGGATCTTGTGATGGTAATCCTGTTTAAAGCAATCCCCCTTGAAAGTACGGACGGGGAACGATTAGAAAAAAGCCCAGACTGTCTCCATCCAGGATTGTGTGTAAATCCCTATCACATCAACGTGTCCGTTCGGGAATTGGATCTATATCTGGCCAACTTCATTAACAGTCATGGTAAGTACGTTAGGCCATTTAAGAGTTGGTACTTCCCCCCCCCCGCTTTCAAAAGGAGCGTATTTCAGAAGAGCTTTTCAGCAGCTGACTTGATGCCCACTACAACCCACGGAAGGCACCGCCCTTGACTGTTTAACACATCGAAAATCTGTCTGTTATTTCGTTTCCACTATCTCAGAATCCTTGAAAACTCCTGGCCTTCCGGTCTGACGAGTGTCGAGTGACGACCCCTCCTCCGCCCCCGCGAAACTTCAGTCACGTGACCATATTTCGGTCCTCGAATAGCTTCTGCTTTGAATGTGAACTCCAGTATTTTTCCGGAATTTTGTTCCTAGTTGTATATTCAGTAGATAGGCTTAGCTAGTTGTGTTTTTCTTCTGTTATAGGCATGGATTTTACCGTTCACATTCTCTTTCAGACATACCACCTAGATCGGAAACTCTCGAAATATTACTTCTGGATATTTAGGGTATGGGTCTTACAGAAAATGAGATGGGTAGGCTCAGAGGCGTTACTAGCCAAAATGTTTGGGGGGGGGGACGAGGTATTTACCGACTGGCTGTTCATTTTTACCGACTGGTTTTGGAGATAAAAACGACTGTGTTGACGAAAAATCGGCTAATTTTAAGAAAAGTCGACAATGTTTACGAAAAACCGACTGTTTTTAAGAAAAATCGACTGTTTCCAAGAAAAAATCGACTGTTTTTAAGAAAAATAGCGGCGCTTTACGCCGACTCGGCTATTTTTTACCGACTGGCCGACAACATTGGGGGGGGGGGGCGTCCCCCCCCCCCCCTCCCCCCCTAGTAGTGACGGCCCTGGGTAGGCTACCCATTACGTGGTTAAGCAATGAATTCGAAATCATTCTCGGCATTCACAACGTGTAGATGGATAGATTGTATCGCAACAAAAGAACCGTGGGACATGGGCAATAAACAAACAGCCACGAAAAATAAAGAAACAAAAAAGGATCATAAGATAACATGCACTTAACTACGAGAGAAAGAAAAATAATCTAACTAAAACCTAGATAGAAAGAAAAATAGTTGATGAATAAAATGTCTGAGAAAATAACAAACTAATTGTCCCTGTCTGTTACTTTTAATTCTTGATCTTGATCATTTTCTACTTAACATCCAGTCATATTTTCAAGGGGAAACGGTATATCTATACAGCTAGGGAAAAGGAACCACTGAATAACTGATGAGGGGACGAAATTGACAGACTCGTTGTTTAAAGTGGTTAATTCGGCTTTCGTTACTCAGAAAAACGATTTAAGTACGTAAATAAGTAGTTAATGTACTTTTAACCCGCCATTTTTCTAGAGAGAGAGAGAGAGAAGTTTATTGTAAACCAATATTTGACAACCACCCCAAGAAGTAAATCTTCACCCAAGCGGAGTAAGTGAAAGAAAAGAAACAAAATTCATGCTCTGGTTGGACCCAGTTTTCCATAATTTTGGGTACTAACGAGCAAACTTTCGAAAGGGGTATCGTGTGGATTTAATGTTTGGTAAAAGGATTTTAGAAAAGAAAAGGTACAGTTGTAGTGTTCATAGTCTGTAATCATTCTTATCGATGGTTTTCCACCCACTTCCTGCATTTTCGATCAAGTCCTTTAAGGGTAGGATGGACCCCTCTTCGAGAATATGTTTCAATAAGTTCGAGGTTGTCTGATCTGGGTAGTGTGCCTGGAACACAAGGTGGTGAGTAAATCCGTGTCTGTAGGTTTGTTCTTGTGTTTACAGTTTTTCGTAGTGGCTTTTTACTATACTTTCTGATCCTTTTAAGTTATCCAGTTGATGGCTGTGGCTCTATTCTTTTCTCTTTATTATTTCAGATGCGCTTTCTGGTATCTGTGATAACGGTGAAAGAGAGGAGGATAGAGCGCTAAAAGGTAATTTTTGTTATTTATTTTCATCTTTTTTTCAGCATGCTTATAGTTTTGTTTGTGCAAAGCTCCTTCTGTGTTACTTTGATTTCTAATATGTGACGATGATGCTCGATACAACAATGAGCTACCGGTATATCAAGACTAGTATTTTGTTCCGGCCCGGGGTCAACCCAGCCAAGGGGGTTAAGGCACAACTCTTATTAGAAATGATCTTTTCACGATGTAATGGCTCAGAAAAATGGTTTAGAAAAATACCGTTACTTTCCACGAGAAATTAGCGATTTTCTTGTTAGCGCTTGTCCACTCTGTCCGCCGCGGCGGCGTTTAAAAAAATACTGTTACTTTCCACGAGAAATCAGCGATTTTCTTGTTAGCGCTTGTCCACTCTGTCCGCCGCGGCGGCTGGACGCACAATATTTGAAAACTTAACGCGCCTTGGTGAAAAGTTGGGAAACCAAGCAAAACAAAAGAAGTCTTAAACAGAATGTATACCTGATGGTTTACCATGTATTCCAAAATGGAAAAGAAAACGTTGAAGCTTCTTATGTCCGTATTTGTGAAAGCGTCGTTGACGGACCTTGAAACTTTCGGCGAAGTTTGCATTGTGTGACTATCAAAACTCGGATAGGCCGAAAAAGCGTTAAAAAGTCGTAGGTACAAAACGAAATAATGGCGAAAGTCGGGGATTTCACAATCTTATAACCCCATAAGGGAGCCAGGGATAATATGAAAGGCGAGCAAGACGGGTCCTTCAAGTATCGGAGGGAGTCCACGATCTAAATGTCGTTCTACGATCTCTGCCTCCAGCCGTAGTCTATTATCCCTGAAGTTCTACAGGCAGGTTATCCAGTTGTGAATGAATCCTCAAACGAAGGACCCGGACCCGGAAATGGAGATCTTCCGTCGCGGTCACAGGTTCCAATAGCCTACTCTGAACCTGGGCAGGCAAGAATTTTAGAAACGAAAAGTAAGACAATGGAGGCTTATAATTCTATTGAATAATAATTGTAATGGTTTTCTAGAAATGGGTGAGGAAGGAAAAAACATAGGCTACAATTTAAAGGGTCTTAACAGATATACTCTCGTAACTTTTAACACAAAGATGTGCAAACATGTGTTATCTGTTATCAAACTTGTGATAGTGAATGGTTTGTCTACAGGCTCAAGCTATCCTGCTGTTGAACCAAATGCTACTGTCGTTCAGTTGCTGCCGGCTAGAATCGTTTTTTAGCACATTTTTGCGAATATGCTACTGTTGAGACGTTAATTGCAATTCTTCGTGTTTTATTCGCTTGACCCCATTTTCCTCGTTTTTGCCTTGCGAAACCAGTACTCGTTGCTTGAATTTAATCGTGTTCGTCCTTCGTAGGACATGATATTACTTGCCATTAGAACCGGTTGTGTCCCGTAATTTATATTCATTGTTTTTGGTGCGAGGAGTTTGCAGCATCCTTTTTCATTTTTGTGAAGCTGTCACCCCATTTAATATAGTCTGCAGGTAGTATGAATAAAACGGAATGAAAGGATGAATGTTTTTTCCTTCCAAAATTTTCCTTCCAAAACTTTCCACCAAAATTGGTGATGGTAAAAATCAATTAAGAGCCAGTACACGACAACAAATACAACATTTAAACAAACTCAAACTCTGATCCATCGGACCGATTAATGGGATCGACCACTGAAGAAGTTTACGACTAGATCGAATGCCGGTTCACCTGACCTGACATTATCTGTTGTTGTTAGTTTTTCTGACGGCGACGAGTCAGTTTGACGGTGATGAGTCAATTTGACGACAAGAGTCAGTTTGCAAGTGAGCTTCATACCAGTCCCTCTCAGGTCCCTCTATAAGTCTTCCTTCTGCTCCAGCTGACTACGTCAGCTGATACGTCAAGTGAAGTTTACTCTAGCAGTATTTTGGCCATTCTTGTCAAGGGTCCTGTTCAGGCTCAGGTTAGAAAAACGAAACAGCGAACATCGAAATTTTGCTAGAATAAATTTCAGGCTCCCGTGTAGAACAGTTCCTATAGATACGTAGGTTGGTTCAGGGGGTCTGCTCCCTACTGATTTGTTGTTCTTCTGCTGTTGGATCATCGTTAGGTGGATACATATATTATGTTCGGTATTGTTCTTTTTATTCAACTAGTACAGCGCAGTTGGCAAACTCCAGTTGAATAGTTTCTATCTTTTGGAATATCTTCAGATTTTATATTCTTTGTTACACCAGCGTCAATGACCTTCAGGTGGCGAAGAAGGACGTACCTTAGTCTTGGGAGGGGTCGTAGCTCTTCTGAAAAAGAACACATAAGTGTCGTCGGAGAATAGATGTCAGCAACGTTATCCGAGTGCTAGAATAATCCCCTAGGCCCCAAGAGATTGTGGCAGGTGGCACCATGACATGCGCGCTTGCTTTGACTTTTTATATATGGTTGGAAGCACTGAAAAGGAAGAGATCAGACATTCTCAAGACTTGACGTTACAGATCGTGGGCGTTATGTGAAAACAGCGTCATTTGATCACGAGAAAGATCCTCAATGGGACTGTAGTGGCTAACAAGCATGAGGATTTCCGACCGTTTTGATAGATGGTTGGAAATCATAGGTTCGTTGTTCGTGCTTGAGACCGGAGAGGACCATGGCCAGAAAAGAACAAAATGTCGCTAGAATATAACTCAGCTGACATATCCGTTGAGCGCAGTCAAATACGGTTGCAAGTCCTGAAAATGGAGACGGGACACTTTCAAGACCTTTCACTACATGTTTCGGGACATGTCGTTGGTGAATTAAACGTTGGAATAGGAGCCGGGTTCGTTGACTGGCATCAAAAAAGGAATCCTGCCTCAGAACAGTGATCCTCACAAGAAAGAAGAAGAAAACCTAAAGAACAGGGATCCTGACACTTTCAAGACCTTTCATACTACATGTTTCGGGACATGCCGTTGGTGAATTGAACGTTGGAATAGTAGCCGGGTTCGTTGACTGGCATCAAAACAGGAATCCTGCCTCAGAACAGTGATCCTGACAAGAAAGAAGAAGAAAATGTAAAGAACAGGGATCCTGACTTTATTGTTTTTATGCTAAAACACATGGCAAGGGATAGCGGAGCTGTTGCGGAAAATCAGTAATATGAAAATTCAGAGAATGTTTATTTGATATCACCGATGCATTCCCGGACATGGAGATCCAGGACCCATAGGCAGTTAAAAGAGTAACATACTTTTTTCTAATTTAGCTGAGAAACAAACTTTGCTTTTGTTTATTTGACCTACTTTGACTTCTGAAAATAGGCGAGCTTGGAAATTAAATAGACAAGTACCAACTATACTTTTGTACACATAGCAATTTTGGATTTGCAATGATTACAAAGTGCTGGGGACCATTCCGAGGTTCGTGTCCTAGTCAGCTGCCTAGTTTAGCTAGGCAGAAGGTCGGGTAAGCTGTGGGTTATGTTAGTAAATGGTATTTGGATGCTATAAATCCAGCCAGAGGTCTTTCATTTGACTGGTCCTGTAAAAAAGTCGGACTTAATTTCAAACACCAACCTCCACATTTCTGGCGTTGATATTAATATCTCGTCCACTGATGGACTAAAGAATCCCCCCCCCCCCTCCAAAAAAAGAAAAGGTAATATAAAAGCTTAGAGTGGTTCTGTGCATAAGGTAAGAGCTGCGCGGTAAATTAGGAGCCACGCCCATGGAATGCATTAAAGTTCAAATTTAACTAAAATATTCCTCAGAACCTGTCTTTTATAACATGCAGAGAACGCGTGAAGTGCTGTGACGAACGGTCACAGCCACGTGGCAAGTTTCAGCTCTAGAAAGTGTGACGAGAGAAGGTTGTCAGCAGAGATTGGCGAATCCGAATCCGGATTCGGATTCGAATCTAATGCTTGTCAGGCTGGATTCGGGTTCGGACTCGGATTTCAAACCCTCATTCTTACGAATCCGCTAAATTTTTCCGTTTTCCCAATTTTTACAGTGTGGGCTTAGGCAATACCACTTTTTGGTCTCCACCACAAACCATCCTCAGTGATCTATCACGTTTTGTCACCTCTGATTTTTAAACTTGAACCTATGTACATGATACATGAGTGAATGTGGTTTTGTTTAGGATATTGTTAAATGTCTGTTTGATAAAAATTGGAAACATGAATTTTGCTGAATTTTTCGAATTTTGCACGGGCAGCCGACAATGCTACTGTATGCCATTCAGATATCCACAGAGGTTATAATAACTCAATTCAAATCAGTATATTTCTAACCCGACAAAAAACTAAAGTGGGCCCTCATGAAACGAGTTCAACAGAAGAAAAGAAAATGAAAACAGAAAAGGAAATTTTTGAAGGGAACAAAACATGACAATCGGAAAAATCCCACGATCAGCGAAGACCATGCTGTAAAGAGTTCGCTAACAGACGTGATGAGAATATATCTGTTATCTCCCTTTTAATTTTCTTAATTTCCTTCCGAATGCATCATCATTGAATAAAGTCTGTGATTTGTAAATATCTGGGGGTAATAAGTTCGTCCGGGCGAGTATTGTTGATCTTTGAGTTTTATTTCTGTTCTGTGGGGTAAGAATGTTTTATGGCTGAAATCTTGGCTGGTATTGATGGTAATCCACAATAGAGTGTAGGTGTGTCAAGCTGAAGCTGAAATTTGGATTAGGACTAGTATGTCTAGGTTTTCATTTGGACTTTAAGTGCTCAGCTCTCTTGTGGTTCTTACATTGGAGTAATCCTGTTCATTGCTTGCAAGTCTAAACGTGCTTGTTATCGGTTGTTCTGCCTCAGAACACACGTTTATTCCATAGTCTAATAATAGGCGACAAGGGGAAGGGAATATGGCCCGGGGAGTGCGCGCGCAGTGAAGTCTGGAGAAGACTATTTTCGTGTTCATAAAATTTCAGATGTCACTTTGAGTATAATTTATGAATGACGGGCTACAGACAGATGTAAAGTTCGAGACCGTTCGATCCTGAAACTTTTGCGAAATGCTGTAAATTTAGATGTTAGTGCGAAAAGGGTGGTGACTGATACGAGCTAGTGGAGGTCAGGGACTAGCTTACATCAAGGCATGCATGCTGCTTCATTTGTCTTAGTATTAATTAAGAAGGGACGACGACTCGGTGATCCTATGCCAGAAGTATAGAACAATGAGAATAGAGCGGCAACGAAAAATGAAAATGACTGAGATGAAAAGAAATCCATGTCGTGGACATATAATAAAGAAACACAACCTAAATTAAACCTGCGCGATGGCACAGAGATCATTTGCTTTCGGACTATAGGTTTGGTGCCCAAATATTCACAATGTTTCGCTTACTTTTTGTTTCAGACTCAGTCATGTAAATATTTGGCAGTTTCTTCAACTCGGTCGATCGTTTTTGGCATTAGAGATTTTGATTGTTGACATTACAGCAGCGAGTCAGCGACGCGTCAAATACATAAACATCCTATTCACAAATTCTTAGGCTACATAGTTTAGGTTCCGTGTTGTGGTGTGTGGGGGAGGGAGGGGGGCGGCTGTGGCTATTAATATCCTGTCCGTAGCTCCCTTACAGTTTCAGTAGTTACCAGTAAAAGTTACTGTGCCATAACTTCGTTTGGATTTTTACTTGCATTATGCATCACCCCACGTTCGTCCATTATCATGTGCGAGATTCGAACTTCCTTTGTCATTTGTATTCACCCTAAAGGCAGTACGCTGATTTTTCCGAGTGCCATGTTTGGCTGTTTTCGAGGCAAATCAGGCTCCTGCTAGCTCATTGGTCAGAATTCCAGTTATGCAGGTTTTTTCCGTGTTTCTCGGCAAAAGCAAAGGTTCGAGCGAGTCTGTAATCTTTTAGAAACCCAGCAGAATTTCACTAGTAATCACGTATATGGAATATATTGCCGTGGTTTCGGCGAAAAAGAAAGGGTTCGGCTCTGCTCTGCCCCCTGGCAGGGGCTCTTTTAAAGTCCCTTTTATTTTTCCTTCAGTTTAATTTTGTGAAGATCATGGCACCTGACTTTATAATTTCGGTCTATTTGGATTTTTCAGAAATCCCTTCTTTTGTGAACGAACACTTGAGAGGTCGAATAGGACCGCTGGGATCTGCCGTTCATAACTTTCGACTGCCATCGACAGCTTTCGGGGGGGGGGGTGCTTCGAGATCCCGACGGAGGACTGTCGTATCGTTTGTCATTGGGAATTCAGTCGGGATTGACACTTACGGGATCCCCAAGATCTTGGATCTTAGTAATTAGGACCCTTGCCAGGGGACTAGGCCATAATCGGCAGCAGACTGAGGAAAATCCATAACCGATTTAAGAAAACAGTATCACTTTGAGGCCAAAGAAGGTTTCAACAGGTATTTGAATGCCGCATCAACTTCACAAGTATTGTTGCTTGGTTCGAATCGAGTTGATTTTTTCTAATCAGTGGTCATTTCTTATGTTTTTTTTTGTTTTTTTTTTAATTATAATTCAGGTTTATCTCTTGATATCATGATGGGTTCACACGAGTCCTACCATTTCTGGTCGGGCGTCACAGGTTTGGGCAAACCAACTCAAGGGTTGTTCAGGAGTTCCGGATTTAGTAAACAGGGAAAGTTGGTAATATGATACTGGAACGGCGAACCGGTTGTAGACCCAGAAACAAAAATTCTCCATCGTCCCGTGGTGCAGCCAAAACCCTCTTTGGGCTGAGTTCCCATAGCCGGTGTGAAATTTGGACACCGGTTTTTTGACGAGTCGAAAGATTTCTCTGCTATTCGGACCTGACCGGAATCCGGTAGGTTGCGGCTGTGAGGTATTGGGATCCATCATCAAAATCCGGAATTCTCACGTGTTCAGTTTCGGTCACCTTGCGGTGTAGTTCCTATTAGTCCCTCAATGATCAACACCATCACTGGCAAAATATGTGTTTAATTGTATTCCTTCGATAGAAAAAAGGTACGGACCCAAGGGAATGCTCACTCCCAAAATAGCTCTACAGTAAGTGCTTAGTGCCCAGCTGGTGGCTGTGGAAGGTGTAGTGTACAGTCGTGTCCGTCAAGTAAGAACCCCATAGTACGGACCTCCCTGGCAATAAGAGTTTTGCACTACCTTTCAGTTTGAAAAGGGACTGCATCTCTTTTCTATTCATTAACTGGTAGATCTGTTGTGTGATGAATGCTGACAATGAGGCGAGGTGGGACAAACAGAGACTAATCCGCTTGGAGCGATGAACTCCGTGAAGCCTGTCTGTAAGAAAAGATGCTTGTTCATTCACAGTGTGCGCTCGAGTGTGCGCTACTGGTCGGTGTGTGTCAACTGTCAGTGCCCTGTGGAACAGCTTTTGATTCGCTTGAAGCCATCAAATGAATGGAGCTGTGATTCACGCTAATAACTGTTTGCTCATTTTTTTTTGGGGGGGGGGATAAGGTTTTCGAATAACTTTCTGGAACTTCGGAAACGTCCATTGCCAGGCTTTCGAGGAGTATGGTAGGAGCTGTGGTGAGGGGGGTTACCGACATGTAGGCCGAGTTTACGCGTTCCCATTACCACAAATACGTCCCATGTAAAACGTTTCGCGTTATAAATTTGCTCCTTCCGAGTTGCATTGGACAAATACTAGTGTGAAGGACCGTTTTTTAAGGGGGGGGGCTTAAACCGGTGCGAAATGAACAAAAACATGTTTGACCCCATTCTCTTAGCCTCGAAGTCTAACTGGGAATTCGCTCAGTTTTGCTCCAATTCAGTACAAACATACGATCCATCTACAAAATTTTTCAGTTAAAAAACCTATTCCTCTCGAACTGGTACAATAAAACCCCAGTGTGAATGACGTATTGTATGGGGGATGAGGTAGGGGATGAAACCCGTTCCTTGTAATAAAAAAGGGCTGTTCGACAGCTTTGTCTGTTTTGTATGAATGAATGAACATTTGTGTAGACAAATAGCCGTACAAATCCTTTAAAATAACAAAACAGTACGCTTCAAATACGTCCCTTATTTAGCTAGTCGGAAGGTCTTTCAACCATGCTCTGGAGTTCTCCTGGTCCTTAAGCCGTCGGCTGTGTGGAAACTTCTAACCTCCAGTTGTTACACATCCTTATTTGTCAGTCTCGGGATTGATTTATATTTATCCAGGCCTCGCCCTCTGCGGGGGGTGATACATCAGTGTCAGCACCCAGGGGTGAATCTCCCGTAAGCTTTTGCATTTTTCCAAGCGCGGCGCTCAGAGACAGATTATCGCTAAGTGAAAGATGAAGACTCTGCAGGGAATTGATATTGATGATGCTGATGAATTGAATCGTGCGTGTGTGGCTTGCTCACAATAAGCGTAAACCCGTTGTGCGGTTCGAGTTCACGCTCTGCTTCTAGAACTGTTGTTAGCTGTTGTATGGTCTCGAATAAGTATAGGTTTCTTGCTTGAGATTTCTTCAGATCACAAGTGCACGATAATGAAGCCTTATGGTCTACTTGGATCAGTCCGTCCGGAACTGTCCAAATTTCGAGAAGAGGTAGCTCTCAAAGGTCAAGACAGTCGTTGGCACATAGTTCTGATACAGTGGGACGAGACACGGAAAGTTTTATTGTTGACCTGTTCGCTGCCAGCCGCTCGCAAAACCATGCAAAAAAAAATGATAAAAGACAAACTAAGTATCACTCGAATGAAAATAGTAGACTACTGGTAGAAAACACAAGCAGTTCTTAGGTTCCAGCCCACGCGAGACTCTCCCACTTTTTGACTGAGGGGTTACTCTCTTGTTGGTTATCACTGTACAAGCCTCCGTGAGACCGGCTGGACACCTGGCCCTTACTGTACAGTCATTTTGGCAGTGAGTAACCCCATGTTCTTGACGGTTCTTTGACACTGTTTTTTTTTGCCTTCTAAGTCCAGTCTAAGACTTCAACTCATGCAGGACCGTCTTTGCTGTTTGGAACGTCGCATCGGGTGTAAAATTCTGCTTGTTCCTGTGTGTTGGAAAATTCGGAACCTTCAGAGCTCTGGAGGCTGGGGAACCGCGTCTAGAAATAGTTTGCAACTCGGTCGGATTCCAGCCAGCGGTCGTGACGTCAATGAGACCTAAAAATAAACTTTGATCAAACGGTCAGCCGTCTGGTGGAAAATATTTGAAGCCCTGCGCATTATTGTCATGTGACCCTAGGACGTCGCAGTTTCGTGAGGTCGTTTGGTTCGTAGGTGGGCTGGAGTTATCGGGTCGAGGGAATGTGGCAGAAGTGTGGGAGGGTGATCAGATACCCTCATAGAAGGACTCGTCCTGTCCTTAAAGATCATCTGAAGCCCAAGGTCTTTGTAGAGATAAATATGACAGTAATAGTATAATTGCAGCAAAAAGGCTTTTGTTTCTACACTGTAAAAGATGTTTAACATTTTCGAGGTAGCAAAATTTCATACTTTTCCATCTCTTCTTTTTGAAGGTTGGAATTGCGATGGACTGAAATGTTTGAATGACTAGATATACTAGCGTCCAATCGAGCGTTGTACCAAGAATAAATAACGATACAGAATTACTGTCTCCCTATCTCGGTCATACAAACATGCCGAGTCGAGTAAAATACGACCGACTCCCGATGCAGACGAGCGGGTTCGCGCCACATCACGTTTCGTTACCTCTACAGATAGCTAGATCGCCGGTAAGTCGCTAAAGAGGAAATCTAGAAGTCAACGCTGATTGGTTCTGTGGAGACGCTCCAGAGAGGATCAGCGCGCGGAGTACGGCTCCTGCTCGCCTCTTTCGATATTTCTTGTGCGATAGGCAACGGTGAAGACGGAAGAGAATTAAACGGGTATCAACATCAGCTCAAAGCTACAGTAAATTCTTCCAGCTCCGCTCAGATTTGTCGGGGTTTTCATGGTCGCAGCATGGACTAAAGACAGAAGTTCTTACTGATTATTTGTTCTTGGTTGTACTCAGTGTAAAGGATGAAATTCGGACTAATTTACTTATTTATTTCCTTCCCACAGAATGCTAAAAGGAAGAAAAGACCATGTAAAACTTGGAATACGTATCTGATTTTCCTTAAATCTATTTGCTTTAGAAGGGGATAGGTTTGGGGATAGGTTTGAGAAACAAAAAGGACAGGGTGATCACAAAAAGCAGAGTAAAGTTTCCCCACATCACGCCTGCTACATATCCCTAGGTTGGCAACAGTTTTAGAATAACTAGTCTGAATTTTAAGTAGGCTACTATTTCAGAATAGTTTAATACCCTCAACCGATTTTCCAGCTGCGGCTTCGAATGTCCGAATGCGGTTGTGAAATTTGATTTACTGGGAGCCAGACCTTCGGGAGTTCCCCGATTTCCGTTCCTACAGGATAGAGATTCCATCAAGAAGAAAGGGATATCTATCCCAATATCTTTCCTTGTAATTACTACAGCGGACGTTGGCTTTCCCGGAATCGCATCCAAATTTCCGGGACTGGCCGGAAACAACCGGAAATCGGAAACATAGGCTATGGATCATATTCCCCTAGAAGGCAATTGTTACCGGGCCAAATTAGACGAGTAGTTCTGTTGAAGGTTGGCTTTCTTTGATTGGCTACCGTGGCGAGAGTAAATTTGGGAAGATTTTTTGACCCACTAATTTTTTGCTGGATCTTTGAGGATGAGCGATCGATGAATGTCAACTAGGAATCATGGTAGAGCAACACCGGAATGAATTATTTCTTAGTTATTGATCTCAGTTAGGATCCCTTAATACCTGAAACCCTCCCCCCCCGCTATTCATATGGTCGATTTTCATAAAATGAACGTTTTCTTTCGGATCTGTGGTGTCTGCATGTGCTTGTACCTATATGCTTAGAATTATTTAGCAACTATAACGGTAAGCTATTGCCGAAAAATATTTTTTTTTGGGTCACAAGCAATAACGGTATTTCTTCAGAAGTGACCTTAAGGTCTGAAATTCAGCATTCCTGAGCTTCGCTTCGTAAGTCATTAAAATGTACGCTTTTGTTGCAATTCAGATTCTCCTCGTGAAGTGAATTTTGTCTTGTCGGACCAGCATTGCATAATCCGAACGTCATTTACTAGAGCCTAAAGTGAAAAATAAAAAATCATTTAACTTAGCATTTTCAAAATATTCAGTGTATGCATGTCCAAAATATAAAGATAAGTGTATTTTCAGTTAAGCTTTAAGGTCCCACTGAAAAACACTACCTGTTCATCTGGAGCTTCACTGGCTCTCTTTGCTACCTGTTCTACGTTGGAATGCACTGGCAACTGTGGCTAGAGCACGTGTTAACTCGTCCCATTGCCAAATTTGGCCTTTGCCAATTGACAAAATCTTCTTCCAAAAGCCGCCATTGCCAAGTGTAGGTCTGGCTGTGCCTGCCAGATCTCCCATGCTTTGTTTACACTCCGACGTCCAAATGTCTAAGAGTTTGGAACGGTTTCCTCATTTGGAATGTATATTTTGGTAAGGGACTTCCCCTTGGAAATCTAATCCGTCGGTCCTGGAATGTTTAGACGACGGTGCCACAGGGGACTTTTTTTCGGCTGGTGGTGGCGGTGCGATTGGGAAAAGTTTGTCTAGATGGTGTTTTTTCTAGCGGCGAGGAATTTAGAAGATAGTTCAAGAGTGCTCTAAGGACTAACAGCCATTCTTTTCTGGAACTTGTTCGCTCGCTTGTTCGTAAAGAAATTGAAATCTGACAGCTCGAGGATGCTAGGCTGGTGTTCTGTAAGTACTCGCCATCCACACAAAGTTGATCAGTATATTTTCGGCACCGTCTTATACTTTTTGCTTCAGGTCCCTATTGGGAATGGACCGCATGAAAAATAATATAATAATAAGAATTTTCCTGAAATTTCGCTGAAGTATATAATTGCTGGCGTGTTATGAAGTTTAGATCTGATTTTATATTCCCAACAGAGGATTCATAGGTTTTATATGACACTTTCATGTTGCCATGCCCAGTTGTATTGCTTCCACATTGTCAGGTATTTTTTGGAAGTAAAAGAAACTTGACAAAGAAATGTTCCTTTTTAATAATGTTTCACAAAATGTTGGCTTACGGTCTAAGAACATACTTACTCTACGCTGAAATGGGCTGCTGATTTTGAAATTGTGAAGGAATACTCATCTGAAATTTTGTTTTATAATGCTAATTTCTGTTCGGGACAAGGGAGAGCAACTTGAGCAACAATCGAATAACTATGCCAGTCCAAATTGTCGGTAGAATTCTTTACATCAGAAAAAGTGACTAAAAAAAATTTGACATGGTCAAATGAGCAAAAGAATTTAGCTCCCTGTAAAAAAAATATCGAGCATTATAGGTACTGAGCTGAAAGACAAAAGGATTTGCACCCACGACCTTTCGTATTTGTATAGTGTAGTATATTAAGGAAGAAGAAGAATAATTACACCAGAGCAGGGGCCCTGTCTTGGGGAAGAAGAAGAAGAAAATCAGTATGGCTGTAATATCACTCCTGATCGTTCGATACGACACAGGTATAAATACTTCGTTCACGTGTCGGAAAAAGCCGTGTTTCAGGCCGCCATCGATAAAATTCTATGCTTCACAGCCATCTATCGCTGTTTCAGCAAAATAAAAAGACAAAAAATCATGGAGTCAACCTGAACCCCAACCAATGCCTTTCGTTCTATTCCCAGTGTCAATATACCTTCTTTTCTGCACATTTGTGCAGTATTTGTTATTTTTTTGTCAAAATTTCCTGGATTTTCAGACTACCAATAAAACCAGGTTTCCTGTTGTGGAAGCACTGCACTGACCTGACCTTTCGACCTTATTTGGGAAGCATACTGCTCATCCGTGACCCTAAATGCTCTATTCCGCTTCAGTAATTGATATGTGATGATGAAACTTTAAACCCGTTTTTCTGACGCTTCAGGCTAAAAATAAAACTGGTTCCTAAGCTGCATACAGGGATCGGCCAAGATAACATTATAATTCTAGTCGAGCATGTACTCGACTACATTTTCTGGTACTTTTGTTTCATCATGTGTTGTCTTGATTTCCATCGAACTTCTGCAGTGCTGAAAGAATTTTATATCTTTTGGGGAGGAATACGTATCTGTGTGAGAACACGACCAAACATATAGCATATCCGCTGTACGCTGAAGACGAAAAGACGGTTTCACTGGGAAAATAAAGCAGTGTTCAAATTGGTGGAATTTGCTGCATAAGGATTTTCCGCCCGCCTTATCGTTTCTTGGAGCTAGAGCAACCCAAGCCGGCGGTGATTACATCTGTATAAGAGAAAATAGGACTTACTTCAGTTTCTCTTAATCACTGCAATCATTCCCTTTTCGCCGTATAGGCTGACGCGGAAACCTCTTATGCAGCTTATTACAGCAGTTTTAACAGTGCTTCAGTAGAACTTTCTAACGGTTCCTTAGCTAAACTCAGCGCATAGTCTTTCATTCAGGGTTGATACGGAGGTGTATAGACCTGCACGACCAGTCTAAAATCTCCATCGCGTTATGGCTGACACAATGATAGGCTGCTTCGGTGTGACTTATCGCCTCAGTCTGTGCTGATACTTTTAGTCTGAGGGAGGGGAACTCGATGTCTGTTTTAATAAAAAAATGATTTGTGACAGGCCGAAATAAGGCTGCCGGCAAAGAGTCTCAGTCCTGATCTTTACCTTCTGTTGAAATTCAGAATTTGAGTCTTCAAGCCTTACGAGAGGGGCCGACATATGGCTTTTAGCTGACTATCGGGGAAAAACCAACTAGTCTAGCGACTTCCCCTTGGAGCTGCAACCTCCCCTTCTGAATCGCTTCGCCCCTTTCAAGGGAATCCCTGACGACCAATCACAATACCGTCTTCCAGCGTTTAGACGAAATCCAGTTACCTTTCCTGCAATTGTCTCTTCCACTTATTGGAAATGGCCTTAATTAGGGCCTCTACCACCGGGACTAGACGACAGGGAAATAGTGTTATTGCCCGTCCCACTTGCCCCCTCCCGAACAAACTTCCCTGGACCGGATTCAAATTGGTAAAATATCTCTGGCGACATATAACAAACGACCGTCGTTCGAAAATTGATTTTTCTTTCGCTGGGGTGAATTGCGGCGAGGGGTACGGCCCCCTCATTACCGGGTGGGAGGGGATTCGACGGAGGAAAAAGCCGAAAACAAGAGCCGGATAATGAAGTGCTCCTATGGCCGATTGTCGGAATGCCGTGAGATTGCAGGGTGGTTCGGATTGCGGGATACCATGGAATCTTTATCTTATTCATTTATCTTATTTATCTTATTCATTCTCCAGCTAGCGGCTATTATAGATTGAACTATGTGTTCTGACCATTCCGGCGATCCTGAATGTTTCTGAATAGCCTAGAAATTATCGAAGTATCTAGACTTTAATAAATAGACTTTAATTTAGACTTAAATAGACTTTAATAAATAATCCCAACTTAACCTTCAGCCCTTGCTTCATCCAGATCAGCACTGTGTTGTATCCACGGCCAAAACGAGACAAAATACAATCCAATCATAAATAGCAACTAATTTACATCAGGAAAGAAATGAAAGGAGGATATATATTCGTATGAAGTGTTTTCAAGATGGTAAATAAGACTCCCCATCATTGTACTTAGTGGAAGGAATTTGTGAATCCTGGCGCGCAGTACAGCGGAACGGAGTGAAGGAAGGTGGTTAAAGGGGGCTAGAGACTCTGCAGTGAACGACCAGAAGGAAGTGAATGGCTCTGCAACTGTCATTTTTCACGACACTGTGGTGGAAGAAAATACCTCTGTTTATTGCAAACAAAGAGTGGGTTCGGTTTCAAGCAGAAACAGCCTACTTTCAGTTCAGTTCAGTTCAGTTTTATTAAATTCAAAATAAATGAACAAAATAAGTTTCGACCCCTACAAAGCTCCGTGGCCCGTTACATAGGGGTGAGGGCCTTAAGACCGTCTTTGAGATAGCCTATTATAGGTTGGTTCTTCTCCAAACAAATTATCCAGGAGTAGGCGTGTTCGAGAATTTACTACGGAATACCTCCGTGTACAAATTACGATTTCGACAATCTGCCAAAACATAAAATACTTAGTACTCTTGTGTTTATGTTCGTGGTATGTCTCTACCTCCATAGCACCTTGGGCGATATTAAGTTCGTGACCGCTTGACTCGCGAAAAGATTCGTCTGCTTTGTCTAGTCACTACCTCGCATGTATTGACATTTATTGCATAAAAAGGAATCTGCCACTAAGCCAATTTCCACTCTTTGCCTGTGTGGTAGTCTTTCCTTGCTGCAGCTTTGCAGCGAGAATTGTTTGCATTTGTTGTTTTTGTTTTTTCTTTTTGGGGTCCCAAAACGTAAGTGGCGTGATACCTATGACATCGCAAAAGTTGTCCGTCTGTCTGTCCGTCCGTCCGTCTATCCGTCTGTAAGCACGATAACTCTCGAAGGGATTGAGATATTTTGATGAAACTTGGTGGGAGAATGCTTTGGGTCAAAGTACAAGTCAAGATCGAAGATGGGCTGTGTAGCCGTATATTTGAGGGTGGGGGAGGGGTTTCAAATTAAGGGAAATCCGAATATGAAAGTTATTTTCTCGTCGGACAAGTAGTTCGCCCGGAATCCGGCAAAAACCGGAAAGTTTGTTAAAAGTAAAAGTTTTATTTGAAGTTGATTAGATGTTTGATTTAGGGGTAAGAAGACATGCTGAACACGATGGTGAAAACTATTTTCTTGTCGGACAAGTAGTTCGCCCGGAATCCGACGAAAACCGGAAAATTTGTTAAAAGCGGAATGTTTATTTGAAGTTGATTAAATGTTCGATTTAGGGGTAAGAATACATGCTGAACACGATGGTGAAAACCATTTTCTCGCCGGACAAGTAGTTCGTCCGGAATCCGGTTGAAACCGGATTTTTTTTAGAAGTTAAAGTTTTATTTGAAGTTGATTAGATGTTCTTTATAGGGATAAGGAGATACGCTGAATTTGATTCTGAACTATCTTTTTTTGCTGGGCAAGTAGTTCGCTCAGAATTCGGCCGAAACAGGAAATTTGGCAGAAGTAAAGCAGGAAGTTTCGATCAGTATCGTCAAAATAGATATGGCTTGGAGAGGTATATCTGAACGTGGTTTTCTCAGATGATTAGCCTGGCGAAGACTGGATCTGGCAAAGACAAGACCTAGATGTCTGGATCAAATATTAAATTTTTGGGATCCCATCGAAAACTTTGGTCTTGTTATATCTTCTCCTTGTTTTTAGGCACTATTGTGGAAGTAAATGTATTCTTGAATTTTTACTGTTTTATCTCTGTGGCACCAGCCCAGCTTCCGACCTTACGTTTTCTCTCTCCAAATTTGAAAAAAAAACAGTCTTCCAGTTTGGGATAGCTTTAATTCGGTTCCTCGTGTGCTCCAGTTCAGCTTGCGTCTTGTTTGTTCTCCTTATCTCATATGGAGTAGTTTAGATCATAGGTGTTTCTGTGGCAATATTTAACAAAATATAGTGTTTTTGTCTCTGGTTTGTCTCATCCATCTTTTCGCTTTTAAATACCTTTATTTGTTGTCGTCACATAGGTATCATATCATAAATTTGTTCCCTCTTTTGATAAAACCGTTTCCGTTTTACTCTTTCAACTTCTGTAGCCCCTCTTGCCGGTTGCGAGGCCGGTTGGTTTCTTTCCTGTTGATCTTTTCGAAAGGGCTGATAACGGCTGGCGCCACGTGCTGGTCCTTCAGTCAGTCAATCATCAATCCTTGGTCTCTTTCAGTTTCAGAAATTTTGATTTTGGGTTCCAGTTCACCTTTCATCTCTTGTCCCTCTGATCTGATCTAGTGTTGTTTTTATCCGTTTCTTCTTTGGGCTCGAGTCTGATCACGACCGGTGCCGCTTGCTGGTCCTTCAACCAACATCTTGGTAGTCAATCAACAATCCTTGATCTCATCCAGCTTCAGTAATTTGGGTTCCAGTTCACCTTTCGTGATCTAACTTTGCGTCGGCTTTTCTCTTTTGGGTTCGAGTCCAACTCTTTCAACTTTTATTGTCTCTCCCCTCTTACTTGGCATATGTCATGGGAAAAATTCTATGTTCTTGGCAGTTCCAGCAGAGGCTGCCGGCGGGCACGTGCTCAAACGTAAACAAACCTCAGACCTTGCCAACTACAGAGATTGCCAAACTTGGGTACAGCCAAGTCCTCTCACCTGAAGAGTCCAGTGCCAACTTGGTCACATCTCTTTGCCAACAATGCCACATGGCATGTTTTGGTATTATTTGCAAAGGCTGAAGATGTGGGCGTCTTTAGTCTAGAAGACGCTATGATTAAAGAGAAAATGAGGATGCAATAGCAAGGTTATATAGGTAACCATCTAGTATGGATGTGAGTGAAGTATGTAGGATCAGTTTGCTACTTACAACTGACTCGGTTGTACATCGTTTTGTGATCGCGAATTTTCCCTGGTGAAATGCGATGACCATTATCAATTATTCATGATATTTAAACACAATTTCTCTGCGACTCTCAATTAAAAATAACCGTTTAATTTTTTTTTTTTAATATTGAAAGGTTACTGCGTCCATAATACACAGAGGTATTTCACGCCATAGTGCAATAGTGCGATAGTGTACTACCGGAAAAAAAATGCCGGTCATTATGCAAGCTTTTAAGATCCAAGTCGAGAAGCCGTATCCCGTAGTCGGTAGCTTTGTGATGTTTGTTCAAGAAAATACGCGCTTGTCCACTCTGCCAATGCCAATGTCGGTAACATCCTGACAAAGAAACACTGCGTATCCTGAAACCTGAACTTTTTTCTACAAAATCGTCAGTTTCAATCCGAAAATGCGAATCAGTCTCAAGTAATTATTACATCGTGTAAAGTAGTAAGTTTATTGAGTTCATACTTGAAGTGGAACTTCTGCCTAGCCACCCTCACCTTGGCCAGGGTACGAAGCTGTAATTGGCCTATAATTTGTAAAAACAAACTGACGCTTTTCTATTTCGGACAAATTTAGGTCGAAAGCGTGAATGCGCGTGATATAAAAATTCTAACTGACTCCATTTTTTCTGAGAAAATTTATTCAAGGCAGGTATCGACTGCTTAGTATGTCGATCACCCATGCTTCAGGTCAGGAGGCAAGTCTCACAGTCATACACTGATTACTATGCACCCGTGTTCTTGTATAAGTATTTCCTTATATGCATGTAAGCGAGCTTTTGATAGTGTAATCTCAAGCGATCAGATTTGTTTTTGCGTCTCGTATTGGTGGAGCTGATTACTTGTCTTTGCGTTTGTTTTGTTTCCCGCCAGGGGCGATTTTCTGAGCAGGTTATTGTACTTGTGGTTATTCTGTCTGTCTTCCAGCGATGCTTGATTGTAGTTAGGTGTACCCATGGGTCCATTATTATAAGTGCTCGTACAAGTACTTCAGACTTGTACTTAAGCATTGAGTATCAAGTACTTCCAGATTTTTTACTTAAGTATCAAGTATTAAGTAGAACTTGAGTTTTAAATCGCTACACTGGAATGAAACTATCCTACCTCCAAATGCGCTCCGAATCAAACTATCCTACCTCCGAATGGGCGCCGAAAACTATCCTATGTCCAAAACTGCTACTTTTCAGGAGAGCTGTTTGAAGTTTGCAACATAGTATACTTTGCAACATAGGATAAGAAAGAAAAAGGCGATTTGGAAGACATCTAGCGGCGTAGTGCCAATTCTGACTGCAAATTCGGATTCAGCACACAATTTCGCACAAGATAGACTACTAATCCTTTTTTTCCATTTTTGGACATGGGATAGTTTGATTCGGAACCCATTTGGAGGTAGGATAGTTTGATTCGGAGCGCATTTGGAGGTAGGATAGTTTGAATCGGAGCCCATTTGGAGGTAGGATAGGGGACGTTTTCGCGTGGATGGCTGTAGAGCCGAACGGGTGATCCCGTCCATGCGAAAATGAGCAAATCGATCGGGCGTTGAACGGCTGAGGAAGATGGGTTCCGTCCACGCAAAAATGCCCATCCAGCTGGATGAGAGCATCTGAGTGGGAAGGTCCACACAATATCCCCGTTCAGCTCGACGCTGCCTTCGGAGCGGCGTTGAACGGGAGACGCCCGTCGAGCTGGATGGCCCGTTCACCTGTTCATCCGTACACGCGAAAATGACAAAAAGATCGACGGCATCCACGCGAAAATGTCCGTCGAGCTCAACGGGAGGTCGACAGGACCAGAGCCATCCACGCGAAAACGTCCCCATAGTTTCATTCCAGTGTAGCGAAATATGCGACTTGTACTCAAGTAGTCTTTTAAGCAATGTACGCTTTAAAGTAGTTGATTCATGTGGGCCGAGAAGGTAGGACACACTATCATTTTACGATGAGTCGAATATTTACGAACGCACTGTTACCTTTGGTTTCTCCGAAATCTCCATGCTATCCGAGGTAATCCACAAATTACCTTCACTCTTGAAAACAAGTTCGTCAACTCGCCATTACCCATTAAATATTCACTGATCTCCTGTTGTGGGTCAGAGCTATACTAGAGTCTCCGAGAAGATCAAGGGGCGTGTAAGAGGATAAAAACAAACGATGTATATCACCCTGGGGACGTTTAGATATGTCAGAAGTAAAAACCCTCGGCTAGTTTGACAATTTTTGGTATCGGAAGCTGAATATTATTTTGCTTACTTAGAAAATCTCTAAGAAATCGTTATAAAGAATTTAGTATAGCTTACGGCGTTTGTTTAATGTGATCTGGTTTACATCCTTAATTCTTTGGACTTCGGGAATTCTCAAGAAAACAAGAGCTACGAGCTCATATGGCACTTGTTACGAGTAGTGGTACGAGAAAGTACAAGAGAACTTCACAATAAACACCCCGCCATTCAAAAATGCGGTTCGGACCTAGAATTAGGATATCTAGGTTCATTCAATCTGAAAGCTCTAGATGACATATTTAGAACTTATGCTTGTTCTTCCCACCAAGCTTCATCCCGATCCCTCCACTCTAAGCGATTACAAAGATTTCCGGTTCGCCCCTTCAACTCCTCCCAATGTCACCGGATCTGGTCCGGATTTGAAATGGGATGTCTGAGTTACGAGACACCTTTCTAAATATCAAGTTTCGGTTCAATCCGATAACCCGTTCAATAGCTGAGCTTGCCACTGGATTCCGGATTCCTCTTTTGTACACTCCCCCTCGACGGTCGGATCGGGGAAACGACATTCTCAAGTCAATAGTTCGGGTACCTGACAAGCATGCCAAGTTCATTGTCCTTGCACATCAGCTGAAGTACCGAACTCGTGGGATTACTACAAACTCGGATCCCCTCCAACTCCCCCACAGTGACCGGATCCATTTCGGTTATGCTATTCACTTGCTCTTCCCACCAACTTTCATCCCAAACCCTCCACTCTAAGCGTTTCCCAAGATTTTCGGTTCCCCCGTCCGACCCCCCCCCCAATATCACCGGATCCGGTTCGGATTTAAAATGGGGCGTCGGAGACACGAGATCTTTCTATACGTCAAGTTTCATCAAGATCCGATCACCCGTTCGCAAGTTAAAAATGCCTCACTTTTCGGGTTCCCCCTCTCTCCACCCCCACCCCCCCAGATGGTCGGATCCGGGAAACGACTATTCTCAAGTCAACCTGTTCGGGTCCCATACACGCCTGCCAAGTTTCATCGTCTTAGCGCATCAGGAAGTACCGAACTCGCGGGATCACTAGAAATTCCGATCCCCCCAACCCCCCCAATGTGAACGGATCCGGTCCGGTTATGTCAATCACGTATCTAGGGCTTGTGCTTGTTCTTTCCACCAACTTTCATCCCGATCTCTCTACTCAAAGCGTTTCCCAAGATTTCCGGTTCCCCCCTATAGTTCCCCCCATGTCACCGGATCCGGTCCGGATTTAAACTGGGATGTCTGAGACACAAGGTACTTCTATATATCATGTTTCATTAAGATCCGATCACCCGTTCGTAAGTTAAAAATACCTCATTTTCCGGATTCCCCTCCCTCCAGCCCCCCCCGGATGGTCGGATCCGGGAAACGACTATTATCAAGTCAATCTGTTCGGGTCCCTGACATGCCTGGCAATTTTCATCGTCCCAGCACATCAGGAAGCACCGAAGTCGCGGGATCACTAGAAATCCGGATCCCCCCCCTAACTCCCCCAAAGTGAGCGGATCCGGTCCGGTTATGTCAATCCCGTATCTAGGACTTGTGCTTGTTCTTTCCACCAACTTTCATCCAGATCTCGCCACTCTAAGCGATTTTCAAGATTTCCGGTTTCCCCCTCCAGCTACCCCCCATGTCACCGGATCCGGTCTGGATTTAAAATGGAAGGTCTGAGACAAGTGGTCTTTCCATATATCAAGTTTCATTAAGATCCGATCACCCGTTCGTAAGTTAAAAATACCTCATTTTTCCGGATTCCCCTCCCTCCAGCCCCCCCCCGGATGGTCGGATTGGGGAAACGGCTATTATCAAGTCAATCTGTTCGTGTCCCTGACATGCCTGCCAATTTTCGTCGTCCTAGCACATCAGGAAGCACCGAACTCGCGGGATCACTAGAAATTCGGATCCCCCCCCCAGCTCCCCCAAAGTGAGCGGATCCGGTCCGGTTATGTCAATCCCGTATCTAGGACTTGTGCTTGTTCTTTCCACCAACTTTCATCCAGATCTCGCCACTCTAAGCGATTTTCAAGATTTCCGGTTTCCCCCTCCAACTACCCCCCATGTCACCGGATCCGGTCTGGATTTAAAATGGAAGGTCCGAGACAAGTGGTCCTTCCATATATCAAGTTTCATTAAGATCCGATCACCCGTTCGTAAGTTAAAAATAAGTCATTTTTCCTATTTTTTCCGGATTCCCCTTCCCACCACTCCCCCTCAGGTGGTCGGATCGGGGAAGCGACTATTTCCAACTTAATCATTTGGGGTCCCTGATATTCCTGCCAAGTTTCATCGTCCTAGCTTATCTGGAAGTACCCGAACTAGCAAAACCCGGACCGACAGACCGACAGACCGACCGACCGACCGACGGACGGACAGAAATTGCGATCGCTATATGGCACTTGGCCGAAGGGCAAGTGCCATAAAAACAGAAAACAAAATACTCAAAGAAATCGATAATGCAAATAGTTAGTTTGATTTTTCTACACATTTTCCATGTGCCTGATGCAATAAAAACAATTTGTTAGATACAAAGTCAAACTATGATCCCAGCCTCTCCATGTCGTGCACTTCCGACCCGCGCCACTAGATGACCCAGCGGTCGGACCGAGTCGTGTCTTCATCTTGGGTCTTGGGTGGGGGGGTTCTAGACGTTGCAAGTGCTAGAATGCTTATGATGTATCTCCTTTAAGCACTGCAGCTTGAGAGAACATAGTCTTTACAGTTTTAAATGGATCACCCGCCAATAGTAGTCAACGTCTCAAGGTTTACTGTAGGTCACAGACTGCCGGAGTTTCATCATTTTTTTTTTCTGAAGGCTTTTAATTGTTGGTCAACTGCTGCCGAAGAAGTATTTCAGTATACAAATGTTTGTGAAACCTTGAAGTACCTAGTTATTTTACTTCGGTAATAAGTATTAGTACTCCAGGACATTTTTTCTTAAGTAGAATCCAAGTAGTTGGATGTTGTACTTAAGTAGTACTCGAATTACTACCCAACAATGATGAATAGCTTGGCCCTGTGTCTGACCCATAATCCAGAGGTAGTGGATCGTTCAGAGTTTTCTGTATCGTCGCGTTATTGTTAGTACCTCAATACACAAGTTGAGCCCCTATTGCATAAGAACAAGTCGTATGCAATAATTTACTGTACCCAAATCCCCTTTTTAACATCCTCATTCCCACATTGCCATAGGGAACTGTTTCTGATATGGAAGGAAATCTGATCCTCTTAGCGCAGCTTAGAAATATGAGCCTTCCAGTGACGAATTTTCAAGTCAGCGTAATCGTCCGGCGCAATCGCGTTGGTACATGATTATATTTACAATTACCATTATCGTATTTTTAACTTCCGTCGGGTCAAGGACGTTCAAATATTCTGGATATGGTAGCTCCTACAACATTGCATTCATGACTGTAATGGTTGCTGTAGTGTAGCAGACAAGCTGTACTCAGTAGCATCAAGGGCCCATAATATGGCGTGCATAACTGATTGAGGTTCAAAGATTTTGGATTGGGCGGCTCGGACAACAGTGCATAGACGGCTGTGGTTTAGTATATCTATATAGTTTCGTGCGACACTGGTTCAGTTGCGCTTTTGCTGTTTTGTCTAGCATGCATTTTGCGGTTTCAATCCTTCACCGCTTGGAGTGAAAAGGAAATTCTTGATGTCACTTGAACCATGCACATGACGCCTAAGAGATCGGCATAGAAGGTCGGTCGAGCTTATCATTATAGTGATGATGATTGCTGACAATTTGTACCCCTAAGTTTGAACGTTCAGATGGAAACAGTTCGGGATTATGACGGTCCAGTAATCATGTTTTTAATGAGCATTTTATTTTATTTATTTGCCTTTCACAAAAAAAATTATTTGCATAATTTTTTCAATGGGCTTTTCTTTATTTTCTGATGTTTCGAATATACGAAACAAAAATTAACTGTTGACCTTTAAAAGAACTGCTGCAGTAGATAGTCTACTTGTTTTCTTTTTTTTGTAGCACATTGCGAGGGTTAATGTCTAATAAATAATTAATAATCAATTATATGGTTAAAAATGTCTTTTTAACCGTGTGGCGGCTCGTACCCTCTTGCTTCCGTCATCTGGGGCGTTCAGAAATTGATTGTACTGAACTTGACCCACCTATGAAGATCCCATGACTTTTTCGTCACTGCTCTTGATTCTCCTGCTTATTACTCCCTATGTCCAAGTAGTTTAGCCCTCCATCCGGAGTGCTTTCGAGTTTCTGATAAATAGCCTCTGTCTATAGTCTATATTTTCGTAAATTATCCGATGGAGCTGACCACGTGCTCCTCCCTCATAGAAGTAACGATGTCGAACCTACCACAGTCTTTGCATTGCCAGAAGTTTCATAACATTAACACAAGGATGCGCAATTTCAACTTCTGTTGACGTTAAGAAAAATTATGTTATGATCCTTGAAGTGATGCAAGTGATACCTTTCTCCAAAAGATAACACTAACCATGGTTTACAACGTTAGCCTACTTTTAACCGAAGATAACGTCTAAAAGGTCAGAACGTAAATATAGATATAACATGAATATGAGTAAATAAATGTAGATACATAAATAAATATATGACGTCGTCTAAATTGTTCTTTTATTGTCCAGTTCCGCTGCGATATAACAGTATATACATGTTTTAGCTTGCTAACTGAACTTCACTAACTTCATTAAACTTCAGCCGTTCCAGGCTATGCATTTATTCCAGTTCCGGCCTCAGGACGTCACTGCACACTTGACCACACATATTTTTGTCGCGAAAAGGGAAAGAATCACTATTCCGGAAAGTGTCTGGCACACGTAGGAATCGAGGGTGATCATCAAAAGATTTCAAAATTCTCACGTGTTCCCTATCATCTTCCAGGCTACACCCATAACCCTTATAACGGTGTGATCTACAGTGATACAATCTTGGCTACCGGCGTATTCTCGTCAAAAGAACTCTGGAGGCTTTCAAAAGGTGGGCACATTTTTATTTTTGCTTTTTTAAACAGCCTTTTCGTGCAAAGCTTATTCACAAGAAGTATAATAGTGATATGCTACTTTAGACGTCAAATGGCCCTGAACAGCTCCGACTGCCTCCAACAAATATTATTAAAAATCGAACTTGATGAAACCGATGCCAACAGTAATGTAAGTAAAGTAAGGTCAAATCTGATCCAAAAACTGGCCTTTTTTAAATCTCTTGTTCTTTGTTGCTTCATTTTGGCACTAAAATAATTACAACCGTTTCGCATTACTTCCATTACCGTTCAGAGTATCGCAACACATGAAAATAGAGAAATAAACAAGAAGTCAAAGGAAAATAATTTTATTTTCATTCTTTGTGGCTAAAGAAAGCTGAAACACTTGCCTCCCAGCTTATGTCAGAATGGTATCTATCGCTCCTGTTTGACTGTTTTTGGAGCAAAAAAGAAAATTCAAAGAAGTTTATTCAAAGAAGCATATCTCTACTATACCAACCTGTCACACACACATGCAGACTGTATATTTTTGTTCCCAGCTGGACATGAAATAGTCTAAACGTCAGGACTCAGGAGACCTTTTGAGTTTCTTTGGACGAGTGGATTATGCAAATGGATTAGCGACGTTGTTTCCTCTCGGTTAACAAGTCCATATCATAATTTCGTTCAGTAGCCTATGGACAAATGATTCAGTCTCCTAACATGGGGAAGGGAAGTGAACTAAATTTTAGTTTTTTTTTCTATCGTTTCACTAAACTATTCAGATAAACATGATGGTATTGGGATCGCTGATCTTGTAGCCAGCTTCTCTGGCGATTGTGGTACCTTGTGAAGTACAGCCCCTCGGTGACTCCGTTGGGATTGCGTCGGCCGTACCGACCGAAGGTCATTGGTTCAAGTCCCGCTTCAGGAGTATTTCAACCTCCAGTTTATTACACACAAAAACAATGATCGTCCTTCCTCATTCAGAACCAGGCAAATACTCGTAGGTATGGGGGGGGGGACAGATAAAAGTGCACCAATGACATCGCGTCCAGGAGGGTTTTCCACCTTCATTTCACTACTTAGGGCTCTGAAGCATACAAAAGCTATGAATGATTCCATTTCCTTTAAGTACGTCCATGCAAATATTCATATGGAGGGGGGGGGGGGGCATGCTGATTAAAGGGCACCGATGGCATCGCGTCGATAGTCCTTTCAACGAGACTAATCTACCGCAAGCTTTAAACCCCTTCAATCACGTGCATAGCGTCTGTTCAAGACGGGGAGGGGGGTTGAGGGGGAAAGCGCTGACTGGAGATGGGACGATGCATTGTGTCCTGGAAGCTGGGATGAGTTATGACCCGTTAATGGATTTCCGATGTGAACAGAGCATAATGCGAGGAGATATGGGGCGAACAAGGATTTGGGAAGTGGGAGGAAAAAAATCGACGTGGTAATAAAAGATCGCTGTTGCGGTGTTGTCGAAAGTGTAGGAATTTTGGGTGAACGTTCTTCTAGTATTCTGACATACCTTACTTCTTTGAAGCCGTGCACGGCCTCTTTATGGTGCGAACACACGGTCAGGATTTTCCGGTCGGATTTTCTGCATATCATTTGTCGCGTTTAAAAATACTTTTTTAGTTTTCTGGAACTTTTTATGCCGGTTTTCTAAATTTCAGTCTGATTCCCATTCCCATCTTATGGAAATTTTTTCTTTCTAAAAGTCTGATGTCTGAAAAAGAAACTGCAAACATTTTTAGGTTGATGTTAATTTTTTTTTTTCATTTAGTGTAATCTTTTAAAATGAATTTAATGTTGATCATGTGAAGGTATTGTCTGATTATTGGTCAGATGTAGACCTTATTTTTTTTTTTTATTATTAGCCTATATTTTGTCTACTCGCTAGCTTTGGCGAATATAAATAAACGAAATGAAAAAAAATCGTCAAGTTAAAAAATTCCGACTTCTCCGAATGGAATTGATTGATGGTGTTGCCGAGATACTCAGAGAAAATTGCATAACCGGTCGTACGAAGAGTTCCCCAGAAGGAATAATCAAGAATTTGTTTATTTTCAAAAACTTGCAACTCAACATTATCTGTCTCAGTTCAACACTCGATTGAGTAACGATGTTATGTAATACGTGTAACGATATTATATCTATATTATAAAGATATCAATTCTTTGCTAATTGCTTTTGAGGAACTCTTTGGGAAGAAAGACCGGTTTTGCAATTTTCTTCACGTCTCCTTCAAGATATTCCGTATATTTTCTGTAATTTGGCGTTTCCCGTTACTCATCGTCTTATAACGTGATTTTCGCAAATTGCGATGAATCTTCTTCTGTCAGTGGGTTTTCGCATAATTTACATGAACTCAGTCTTTTTGCAGAATATGTGTCTTTTCAGAAATTACATTGCAGACTTGTAATGTTTTTAACTGATAATGCATTCTATAACGGCGTTCCTAAAATTTTCAGCATTTGTCTGTTCAAAAATTTTACCGCAAACTTGTGCTGTTTTGAGCTTCTAACCCAATTATGTTGGTATTCCATAAGTTTATTCCATCCCTTTAATCCAAGGAAGAATTGTTTCACTATAGTCTAGTATAGTTAAGGTCAGGTGAAACCCGGATTCCGGATACAATACTTTTGTTAATGCTTGTTTTATCCAGTTCTCTGCATAAATTTATGCTTCATATACCATCGGTCTTAACCTGCGATCGTCGCATGATAACCTTTGGCCCCCTGCATGGCAAAAATAAGGGAAAGTGGAAGTCGCGTTTTAGTGATTTTTGAATTTTCTCTAAGAGAGAGGCACTAGCTGACAAATCAGAGGTCCTAAAGAGATACCAATCGCAGCGGAATCGGAGGCTACTGAGACACATCTTCGGAGGCTACTGGATGCGAATATTATTTTATTCTTATTGCTGTTGTTTCGGTATTTCTTGATCCGAAATGAATTGCTAGAAGGTGTTGGCGTTTGAATATCCCTGAATCTGGAACTTCGCTTTTCTATTGTCCATGGGCCGTGATGAATAAAAGGAAAATAAAACTGTTAACCTACATCAGAACACATTCAGCTTATAAGATCCTTAATATCTTTACTCAAATGTAGGATTAAATCTCTGGTGCGCTGTCTCAATAAAGTAGATTTATGACCGTTTTAATTTAAGATGTTACAGCAAAATTCATGGCGTTCATCTTATTTTCCAGCAAAATTTTCTTTTTGTCATTGTGAGTGAAATCCGGGTGAAAGTACCTAATTCTTTGCGATTATTCAAGTTCATTGGGCAACATGTTAGCTCGACTTCTTTGACTGATTCGTGCCTAGTTTATTGTTGCGATATAAATATGTCTCTGTTTTAGCCCGTCGCGGTGACGAAGTTCACGTTTTTTTTTTTACCGTCACAGTTTTCTCCATTGCTGTGTTTGCCTGGCGCCGTTTTGAATTTTGCTGTTGTTGGTCGTCGCCGTTTTCGGTCCTTTTTTTTTGCGGATCTTGGACATTAGTTCTTCTTGCACCTAGGACATTCAAGAAGAGTCCACAGTCGTTTCTCGGAGTGTCTTCGCGGTATTAACATTGCCAATGCAACCTACCTCTGTAGTTGCATTTATTATTCTTAAAGCACAGCTCCTACTAGAAATTACCTTTTCACGATGATTTGGCTCAGAAATGTCGGTTTTCAAAAATACCATTATTTGCGACGTGAAATGAGCGATTTTCTTGTTAGCGTTTGTACACTTGAACCAGCCTTCTTGCTCTCAGGCTGGGCGCAAAATATTTGAAAACTGAATGAGCCGTGATTAAAAAGTCCGGAAGAAAAGTCCGGTCCTTTAAGCCCGGACACCTGAATTTTATATATTATGTTCCAAGCTAGCTAACGATTCCTCACTAATCTTCGCACTTGCCACGATTCACTATTTTCCATACGCATTAGGCTCCCGATGAGTGTTCGCGTATCATGCTATGGATGCGCAAAACCGGTTGTTCGAATTTTGCTTGAAGTCACTGGACCTGGGAAAAGGCTTAAAACAGCCAAAGCCGTGGATAATTTGTTAAAAGCAGAGCCTAGTTTTACAGTAGGCCTATTCAAATAGTTATGAAGCTGAAACATAAACTGTAAATAGTACGAGGCGTGCTTTAAAAGCCAGGCTTCACCTTCCAGATTTTGCTTCCGGATTCCAGACATTCCTTTTCGTCGAGATGAAAACGTCTGGAAGTCCAAAACGTCTGGAAGTCCGGGGCTTTCGACATCCGAGATTCCGGAATCTTAAAAGTGTTGTAGATGCAACACATCTGAAAGACTCAATAATTATGCAAATGAACGGGGTCGGAGAGAAAGAGTGATTGACAGGTGTGATTGGAGGCAAACGATATCCGAAGGAGACATCTCGGAAATGTTAAATAATAGCAAAATTAGCTGCCATCATTGTAAAAATCAGAAAGGGTTGGCATGTGGAAGCACCAGATACGGCCTGGAAGGTGAAGCCTGGCTTGTACCAAGAACAAACACAAAATAGAACCTTGTCTCCCGATCTCTGTGCTGTGGAGTCGAATAATATATGGACGGTTCCCGATGCAAACGAGCGGAGGTACGAGCTACGCTGAACATCACAATTTGTTAGCTGTACAAACAGCTCATCGCAGTAGAACCCATGGGAAGAAAATTCCAGAGTAAACAGACTGTCGGGTAGATACCATTGTGAAGTCACACGGCTGCACTCTTTTCCTCTCAGATGCGCAGCGGGTAAGAGGGAAGTAGACGGGCGTCATCCCAAAGCTCACGGAGGTTTTACTAGGCTTATTTGTTCTTGCTTGTACCCATGTCGTAAAATGAGTATGTCGAGACATTTTGGTAAAAGCTCGGGAAGCGTTGGGTGACTTGCCCGCGCATTACACTCCCAGCGGAGGGCAGCGACACGCGCTAGCAGCACTCGCGTTACGCGATGCTGCACGGGTTCGCTTTCTTGCAAAAGGATACGCCTTCGGTGCTACTTGGTCATTTTATACATTTCTTCAGCCGTGATCTCCTTACACGTCGTATTTTTTACAGCATCTATAATAACAGGTATGAACGGGCTCACCGCTCCGTTGAACCCTGTCAAACTCGAAGCCCCCACTTACTACTGCAGCAGCTACACACCACCCGGGCAGGATCAGCAACATCAGACGCTTCTAGTGACGACGCGAGATGGCGGCTACCTCGGAGCGATAGACAGTAAGTTAAAAGTATTTTTTATTAAAAGCACTAATCCGGTTGCATATGTAATCACTTGTATCTAGAAATTAAAATAATAACGAAGAGAAATTGTAAAATTGTTCGTTCACCGTAAGAGGTTCAAGATTCGAGGTTTTTAATTACACTTCATCATAAAATGACATTACATAGGGTCAAGCCGGAGACACAAGGTCGATTGACCAAAACCCGGTACAGTAACATAACAAATCTATTTGACATATAACTAATTATATAAATAAATATTAATAATTCCATGACTCACCACTAGACGGTAACCCGCCCGACAAACCCACCGACACTCGGCAAAGATCAGCTCGAAAACCCCCCAAAAAAACGAATGCGCAAGCGAGTGTAACTTCTGTGGCAGCTTATGTGGAACCCATCAAAAAATATAACCAACATAATAACATCACACAATTAACCCTTTACTTTAAAATTTGAATTTATCCTTGGTTCTTTGAGTTTATTTATAAGTATAGACAGTATAAGAGATACGATGTTTCGCTTAGAGCGTGACATATTAGCCGGCAAAGAGAGCGGACGCGCTTCGTTCGACAAAATTGATGCCGCGAAATTCAAAACAGTGTCGTAACATGGTCATTCGAAGCGCCACGCCAGATGGCACACCCTACAGCCTGGCCTCGCCGCAAAAAGCGCTGGGCCTGCAAGCCGAGCGGCCGTCAATACAGGGCCCAGTCGAGACCCGGATAGGTAAGGTAAGGTAAGGTACAATTTGATTGACAAAGATAGAGAAACCTCATGTTTCTTAAAAGCATCAGACATGCCAGTGGCATAAAAAGTGACGCTTCACTAATTCTGATTTGTTTGTAAAAATCATAGATCAAATCCTAGCCTAAGGCATTGTAAAGAAAAAACAAACGAACAACTTTTTGGACAAGATAATTAGTTACTAAAACAAACACAAAAGTAAAGACAAACTATTCAATAGAAATTCTGGATGTTGTAAAGACACGACACAGTTGACACCCCACTCCTTCGTAGCTCTGTGGTTCCGGTTCAGTTCAGTTTTTCTTGTTCCGGACAAAGCCTATTATTGTTTTCTCTTGTCGCAAATATTATTGAGATTGAGATTGCTTTATTTGTGAAGAAGAAAAAAATCAACAGATGAATTCCGGAACTGTCGGAACTGCCAACATGCCAAAGGCTGTAAGCGGCCAGTTCAGGAACTCAAAATAATTATTACCTCTAATTAAGACAAATTTCATCTCTGGACAAAAGTCACTTGTCACAACTTTATCCGCGTCAAACACGAAAACAATCCGTTAGCAATAGCACAATCCAATAACAATCTCAATAATAGACGTTTTACAAGTCTTACAAGTCAAGTCTCAAGTCATTTAACAAGTCTAAACTCACCATGCTTACAGAGTACAGTTACAGTTTACAGAGTAACACGAAAACAATCCGTTAGCAATAGCACAATCCAATAACAATCTCAATAATAGACGTTTTACAAGTTTTACAAGTCAAGTCTCAAGTCATTTAACAAGTCTAAACTCACCATGCTTACAGAGTACAGTTGTAGGCTACAGTAGAGGTATGCTAATTCGAATAGTTACTTAAAATTTTACCACTGCAGTGTTGGGCTAAATGATATAGAATGAAGGAAGATCCAAAACGCCTATTCAGATTCAGGTGTTCTCAAGGGCCCTTAACTAGCTACTTCGACTAGCTGCCAACGTAAGTACACTTCTAAGTCAGCGAACGTTCTAATAAACATACCTCTGCTGGATTAAACAGTCACAGGTTGAATTTTGGGTACCCGGCTCTTCAGTGGACCAGATGGCCTTACTGTGCTGGCTCACGAAAGAATAGTCTAACTCTCCCTAGGTTCACTTATTTCAGGCCCTCTTCACCGAGGTTCTCAGAGCCCCCTCGACCCGAGGGGCCTGAAACGCCTCCGTCGGATCAGTTCTGCTGAAGACGATGGGATGGACGTATCACACGGTGGCGCAGTGGCGATGAAATCAACCGCCGCCGATTTGAGTTATTATGGACAAAGTCCTGCCTCCCTCTCAAGCCAGCAATCGTGGCATTCGGAGATTGATCACGGTGAGTTAGATGTCGCTAGGATTGCTTCTTATGGATTGGTTGAGTTCGGACGAATGAGAGACTCGGAAATCCTGCCTTTAAAGAATATACCATTCTTACTAAGTTTTAAAGCGGACATTTGGTTTAGCTTTTACTTTCGAAAAATGGGCGTTTGTGTTTTGATTTATTTGATTTTTATAAGAATAAATGGGTTTGTTCCAACCAAAAACGCAACCAACCCTACATTGCCCAAAGTCAAACTTGTAAGGGACTAAATAACCCTATAAAACATAAACTGAACAAATTACCTGAAAAAAGGGAAAGAGAGAAACAGAAAAAGGAAAAAGAAGAAAGGAAGAGGCTTTATTTACACGGTCTGGGACGCCCAGACAACAAAAAACTACCAAACCAAACATACTGCTAACTACCCCCCCCCCCCCAAAAAAAAAAAAAAAAACAAATTAACGGCCGAGAATAACGCATCAAATTCGTAACCTCTAACGGAATCCAGTAAAGCGCTACACTACATAACCTAAACCCACTCGATCAACCTTCCCATACTAAGGGGCTGAATATAATCGGCTGAATTCTTGTGGGAAAAAAGTAAACCAAAACAGAAATCAAAGATAAAGTAATGAATAACGTAGTTTACTTGCCCGTTACCTGACAGAATGCATTAAAGTGGAATATGGAAAATAGTAGAAAAAGAAAATCATTATCAGAGAACTTTATAAATAAACGACTATAATAAGATGTAAGTTTGGAAATATTGACGAAAAATAAAAATCGATCATCTGCTGGAACACCAAAACGGTCGATTATCAAGCCCCTTTTTTCCATTCCTTTAGTAGTGACAACTCATTTAGTTATTATCACCGAAAATTAGTAATTCATTGAGCTTGTCACTAGATGGAAGTCTTGATTTCCCATTTGCCCGAACTTGACCACAGTTACTAGAGAAACTATTAGAACGATTCACCAGCAGTTAATAGAACTTAGGGGTCATGAGCTGTTGCTAGCAAGCTAACTGAAACTGAGAACGTATAAACCTCTTGGAAGAACAGCGTTCTTCCCTGTCTCTGTTGCCGGGTTACCGGGTCGAGAAACTTTTTAGACGTGAGATGACGCTACTGTCATGTGTTCTTGTGCGAGGTTTTATAGGTTCTTGCTAGAACACGGTTAGATGGCAGTAATTGTAGAATAGTGCCTTAGTGAGGGTATCGTAATTTCGCTTGTCCGCATAGATGGCATAGCTAATTTTATTGACTATGGTATAGTAAATAAAATAATGTACTAATAAATCAAAATAACAAATAAATATCCAAGCTGATATTTCCGTTTTGAACCATCACATACTGTTCGGATATAATATGTGATTCCCGGTCAGCTGGGGCTGAAGGAATGGTATAGGTATAGAAAGATTTTGTTGGCCCTAGTAGTATGTAAAAATAAATTAAATTATAATAGCTTGGGATTGACGCGTTAAAATAGATATTTTGAGATAAATTTAGTCTCAAGAGAAAAATAATTAGTACCTTTTCTCTTATTATTTTTACTTTTTGGGTAGAAACAGACATTTACACATGCAATGTTTTGCTTTATTTGATTTCTTTGACTTTTTTAGAAAGAATTGTGAACTCAAAAGAATTTTTGTTTTTAGAAGTTTGCCATGTTCTGAGGGAGTGATTAACAATCAGCAACACTCGTCTTTAACAAATTAATTATTTAGTGAAATCGATTAGTTTTAACTTCAAGGTGACGTCAGTAGCAGCTAATAGAGGTTAGAAAAGTTTAGTACTACTAGATGATAGTATCGGCTGCCTGTTTTCGCTCCGGAAATAAAAATTTGCGTCCCGAAATTCTGAAGTTTCTTTTTGTTCTTAGAAATCAAACATTAAAGTTTAACTGAAAAGCCAACTTATTTTTGTGTCATTTAGTTGAATATAATGAATTATTTGGATTCTGCAAAGGGACTTTTTTGTTTTCCACTGTCTGCTCTAGTTATGACGTTCTGCGGCTGTCCCCACAGCGAAAATTCTACTATGACGCGGGAAATTTTTTATCTAAACACAAACAAGGCTTTTCAGTGGGCAGTGGCGATATTGGTGAAGATTGCTTAGTGCCTGAACAAAAAACTCATAAATCTTTCTTGTAAGGCATACAACAAATTAGAGGTACCACAAATCACACGGAAATTCCACTATTTGAAAATCGATTATTCCTGAATAGCGGAACAACCAAGTAATGCATTTTCAGCGGGTCTTCAAGCCAATTTAAGTGAATAAGTGATGGGTAACTAGATTGTCCTATCCCAGTCCTTTTCGGTTAAACTTTAAGGGTAGCGTAAAGTGGGTTACATTTACCTCATTAAACTCTTAAGTCAATCATGAATCTTGTTTTTCATTATGAGTATGTATTAGCCTATCCATTAATTATAATAAAAAATTACTTTCTCGCGTTTCGTGCCAGTCCTGTTATAGGCAGTAGGTGCATGGTAACCCTGTCTCTAAACTTCATGATTTTTTTTTTCCATCACTCAGATAATATGAGCTTAACTTCTCGAAAACAGGCAGCTTTCCTACTGGTCATAGACCAAGTCTGTTGTCTTGTGTCTTAGCTTAGACGTCTGTGTTTCGCTTTCAGGGGGTCGAATCCCAAAGAGGGAGACGGAGTCGCCCTCCTACACCCCCCTCACAAGCGGGGGGGTTTTGCATGTGCCTCAGTCCCAGGTCTCCCCGGGACTACCGCAACCCGTGCGGACGCCCTCAAACGAGGGTCCTTTGGCCTTAGCTAGTCATGATGGAAGAGGGCTTAGCCCCGAACCCAGAGAAGGTATTGTAGACAGACCCTCTTAGTTTTGCATGATAGTTGACCCCCCCTCCTAACGTACTACCCTGTCATTTTACCATGGACATAGATAATGCTTAAGAGATACCCTGGTGTAACACCTTAATTCAGGGCAGAGCAAAATAACCCTAGGGAGTAGCGCCAAGACCTATGCTTTCCATGGGTCGGAAACAGCCCTTCTCGTATTGCCGCCCACTATATAGGCTCGGAACATTTAAAGCGAGACAAATTTGCGGGTTCAGAAATGTATATTTTTTTTTGCTGTGTTCAGAATATGAAGTTCTTGGAGCCAGTGCTTGTGCACCACCGATTGAGTTTCAGTAGAGACGTTCACTATCACTATTGGTGCTAGTGTCGCTGCTATTCGAATGTCTGACACTTTTTTCAAGTCTTGGCGCTACTCCCTAGCGTTATTTTGCTCTGATTCAGGGATGCGATCGTTGGTACTAACGTGTTCGAAAAGCTGCAGTTCGCTACCGCCAGGTTTTCTCTGAAGTTCTGTACTTCACATAGAACTCTTTTTTCTCAAGATTCAGTAGCTAAAATTGGTATTCGCGTGATTATTGTTATTTGTGAAGTACATTGATTACTGTGATCGTCCCGTGTTAGGATGCGCGCAATTAAAAAAAAAAAATGCAAAAACAAGAACTTGATGCAAAAGCACCCTGGTCGATAGGGGAAAAAATTGTTCGAATAACTTCCGTTCGTCACAGCCTCATCGTCCCTTGTTGGGAGCGGGTAATTCAGAAATATATTCAAACAATGCATAAAACGGATACGTCAGCTACGATGGTTTGGTAGCGATATTTCGGCTCTTTTTGGCAAGGGTCCTCGTCAGGCTGTTGAACGTCAGGGACAGAAATATCACTGCCAAAGCATCGTAGCTGACGTATCCGTTGTATGCATTGTTTGAATATATGTTTCCCAGTCAGCTTTGGCTCCAGGAGCAATGCAGAAAGTCCCTCCCACATGCAACTTTGCAGTTCTTTAGAAGTTGCAATTCTTATCACCCCAGATGAAGTTCATGACAGGTTCATGATGAAGGTAGTGGGAACACAACATCTCCCCAACAGTCGCTGTCAGAAGTTTCATAACAGATAACACGAGGATGCGCGGTTTCAACAGATAGTGCGTAACAGACAACACTACGGATGTTATCTGTTGTGTGTAAAAACGTTATTCACGAAATGTCAGGCATAAGAAGCTCTGTCAGGAAGAGCCAAAAAACAGCCAAAACGCATCTACTGACTTTTTTGTTTGTCGTCATGATGTCGGAAAACTCAGCAGATACTTTTTTGCGGTTTTTCGACTCTTCCCGATAGTAACGCTTATTATGCATAACATTTTGAAACCCAACAAAAAACATCTGTTAGGCATTATCTGTTGAAACCGTGCATCCTCGTGTTATCTGTTATGAAACTTGTGACAGTGAGACTGTTGATGACTCTGGCGATTCTGTGTTATTAAGAAAAAATACATTGCAGAACTACATTAGAGAAACAGGACGTTAAATGGCCTCTTGGCTATGATTTTTCTAGTCTCATCGCGGGTACTTTAAAGTCGGGACAGCCTTGACTTACATAAGGAGGGTTTTCGCGAGCTGGATAGCAAAGTCGGAATCACATTCTAGTGTTTTTTGTGCTACTTCGGCAATTTGCAGAACTTTCCTAACCGGTCTCCGCGCTTTGGAAACCGAAGCAGCTTTCTTGGAAAGTGATTCCAGAAAGTTAGTGGAAAGCTCCGAGGAAAGTTGAACGCTTTGGCAGAAATTTGAGGAGAAAACAAGGCAAGCGTCATTGATGATGATTTTGTTGTCCTTTGGACCATATCTTGACATTTATTCTAAAAATGTTGGAATTGCACTGTCAGAAGTTTCATAACAGATCGTGCATAACACTTTCAAGAATAACACCTTTTCACTTCGAAATGAAGTGTTATGACCAATTAAGTTTACACTATTTCGTGCCTAGATCTGCAACAGCACCTTCAATTGGTAAAAATACTACACTGTCAGAAGTTACATAACGACAACAGAAGGATGCCCGGTTTCAACAGATAACACTTTGGGATGTTATCTGTTATGTTTCTTTCGTTCCCGTTAGTATTTTTACCAATTGAAGGTGTTGTTGGAGATCTAGGCACGAAATAGTGTAAACTTAATTGGTCATAACACTTTATTTTTAAGTGAAAAGGTGTTGTTCTTGAAAGTGTTATGTGCTATCTGTTATGAAACTTCTGACAGTGTGGTGAGTTCGTTTTTATCTCAATTCTCGCCTCTCATTTCTCAGTTCTCTTGCAAATTAGCGTTTTTTTTTGTATCGAGGGAAGACCATTGAGAATGAGAAACGGAAAATCGAGAAGTGACCATCCAATCAACTTCTCAATTCCTCAGAATTTCCCCGTTCTCGTTTTTGAAAGAAAAAAAAACAAGAAAGGAGCATTGGCTTCATCTCAGTAGTGAAGCAAAATCGCTAAATCGTGAGAACCGTGAGGAGAATCGCGAAGAGGATTGAGATAAAATAGGCAACCATAATTTTCTCGGCGGTTTAAGTTTTTCGTGTGTTTTCGTGAACAGTTCGAGAATCGGGAGTCTCGCACTTTTCGCGGTGTGCTTTGTTTGCTGGAAAGTGATTCTGGAAGCTCGTGAAAATCCTCTTATAAAGTATTTCTCATGAATAAGTAAGTAATTGTTTCTTTTCCATAGGACTAGCCGCTCACCACGCTTCCGTTGTTGGAGGCTATTACGTCACTGGTCCCGGGGATCCTCCTGGGTCTAGTGTTCATGGGAAGTACCAAGAAAACGGACACGACACGTTTTCAGATTTTGTAACGTTGGTCTGCCAGGAAGCTCAGAATACACAGCAGGTGAGTTTGTAATATTTTGCTTTTGATGGCGACATTTTTCAAAATATCTCGTTTATTGCCATTATACTTGAGTACCACGTTTCTTCTCTTTGCGTGACGTATCAGGCTCCCAACCATTCTTTCCGATGATCTTATTGGTCTGAAGACCGGTTATGCAGATTTTGCCGCGGCTGTCATCCGAGTCAACGGACATGGAAAGAGCATAAAAATAGCCGAAGCCTTGCGTAATTTTCTGTAAGCATATAGCTAAGTTTTAAAGTGGTCAACTGTCTCCGGACATCTTAGCAGAAACACTATGTAGTGCAATAAATAATACTTTACTCCGCAACTGTTCTCGTTTGATTTCTCTACGGTATTTGACCGAACTGCTGACTGTTGAAGTGGTGACGGCTATGTCTTAAAACAGTGGGGTTGTAAAATGTCACAGATTTTCCATAGCACTGCCAACATGTGAGCTGTCATTCGGTTGGGATGAATGTTTTCAGGGGCTTTTTGACTGCTCATCTTCCATCGGAAGCATCAGCTAGGCCAGTTGCTGAATAATTATTTCACGTGTTAGCCGATTTAGTAGCGAATCTAATAGCATAGCCGTTCCCGTGTAAAAACGTTGTCAATCTGCCTACTTCACCATGCAAACTGACGATCTTCACGTGATTAAAATTCTGTTCGATTCGGTAACAGCTAGAAACTAAACAGGTAACAGGCAAATCTACCACAAACCCCTGATTTTTGGATACCCTATGCCAAACGCTGGATATATCTAACGTTTGTCATACTCTATGAGCGTGTTCCACCCTACTAACTATAGTTACTACGCTAGTCACCGTAGTTACTACGCTAGGCTGGAACGCTTTTTTCTTCTTTCGGTCAAATATCAGGCCGCGGCCTGATCGGACCAATCACGTTACAGAGATGCGTAGTTACTACGCTCCCGAGCATGGTAAGCAAATAGTTACTATTAGTTACTATTTCGGGAAGGCTGGAACGGTCAGCGTTGTAACTTTTCGTGAGGCTGGAACGGAAATAGTAACTAATAGTTACTATTGGTAGAGGGGTGAGCACGTTGTATGACTAACGCCGGAAATACTATGCCAGATGCTGGATACTGTAACCCAGTAAAATCTTGATGATTTGAGTGAAGCTGAAAAATCAACCAATCAGAACTCCTTTATATTGAGGTAGGTCAGAGTTAGGTTACCAACAGGTATCCAGCGTTTGACATAGGGTATCCAGCGTTAGGCATAGGCTATGCCAAGTGCTAGACATACCCAACGTTAGGCATAGGGTAAAAAAATCAGGGATTTGTGATGGACTATAACGTGCTCGTGGAGGTGCAATGCGCAAGAGAAAATGCAAGAAATTATTTTTACCTGTGATCTGAAAAATTGCTTGATAAACCCATCAGATAACCTGTAAAGGGTTTTAATTCGTTGTTATGTTGTTCTTGAAAATATGGATTTTCGAATATTCTAGGTTAAGATACAGAGCATTGTTATAATATAGCATCTCTGCGCATCTGCTATATGTGAAGATGCTCTTAGGATTGTTGTAGTTGCTAAGCTGTCATTTCTCTTTTAGCCTCAAACGAGCAGGGGTGGAATGAAGTTAAGTCAGTACTATTCCTCTGGCTCCATGTTGCCCCCTCCTCCTCCACCCGGAGGGGTAGCCCGTCCAGTGGCCATAATTAGATCGACAGGTAGTCAAAGTTTTCCCTACGGTAATTATTTAAACTTATTTTGTTTGAAATTATCTGTCCTTTTCTATAGCGCTAAACGGGTAGGTCAGCTGAGATTTGTCCCAGCGATATTTCGTCCCTTCTTGGCAAGGGTAGGGTCCTCTTCTAGCACAGACCAGTAGTCGGTAACGAAACGTCGTGGGTTCAAATCCCGCCGGATGAGCACTTTTGTCTATCAGTTCACTGCTTACACTTAAAGTTTAACTGAAAAGCCAACTTATTTGTGTGTCATTTAATTGGATACACTAAATTATTTGGATTCTGCAAAGGGATTTTTTGATTTTCCACTATCTGCTCTAGTTATGAGGCTCAGAATATCTCCGGCCGTCCTCACAGCGTAAATTCTACTATGACGCGGGAAATTCTATTCTCAAAACAAATGCGGCTTTTCAGTGGGCAGTGGTGAGATGGTGAAGATTGCTTAGTGGCTGAATAAAAAAAAATTTATAAAATTTTCTCGTAAGGCATACAACAAAAATACAAGCGCATAGAGGCACCACAAATCACACGAAAATTCCACTATTTGAAAATCGATTATTCGTGAATAGCGGAACAACGAAGTATCTCATTTTCAGCGGGTCTTCATGCCAATTTAAGTGTACAAGTGATGGGTAACTAGATTGTCCTATCCTAGCCCTTTTCGGTTAATGTTTAAATCTCCCTTGACCTTTTTTGTAAGTGCATGTAGTCGCAAGTCCGATCGAAACACGGGTGGGCAAGACCCCTGTTCTCTCACAGTTTTCCTCGTTTTCTCGAAATAATCCAATATCTTTTCGCAGATTTGACCGGTAGTCCGCCGCCAAACAATGTGTCTCCGCCCATGGCCCATGATGATCACAGAGATGATATGAGCCCGCCCCCTCCCAGCTCGTCTGAATCCTCCCATGGCTCCAGATATGGATATATTCATTCACAATCACCAGGACAGGTTAGTTTTCGGGTTTTGTTTTTTGCGCTATGGGTCGGAAAGGAAGGTAGTGAGGCAAGTGTGGCGGACTTTTTGTCGACTCTCTGACTTTTCAGTATTTTCGATGAGTAAACTCAACTGTGTACTAATACTGATACTTTGTTGCAAAACGAACTTTCATAGCATTGGATTGCCGAACTTGCCGTTTTTGTCAGGTACATCATAATTACGTAACATCTAATAATGTGGTTATACATAATAAGGCAATCTTCAAAAAATTATCAGTCAGAACAAAAACAGTAGACAGTTAAAACATTGTGGGGAAAGAGTTTGTCAGTTGTTCAAAACTTCGACAAAAGATGGTATAAAGCTCTTTCTATAGCGTTCGGTTGTTGTACTGACGGGGTTAAGAACCCCGGCGGTCAATGTGGGGTTGGAAATAGGTGCTCAAAACTTGACAAACCATAGTACAAAGAGTAAGGCGTCCGACTGCTAAGGTAGGAGGCGGAATTCATTGAGGAGGTACATTGCTACTGTTTTAATTATACGAGACCCTTTTTTTAAAATCCTCTTATGTTTCTAAGTTTGGCTGTACCACGAGTCAGACAAAGTGTGATCATTCTATGCAGAGGGTATGAAAATAAAATAGAGAAAAGAACAAAGGGTCGAGAGAAGAGAAAGTTGGGGAGTAAGAAAGGTAGGAACCGAAGAGATAAGCAAAACCTTGAAAGGTTAGAGCGTGATCAGGGTCGCGGACTTTTAGTCGCGCTTCAAGATTTTAGATTAATAAAATAAATTGAATTGGAAATTCCTTCAACTGGTTTTGTTTATACGGAAAGGGAAGTGCAGCGCAGTACCTACAAGTCTGTATTAAAACCTGGACTTGTGGATGCTAATCCCATTTTCGCCCATTTTCCCATTTTAAATAGCAGTTAATTTCGTGCAAGAAAAATGATAAAATTGGAAGAAGACCTTCAGTTCGGAGAGCAAGAAGTCTGGACAGAGTCAACAACTTAGAGAGTCAACAAGCGCCAGCAGGAAAATCGCTAATTTCAGGGAACAAGTATTCATTTCTTAGCCGCCTCTAAAAACGAGGAAGGGCAGGGCCCCTGTTCGTGTGTAATACTTCTACCTCTTCCTTGACGCAATTAGATGTTCGGAGTTAAGAGGAATTTTCGTTTTAGCTTCTGACCTATTCAAACCTGGGCGTCAGCATGTCCGGCGTCGTCAGTCCGACGAATCTGTCAATCTTCCAGTCCTCGTCTCGCTCAACCGCGACGCGCTCTACACCTAGTAGGATCCGGCAAACAGAATGGCAAACCTCTTCTGGGAACTTCATCACGTTAGAAGAGAACATGGACTATAGCATCATGTCCCCCCTAATCGCGGGGGGTAACGGGGAACACCACTCTGGACAGATTATCGATGATGGTAAGCTTTTATTGTATAAAATATAAAAAGGATTATTATTATCATTCAAATCAAGCAAAGAAAATCTGGAAAACGATGTGATCACTGATCATTAATAATTGATCGCATGTTGGTTTCTTCCAGCCCCAGCCAGAAGAAGACCCTTGCCAAGAAGGGCCGAAATATGAAGTACTCCTTGAGCCCAAGCTGACCGGAAAACATATATATATATATGCCGAAATATCGCTAAAGAACACCAAAGCTGTTGCATATGTTTTACCAAACATACAAATGTTTTATGTATCGGTACTCGTTATTAACAGCGAACTTTATTTCAGTACAATAATGATTGCCAAGTTATATTGAAAGAAGAAAACTGGCTTTTAAGTTTGTTTTCTTTCTTATTTGTTATCATTAGCAGATCTTTTGTAGTTTAATTATATATTTCATTATCAATCTTTCGTTATTCTCTATAGACTATAGAGTCGTAACGCTTAATACGATAAAGACACTTGAAAACAAACTAAGATAAATTAAAACGCACGAATGCTTGTCCTCTGACCAGTCCGCAAAAATTCGAACCAAGGTAAAAAAAAAAAAAAAAAGGCCTGAAGAAGACCTTTGCCAAGGCCGAAAAATCGATGAAGAACGACCTAACTGACCTTTCCGTGTTGAGTATTTTTTTTAAGTATTCAAACCAAGGGGATGCAGTTGAAGCATTTGGTAAAAATACAGCATTAAAAACATGAGCAATATCTTCTTCTTCGTAAAGGTGATCTGATTCGTAAAGGAACGCCTCCTTAAAAGTTCATGGCTCAAATAAATTCATAGATTGACAGACCGAAAAAGGACTAGACATTTTTTTAGGCCTAATCAGCACATTTGGCCCTTTTTAGCAAGGGTCCTCTTCAGACTCAATCTAGAACAGCGAACCTGTGATCAGGTTGATTACAAATAAGACTCTGCATCGGCTGAAGGAATATTTATATTGATAGGAAGAAAACTAATGCTTTGGTTCACCAGTATAGCGGGGGGGGGTTGGAGGGGGCACCCCGAAAACCTACCGACGCTTGACAGTTGACAGACGCTGGCAGCTTATAGGGGTGGTGGGGGGGTGAGCTTCTCGTCTGCTCCACGAATTTTGCTGCTCCGCTGTTGGTTCCTTTGCCTCGTTAGAAGATGCAAAGAGTTAACGGTTTTTTTTCATTCTAGTATGGCAAAAGTTTATAGAATGTATTTAAGCTCGGCATATAGGAATCCCTTTTGGAATATTCCTCGAGCTAGGATTGAAAACAGGATATCAACGAACTAAATATCGTCTTATTGTTTTAACTTCAATCATTCTTAAGAGAATCGGAGGGGTGGGGGAGTCGTTTTATGCTGATTCAGGGACACTGCTACAGAAAAGGTTTTAAAGTTTAACTGAAAAGGGCTGAGAAAGGACAATCTAGTTACCCATCACTCGTTCACTTAAAGAGGCGTGAAAACCCGATGAAATTTCGTTACTCCGTTGCTCCGCTATTCACGAATAATCGATTTTCAGATAGTGGAATTTCCTGTCGGATCTGTGGTATTCCATTCGCTAGTTCCTGTGTTGAATGACTGACGCAAAAGATTTACAAGAAATAAGTGTTTGTGCAGTGAGCAGTGATCACCTAATTCACCGCTGGCCACTGAAAACCTGCGTTTGTGTTGAGACTGAAATTTTCCGCGTCATAGTAGAATTTTGCGTTGTGAGGACGGCTGTAGATATTCTGAACGTCATATTGAAGCTAATAGTGAAAAAAAAGGAAAATCCCTTTGCGCAAATCAAATAGTGCAGTGTATTCGATTAAATGATACAAAAATAAGTTGGCTTTTCAGTTAAACTTTAACAACCGCTTCCCCCACCGTTGCCTGAAAACGCGGTTTTGTGCTCATATTTTTGGAAATAATTTCGTTTCAGGTTTCATGTTTAACATCCTTTAATTTCCGTCTCCAGAATAGCCTGTTACAGCTAATTATGAGCATGCTCTGCCTTACTAAATCTTTAGGACTGTGGTGTGCTGTTAACATAATGCTACGCCGCTCTGAACTAGCAGCATTTTTGAAACTGTCCCAGAATGAACTTGAACTGTTGAAGGCCAAAAAATGCCGCCCGGTTTCCCTATCTTAAATGGAGAAACTCTTAATTGAAATATTGTACAAAGTTGGTTGCGTTGGCAGAAAATATGATGAAAGTATTTTCTACTGGTTTTTATTTTTGACGTGCCAGTGCTATTCTTTCTTCTCGATATTTATGGCAAAGTAATAAACTTGATTTGAACTATAATCAAGAATAAACTAGACCTACGTTGCCCGGGCAACGTGAAGTGTTGCAGCAACCTTTGTTCGGCTTCGCCGACTAAAGTGTTGCGAGAGCAACACTGGTTTTCCTGCTCGCCTCTTTCGATATTTCTTGTGCGATATGCAACGGTGAAGACGGAAGAGACAGACATCAGTTCAAAGCTACAGTAAATACTTCCAGCTCCGCTCAGATTTGTCGGGGTTTTCATAGTCGCTGCACGGACTAAACACAGAAGTTCTTACTGATTATTTGTTCTTGCTATAATCTAAACACAACTCAACTAATGATTTCTTTTGCCCGATTTTTGTGACTAAAGGGGAAAACAAACCAGAAATCTTTCACATTCGTTAGTCTCTCAGGCTGGGTAGCTTTAAAACTTCCTCTGGTGACTCTCGCAAATTCTCAGTTTTCAGAAAAATTCTCAAGACTTTCGCAACTTCCTAAAATTTTCGCAAATTCTTAAAATTTCCGCAAATTCCAAAAAATTTCGCAGATTCTTAATATTCTCAATTTCCTGCGCAAATTCAGGATTTGAAAATTCAGGATTTTTCGCTGTCAGTACTGCTTTATCTGTAGGCCTAAAAATTGTCATTTCGGGAAAGGAATTTGGGTAAAGGAAGTCGTTATTGAGGTCAGACCTTACGGGTTTCGTGGGTACTTTACGCCAGCCTATATATTTTATATTTTAGGGGAACCCCCGAGGAAGTCCCTACCCGGCTGGCATCGGCTGTATGCCGTGAGCGTATCGCCCACCTCGCCCCAGGCCTCTCGGAGTAGCGCCCACGATTACGAGAGAAAAGATTCTTGAGCCCAAACATAGTAGGTCTAACTCTAATTTTGGGTGGCCGCTTTAAAAGTCAACACCTGTCGCTTAAAAAAAGTCCTGTCGCTTCTACTTCCACTCTGTGCTTTTATTCTTTGCCTTTGCTTAAACTATATCTGTCGCTTAAAGTTTATGTCAAGAGGTGGCTGTTTCTCCGAGAAGCCTAGGGCAGGGCTACACAGACCCGAAGGTCCACTGTGTTAGTATCCTGGGTAGTTGATTATTTCGCGTCTTTTACCTCCTGTTTCTATTTTCCGTGACTTAGTATAATAGAATAGTCTTCTATTTTTCCCAGATCGTGGGCAAGCCCAGTAGGTAGTACTACACTGTAAAAAGTTTCTCCGAGTACGTAAAGTTAACTGCAGTATTTGCTACTGGGACTAACCTTATCTCTACTGGGAAAAGGTTAATCCGAATTAGAGATAATCTTATGTAAAAAGAGACAAGATTAATCCAAGTAGCAAACACTGCAAGATTAATTTTTTTTTCCGTGTAGTTCAACATTAAATAAACCTTGTCGAACTAACTGAAATACAATAAATTTTATTCAAAATAGTCAAACGTAACGAATAAAATATGCCACTTAGCATCTTGGTGAACTGTTGAAGATTGCGACACTTCTTGGGGATAAATCTACACTGTCGGAAGTTTCATAAGAGATAACACAAGGATGCGCAGTTTTGACAGATAACACTTGGGATGTAATCTGATTTTGAAAACGTTATGCATTAAATGTTATGATAACAAGCTTTGCAAGGAAGAGCCGAAAAACCTCCAAAAAGCATCGTCTGACTTTTCCGATATCATGAAGACAAACGTCAGCAGATTGCTTCTTCCTGGCAATGCTTGTTAGGCATAACGTTTTCAGACTGCGCATCCTTGTGCTATATGTTATGAAACTCCTGACCCGGTTGGTTTTAGCCGGGGCGTTTAGATGTGGGGGATTTTTGTGGCTGCCGCTCTTTTGGCTCTTACCGTTCCAATAAAGTTCAGCGGGGTAGGATCTCACGTTGCGAGATCGGGTTAAAAGGCTTTCAAAAAGCTGAGCAGCCGTTTTCAACGTTTACTATTTATAAGACTCAGCGATGGCGAATTTGTCGATCACCGCGGTAGTGATTTGCAGGAGGTGCCAGCAGCGCTCTTACCTTTCCGCGGAAGCTTATGGAAAACTTCTTATACAGTAGAGTTCAAATCGGAAACTTGAAAGGAAAAAGTAATTTTTGCTTCTGCTCGCTATTATTTAGAATCCAAAATGATAGAAATCTTATCCGAGACCTTAGATCCTCTTCTGCCTCCAGAGCCATCTAGGGCATTTACGAATAGACGCCAGTTTTCTAGGTCAGGGTTACGGTACCTACAGGGAACATAGAATATTCAAGGGTAGGCGTTGGTTATGTCAAAGGCTAAATATACCCAGCGTCTGGCTACCCAAAATTAGGGGTTTGTGTCGACTGGTTTATGCTGCTTTTCTGTACCACGATTTCTCCAGCGTTTCCTGATAAGCGCTAGGAAGCGTCTCAAGCATCCAACTTTGTTGCCAGGGAATTTAGGGACCGTTGGTTGTCCTCTTTTCTGAATCTTCCCTAACGTGACCATTGTTTCCTGGACGGAAATCCTTTTTAGTCCCGTTGCCAAAAATCAAGCTGGCGACCACATTGTTTGACCTTTTAAAGCAGAACTGAAACCCGACACTATTTCATTATTTTCCTTCTCAGTAACTAGTGCCGTCATTAGCCCACCTAATATCGATTCCAATCCTTTGTGAATGGTTTAATCAGAGGTTCGGACTGTACAAACCAGTCAGATGCAATGTTTCTTGATCACATTGGGAGAGATTGCGGATACAATCCAGACTTAATGTATAGGGATTGGTTTTTGGCAATGCAAAACGGATACGTCAGCTAAATTTAATTGGAGCTAATATTTCGGCCCTTCTTGACAAGGGTCGTCTTCAGGCTCAAAAACCGCTCAAGTTGGAAGAACATGACATAGTTTAGTAGAATAGTCTTCTATTTTTCCCAGATCGTGGGCAAGCCAAATAGGTGGTACTCGTCAAACATTAAACCTTGTCGGAACTAACTGAAATACAATAAATTTTCCACAAGTCCGTTTTCCAACTTGAGCGTTTTTTGAGCCTGAAGAGGACCCTTGCCAAGAAGGGCCGAATTATAGCTCTAATAAAATTTAGCTGACGTTTCCGTTTTGAACTGTCAAGTATGATTCGCAGTCAGCTTGGGCTGAAGGAATATTTAGGAATAGTTTTTTTTTCCTGGGATTTTAACTGTAATGCAGCAATTTTATGCTTCTGTCTCAAAACTAGACTGGGAAGCTTTCAAGTAGAACTTTAACCAGGACGACCCACTTGAATGTCTCGAAACAATTAAATGTGACAGCAAACGTCGCGGTAATGTGATTTTTTTAAAAAAATTTTTGGATTTGAAGTAAACGGCTTTTGGATAAACCACTGTTTTGGAAACTTACTTAAACTTGTTTTATTTTTTTTACAGAGCGATATTTTAACCCGGTAGTTCACGCCGAAGCCACGCTTGATACCAGTGCACATCTTAGTGATTCGACCAGCTCCGGGGGCTCTAACCAATCACCGAACAAGTCACAGCTGACGTCATAATACAGTGACCAATCAGAATGCGTACATTTAGTGAAAAGGGATTTATCGCGCGATTTGTGCTTTCGGGAACTGTACTGCACTGAAGTAGTTCACGCCGCTTTAGCGAAAGTGCGCAGGCGCCGTGTGTGTGACCCCTAATCGACTTTCGACGCAAAGGCTTGAGATTCGCGTGTTCGTAAGGTCTGCTGACTCGTTTTCGGTAGTAAAAATCGGCAGCGTTTTCGTTTGGCTCCCTGGCTGTTAGACACGCCTTCTGATTTGAAGATGCAAGTAATTTATTCACCGAAAGGGGACCTGCCTTATAATTGAGACGAGTTTTCGTCGCCATTTGGGTTTCGGGCTGTGTTTTTGTGTACCCCTCTGTCGGGGCAAAGTCCCCTCGTGATTCACTCTTGGGTTGTGGCGACGTGACACCAGTGCGGATTTGGCGCCAAGTTTGAAAATGCCTCCCACGTGGATATGACTGAATTTGCACAAGTGTGTGGTTGAATCTCTAAATTTTCACCCGTCTAGTAGTGTTTAAAGCAGCGACCGGAGTTGTCGCAAGTTGTAACAGTTTACTAAATGTGTGAGCCGCCCACGGCCTAACGAAAGAACTATGCTTGGGTGTGTGAGTTATTACTAAATTACTAGTGTGAATTATACACATGTTTGGAATATTCTGGTCATATTTGTTAAACTTCGTGGTACCGGCGGTTTGGATTGTTTGTTCATTTTTGCAAAGTGTCACCTTTTGTCCTGACCGATTAGTTTTATTTTCAAAATTTGACATCACCCTTCGAATATTTTGCAAAATGAACTAACCAATGTCTGTGATTCGTAATTGTTCTTGTCTGTACATTGAAATCGCTTTTCGTTCGATTACCGTAGCAGATTATCAAGTGTCAGCAGCAATATCAAAGAAAGTCTCCGATAGTACGCCACTGCCTCCTTTATCTAGGCAATACTCTTGATGACTAACTCTTCGTACCGGCGAAGAAGTGTGCCTATGCGAAGAACCAGAAACGTCATCACAAACATTGTTGATTGGTATATGTAGGATTGGAGTCAATTTTGAGGATTCGTGTGGGTGACATTTCTTGTTCTTCCCGTGGATGACCGGCGTGTTTCAGACTTAGTCATATAGAGTATTTCGTAAGCTCCAGCGCTCATGTTTCCGCTGTACATCAACAAGCAAGACCAGCTTCCGGACATGCTTGTAGTGGTGACATGGACACTCTTGGACACAGGCACCATTTCAGTAAACCTTAGGTGGGGGCCAAAAATCAGTTTCGGGCCCCCATCCTATTTGGGGGGGGGGGGGGTAAATTTGAATTATCTTTTCGGATATAACTTAAAGTAACGTGATTACTTGTATTTTGCCTTTTGAAAACTATATATGGGCAAAAAAGTGTAGCCTACCAAGATGGAAGAAAAATGCCCCCCCCCCCCCCCCCGCCTTACAAAATGGCGCCACTGCTCCTGGAGTGGCTCGTGTCGACACCATTCTGTTTGGATGCGTTAGCTGTGCAGCACGTTATCGAATACGGAAGCTGAACTATTTGGCTCATAATATCTTTAATTGGGTTTAGTTGAGTCGCGCTTTGTTATTGCTACTGACACCCGCTAGTCTGCTAAGTTTCTGGGTGCGTTCCAGTCCAGTTCTAAAAACGTATTTGAGCGTACTGACTCGACGTTTTTCCTACCGGAAATATGTATTACAAAGTCGGATTAAAAAAGCAGAATGAGTGGGTCGTCTCCTAGACAAGTCACGGAGGCCGCCAAATGCGTCGGGTTTTCGCGGCGTCACTATACCAAGTGACAGTTTTTGTTTTACAAATACATTGTTACAGTGAACACTGTGGGATTAGGGTAATAGCGAGAAAAAATCAGAGGAATGTGGAACTTGCAACTTTTTTTCGTATAAAATAAGCGTGGGGGAGGACGGATGAGTGGAACGCACCCTATATTTGCGATGACGTTGGAAGCACACGTCACCGCTTCTCTGTAGTCTGTGGTGATACGTTGAATGCGAGTCGGAAAAGAATTGCCAAAGATTTTTAGATTTAGATCTTTTCGTTGTGTGAATGAGAAATGTAGAAATGCATGACGTTTCGTAATATTCTATGATTCAACGCAACCTCGGCTTATCGTGAATTTCAGGCTCGAATGTTAAGCTAGCTGTTGACCCGCATTTTAAAATTTAAGGGTTTGGGGTTGCTCTTGGTTGTAGAATATTACTAACGCTACAGTCAGGTTGTAGTAAGGGCGCGAAGTGAACTATTCATGTGACTTCTTTGCGTCCGTTTTCCGTTGCCTTAAGGTAGAACTATTCAAATATGCAGACTAAGCAATAAGTAGACATGGGGCCTTTCTGTGGAGGTTCAGTTAGGGGTTTCCCAGTTGTTGGTTTTTTTTACTAGTCGTTTTGAGTATGTAAGCACAAGTACCCGAAACCCGACGCTACTTCTAGCATCTCCTACTGAAGATAGGTGATGATCCACCCGCGTAAGCTCAACTAGTATGTTTTCACGCGCGATGGAACGCAAGCTCACGGTCGTGTACGCCCATTCTGTTGCCAGAAGCTTGGTGCGATGAGGGTGTTGCAAGGATCAGCCGCGTGACAGACCAAGTTAACGTTTTTGGGGGGTGGGACTGAACTCTAGCGCAAGCCCACGCTCGTCGGACCGCTACGCGCAGGATGTTGCCAGAAGCTTGTCGTCAAGACCAAAAGAACAAACTACAGGCAAGCTGTATGAGGGAATTGTAAGTGGCAGGCGAAAGCTGGTCTTGCTCGGATATGTGCTGGAGAAATGATGACACCATGGGTGCCCAGTTTCCTCAGGATTGCTAACTCGCGCCGGTCGCGCAGCCATCCTCATACTAATGGTGTCGGCAGCATCTGCGGACGACATTCTCTTCACAACAAGGGTGGCGACGAATGTGAGGCAGGTAGTATCCGAGCGATCCAGGATTTATGCACGGTCATTGCGTGAAAACTAAAGACGTCTAATTGGTAGAATACAAAGGGGAGGAAGAGGGAATATTATTTGAAGCTACAACAGTAATGCCTATTAGCATAAATGCCACATGCGGCGGCGGGGGAGTAAGGGATCGTGTGCTTACAGTTGTGGTAAGGGAATGGAAGTCTGGAGCTGACCACGTCTTACCCATACAGGCTTTGGTGGTAGAATGTACTTTTTGCGTATTCAGCGCTTGGGTTAAACTAACACTATTTATTACTGATTCTATTGGCGTGTTTTCACGTAGACGTTATGAAAACCCTGAAGTGTTAAGAGTTGGCCACCTGTAAGCCTAAACCTTCACTTGATGACAGTGCAGAAATAAAGAAGTTTGTGCTGAAGTTTTGAGCTGTGGATTTACCTTTTAAGACGCCAGACTCGGACCCTAAAGGACGTACATGCAACAGTAGGTGATTTATCTTGTCTAGTGTTCTTAAAGTTCCAGACTCTTTCAAATTGATTCTGCATTTATAAAACTTTTGCCTCTTTTATCCATTATCCGGTCTCCTTGGCTTCAGTGCACAAGAGGGGGAGGGGGGTACCATAATCGCCGATCCCCTCGTCCGATCTCTATGACGAAAGTAGTGATCAGGACTTTATTTACTAATAAAATTTATTATGCATGAAGACAATGGAAGTTCAGATCGTGAATTCCAAAATTCGATTATTTTGAATTTTCTGTTCAAAAGACTTCCGAGTAGAAAAAAGTATTGGAACATGGTTAATGCTACCCTTCTTCTTGATGAGGGATAATGGCTCTCGAGTGAATCGGGAAGGTCTACCGGCAAAACTTTGGGGAGAAACACGGCATTTTAGGGTTTATAGTAACTCTATGTGTTGGTAGGCGTGGTCATTATATTGTGTATAGAGTAAATACGAATCAAAATGTACAAGTGTCGTGGATTTGTACGGAATCTGCATTGGCAGATACAATAACATAGAAAATATGCCTTGTACTAAAGGCAGGTTGTACCGTGTATTGTTGGTTATAAAAACAAAGGTGGTGTTTTATATTTGTTATAAAAAATTGGGCTATACCGTTGTGAACATTTGTTTTTAGCTATGCGTTGTTTTTAGCTTAGTTATAATTAGGGATTGAATAATGTTGCTGATATGAAAAATTAATAAAAGTTACTATAGCTTTCTTTGAGTTGCGGAAATAAAGGTATAGAATAACCAACTACATTTCATACCGAACGTTCGATCTGTTTAAAGAGGGGTAACTGGGGGTAAGTACATCAGTCGAAGTATTTATAAGATAACTACCCTAAATTGTCCGACCCCCCTCCCACTCGTCAGCATTTTTTGTTTTTATCATCATACCGTTAAGGCTCCTCCGTTCTGTCCACAAGGAAGTTTAGCCTCCCCGACAAGACGGGGGGCCCGGCACGACCTCCCCGACAAGACGGCCTGGGTTCGATTCCTAGTCGCGGCACACCAACCTTTTGCTTTTTATTTCTACTAACTCAAAAGTCGAATTCTCGGAAACTGCCCGCTGCAATGGTCGTAACCACAATTTTTCTTACTCTCAATATCGACTCAGGGTACATTCTTGATATGTTAGCTAGCTCCCTGAGTCAAGTTTGAGTCAAGTTTTCTGTTCCTTTAAAATCAAAGTAATCAGATCAAATATTGCAGATAAAATGAGCAGAATACAACTAGGCCCATATGAACATTGACAGAAAGGGTATTTTTCGAATAGTACTACCTTTCTAAAATGTACTGCATAAGTACCGCAGCTCACTCCTTTGAAATAAATGTACTAAAAAGAGTACAATTGTACTACCGGTGGCAACCCAGTTCCTCACGCCGACTTTGAACAAATTAAATATCTCGAAACCTTAGTGAGTTATCGTGCAAACAGACAGACAGGCGGGCCGACAAACTGTACGAAGTCATAGGTATCCCGTCACCAATGTTCTGGGATCCGAAAAATGGAATTGAATCCATCCTTGCGTTACGAAGATTTTCCGTACGGAAAAGCGCAAGACTTGCGTAGGTAAGTGCGAAAGCAGCATAACAGCGAATATCCTTTATTACCAGGAAAAATTACAAGTTATTTAACACCTTCGTAAACGCGTGGAGAAACACTAAAAACATGGCACCCGAATCCGAAATATCAAATAAGTAAGGGCGAGGGTTAATATCCGTAACGTACAGAGGATCAAGGACATGACATGTACTGAACTTATCAGGTATAAGTATCCCTTCTGCCCAAGATGACTGCGAATCATATTTGATTGCGTTAAACGGATGTCAGCTCAATTTTATTCGAGCGATATTGCGGCTCATCTTTAGCAACGGTTCTCTTCAGTCTTCATGCTCAAGCCAGAACCCGTGAACATGTGATCACATTTTAGCCTGAACAGCCGAAATATCGCTCAAATAAATTCAGCTGACGTATCCAAAGACATCACGTATAGTTTCCTAATTGAAAAGTAGACTAAAGGTGTGTGTGGGGGTGGGGGGTACCGTAGGACTGATGGATGAAATGATCATTCTGCCTTCAGTGCTTAGTTGTAATTTAAGCACTGGAAAGTAGGCTGGGGGTGGTTAAGTTACGATTGTCAAATCAACAGTGCCTTTCGTCATCAAGAAACATAAGTTGCGTTTTTGCAGATACCATGGTATCTATTACCACGGTAACTGGATCTGCTATTAGTCGTTTTTGCAGTTACCGTGGAATCTGATATACGGTTGCTCTGCAAAAACGACAATTGCCGAAATTGCGCTTTTCGAAGTCATCCCAAAAGAAAAACTGATATCCAGTCACATCACTAAGTGCCAAACTTCTTTCCCAACAATTTGACAAAAATTGATGAAAGTGAGATGACTTTTTCAGATTTCACGATCAATTACCACGGTCGGACCGTGGTATATGAATATCAGATACCACGATGACTGCAAAAACGCCTTTTGACCGTGGTACCAGATCCCACGATAACTGCAACAACGGCTTTAGACCGTGGTATCAGATCAGATACCATGGTATCTGCAAAAACACAACTATACTTTCTATTGTACCCAGCAACAGTTTATCATGTTTTGGCGCTCATTTTAAATCAAAGAATATACCAAACTTTCAACATCCGGACGAAGCAGTAATGCTAAGGCCTGCTTGCCATATCCAGCGATACTTCTGGGAACCTATTGCAACCATATCCAACATGCCTATCCTCAATCCTCATCTTACCATGGAAGTGTCATTTGATCTTACAGCTGTCAATAATAACAACATGCATAAACAGGCTGTTCTTGTTACTATATTACGTGGGAATGGTTGGTGTCGAAGGGCGGTTGACATTACACAACACTTTCGATTGAATGAACTGCTGAAAGACATCCCTACGTGTCCCTTATGCAAATGTTACAACAGACCCATACGATTCACGGTCTCTTCGAGGCACAACCTATGTCGAACTCTCTAGAAATTTGCGTCACATAATTTTCGAAAATGACCTTATCTTGGAGAGGGCCTCAAAATCCGCTATTTCTGCTTAAAACCAAACCCTCTCTGTAAACTAGGTGATACCAGCAACCTTTCCTTCATGAAAGTGCCATAAACAATGAAAAACACGCACAAGCCTACACTTACTTCAGGTTGCTTATCATGCTGTGAAACACATATTCAGGAATAAATATGATGATTGGCTGATTGGTTACTATCTGCAAGTGGCTATAACCCTAAATACTCCTTGAGCCCAAGCTGATTGGGAAACATTTATTGAAACAATGCATAAAACGGATGCGTCAGCTACGATGCTTTCGCAGCGATATTTCGGCGCTTCTTGGCAAGGGTCCTCGTCAGGCTGCAGAACTTCAGGGACAACGTTGGGGTAGGAACGAACCCGCAATCTTGCAATCAACGAATAATGATTCAATCAATCAATCAATGATTACAGGTTCGTTTCCTTCCCCAACGTTGTCCCTGAAGTTCGACAACCTGACAAGGACCCTTGCCAAGAAGGGCCGAAATATCGCTGCCAAAGCATCGTCGCTGACCTATCCGTTTTGTGCACTGTTTGAATATGCGGCTATAACCGTTTTGTTCACCACCTGGATACGGTTCGGCAACGCCGAAATAATAAACCAGCACTGAATAATTAGCTATGTATACCTCTGTGATTTTCAAATATCAGCATGTAGTAGCATTGCGAATATTTTTCTATGTCTCCTTTAATTTTTATTCATGTTCTTGCACGCCATTGGTTGCTATGCAGGATAAGAATTGCCCGAAATTTTGTCTTGTATTGACGAGGGGCCACAAGAGAGGATGGGCTTGTGCGAACCAGCAGCTGAAGTTTAGATTAGGATTAGTAAGTCTAGGTTGTTATAAGGACTTTAACCACATACCATCTTTTTCACATTCGGCCCATAGTGGATGACCTGGGCAAGCTTCAGTTGCCGACCCTTGCGGATGGGAGACATCAAATGACGATGAACTTTGGAAAAAAAAGCCTAACTTCAGACCATCGGAATATTTTCCCAGACAGAGACTCCGCCAGATCAGACCTGACCGAACACAAGGGGAAGAGTAGCTAACACAGGGAAGCTACGGCTATCTGTGTTGTTAGCTGTTACTGTGTGTTTATTTATTTCCTTTTTGTTGCCGATTAGTTAGCTTTAGCTATATTGTGGCAATTTTCCATTTAACATAAACCTAAACCTCCATAAACTCAACCGAAAGGTGTCTTCGTTTGTGCCTTATTTTATTCGTAATTTCAACAGTCTGTAAATATCAACCAGCCGTGATTTGAAATTTGTTATGTTTACGATCCGCAGATGGCAGTTGCAAATGCTATTCATGAGTTATTACTGTTATTATTATTCTTATTATGCCCTAATTCATACAATATAAACTTTCGAGATTGTCCAAGTGCCCAAATCCATAATAGACGCCCACAAATCTCACCTCCTCTTCCTCTCTTTGCTGTGATATCAGTACCTAAATTTGTTTATATTAAATATCCAGTTGGACCCCCCCCCCCAGCCCAGAGCAAAATAACACTACTCATTAGGGAGTAGCGCCAAGACTTGAAAAAAGTGACATACACTCGAATAGCAGCGACACTAGCACCACTAGCGATAGTGAACGTCCCTACTGAAACTTAATCGGTCGTGCACCAGTGATGGCTCCAACAACTTCATATTCTGAACACAGCAAAAAAAAGATACAACCTCCCCGGTTTCCAAGATGTATGCAAACCGCGTCTTAGCTTTACTAGAAATGTCTAAATCCGCAAGCTTGTCTCGCTTTAAATTCCGAAAGCGTAATGGGCGGCGCTACGACTATGGCCCGTTTGCGAAGCATGGAAAGGATAGGTCTTGGCGCTACTCCCTAGTGTTATTTTGCTCTGCCCCAACCCAAGCTTCAGGTTTTGCTTCATAAAGAGGTTAGGTTCCGCAATCACTTTCCAGCGGAATTCCTGGAATCGCTTTCCACTTTCCCGCTGGACTGATCGCAAAAACCCATGGAAAGCTGAAATCGCCGGGAAAATATTGAATCCAAACTTTTAGAATAAATATCGTTCACTGGACACTCCGCCGACTCTCATGTATTCCAACGAAGTCATCCTGAATGACGCTTGCCGTGTTTTTTTTTTTCCATTTGTTAGTGACACTTGCAGGTTATATTCAAAATTCCCCGTTGAAGTATTCAACTTTCCGCGAAGCTTTCCACTAACTTTCTCGAATTGCTTTCCGGGAAAGCTGCTTTGGTTTCCAAAGCGCAAAAGTTCGGCAACTTTCCGAAGCAGCGCGAAAACCGTTGGAAAGTGATTCCGACTTGCTATCCAGCTCGCGAACACCCTCCTATACAAATCCACCCTCTGTTGTGGGGTACGATCAGTGCGAGACAAAATTTGAATCATCAAACTCTCTTGTCTTCAACAGTAACTCATTTCGACCAACTCAGAAAACAAAAATGAAAGAAGACATCCAAAATATGCGGCAAGGGTTAAACGTTTACAAAATGACGTCTAAAACTCCACTGCTAATTATTCACAGATGATTCATTCTTTCGTACTATTGTCATACTATGATGATATCAACAGCTCATTTTGAGACCGTCTTTAACCATTGGCACACGGAATCTGTTAAAACCTATAGTGTCCGATCTAGGTTGTGTGCCGAAAAGAGAAGATAGGCGAGAAAGTCCATGCCATCGAGTATCACAAATGATCTTGCAACCGGAAAATAACACAACGGGACTAGTAAAAGAAAAGAACTTCCGCAATTTGTCCATCCTCAACGGAGGTCCCGTTATTGTTTCCGGACACATAATTGAACTGGAACGTCACCTTTTCCGGCCCAGGGAGTCCTGGGCATTCGATGGTGACTTTGCGCTGACCTTTGGTACCTAGGAGGAGAAAAAGTGTATAAGACGATGTTGCGTTTACATTTGCCACAGCAGTAGTCTACCCCCATAAAAATGTGTTTCAAACAAATTTCGGTTCAGATGTTCATTTCAACCCTATTTCCAATCAATCATTTATTGACAAACCAACTTCGTAGCTTTCTTCAGCAGAAGATGCTAAAAAGGGCACAAACGATTTCATTAACCTCGAGGTTCGTCCTTTGACAGGCACTAATTTATTCTATCGTCTTGTCCTGCTGTTTTTCGGGGCATCAGGGAGGATTAAAAATCGGTATTTCTCATCTGTTAGCAGCTTTTCGCCGAAGTTTAACATCAGTTCTTCTCTTCGGGAGAAGAGACTTCGGATTCTCAACACTAACAGTGCCTGATCATACGACTGGTTCAAGGTTCAAGGTTTAATTACACTTCATTATAAAAGTTATTATACATAGGGTTAAGCCGGAGACACAAGGTCGATTGACCAAAACCCGGTACAATAAAAGAACAAAAATATTTAGCATATAACAATCATATAAATAAATAAATTTCATGACTCACCACTAGACGGGAACCCGCCCCTCAAACACACCGACACTCGGCAAAGATCAACCCGAAAACCCACAATAAAAAACAACGATGCGCAAGCAAGGGCAAAGGCCGGCAACTTATGAGGAATCCACCCAAAAAAATTTAATAATTGACGATTTACTTTAAATTTGAATTTATCATTGGTTCTTGAATTTATTTATAAGTATAGAATGAAGTTGTTTCTTAATATTTGGAAGAGATTTGCTGCAGTCAATATATTGTAGATAAAGACGCCATGAGCCCGTGATCGAAAAATAAGGCGAGAACCGCGATCTCTCAGTGATTAATTTAAGGTGCTGAATCTTCCATTTGTGACGGGTTTCATAATCATGATCAGGTTGGTCAGGGAAAAAATTACTTGAACGAAAATACGGAGGCAGTTCAGACCGGTCATATTTTATCTTAAATAAGAAAGAATGAAGAGTGAATAATTCTGAAACAGGCAAAATATTAGTTAACAAATATAGAGTTTCGGATTGGGTTTTATTAGGATAAGAAGAAGGGGACGGTAAATATTTTTGTAAAATTCGAAGAGCACGGTTTTGAAGAGTCTGTATCGGTTTCACATGGTTTTTGAATGTTGCCAAATATATAAGGGGACAATATGTAAGATGGGAATGTACCAAAGCAAAATAAATCAGGCGGAGAATTTCATACGGAAAAAAATGCTGGAACCTCCTCATTATACCAACTCCTTGGGCAACTTTAACCCGTGATCTATTACAATGTTCTTTATACGATAGATTTTCGTCAATAATTATACCCAGATACCGGAGTGAAGTTACCCTTTGAATCTGAATATCTGTATCCTGATCAATTATTGATGAAATTCCTTTTGCTTTGTGACCAATTCTACTATAAATGATAAATTTCGTTTTTGCGGCATTCAATGACAAACGATTAGCTTTTAGCCATACAATCAGTTGGGAAAACGCGATTTGCAGCTTCTCTTTGACATCCTGTTCCGACTGTCCTGCAAGTGTTGATCCTGTATCATCAGCGAAAAGGACATTCAGACTGTGGTTATCTGTCGCTGATGGAAGGTCATTTATGTATATTAGGAAAAGCAGTGGTCCCAGAATTGAACCCTGAGGGACACCAATATTTGATAACAAACATGTATCAGAAACTGTCTTATTGATGATTGTTACTTGGGATCGACCCGTTAGGTAAGATGCGATAAAATCGTGCGCTGGTCCTCGTATCCCACCATGGCTTAATTTATCCAACAATATTTCATGACAAATCGTGTCGAATGCCTTCTCAAGGTCCAAAAAAATACTAGCCGGAATCAATTTCTTATCAAGACATTCATGAATAAATTGGACCATAGTCAGGATAGCATCCTGTGTACTATGTCCTTTTCTAAATCCAAACTGAGTTTTTGAAAAATAATTTTTCGAATTAAGGAAATTATAAACTCGATTATAAAAACATCTCTCCATTAATTTAGAAAAACCCGAAAGAATAGATATTGGTCTGTAATTCGTGCAATTAGTCCGGTCACCGGTTTTAAACAGTGGTAACACTTTTGCTTTCTTAAATGAATCTGGAAAAGTTCCCGATTTAAACGACAGATTTATTAAATGACACATAACTTTATTAATTACTGGAAGCTAGGTCCCACTATAATTTTTGACGCGCGTTTCTGTACAGCTTCTAGCTCTTCCGTTAGGTAGACCGTATTCTGCACTTGGGTCCCCATACCGGACAGCAGTACTCTAAATAGGTACAAGGTGCAATAACGTTCGAGTACTGTGCCCAAAATGTAAGGCTTTGTGTATGACTGGGGGAACCCTGTGTTTCAATGCCCAAAGTCGTTCTTCAGTCCATAGTACGTCATTTCCAAGCAGTAACAAAAAAGAAAATATCCAGCTATACCATCACGGCTTGTGGTGATCTGTCGCAATAAATCTACTAAGTAAAAGTTGTATTTAGTAAGCAAAAGCGGAAATTTCAAAACTTTTTTCGAAAAAATTATTCTGAAATGTTCGCACAGAAATTGTCCATCGCGTGAATCGATACGTCCCCTGTTTCTGTGTCCTGCCCTCCCCCCCCCGTCTGAAGATTCTCTCCGACCTTTATCCTGTCGTACCGGTCCTTGTGGTTTCCACATCCGATGTTTTACATTTTCATTGACAGACTGTATTATCTGTTCAACCGTTGTTTAAGGTTCTATTATTTTATCCGTCGCTGGAATTATTTGTTACTAGTGTTATGGAGACGTTCCATGGCACTTTGCTCTGCAATAGTCCTCCTAGTTTAATTCCTCCCTCTATTACCTACTTTTCTATACATCTCTTTCGATTCGCTTGGTAGGCTATGTGAACTCCAGCTTCGCTTGGATGTTGTGAAACAACTTGATTAGGGACTTCTGGATCGACTGCGGCTGAACTAGCATTCCCTTGTCCCTTTTATCCGGTTTGCTGTCTAGTCCCGGAGCTACTGGGCACCTGCGGTTTCAGGCTGTCTTTAGCCCACACCCCAGGAACCTTAGCTTCGCCTGCCAAGCGACCATCCTCGTTAGCCCCCAGAAAGCGGATTCGCATTCGCCTACGCGAGTTTAGCGTCTGTGGGCACCAAGCTTAGACATGGAGCGTGTTCCACCCCTTTACCAATCGTAACTATTATTTACTATTTCCGTTCAAGCCTCACGAAAAGTTACTACGCTGACCGTTCCAACCTCCTCGAAATAGTAACTATTTGCTTACCATGCTCGGGAGCGTAGTAACCGTAGTAGCTACGGATCTCGTAACGTGATTATCTGGATTACTCCTGACGTTTTACCGAAACTTTAAAAAAAGTGTTCCAGCCTTGACGCAAAATAGCCAAAATTCGTGACGTCATGCGTGTCAACTGTGCGTGACGTCAACTGTGGTAAGTAGGGTGGAACATGCTGATGGTGTCAGAAGTGGTACCCATATCCTTTCCATATCTTTCCAACACTGGTCCACTTGCAGTAGCGTATATTCCGATTTGTTTCGGGAGGGGCGACAGCTCAGTGAAAATATGCGGCCAAATGCCACCCCCTTTCCGGCCGGAAGGGCGAACAATTTTCTGCGATTTTTTTTATTTTTTGACCGTTTTTAACACTAAAAACACCTCTAGCCAGACTAAAATTCGATCCAAATGGCGGTTTTGTTAAAAACGAGGTGCGAACAACACCTTTTAATCTTGTAATCATTCACACTACGACTCAAAAACTGTTTCTGAGTTCTATTACTGAACCGTGCTGTAAATAATTTTGATTGATCTTCTCAATTTGTATTTTAGCGTACGTTTTTACCGTAAAAAAACTTCTCTTCCGAGAATTTCGGGTGAGGATCGCCCCTGTCGCCCGTGTTTCGCCCACGTTTTTCCCACTAAAAATCCCTTTTTTCAAGAATTTCGGGGGGGGGGCGATCGCCCCTGTCGCCCCCCCCCCTAATATACGCTACTGTCAACTTGGGAAGCGGGGTACGTTTTCGGAAAACCGGCAAAAAATACAACAATTTTTGTTTACCGTAAAATGAGTCCGGTCCTTTCAGCGTAACTGCGGCGACATACTGGCACTTCGCTTTGACTTCTACAGCTTCTTTAAAGTACACACGGAAGGTGTTGGGCGATCCATCGCATATAAAAGTGGTATCGTTCTGCGCCACAATCTGTCCCGACGCGGCTGTTATGAGGGCGATATTGGCTTCGTATTCGGCTTTGCCTAAAATCAAAAAATAATTCGAAAAGCCACAGACACAGACAAAAGTCCTAGATTTTTGTTCAAATATTACCTGCGTTCTTTACAGCGGGTCTATTGGTCTAGAGTTTATCCTATTGGGAGAAGATGGGACCCCTACTGGCTTCAAATCTCGATGCCATTCACAGAAGACCGAGATTCATGGCACGCCTTGGTCCGTCAGCTGCTGTCGCCAGGGAGAGCTGCACAGCTTGCGTCCTGACACAAGTACAAGTACAAGTAAGTAAGTATCCTATAAGCAGTTTTTTATTGACGGGTGACCGCTCGGTAGTATTAGGAACCGTTTTCGGACTAGCCAATAGTTTGCGTTTTTGCAGATACCATGGTATCCGATACCACGGTCTAAAGTCGTTTCCGCAGTTACCGTGGTATCGATACCCAGCTGATACCACGGTCAAAAGGCGTTTTTGCACTTACCGTGGTATCTGGCAAGGTACCGTGGTAAATGATCGTGGTACGGTATTTGAAAAATTCATCTAACTTTCACCATCACTGACGCAAGAGTCTACTTTTTTTTTGTCAAATTGGTGGGAAAGAAGTTATACAGATACAGTAGGTTATAAGCCCCGCCCATTGCCAGGCCTTATGTTAGGTATAAGCCCCGCCCATTGCCAGGCCTTATGTTAGCATAAGCCCCGCCCATTGCCAGGCCGTATGTTAGGCCTTATGGTGGGGTCATAATGAGTTAATGGTGCTTATTATTTTTATGAATAAAACTGAACTGAACTGAACTTCCGTAATCGCTTCATCATGTCTTAAACACGGAGACCCGAATTTCATATGGTACATTCTAATCCCCTAGCGACAACTCGCTGATCGAACGCATCGAAAATAGCGAAACAAGGTGTAAAAACACCTTGTTTCGCTATTTTTGATGCGTATCATGCTCCCGACGGTTGTTTACGAGAAGCTCCGTCGTCATAAAAAGGGGTTATGTTTTCTCTGTAGGTAGAAGCTAGAAGTCAACACGGCTGGGCAAAGGCTTCAAACATCCAAGGCTGTGGGTAATTTGTTGAAGGCTAGGCCTAGTTTTAAAGTATTCAACTATTATAAAATACTGGAACATAAAGAGCAAACAGTACGAAAGGTGCTTGAATTTTTCAGTGGCGGATAGCTGTTTCTCAACAAAACGGTCTGGAATCCGCTTCCGTGGGAACTAGCATTATGTCTGAGAAAAATGCAGCGGATAGAGCTACGTCCAAACAATAACAGTGAGCGTAGGATCCTCCAGAACTTACCGTGAATCGACCCGTAGAGACCATATCCAATAACAAAGATCCTTTTGTCCGTCGCAAACTTCACACGATCCGACGTCCCACTATACCCCCATCTTGACTCAACAGTTCCAAACCGATTCGCAACAAGCAGGCGTGCCGTCATCACACATCGGGGTCCGTCCGGGAACGGGACTTCCGGTTTTGGATTCACGCTGTAGTACAAAAACATGGACACTACTTCCCGATCTACCAATATACCAGACTGAGCGACAGAATGCGCGAACTCATCCAAGTTCATCTGAGGGAAGCGAAGAAGCATCAACGCCGGGCCGAGAACAGTGCGTATGTTCTGGGGTAGGGGTTCAATACCCTTTCGCTCGCAATCAATCTCAGCCCAGCGCTTTACAGCCTGGAAGAGTTTCAACTCGGGTACACGTAAGGTATCCCTCTGTAGTAGGATCACTAAAAGCTCGTGGGTAATGTCAAAAAATGCTTCACTTTCTACCGCCTCTGGGGTACACTTGTCGATTATGTCCCAGCACAACTCTTCTAACTGTTTCTCATCGAAAAATCTTGCCTGGGTTAGAAGGGTGAACGCGTTTCCTACAGTCAGATTCACTTTTAAATATGCCACACAGTGGTGCTCAAGAGGGAGAACTTCATATTTCTTGGCCGTATAGAGCGCTGCGATAACTGTATCCGGTCCGATGCGAACTTCATCTGAATACAAAAATCTGAGAAGGGCTAGAAATGCTTGAGGCTCGATATCTGTCAATACGATCTCAGATACATCTGACGACATGGGACCATTAAACATTCGGTCAAAAACGGCACTTCCCGCGGACAGAACAAACTTGTGTGCCGGGATTCGCTGCCTGGTAGATGGCTCTGTCCCGACACTAAATGTAATATCACTCATCAGTTCATTGTTGAATAGAAATGCTATTCGTTCTTTGACTGTTGACTTGGTTGACTGCCAGCTCAAGTTAGCAGGGTTATCTGCAACTTGGAGGTCGGCATTTAGAACCCCGACGGCATTACGAGCAGGGCCGGAGCGGGGGATGCGTGGGGTTTCAGGGCCAGTATCGCCCGCCTGGCGTGATGGTCCTGGTCTATCGTTCATTTGAGGTCCTTCTCACCAAGTTCTCACTCTGTAGCTGCTAGCACATCTCTGACAACCATGAAGATCAGTGGCTGAATAACCTTGAAAATATAATATATAAAGCATTTAAAGTTTAACCGAAAAGCCAACTTATTTTTGTCTCATTTAGTTGAATGCACTGAATTATTTGGATTCTGCAAAGGAATTTTTTTATTTTCCACTATCTGCTCTAGTTATGACGTTCAGAAGATCTGCGGCCGTCCACACAGCGTAAATTCTACTATGACGCGGGAAATTTTTATTTCAACACAAACGCGGCTTTTCAGTGGGCAGTGGCGATATTGCTGAAGATTGCTTAGTGCCTGAACAAAAAAAAAAGTCATAAATCTTTCTTGTAAGGCATAAAACAAAAATACAAGCGCATAGAGGTACCACAAATCACACGAAAATTCCACTATTTGAAAATAGATTAATCGTGAATAGTGGAACAACCAAGTAACGCATTTTCAGCGGGACTTCAAGCCAACTTAGTGAATAAGTGATTGGTAACTAGATTGCCCTATCCCAGTCCTTTTCGGTTAAACTTTAAAGTAACTGCTGGTCACATACTAAGGACTTTTTATGTAATGACATGTCCAATGTTATTTCAAGGGATGGCAACCGCGGACTCGCTCAAAGAAATTTTCCATTTTTAAAGCTTATTACTAAATCAAGAACAGCCATTTTATTTTATTTTTTCTCCTTTAAGACTAGCTTATTAGTCTTAAAGGAGACTTTAAGATTAATAAGCTTGCAACAAAACTAACGTACTGTAGGCTATGGTAGGTTAGTCTAGCATCTCAATTTTTTGCTTTTTGCAGGTTCTGAGGATCCTGCAACATCTTACTCCATCTTTTGACCAAAGGCAAGTACAGAACATACAGGTAAAAGGCAACGAGGCAGGAGTGCATATGTGGTGTTTTGACTATTTTGCATTAAGCAGCAAGAAAGGCAAGAGCCAAAATATCCAAACAAGAAAAACAAGCACAGCATAGACATGGAACTTTCAAAGGATAGAGTCTAAATCAACCAATCAGTGCTTAAGTTTTATCTGGAAAGTTAAGTGAAAGATATTGATACTAAACCATGAGACCAAAGTAGAAGCCTCCAAACACAAGTTTTGGCACACAATAAGTCACACAATCTACCAGCCTGAAGCAACTATAGAGCAAATCCATCAGGATAAATCCTTATTTTGCGCCAAGCTGCTATTTAAGGTAGTATATACCTCTGTAAACTTTGGCATATACCCTGGTCACTGCCTCTAGGCTCCTTCAGTATTTAGCTGACTGCAAACTCAATTAAATTTATTTATAACCTGTCAAAAACAAGGAGGGCGTGTAGCCCTAGTGACGGAGTATAAGAAAGAAAAACAAATCATGGTTGATGGTGCAACATATTATTCCAACAATTTGTGATTCTTGGCAACTGATCAATTAACTGGGCCTAATTGCAAATCACTGATTACTGGTTTGTTCTTGTGGCTAATGCCTGAAGGGGATCCTTGTTAGGAAGAACCAAAACAACAATGGAAAAAATCTCAGTTGACTTAAAAATATAGCACCAAGTAGTTCCAAATACAGTAGGCCAGTTATGACAGGAACTTTGTCAGTTCCTGCTTTTTTTGTGTGATCTTCAATTCCTAATTCATTTATCTGATTCCAATTTCTGCTGTTTTTTTATTATTTCATTAATTCAACTATTCAAACTCCCTTTCTTCATGTGAAAGAACAAACAGAACTTCAGTATAACTTTTACTTTTAGTCACATCTTTCTTTTGTGGGGTCTCCTCTCCTCACCAGTCAATCATAAGCTGTCGGAGACGGAAGCCATCATAACTTCTTGTAACCACCACTTTTTGCCAATTTTCAGCAAATGAGAGCATATCAGTTGTCAGGTATGGACAAGCACAGTAGGCCTACAGGATACCATGCTATTTGCACAACCCCTAGTAAACTTGTGTAACTAAAAACTAAATCACAAATATCTCGTAAGGAACATCAAATACATCCATCCTGACCAAATTAATTGATATCGTTGTTGTTTGTGTTGTTTGATGGAGCTTCCAGAATTTCTTCTCTATGCTCCAGGATTCTTCTTCTTTATTTGTCTCCAACCTGGAAATGACTAATTTCTGATTAATATTACCTTGGCCCCCCACCATCACACATGCATGCATTAATTGATATCAAAGGTCATTCATTTACTTCTCCTTCTTCTTTGAAGAATTGCCTGGCCCAAAACAAAGTGTGAAAAGGTGCAAATACATGCAAAAGAAAGACGCTGGTGCAAATATTTACGTTCAAGCTCTTTGGGTTAGCCTGGTAATGCAAATAAATCTGCAAAAGGCGCCAAAGAAATTCGGAAAAGGAAGCTGGCGCAAGAACAATTTGGCCATGGTCAGCAGATGTTTAGAAGAAAGGCATTTGGCAACACTGCAACTTTGTTCAACTAAAATGGAAAAACTATTATGTTGTCAAGAATAATTAGAGTTTTCAATCAAGGCCCAGTTTCTCACATTTGGTAAGTGCAGAGGCTGGTAAGAAATGGTGCGAATTGCATCCATATATTTCATTCACAAGAGGTGGCGCAAATAGCAAGGTATCCTGTACAGTACAGGTATGCTTATTTTAATGTTTGTTAATTCAAACTTTGCCATTTTCATGTACTTACTTGCTGTGACTTAAGTCAACTACCAGTTGGCCAAAGTAGGTAATTAAGGGCCTCTGAAAACACCTGAATAGGTATTTTGGATCTTCAGTCTACCGTTTAGCCCAAACTGCACTGTTGACATTAAAGTAACTGTTCAAATAGGCTAAGCATACCTCTACTGTAGATCTGCTGTACAGTAGGGGTATCCAACCTCGAAAGGTTGGAAGGTAATTTCAGTTCAGTCCTAACAAGGTCCTAACTGTCAAGAAGGAAACCCTGAGTGACCTAGGACCTGTTCTGGATTGCAAAGAACTTTCATTGCACGGCTTTATGCCAAGTTCAAGGTCATATAAGTTTGAGGCTGAATAGGCTACCCCTCCTGGCTGGCGGATTTCTTGTTTTTTTTTTATTTCTTCTGTCAGAAGAAAACTCAGAGAAAATATTTCAAATGCCAAAAGCAGGACATGAAATAAACTTTTCGGGAGGTATTTTAACTTAAAATTTGCCTGATATGGGCTTTAATCTTTTGTTTCATGATCGTCATAAAAGCGGTTAAAAGTTGGGTGATGTTCAAATCAGGTTCAAATAGGCAGAAATCTGTTGAATTTTGTTAAAACAAAAAATGTATTTCACAAGGTTAATGCAGTATTGCTTGCTTAAGTATTTAGTGTGAAGCATTGCTTATGTAACCCCGGCTTATTGTTGCTATTTTTATAGGTGCTTGGGTTTTGAATAAATAGACTTCACACCAAACCGACGCAAACGCTACATGGTGTCAGAAGTGGGATGGACGCCGAAACGCCAAGAATCAATTGGAGCTCGGATAATCTGGAATCCGAATGGACGAAGTTTGAAAACCATGCAAAGTTAATGTTCATTGGACCACTGGCTGGAAAGACAGCAAAACAGCGATGTGCGTATCTCCTCATCTGGGCAGGCGAACAAGGAAGAGAAATTTTCAGCACATTTGACCTGACTGATGCTGAAAAGGAAGATGTTGATGCACACTTCAAAAAATTCAGAGAATATGCAGCCCCAAAGAAAAATCAAGTCTTCTCTCGGTACATTTTCCAAAAGCATGACCAAAAGCAGGAGTGCATTGACAAATACATTACGGATTTGAAAATTCTAGTGAAACCATGCGGTTATGCGGACAAAGACGAAATGTTAAGAGACAGAATAGTGGGCGGAGTGGCTGATCCCAAAATACGTGAGAAACTCCTCTCAGTAGGAGACACCCTATCCCTGAACCAAACAGTAACCATATGCAGAGCGTTTGAAACAACCCAAGCACAGTTGAAAACCTTTGAAGGCAGAGAAATCAAGCAGGAAATCGATTCCATTGCCAGAAGTCGGCAACACCCAAAGGCCAAGAAACCAGAATGCTACTTCTGTGGCGGAACCTACTCACAGAACCATATCTGCCCAGCAAAAGGGAAGACTTGCTCAAAGTGCAGGAAGCCAAACCATTTTGCAAAAGTATGCAGAAGCGGAACAATGAAAGCCATACACACTGTGGAGGACGATAAAGCAATCTCCGAAACAGTGGATGCGGACGACACAGACGAGGTGTTCCTCTACACCATAAAAAACAACACTAGAGAAGACGAAGCTTTTGCCCAATTATCCATTGAGGGGCAGATGTGCGTCAAATTCAAAATTGACACAGGAGCACAGGTAAATGTGCTACCACTCCAGTACTACAACAAACTGTCAACAAAACCCGTCCTAACAAAAGGCACCCACAAACTGACAAGCTATTGTGGATCATCTATCCCCTATGCAGGAATCAGTCACCTGACCTGCCAATACAAAGATGGAAAGACACAGTCACATGCATTCTACATTGTCATGTCAAACACAACACCAATCGTGGGCCTAAAAACCTGCAAAGATTTGGAACTGATCAAGCTGATATTAAACATCCAAAAAGAAGACAGGACAACTACCGCTTCTTCCAAACTGATAAATGAGTACAAGGACACCTTCGAAGGAGTTGGAAACCTGAAAACCAAATGTGAGATCCACCTAAAGGAAAATGCTGTCCCTACCGTTTACCCTGCGAGAAAAGTACCTTTAGGAATGAAACAGAAATTGAAGGACGAGCTGGACAGACTGGAAGCCCTAAACATAATTGAAAAAGTCAGCGAACCAACTGACTGGGTAAACGCCATGGTCATGGTCGAAAAGAAAGATGGGAGCGTCCGTCTATGTATAGACCCCGTGGATCTGAACAAAGCAATCCGACGGCCTCACTACCCAATCCCCACGTTCGAAGACGCAACAGAGGACTTACACGGCATATCAACCGTAAGTAAGCTAGACGTCCGATCGGGCTACTGGATACTGCCGCTAACCGAACGATCGTCATCCTACACAACATTCAGCACCATTTTCGGAAGATACAGGTGGAAAAGATACCCATTTGGTCTGGTATCAGCACAAGACGAATTTCAGCGTCAAATCGAGGAGGTGTTCGAAGGGTTGGAAGGCATCCGTATCCTCGTCGATGACATCCTCGTATACGGAAGAAGTCAAGAAGAGCACGACACCAGGCTTCGTGCATTCCTTCAACGCGCCAGAGAAAAGGGAGTAAGATTCAATCAGGAAAAATGTGCATTCGGGATGGAACAAGTGAAATACTTTGGTCACATCATCAGCAAAGAAGGAATCAAACCTGACACTGAAAAACTCCACGCCATCGAGAACATGCCAAACCCAACAACTAAGGAAGAACTTCAAACCCTTCTGGGCATGCTCAACTTCCTATCCCGATACATCCCCAGTCTCTCATCTCGAAACAAGATCCTACGAGACCTCATACAGGAAGCAAAGTTCGAGTGGAAACCACCTCACGAGGAATGCTTCAGCGCCATCAAGCGGTCAATCACAGACAACCTTGCTTTTTTCGACCACAGCAGCCGCACAGTTGACTTGAAAGTCGACGCCTCAAAACACGGACTAGGGGCAGAGATCTCGACCAATGGAAACATCTGTGGCTACGCATCTAGAGCCCTCAGCAAAACGGAACAAAACTACTCACAACTGGAAAAAGAAATGTACGCAATTGTGTACGGATGCAAACATTTCCACCATTACATCTATGGGCGGAAGGTAATAGTCACCACCGACCATAGACCACTAGAGACCATCCTGTCAAAACCTCTACACCAAGCGCCCACACGGCTGCAGAGAATGATGATCCAGATTCTGCCATATGACCTACAAGTCCACTACAGCCCAGGTTCCGACATACCCGTAGCTGACGCGCTGTCGCGACTTCACCTTCCGGACACCGACTTCCAGATGCAGAGAGACATCGAAGCGTATGTTCACTCAGTAATGAAGACACTACCCGTGAGCGACAGTAAACTCAGGCAAATCCGTCAATCGACTGAACAAGATCAACAACTCAGCGCGCTTCAGTCTGTCATACAAAGCGGCTGGCCAGTGACTCGAAAAACATGTCCGATTGATGCAGCAAGATTCTGGAACATAGGAAGCGAACTGGCCATAGTTGACGGAATGGTATTCAAAGGCCAGAGAATCATCATACCCCACGACCTCAGACGAGAAATCCTGATCCAGCTACACGCAGCACATCTTGGCATTGAAAAAACAAAACAACGCGCGAGAATGCTGGTGTACTGGCCAGGCATGAACGGCGACATTGAATCTTTCGTCGGAAAATGCGAAATATGCGCCCGCCATGCCATGAACAACCAGAGAGAACCACTCATCAACACGGAAATACCATCTCTACCATGGCAACACGTAGCAGTCGACCTGTTCGAATGGGAAAAAGCCCAATACCTCATCACGGTTGACTACTACAGCCGTTTCTTCGAATTCGACCGACTCCAGAACCAAACATCAGCGGCAATCATTGGCAAACTCAAGACTCACTTCGCACGCTACGGGATACCACAGCGGATGACATCCGACAACGGCGCTCAACTCTTCTCGCACCGAGTTCAACGAATTCGCTCAAACTTGGGGAATCGAACTCAAGACCTCAAGCCCAATGTACCCAGGTCAAACGGACTTGTCGAAAAATCCGTACAAACCTGTAAAAGGATCCTGTCAAAATCAAAGGATAGCGGTAACGACCCGTACATAGCTCTCCTAGAGTACCGTAACAGCCCGGTAGACAACTTGGCATCACCCGCACAGCTACTACAAAGTCGACAGCTGAGATCATCCCTACCCGCAACGTACCAACACCTGAAACCAAAGGTTGTCACCAAGTCGGAGTTCCTCCACCGTCGAAACATCATGCAGAGACGTCAGAAAACCTACCATGACAAATCTGCTAAACTCCTTCCTGAACTGGATGAAGGAGACACCGTCTTCGTCCAACGAAAGCCGAACGACACATGGACCAAGGCGAAGATTGCAGCACGCCATAGCAACCCACAGTCCTATGTCGTCGAAACAACTGACGGCTCAAGACTAAGAAGGAACAGGATCCACATATCCAGACAACCAACCCCTCACCGCCATCCACCCATGCCCTGCTACAGTGCCGAGAATGCTCCAACACTCCACACTGAAAGTGAGCAGGCAACAGAAAACGCCACCAGCGAAAGTGAGAAAACCCCAGAACCACCATCACCTACGATAGTCACCGGAGCGTCGTCGGTGGGAACCACGTCAGCAAAGCCTACCTCAGTAGGGCCGAGCGTGGTAGACCCTGACACCTCACCTGTCAGGGGCACCACCCACTCGCGGCCGGCGACCACCAATGCTATGCTGCACCACACCAGAAGCGGACGAGTCGTCAAGCCCCCAAAGCGACTCGATATGTGACCTCGCAAGCACTATCTTTCAAAAAGAAGAAGGAAGATGCAGTATTGCTTGCTCAAGTATTTAGTGTGCAGCATTGCTTATGTAACCCCGGCTTATTGTTGCTATTTTTATAGGTGCTTGGGTTTTGAATAAATAGACTTCACACCAAACCGACGCAAACGCTACAGTTAATAGCCATCTTGAAACATACCCTACTACAATACAGGCTAAGCCTGCCGTTACTGGACTGGCTGGCAGCAACCTTTTAGGCACAGGGATTAAGATAAGCCTGGCCTGTCATCGTCACCAGATTACGGTCCTTTCTGCTCCTCTTGACCCTTACGACTTTATTCTCTTGGACGGTTAGAAATTTACTGTCCCTCACTTCACTTATTTTGACTGGTTTGTTTACCAAAAACAAAAACAAACCATCCAAAATGATCCAAGTTGCAGAACAGCTGCGTTCGTTGTCCGGTGACTACTCACCGGTGCTTCCTATAACGCGTTTTTGCACTCACCGATGACTACTCACCGATCTTAAAACCCGTTTTCGGACTAACCAGTGTCTGGTTAGTGCCCACCGGTGCGGACTAACCAGAACCTGCTCGTGAGCCCCGCTGTAGCGAGGAGTTAGCAAGTTTTCATCAACTCACTGGTGAACGAAAAAACGCGTTATAAGCAAAGAACCGGACACTGGTGACTAAACACCAGAACCAGACCGGAGTGCAACGAACGCAACTAAAATAACGCTCAACCTTGACAACAGACAGACGATTTCTCCGGAGCGCCAATGTTAGCAACCAGCTTATTTCTACGACCTAATCTAGAAACTGTCCGACCGATATTCCCTATTTGACTGCTATTTGATGATCTGGCCGTTTATTTTTTTTTTTAATATCACGTCAAATTATTTGTATTAAAATTTCTACTTTTGCATCTATTGCAAAGAAAACCAGGCAGGGACTGGGCAGGGAACGAGGGAGAACAGGTTCCAGAACGCAACACGTTTAGGTTTTGCTCTCTGGTAACCAAATGTTGAAGCTCTTAACAGTTGGAGGACTTCGCCACAATCATTGTTGGCGCGAAGTTCAGAATCTGAAATACAGGGAAGCATTTTAAAGATGACTTCGAAGCGAGTCAGAATTGGTGCTCTCTTTCCTGGTGTTTCGGTTAACCCTATTGTGGCTGGTGTTATCATTGCAAGCCAGGATCCAAAAGAATTTTCAAAAGGTTAGGTTGGCCTTGCCCTTGGCCTGACCTTGGCTAGGGCAGGGGCTTGGCTAAGCAAGCTAGTGCCTAGCTAGACGTTTGATTTTGTCCTTCAGCTTTTCCCTTTTGACAGTTTGGTATACTTCCCAACTTTTTGGTCTTGTACAAAGCAGGTACAAAGCTCAGCTTTCTTAGCAAATTTCAGTCTGTGCTATTGTTACGAGAACTGTATTTGTATGTGAAGGTGCATGGGTGTAGCCTATGAAAACTGTTTTCCTGGCCAGTGCTTTGACATATCATGTGCCCATTCTTTTTGTTGCTCAGGAAGCTGACTTTGAGGAGACAGGTCTTAAGTTTAAGATGTTAATAATGACAAATGTTATCAGATTCAGACTGAGCATTGCAAAATACAACAGAAATCGTTGTCCAGGTACTCCAGGACCAAACTCAAATTTTATTATGTCTTATAGTCAAAACAGTGTTTGCACAAACAAGAAAACAGTCAGACACTCATTGCCTCCTATTTGATTCACAGTCCAGGTCCTTCTTTCTTTCTCTTTTTTATCATCTTCCTGTTGTTGTTCGTCTCTCATTCTGCTTTCGTTTGGTAGTCTGTTACACAACACGGGTTTTATACAAAAATGAAAATCGTTAATCTGGGTGAACCATGTTAAGGCGGCTTGGGGCTGTTAATAGTTCTTTGTTTGGAATTATCTGAGCTTGGAAATGAGTAGATTCTCGAGTTTGAAATGACCCGAGTTTCTGTTCTTTTTTTTTGTTTTTTTTTTAATAGTAGGTGGAGCCAGGGGCGTCGCAAGTGCATTTCGTTGGGGGGGGGGGGGGGAGGGTGCAGAGTCAAAGTTTTTACGGAATCTTTCAAAAAAATTACCGAATCCTAGAAACTGACAATTCTACCTTTAGATTATGTTAAATTACTGAACAGAAAGGATTCCGTACAAAGAGTAACAACACTAAAGGGCAGCATGAAAGACGATTAGCCAACTACTAGGCGTCGTTTTTGTGAAGCCCACTTGGACAATATTTTTCCGGGCACGATTGCAGTAGCAGCTTCTGTTTATTATACCCAAGACAAAATCAAATTGAGCGCAGCAGGCGAACATTTTCTAAATCAGTGGGCTACAATTTAACTGCTTCTCATGTGTGGATAACTGAGTTCCTAGAATCCGGACGGAGCAACGTCCCTGCAGCAGCAGCTACTGTAGGCTAGTCAGTACTACCCATGATCACATAAAGCGAACGCCGCAGGCGAGAAGTTTTTAAGTTGGCTTTTTTCTGTCAAATTTAATTATTTCCATGCAGATTCTAGCTTTCGATGCTTCTCAAATCCCAATCCTAAAACTGGCTTAAATTTGAAACAACGGTGTTTCATTTAGTTGGCGTCTTAGGATTGAAATTCTTGGGGATTTGAAACACGTAAAAAGCTAGAACTTGTATGGTAGGTATAGCTACATTTTTCCGGAAAAAAGGCAGATTAAAAGTTTTGCCTGCACCGCTTAGTTTATCATGTTCTATGTACAGTCGTTGGAAGCTTCGGTTTTTATTAAATAATAAATTTAGATTAAAGGACTGATCTCAGCTGATGCATTACAGTTAGTTTTACACCGATTCTATTCTGCGCTGGCGGGAAATGTACGCCGTTGCCGAGAGGCTGCAACGGCGTTTTTGGTCGGCAATTTTTTTTAGTCCGTCGGCACAAACTGGACGTCCCCTCCCCCAAAGGTAAAAGGCTAGTGACGCCTCTGCCTAATATTACTAATAAGAGGTCAAGTGTTCAAGGCAGTGACTGTAAAAAGTACTCGACCCGTTGAAGGAGGATTGGTAGGTCGAGTACTTGACGCCCTAGCCGCTGTTCTTAGGCCCCTCAGAAGGTCAAGTATTCAGAGTAGTGACGGCAAAAATAGTTGACCTGTTGAAGGAGGATTGGTAGGTCGAATACTTGACGCCCTAGCCACCTCCCATCAGTATAAGAGGTCGAGTTACGAATAATTACTATGGCATCAAGTACTCGACCTACCAATCCTCCTTCTATATATCGAGTGCTAATAGCCGTCGCCGCCCTGAATACCTGACCTCCTATTAGTAAAATTAGGTCGAATACGAACAGCGGCTGGGGAGTCAAGTACTCGACCTACCAATCCTCCTTCAACAGGTCGAGTATTTTTAGCCGTCACCGCCCTGAATACTTGACCTCCTGTTAATAATACGTCATACAACACACTTTCTGAATCCATATCTGAACTTGGTTTTCTCAAATAATTAGCTATTGGCCGTAATCTGTTTCTAAATTTTGATAGTAAAAATGTTCGAGTAGTCTGACGAAATGTTCGAGCATATCAATAAGACGCAATTGTCTGGATCAAATATTAGACTTTTGGGATCCCATCGAAACCTTTGATCTTGTTTGCGTAAGTTGTCATTTCTAGTTTACTTTTCTGTGTAGATGTTTTGATTAAAATCAAACATCCACTTACATACTAGAAACCAAGATGGACAAAGAGTGTGTGAGTGATCATTCTTTACCTTACCTCTATGAATATTATTTCAGTCAGAGACCGTTTCATTTTTTCTAGATGGGCGATCAGACAGATGGGTCGTGAACTTTACTATTAGAGATTCGCCTTACGATTCAGCAAACGTCAGCTGCTGGGGAAGTTATCAGTTCATTCATGGGATAAGTAGCATTGTACAACTTGGAGCTGTCGGTAAGATAAACCAAGCATGCTCAGCACCCTTGAAGTCCGTATCAGAACCTGGACATATTAATCCTGTTGCAATCTTTACCCTCTTTTTGATATCCTCTATTGCGGGTCGTCATCAATACGAGCCAAGATTGACTCTTTTCATACGTAGCAACACGTATGGAACAAGAACAGAAATAATATCCGTAAAGATGAACTTATTACACGGTGATATATTCTCGATTATGACATTGTTAATTAATTTTTTATGGGCATGGAAGGAATTTAAGGGTCCTGGTGCTTCAACACCTTGTATTTGTTATTTCTTATTCTCTGGTTTGTATGTTAGTCCGTCGTTCATTTGTTTCTGTTAGCTGTTTCTGCTAGCTGTGTGACATCGGCTAGGAATCAATTGTTGTCTTGTGAGTGCTCGGTAATTCATACGTTGGGTTCGATCAAGAACTTGTTCGATACAAACACACTTCATACTTTTCGGTTCTGATGAAAGAAAATACTGTTTCAGTCTCGTTGACCAACGTTAAGCTGACGCCCAGTGGACAGGGGGAACAATACAGACCCAGAGTGACGTGGTAAGCCTTGATCTTATCCCTACCCCTCTTCAACCCAAGATCCCTACACTTTAGTGTGACTTCTTCGTATGACAGAGTAGACATTTACGTTAACCAAGAACTTCATACTATCAAGAACAAATAACGAGACAGAACTGCTGTCTCCCCATCTCGGTCACACAAACATGCTGAGTGGAGTAAAATACGACCGATTCCCGATGCAAAAGAGCGGCTTCGCGCCACATCACGTTTCGTTACCTCTACAATTAGCTAGATCGCCGGTAATTTGCTAAAGAGGAAATCTAGAAGTCAACGCTGATTGGTTCTTTGGACGTGCTCCAGAGCGGATCAGCTCGCGGAGTAGGCCTCCTGCTCGCCTCTTTCGATATTTCTTGTGCGATAGGCAACGGTGAAGACGGAAGAGAAGTAAACGGGTATCAACATCAGCTCAAAGCTAGAGTAAATACCTCCAGGTCCGCTCAGATTTGTCGGGGTTTTCATAGTCGCTGCATGCGACTAAAGACAGAAGTTCTTACTGATTATTTGTTCTTGATATTATCACGGTCCCGCTCTGTACTTTGTCTTGTATTTTTTCTGTTTTGTGTTGGTTGTCGGACATTGTTTATAGTTACCATTATGCCAATGCAGTGGTGACCACATCGGTATAGGCGGTAATATTCCTATATGTGACATCCAGTATAAGCCTTTGCCAAGAAATCGGTGAACTGGTCTGTCCTTCCCACATTGTTGCACACAGTGCCCTGAAATTACGTAATTATGTCAGGTTTTATCCGAAAAGACAACAAGCGGTTTCTTTTCTCAGCTAGGCTAATAGGAAATGCGGTATGTTGGTTTCTGGAGTTCGGCCATGTTCTTGAGAGCTTGGAGTTAGAATCCACAATGTAGAATGGCCTTAGGTCCCTAAACACATTACCTGAAATAAAATAAATTAACATTCTATTATCATAAGAGACACGTCGTAAGTATGATAGTCATTCATCATTCGTAAGTATGATTTCATTTTATTTAGGCTAGCGTTTTAGTATTTTTTCATAAATCAGTGAATTAACGAAGCGTCATTTTGTATGCCACTGGCATGTTTGTCGCTTTTATGTTATTGCAGTTATACTAAAGTTGTCAATAAAATTGTACCTTACCTTACCTTACCTTACCTTATTCGTTCTACTTTAGTTTCAATCCATTCTCGTTCTCGAGATTCTTCAATTCATAAGTTTATCCTATATAAACTTATGAAGTGGACATTCTATTATAGTAATACACTGATTATCATTTTGTTCTCTTCACGTGACGTTTCATGCGCCCGATCATTGTTTCCGAGGAGCTTATTCGTCCGGATACCGGTTGTGCAAATTTTGCCGAGATTATCAGATTTACCACCTGAGCAGAAACACTATAATGCGAGGTGTCGTTTGAGATATAAATCTGTTCAAATAATGCATAAAACGGATTTGTCAGCGGTTATGCTTTGGCAGCGATATTTCGGCCCTTCTTGGCAAGGGTCCTCTCCAGGTTGTCAATCTTCAGGGTGAACGTTGGGGAAGAACAAACCTGTAATCTAATAATGGGGAAGATCCGTTTTATGCATTATTTTAATATATGTTTCAAAGTCAGCTTGGGCTCAAAGAATATTTGAGATATCAATCGTATTATTAACTAAGTGCCACTTTTGTGACAGTGCAATTTGCATTTTAATTCTAGCGGTTCCGGCCTAACCATATCCGAATCGAATGGTAAAGTCGAACTTTGTGATACCTCTAGCCCCTTACTTGGCTATGGAATGTACGGAGCTTTAGCCGAGCTGGTTTACATACCAAATGGTTCGGCCCCTGAGACACTTACCGTGGCTGACATTCGGAATGGATCAGAAAAATTAAGTGGCCAGCCGGCTGACCTCCTTGTTGTTGTTCAGAAGGTAAAAATTACTAGCTTTCTTTCGCCTCTACGTATTACTGTTTATTTGTGAACCGCCACTTTCCGAAGCCAAAAAGACGGAGCATGAAATAGCAAGAACAAACAAGAGCTACGAGCTAATCTGGCACTTGTTACGAGTAGGTGATGCAAGAAAGTTGATGAGAACGTCACAAAATACCCCCTTCAACCCCTCTAGGTTCTGACCTAGAAATAGAATATCTACTTTCACTCGCGTCTGAGCATTTGGCATCGCCTCGGATCATCTAGGGTAAGTTAGTGTTCTACATTCCAAGTTTAGATCCATTCGTTTGATCCCTAGACGTGCCACAGTATTTCCGGTACCTCCAACTCCCCCTACCGCGGCCGAATCTGGTTCGGACACATAAATGGATCATCCATGGCATCTTCTCTTACCACCTATCAAGTTTCACTTGAATCTGAGCATATTTCGAGAAATTCCGGTCACCCTCCCACCGTGGTCGTATCTGGTCCGGACCTTAAAATATGTCATCTACGGCATATGACCTCTCTAATTTCCAGAGTTCATTCAAATTGCTCCACTAGTTTGACCACTATGCGAAACCAAACAATTTCCGGGACTCCCACTCTAACTCCCTTCACTGTGGCCGATTACGACTCGGACACATAATCGTGACATATCTGACATCTCCGCTTCGCATCCATCACGTTTGACTCGAATTGGAGCATACCTGCAAATTTCCTGTACCCGCTTCATCCTCCTCCTACCAGTCCTACCGTTCCCGGATTCTGTCCGGGCGCCAAATAACAAGTCTAGGCCGGAAAGACTCGGTACTGCCCAACTTGCTTCCCATTAGGCTCATTCGTTTGGTTGTGCATGTCAAAAATTGTACAGATCCCCTCCCCCCTCCAACTGCCCCAACCATGGCTGTATGGGGTTCGGACACATGTCTTATCGCCCTTAAAGTTTCACTTGAATCGGACCACCTGTTCGCAACCTATGGAGGTCAGTAATTTCCGGATTATCCTTTCTTCAACTCCCTCAAAAATGGTCGGATTCAGGAACGGAAGTTTTCCTAGGGCATTGCGTCGGGTCCTCAAGTCTATTTGGTCGGGTCACTAGTATGCCTGCCATTTTTCATCGTCCTTAGCACATCTGGAAGTATCCCATCTCGCGATCAAGGAATTCCGAGAAACCCCCTCCAACTGGCTCCAATACCACCAAAAGAGCTCCGATACGTTCTGGTTCTGTCAAGAACGTATATAGGGCTTATGCTTGTTCTCGACACCTAATTCCATCCCGATCCCTCGACTCTAAGCGTTTCACGAGATTTCCGATGCCTCCAGCTCCCCATCACAAGTATCGGATCCGGTCCAGAATTGAAACGGTACATCTGAGACGATAGCTCTTTCCACTTGCCAAGTTTCGTTCAAATCCGGTTACCCGTTCAAAAGTTATGCATGCCACTAGATTCCGGATTTCCCGTCCGTTTAATACCCCCACGATGGTCGGATTGGAAAAAACAACGATTGTCAAGTCAGTCTGTTCGGGTCCCTGTTAGTTTCATCGTGCTATACATCGGGAAGTGCCGAACTCGCGGGGTCGCTGGAATTCCGGACCCCTCCTCCAACTTCACCGGATCCGGGCCGGGCCGGAATTAAATTGGTTCGTCTGAGACACGAGGTCTTTCCCAGTATCAAGTTTCATTAAGATCCGATCACCCGTTCAAAAGTTGTACCTACTTCAAATTTCCGGATTCTCTCTCCCTCCCCCCTCCCCCCAGATGGTCGGATCGGGGAAGTTACTTTTTCCAAGTTAATCTGGTCGGGTCCTTGATACGGTTGCCATGTCCTAGCTTATGTGGAAGTACTCGAACTAGCAAAACCCAGACCGACAGACCGACGGACATACAGAAATTGCGATCGCTATATGGCGCTTGGCCGAAGGGCAAGTTCCATATAAAGAAAGATAACAGAGTGAACTCGGATGGCAAAGGACATTGGCAAAATAAGAGCGTCCATGAAGGGAGAAGTTATTCCACTGTAAGAGTGAACAGTTTTTTTCACTGTGAGTGCACAGACCACTCTAGGTGTGTACAATTTTTATGTTCACTGTGAGTGGATCGGGGCCAGTATAAGGCGCTCTGAGACACACTCTCACGAACTCCTGGACAAAGGAGATTGTAGACCGGACTTAAGGCTGAGACCATTCTACTGAGAATATTCTACTATGCACCTAAAGCTGGCTCTGCCAGGGTCTAACACTTCTCTCCAGGACTCCATTTGTGCACATTCTTGTGGAAACGAGGGTTCACAAGCTGAAATGCGTCACTCCTATTATGAAGGCTGTTACTGAAGCTCACGATGTCACTCACTCACTTTAAAGTTGTCCAACGACAATTGATCAATTTGAATGTCTCAGTCGAACCTCCTCTAATAATCTGTAAGCGATAGAGGGAAGGGGTAACTTTCGAAGTCGCTATAGTGTATAGGTTACATCACGCAGATTCAGGTGCGTAGGTAGATCGGTAGATCGGGTAGGAACTTGAATTTTCTCAAAGGCTTCGGTATCAAAATTGCAGTGACATCTGTCGGTATCGGTTTTCTATATGATTTTCTTGATAATAGCTTGATAGCATTGACTCGAGTCTCTTTGGTGCTTTCGCGACATCTTTAGATGTTCATTGGTTAGGAGTCATTTCTTTCATAACACATTCTCCATTTTAGATCGGTGAGGAACGTCGTTTCCGAACGCGGGATGGTCGGGAAGCAACGCGACTGGAAGTGACCTGTTTTGACCAAACGGGATTCAACCTCTATATCTGTTTCTGGGATAGTTGCTATATCAACCTTGCCAAGTCTTGGACGGAGTTTCAAACAGGTACGCTAATTAGAAAATCACTTGATTTTAGAGTATGGGTGGCGTAGACGGCAACAGTTATCAGAAAAGAAAGATTCCTAGCAGATTATTTTTGTCACAATTTGCCAACGGCTTATGGCTGCAGAGACTAATGAACTCCTACTTATTTGTTTGCAGTCCTTTCAGTTAGATACCCGTTATTAGGGCTCATTTACTTGTTTGCAGTCCTTTCAGAATCGCCTCGTAGCTATAGAAACGCGTTTTTAGGTTCTTTTTGGGATCCCAAAACGTTAGTGACGGATACCTATGACATCGCAAAAGTTGTCCGTCTGTCCGTCTGTCCGTCCGTCCGTCCATCTGTCTGTCCGTCCGTCTGTAAGCACGGTAACTCTCGAAGGGAGTGAGATATTTTGATGAAACTTGGTGTGAGGATTCTTTGGGTCAAGAGTAAGGTCGAGTTCGTAGATGGGCTTTGTAGCCTTACATTTAGGGATGGGGGAGGGGGTTGAAATTAAGGGGCAAACAAAATATTTTGAAACAGCTAATGTGATAGTCGATTATGGGGTTAGAAGACATGCTGAGCACGATGGAGAAAACCATTTTCTCGCCGGACAAGTAGTTCGCCCGGAATCCGGCCGAAACCGGAAAGTTTGTTAAAAGTAAAAGTTTTATTGGAAGTTGATTAGATGTTCGGTTTAGGGGTAAGAAGACATGCTGAACATGATGGTGAAAATCATTTTCTCGCCGGACAAGTAGTTAGCCCGGAATCCGGCCGAAACCGGAAAATTTATTAAAAGCAAAAGTTTTATTTGAAGTTAATTAAATGTTCGATTCATGGGTAAGAAGACATGCTGAACACGATGGTGAAAACCATTTTCTTGCCGGACAAGTAGTTCGCCCGGAATCTGGCCGAAACCGGAACATTTGTTAAAAGTAAAATTTTTATTTGAAGTTGATTAGATGACAGATTTAAGAGTAAGAAGAGACGCTGAATCTGTATATGACAATCATTTTTTACCCGGACATATAGTTCGTCCGGAATCCGGTTGAAACCGGATTTTTTTATAAGTTAAAGTTTTATTTGAAGTTGATTAGATGTTCTTGATAGGGATAAGGAGATACGCTGAATTCGTTTCTGAACTATCTTTTTTTTGGCTGGACAAGTAGTTCGCTTGGAATTCGGCCGAAACCAGAAATTTGGCAGAAGTAAAGCAGGAAGTTTCGCAGTATCGTCAAAATAGATATGACTTATACAGGTATATCTGAGCTTGATTTTCTTAGATGATTAGCCCGGCGAAGACTGGATCTGGCGAAGACAAGACCTAGTTGTCTGGGTCAAATATTAAATTTTTGGGATCCCATCGAAACCTTTGGTCTTGTTAAACTGTGTAGTGTGCCGCATTCCTCATTTTAACCTTTTCCTTGTCTCGTTATTTCGGCGGAATAAAAGCATTTCATTCATTCATTCATTATCCTACGCAAGATATTTCCCTCGGAAAACGCGGCTGGCCTTAGAAAAGACAGAAAAGAGAAGCATTATAAACTGACTGGGAAATTCGAACGTCAGTCCAGCGGATTCGCCGATTTATCTTGGCTTACCGATCGGGAGGTCGATCAGAGAGACCAGAGCACTGTTGATCAAACATTTTCCGAAAAAGATTGCTGCGGCTTATGGTTCCATTGTGGCGGATAAGTTGCGTTTCAACCGCCTTGTTCTCGCCAGGATTTTTAACTCGGTGACCCTGCCTCACATTTTGAGCGTGTCCGAAAGCTTTCGGAACTGTAAATGCTGCATTTAATGCTGCATTTTTATTTTCTTTTTCGTCCGAAAGCTCTTACCTTATATGCAGCATTAAATGCAGTATTTACAGCACTAAAAGCTTTCGGACACGTTCTTTATTTCTTCTCTGACACTTCTAATTCCGAAATTTCCAGTTTCTTCTTGAAAATTCAGCGTAAAATTTAGCATCTTCGCTGAATTTTTCGATGAATTTTATGCTGAATTAATGCTGCATTAACTGAGCGAAAATTTAAGTCCGAAAGTGAAATGCTGCGTAAAATGCTGAATTAATTCAGCATTTTCGTTCGTTTCCGAGCTTTCGGACACGCTCTTTATCTATCGGAACTTCTGGCGAATGTTAACTAACACTGATTAAAAAACAGATTATTTCTATTTATTTTCGTTTCTGTAAATATCTGCTCCTCCTCTCTCCCTAGACCCGAAGTAGTAAAATAGCCGCTACTTACAATATCTTACAATACTTACTATACAATATCTACTACTTACAATATCTACTTATAACCCACTTACAGCAGTTGGACAACTTATATTCTTGATTATAAAGAGGTTCAACAATAACTATAAGCACGAATGGAAGAGCATTCTTCTACAAGATAAGTAATGTGTCGTAGTCTCTATGTTTGTTTGCTTTCCTCTTATTGTAATGTTTCCTTCTTATTTTCTTTCTTTATTCCTACTCCGTCTATGCCTTGTGCTTTTTGATGGGTGAAAAATAAAATTATTATCATTGTTATTAATCATTTCTGCGCTGCTAGCGGATTAGTGTTTGATATGTCCCCCCTTGTCTCATTATCAGCATCCATCACAGTAGTACATCAATAATAGATCCGTCAGTTAACGAACAGAAAAGAGGAGCGTTCTAAACTGAAGGGTAATCTCTCTCGTCGTCATGGAGATTCGTAGTCTACCTTTTTTCTACTGAAGGAATTTAATTAAACACATCCTAGTGACATTTGACCGCAAAAACCTGTGACGTTCCGTCGCCACCCCAACAGCATGCCACTTCAGCGGTTTCTCTTCAATAGTCAGTTATTGATGTATTACTGGGATGGATGCTGATAGTGAGACAAGGGAGTACATAACAAAAAGTAAGTTCTGATGATTTCTCTCAGTTTCCTTGTCTCCCTTGAGACTGCGTTAGGGCCAGTGAAGAAGAAAAACTCGCTTAGGTCACACTCAGAGCGTGTTCCACCCTACTTACCATAGTTACTAAGCATGACGTCACGAATCTTGGCTTCTTGGCGTCAAGGCTGGAACGCATTTGTCTATTTTCAGCAAAATATCGCGTCACAGAGATTCGTAGTTACCACACTTACTACGCTCCCGAGCATGGTAAGCAGAGGCGTCACTACTGGGGGGGGGAGGGGGGGCCGCCCCCCCCCCATGTGGTCGGCCAGTCGGTAAAAAATAGCCGAGTCGGCGCGAAGCGCCGCGATTTTTAGTAAAAACAGTTGATTTTTTACTTAGAAATAGTCGTTTTTTCTTAAAAACGATCGATTTTTCTTAAAAACAGTCGGTTTTTCGTAAAAATAGTCAATTTTTCGTCAACACAGTCGTTTTTTTTCTCAATAATAGTCGTTTTTATCCGCAAAAACAGTCGGTAAAAATGACCAGCCAGTCGGTAAATACCTTGTCCCCCCTCAAACATTTTGGCTAGTAACGCCTCTGATGGTAAGCAAGTAGTTACTTTACTATTAGTTACTATTTCGAGAAGGTTGGAACGGCCAGCGTGTAACTTTTCACGAGGTTGGAACGGAAATAGTAACTAATAGTTACTATGAGTTACCATGTTAGTTATTATAGACTAGTTACTATGAAAAGCAACTAATAGTTACTATTGTTAGAAGGGTGGAACACGCTCTCAAGCACCAACCATTTGCGCGCCACCCATTCGAGCGCCAAGTTCTGGTCAGAAAAACGGGATGTAAAGGAGAAATTGAAAGTGAACGAAGAAAAGATATAGTGCAGAAAAACCTGCATATTGATTAATTGTCTTTATTCTTTAAAATGACCATGATCCTTTTCTTTTCTTTTTTTATTCATTTAATTGTTTTTAATCTTTTAGTGTTGTTTGTCGCCGACGCCGTCCTGAAATGGGACTCCTTCAAGAACTGTCTCATTGTGCAAATGTCTTCCAGAACTATCTGCACTGTTCAACCGAAATGTGAAGAAGCGAGACATCTAGAGGAGTTTGCAAGAAGCGCCAGCTGCTTGCCGGAGGATGTTGTAGACGAGCCAACCCGGTTTGAACCCGATTACGATACAGACTGTAAGATAAGCCTGCATTCCTTGTATAGTATTTTTGTTTCTTCTATCCAAAGTGTTATAGAACCCCTTGTATATCTGTATTACTTATTAACTCTGCGAATAGAAAAAATAATCAGCCCCTTATGACAATGAGTGGGTCGATTCCGCCCGCTTATGAATTATTCAGTGGGGTAGACAGTGCTCGATAGTCGATGATCAAAACTCGGCTGAAAATTATTGAAATAATGAAATATAGGCTACTAAAGATGTATCTGTATTTACTACATTATTTCAGCCTAAACATTTGAACAGGAAAAATATTATAACAATATTACTGAATCAAACAGAATATAAAATTTCACATATTTTAAAATAAAAAATTTAGAATAAAATTTCATCATCATCATCATTTATGGAATGGACAGTGGAAAAAGAACAGAGATTTAGTTAGTTAGTGATAGCCTACGGTAGAATATACAAAATTATAACAAACCTTTTTATTTTTCAGTGTCGAAAATCACCGATATTTACAACATTCGTCAGTTGAAAGAAGCCATGCCATCTATCGCAAAAAGTAGGAAGCTAGATGGGGTTAGCTACTGCTTCTTCTCCGAGTTTGATATCGACAGCGAGATGGTATCCCCTGTCACAGCTTCTTGGTGAGACCCTTTTTTTCACTTTCAAGCAGTTTCGGTCGATCGATCATTACCACTGGGCTGAACTCGAGTAAATATTTGACAGAAGTTAAAAATAAAAATAAATTGAAAAAAAAATGTGAATCATGAAACCTTTTGGATAAAGTTGAAACAATGATCGCAAATGTTACTTAAGGGCGGTCTTCACTACCTAGACGCCCCAGAATCTGGGGTCCGGATTATGTGAAGACGGTCCCTAACAGAAATCGAATCAAATGTCTCTTCAACAGTCCAGTTTTGGGCATTTTTCAGCACTTCTGTCATCTTCTTAGATTTTACCACCTCAGCACAATAATTTCTCCAAATCAAATGAAAACTACTTTCAAATTCTCGCTTCTTTTCACCCAGAATCCGGGAATCTGGTAGATTTTTCTACCAGATTCCCGGACGCGTCCGGGGTACTTTCAGACCGTTTCAGACCTGTCTTCACTACCCATACCGGTATCGTAGAAAACGGAACCCAGAATCCGGGCGAAAAATCTGGGTAGTGAAGCCCGACCTTTAGACGGTTTCGCTGAAGAGGTGTTGAGAGATTGCAGCCTACCCTACGAAAACGGACAGTCAAAGAATCTAATTTTACTTCGACTTTTAGACTGAATTATTGGCATTTGGAAACTAGTCTGTGCCTATAAGTTATTCCAAACGTTCAAGAATTGGATAAAAGTTTAATCGGAAACGGGATCTTGAACAGATTTTACCACAAAAACATAGTCTCGCATCCTATTGGTCGGTTGTGACCCGGAAATGCAAAAACCGACCAACGGGACGCGAGATTTAATTTTATGGTAACGTTTGAAATCCTTTTTGTTTTGAACCCTATTTTGATAACTTTTCTCAAAAACTCATGACCCTAATTACCTTAAATCGTACTGTGTAAATCGCAATTACCTTAAAGGAACAGTAAACTTGACTACGCAACTTTCGGCCATCGAATCGCACGGGGGGCTTGGATAAATATACAGGGTCTTATTGTCGACAGGCCCCCCCTTCTTTGTCATCTCGAACTGTCTCGAACCCCCTCCTTAGTGTTCCCAAAGCTAGCTGGCAGGCCCTTGCCCCTTATGCACTGTAATTATGCACTCATGTACTGTAAAAGTTCGCGTTTTTACATGTAGACTACAGAGTAACGACCTCCCGACTAGACGGCCGGGGTTCGATTCCTAGTCGCGGCACACAAACCTTTTGCTTTTGCAAACCTTTTGCTCAAAAGTCGAATTCTCGGAAACTGCCGGGAAACTGCAATGGTCGTAACGAGATTTTTTCTTACTCTCAATATTGACTCAGGGTACATTCTTGATATGTTAGCTAGCTCCCCGAGTCAAGTTTGAGTCAAGTTTTCTGTTCCTTTAAATCGCAATGTATGAGATTAACGTTTTCAGTGACTTACAGGCTCAGAATAGTCACCTAAGCTCCGGTAATTCAGTCGCAAAGACGAAAATCTCATACATTACAATATAAAATTTATTGGCTGTCATCAGAAAATCAGAATCAGAAACTGAACATGGATAAAAGGTCAGAAAACTGTTTAGTTTTCGTCGTGTAAGTGTCTAAGCATCCCCGCTCCGTAATGCTAGTTACTTGACGGCCCAGTGTATCCTTGCAAGATAGTCCTGTGATGTGAATGGTTTAAAATCTGGTGGCCTGGTCCCGTCGCTGATTCTAAAAATTTCCGAATGAGATAATTTTCTCATCAGTTTAAAATAGTATGTTACAATATACCGTAAATCAAGGGGAAGTATTGTTATTTCTACTAAAATAAATGGAAAAGGGAATAGTAAAAAATAGTGTTAGTGTATCTTTTCTTTCAAAGAATGCCATTGAAGCCCGTTCGCCAGACCGCTTGCCCAATGGCCGTCCTGCTGCAAGGAGCTTGTCGTCAAGACTAAAAACATTAGGTCGAGCTAGTGCAAGCTCTGTCCGGCCGATCAGCGAACATTAGTGAAGCACTTATAGGTCCTGACTGTGTGGTACAAAAATAAATTCTTGCTTTTTTCGTTATTGGAGTTAAGCGGAAACACAAAACCGCAAAAACCATATACTTTTTAAAACAGTTGGAAATAAAAAAAAATTTGAATGAGTAATTTGTAGGAACCTACAGTGACTTGATCTGAGAAAACCGATGAAAGTCAGGAATGCCAAGAACAGGAGCCTGGGAACTAATACAACAAGACCAAAGGTTCCGATGGGATCCCAAAAATTCAATATTTGATCCAGACAGTTAGGTTTTGTCTTCGCCAGATCCAGTCTTCGCCAGGCCAAACAGCTAATCATTAAGAAATCCAAGCTCAGCTATGGATTCAGCATGTGTGTTTACCTCTATAAGCCGATCGAAACAATCCTAGCTTACTTCTGTGAATTTTGCGGTTCTGGCGAAATTGAAGAACTACTTGTCCGGCGAAAAACTAAAGCTCAAAAACGGATTCACCGTATCTCCTTACCCCTATACCCAACATCTAATCAACTTGAAATAAAAATTTAACTTTTAACAAATTTTCCGGTTTTGGCCGGATTCCGGGCGAACTACTTGCCCGGCGATAAAACTGTTTTCGTATTATTTTTCAGCATGCCTTCTTACCCCTACATCAATCATCTAATCAACTTCAGATAAAACTTTTAACTTCTAACAAACTTTCCGGTTTTGGCCGGATTCCGGACGAACTACTTGTCCGGCGAGAAAACGGTTTTCATATTCTTGTTCAGCATGCCTTCTTACCCCTATATCGAACATCTAATCAACTTCAAATAAGACTTCTACTTTTAACAAACTTTCCGGTTTTGGCCGGATTCCGGACGAACGACTTGTCCGGCGAGAAAATGGTTTTCATATTCGTGTTCAGCGTGTCTTCTTACCCCATAATCGACTATCACATTAGCTGTTTAAAAAAATTTTGCTTGCCCCTTAATTGAAACCCCCTCCCCCACCCCTAAATGTAAAGCTACAGGGCCCATCTACGAACTCCACCTTACTCTTGACCCAAAGAATGCTCACACCAAATTTCATCAAAATATCTCATTCCCTTCGTGAGTTATCGTGCTTACAGACGGACGGACGGACGGACGGACGGACGGACAGACGGACGGACGGACGGACGGACAACTTTTGCAATGTCATAGGCATAGGTATCCCTCCACTTACGTTTTGGGATCCCAAAAATAGAACCTTAGGCAAGGAACAAAAAGGGGGAAATGTTAATAATGTTATTAGTTGCTATATTCTTTCATCAGCGTACAAATGTATAGTATATGCAGTATGTTCAGTAGGCTACATACATACATTCATATACCCATCGCTTTTCCGTCTGTCATTCATTCGGTCGATCAGACAAGAGCACATGCCCCGGATACGCGTTTATGAATCCAGATCGGATGCGGCCAAATGCCATGTGAGCTTTTAGCTCTTTCTCCTTTGACCGACTTTCCGACTTTTCTGGTAAAGTTCTGAGGAGAGGGCGAAAGCGCTTCAGTAAAGATTTGCTTTTATTGTTTTGTCTTTGTAGTGGAGTATGTCGCATTCGGATTACCGACTTTCGGCGTGATTTCTACACCTGCCCGATACCTGACTGCAAGGGAAGTACCGCAAAAGTCCACCATAACTTGTAAGTTGAACTCGTTTCGTACCAACTTTACGCCAAAATTATTAAGTCCGGTCTTCACCTCCCGGAACTTCCGGAATCTGGGCTTCCAGATTACTCTTTGACTTCTTCTGTAAATTGCATGTGGAATATGAACCGGTCCGAAAGTACATCAAAATAATCCAGAAAAAATGGGCTTTTGAACTTCCAGATTTCCGGAATTTTGAAGTATCGCAGAAGAAATTCAAAAAAAATTCTCGGAACCCAGATTCCGGAAGGTGAAGACCCGAGCTTACCATTGTCACTTTTTTTTAGGGAAATCGGGAAAAGGGGAATGGCTGCTGGGTATAGAAACATGAAAGAAAAAATAAAGAATTGGTAACGAAGATCTAACTATCTAAGATTTATGACTAGGCTCGACAGAAGGAGTTCAAAGCAACCCCCCGTAGCCTTCAACTATTCACGACTTTTATTACGTGTTTCATCTAAGCGTGTCCTTTATTTTTAGTCACACTGATCCTCAATAATATGTTTCTTTGAATAGAAGCTGCCTTTGTCCCCGGAATACTCACCAGTGATCTCCGATTCTTCATAGGGCGTTCTTGTATTTACTGATGACCGCTCCCCAGTCGAACAACCCGTCTTTGGACTTACCAGTGTCTGGTTAATCCTTACCGTTATGGATTTACCAGAACCTGCCGGGACGTCCGTTCTAGGAAACACGCGTCACCGAACAGTGGTGAGAAAATACCAGAGACAGCCCTGAGTTCACGAATATTATTTTTTTTTCTTCTCAGAAAGTTCGATATTCGCGTGACACTCAGCGATGCCAGCGGCTCGTTGGCGAGTTGCAAGCTGACGGGAGTTGCGGCCGAAAGGACCTTAGGAATTACGGTGAGTAAAGTTGCAGTTCCTCGTACGCGTGTCAACGGCCATTCTGGCGGTCTGGAAAGCTCCGCTGGCTTAACCTCCACTCCATGTGTCCTTGTGACTTTGGCTGAAACTTCGCTTTCCTAGGCTGTTCTGGCTCTCCGCTAGTTTTGGAAATAGTCGTGGAAAGTGAAACCACTCCAAACTCGGAAAGTGGGTTCGGCAAGCCCGTGAGAAGTTGTGAAGGAGCAACAACTTTCTGTTCGTTTTTGCGCTCGGTGGATTCTTGCTTGCTTTTTGGAAAGCGAATCCGTAAGATTGCCAGAATCGCCTATCCAAAATCGGAGCGCAGTTTCAGTACCTGAGCGTAAAATACTATGTATTTGAAATAGATTTGATTTATGCAAGGTTACCCAGCATGATGATTAGTTTGTATACGATACTTGGCATTGTAACGCTGTCCGTCCGTTACAGCGTGACGCATTAGAGAAATGTTTACTAAGGAGCTTTAAGTCGCTGTTTTGTGGATTTTACGTGAATGATTGATGACACATAAGAGTTAGAGTGCCCCAGCATTTGACATACCCTAACCAGGTTTTGGCTTGTTTACCAAAACCCTGGGTATACAAGGCTGAGTATACCCTATCCAAAAAATCAAGCATTTATGGTAGACTGACGGGATCCGAGGGCAATTCGGGGTTAAAGAAGAATGGGGTTAGTGTACCCAGCGTTTGGCGTCGCTTATCCGAAAAATCAAGCATTTGCGTGTGTCAAGCATTTATTATTTTTGTCATTGATTTGTCTGTTGTTTTGTTTTTGTGTTTTTTTTACCCTTGTTGTCCCTTACTAGTTGTTTCAATAACTGAATAAAACTGAGCCCTGCCCCATAATCATTTATGTATTTCGTTGGCAGGCGGAAGACTTCCTTTCCCTCTCCTTCCACGAAAGGACTGCGTTGAAGTGGCAGTTCCTTCTAGAAAGATCCAAGGTCTACTTCTCAGCCATCCCGAAGAAGATTGATCAGTCAGCAGCCAATGTTTGGATCCTACACGCGAGTCGTGCTAGTTTGGACGAGGTGGCCGCCAGGTGCTCCGCTGCCTAGATTTCTTGTTCACTTTCTTGTGTTTGTTTTCTCTTCGTGCTTTTTTACGAAGTTATTACTCAAGGAGATTACAGTTAAAAAATATAGAATTCACTATGTTGGGAATCGTCCTATTTCACTTCACCTCTTTGAATATTTGGCGCTTTGTACGATTCCAACGCCATCTATCAGTAATGAAAACAGTAATACATCTGGTTAGAAGCGCTACCAGTTCAGTGGATGAACTGTTCATCCACTGAACTGGTCTTCAACCAGATACATGGCTTATATTTTGTAAAGTGGATTTGTTGGAATTTTAAGGTAAACATTTTGGATTATTATATTAGTTATAAATAAGATATTAAATGAAATTATAAACTTGAAGTATTCAGTTTAAAGTAAAATCAGAAAGTAAAAGAATTATTATTTATTTAAGGGTTCGTGACTTCATTCATTCCTGCCTTCGTGACCTATACATCTGTAAATAGTTGTACAATAAACGTTGTGTAACGTTACGACAGACGAATTGGCGTGGCAGTTAAGGTCTTCCCAACATAATTGGTACCAGCGGTGTCGAAACGTCCACCATCTCGAGGAGCCTACCTTTCCGCTCAGCCAAGGCTCAACGCGGAAGATTACAACCCAGCCCATGCCTATCTGTGAAGTCCGAAGGCCGACAGCTCGACGAACGTCGCTCAGTGCATAAGTCGTGTTTGTGAACGTTATTACTTGTGTCCTTTAAGAACAGTGACAATAGTCTAGCAAGTGACTCAAGGATTAAGGATTGCACCCCAAAGGAAAAGGACAAGTAAGAACACGCCGCAAATCTGTAAGTCAGAACCCTTGAGATTTTCTACTTATCCACTCCCGTGCCATTTTATTTGCACCACCGTGCTTACGTGCATATTCTCCGTTGCCTGTAAAGTCTCATTCATTTCAAGTTGACCTTGAGATTCTGCGTCTGTTCAACATTCCTGAAATTTGCATAATTTCCCAAGCCCACCTGTTCATTTACCTGCTTGGCTTGGTAACCAAGTTCACGCCGCGAGTAAGTGCCTGCAGGACCAAAACAAACAGCTACCGGACGAAGTGACGTCATATATCAGCATTCCACGCTGCAAGTTGTGAATGAGCAAAGCTGCACGCTTGTGACCGGTTTCGATGTTTTTGTTTTGATCGGTCAGTAGGTCAAACACGTGCGGCGGAAAACGGCAGAACGAGGGGGCTTTGACGTATAAGTTGATGTTTGATGTTTACGAGATCGCAGAAAGGCAAAGTAAAAGACGCAGAGTTCCAAGAATTGGGGATAAAAGATAGGAAAGAAGTAGGAGACGCTGTTTCACTGAAAACAAGAAGGAAGTCAACGAGGCCGCATCTCGAAAATACTCCTTATCGAGGGAAAAAGTTTTCTGAGGAGTCCAACACTTCCGACAGGTCAAGACCCTGTTCCCCCAATTTTACAAGCCCCATAGGCTCTGATTCAGAAATCGTGGATAAAACACCGGTTAAGGAGGAGTTGAGAAAATTAGAATTCGCCGACTTCGTCTTCCATACTCCAAGCTTCCCTCTTTCTCCCATCGACGGTGCTGATAAGACTTTCTCCGAGACTGAAATATCCCCTCTTGTATTTCAAATTACCCCACCTCAACTGACAGATACGAAGCCCGATACGATCAATCTGTCTTCCGACCTGAATAAAACTGTCATCATGAATCAGCAACAACAGCAGCAACAAAGTACATCAGGGCAAGCTGCAGTCAATCAGCAAAACCTTCAACAGAGTACATCTGCGCCTGTAGCTCTTGTCCCCACAGCTCCGTTAGTTGCTGCTGAACCTCAAGTCGCAATGTTCAACATGATGATGGAAATGATGAAGCAACAAGAAATGATTCGTCGTGAAGAGGCTGACAGAGCAGAGAAATTTCGTCGCGAAGAGGCAGAGAGAATGGAGGGCATACGGAAAGAAGAACTAGATGCTCGAAGAGAGGAGCAACAGAATCTTCAGAAGCAAAGAGAGGCAGAACTGGAGCTGAGAGAAAAAGAGCTGGAACTAAGAAGAAATGAACTCGAACTGAATGAGAAGCTACGAAAAGAAGAAATGGAAGCTGCTGAAAAGCTCAGGAAGGAAGAACTCGAAATTCAGCGGAGAATGCTGAAATCGAATCGCATGGCGCAAATTCCAGCGATGAGAGATGGCGATTGCATCGAAACGTACCTGAGTACATACGAACTGACCGCCAGATCCCTCGGCTGGGATGATTCCCTGTGGGTTCCACGTCTTCTTCCTCTCCTGACCCCCAGAGCCCAAGAAGCCACTCATGTCCTGTCAGATGAAGACCGAAAAGACTACGAAAAAGTCAAAAAGGCCGTCCTGGAAAAATTTCAAGTCAACGAAGAGTTCTACAGACAGAAATTTCGCTCTTTCCGGAAGAAATACGAAGATAGCTACCGAGAACTAGCTTCCAGCTTGTCTAAATTCCGGAACAAGTGGCTCAGAATCCCAAACGACTACTTAACATCCACCGATTTAGCCACAACGAAAGCCCTGCTATCCAGCACACTCGAGACAATTGCCCTTGAGCAATTCTACAGCAGCATAACCAACGAGTACCTGAAAATGCACGTGGTCCAGCAAAAGCCAACTACAGTGGAAGAAGCTGCGAAAGCTGCAGATGAGTATCTCCTCATTCGCAAAACGCTGGGAAAAGATGAAGTCAGCAAGAAACAACGTCACAGCCGTCCAACTTCTCCAACATCTGGGAAGCATGCTTCGGACGCTACACCAGCTTCATCTTCAGGCACCAGTCCCAACCGTTCTAGGAGAGAACTATCTGCAGTTGAATGCAACTACTGCCACAAAAAGGGACACATGGTCCGAAACTGTCCCAACAAGTCCGGAGTGAAGAGAGACGCTCCAGACCCGCACCGCTCAGCACAGTATAACAAAGATGGTCGCCCTAAAGGACCGGCAAGTAGTTCAACTACCAGCTTTAGTGGCCTGGCCAAAAGTCCTGATAAAAATAGCTCGTCACTTAAGAAAAACCGCGAAATCCTGGGCAGGATGAACGGTAAGCCCGTTAAGATGATTCTTGACAGCGGCAGTGACGTGAGCTTAGTCCGAGCTGATCTTGTCGACCCGAAAAATGTGAATCCGGAAGGTAGATGCATGATCGATTGTGTTTTTGGTGACACGCATCACACTCCGACCACCGTCGTCAAGCTCGAGCTCATCCGACCTGATAGCTCCATCGTCGCCCGAAAACTGGAGGTAGGTGTTGTAAAAAACCTGCCGGTAGATGTCCTCCTTGGCTACGACTTTCCAGACTTCGCCAATCTGGTTAGCTTCGACATATCCAAGACATCTCAGCCAACCTCCCTGGTGGTAACTCGTTCAGCTGCATCCGAACGAACCACAACTCTCTCCGATACACGCGACGATTTTGGTTCAACTGAAACCAGCGAGCCCGACTTCCTGAATTTTGATGACAGCGTCTTCAGCATTCCGTCTTGCAGCAAGCCAGCCCGAAAATCAAAGCGAAATCCTGTGCATCGCCTTGAGAAGCAAGACCCGAGTAGCATTCGTGACTCATGTTTGGCAACACCGGACGATGTTACTGAACATGGGGCCTCTAAGGAGCCACCTGAAGATACTGCTGTCCCGATTAATCTCTATGCCCCTGAAATTTTGGGTCTGAAAACAGACGAATTTGCAGCTCTGCAGAAGAGTGACCCGTCTTTGAAGTCACTAATCAGCCAACTTGAGCCAACACTTGACGATTCAAAACCTCATCAAATTTTGGAACGCAACGGCTTGTTCTACAGAGCTCAACACGGGAAAAGAAAACTGCTACAACTACTAGTTCCAGAAAGATGTCGCTCAACAGTCTTGCACCTAAGTCACTCATCACCTCTCAGTGGCCACTTAGGAATCAACAAGACCAAAGACCGCATCGCACGAAGATTCTTCTGGCCACACTTACCTTCAGATGTCGCAGAATTCTGCCGTTCCTGTTATAACTGTCAGCTCATCTCTAGACGTAGACCCCTGGAAAAAGTCCCCATGCAACAAATGCCTGTACTCACTGAGCCATTTACAAGGATTTCCATGGATGTAGTTGGTCCTCTGATCAAATCTTCCTCAGGCAACCGGTTTATCCTTGTCATCGTCGATTTGAGTACCCGATATCCGGAAGCAATTCCGCTTCGGACAACAACAGCAGCCAAGGTCTCCGAAGAACTCATCAAGTATTTCTCCCGCTTTGGTCTCCCACAAGAAATACTCACCGACCAAGGCCAAAACTTTATGAGTGCTGCTCTGAAGAAAGTCTACAAAGCACTTCAGATCAAGCCGATTCGCACGTCACCATACCACCCACAGACGAATGGTTGTGCTGAATCTGTCAATTCTACACTCATCACCATCATCAAAAAGTTCATCATGAACGAGCCAAAAGCCTGGGACAAATACTTACCGTTAGCTCTGTTTGCCTACCGAGAATCCACCCATCCGGCAACTGGATTCACTCCGTTTGAGCTGCTGTACGGTAGAAATCCTAGAGGCATCCTGGATCTCTTGAAAGAATCTTGGGAATCGCAGATTGACACAGAACCGCTCTCTGTTGTCAAATACATCATTGAACTGCGACAAAAACTCAGCTTGTACCGAGATCTATCAAGAGAGACTCAAGAAGAAGCCAGTAAATCAGCCAAGCTGTGGTACGACCGCAAGACGAAACAGCGAGAACTCCAACAGGGCGACGAAGTTCTGCTACTTCTCCCTCAAGGAAACCACAAGCTCGAAGTCTCGTGGAGAGGTCCGTACAAAGTACTGAGAAGAGTTGGCCGAGTCAACTACGAAATCCAACTTGATGGCCCTAGAAAGAAGACCGAGGTTTTCCATATAAACCTCCTCAGAAAATTCTTCCGCCGAATGCCATCCGATCAGCATCGTAGCGACTCCCAACGTAATGCAACTAGCCTGTTCTGCTTGATGCAACCGGACGAAGATGAAGAAGCTGACGATAATCTTCAAAACTTTCCAGAAGACCCCTCAGAAGAGCCAGTTGACTTCGACACCATAATTGACCAGGGCATCGAAGGAGACGACAGAGCCAAAATTAAATCTCTTCTAGAAGAATACGAAGACGTTATCAGCAACAACATCGGAGTCATGAAAGACGTGGAACATGACATCGACACCGGAGATGCCAAGCCAATCAGAATGCAGCCGTATCGCATTCCAGAAGCGAAACTCAAAGCGGTCAAATCAGAGCTGGACCGTCTTGTCAAGCTGGGTGTCATCCAGCGCTCGCAATCAGATTGGGCTTCTCCCATTGTCATCGTTCCGAAGAAATCCGGCGAAATCCGAATCTGTTCGGACAGCCGACGACTCAACAACATCACCAAACCGGAAATCTATCCTATGCCCAGAATAGATGAACTGGTTCCTATGGTCTCGAAGTACCGTTACATCAGTGTGTTCGATTGTCGCTACGGATACTGGCAAATCCGTCTGACCAAGAACGGGCGCATAAAAGGAGCCTTCACCACCCCATTCGGCACATTCGAGTGGCTAGTGATGCCCTTCGGCCTACGAAACGCGCCATTCACCTACCAGCGGTACATGGACAAAATCCTGGAAGAGTTTCACGACTTTTGCCGAGCCTTCTTCGACGACATCGTCATCTTTAGTTTGACAATCGAGGAACACATCCAACATCTGCGCGCTGTCCTCGATCGCCTACGAAGACAAAAAGTGACCATCGGACCTGCAAAAGCGAAAGTCGCCTGCTCAAAAGTTGAGTATCTCGGACACATTGTCGGCAACGAACGTATTCAACCATCCGACACCAAAACCGAAGCCGTTCAAAACTTCAAACGCCCACAGACGAAAACCCAGCTCCGCGCATTTTTAGGCCTTACTGGCTATTATCAAAATTTCGTCAAAAACTACGCAGCAGTGGCCCGCCCGTTGACGGAGCTGACGAGGAAAGGAGTCCCAGACAAAATCACCAAGTCTTGGAAACCAGTTCATGAGTCAGCATTCCAGCATCTCAAAACATCACTGTGTAGGCCACCGATCCTACGTAGCCCAGACTTTGATAGGCCATTTGTGCTACAAACGGACGCGAGCGATTTTGCGCTAGGTGCAGTGCTGACCCAGGTGTACTCAGACGGGGAGCACCCAGTGAGTTTTGTGTCGAAAAAGCTCCTGCCACGTGAATGCAATTTTTCAACGGTGAAAAAAGAGTGCTACGCCATAAAGTGGGCAATCCAGAAACTGGAATACTATTTGTACGGAAGACATTTTACTGTGCAAACTGACCATTCGCCATTACAGTGGTTAAATTCGGTGAAATCAACCAACCGACGATTGGCAAGATGGTCGGCCGAACTGCAACAGTATGATTTCGTTATCAAGGCAAGACCAGGAACAGCCAATGCAAATGCTGATGCCTTGTCACGTTATGGACATGATTGATTTGTGATTGATTGATTTGTCTATGTGTCCAATTTTTGCAATTGTTTAGCCGGAGAGTTTCCCTTTTTCCTGTGTTTGTTTCTTTGTTTCACATGTTTTCTTGAAAAGGGGGACTTTATTTTTAAGGGGGGAGGGATGTTGGGAATCGTCCTATTTCACTTCACCTCTTTGAATATTTGGCGCTTTGTACGATTCCAACGCCATCTATCAGTAATGAAAACAGTAGGGGAGAGGGGGGCAGGTTCGTTACGTTTTTGCTTTTTTGCATACCAAGATTTTGTTTTAGGTTCTGTTGCTTCCATTTTTTTCTGAATGTCTAGAATCATCTCTTAGCTGCTATTGTTACTTTGTAGAATCTCGTTACCTATAACAATTTCTTTGCAAATTCCATGTTCCTGTTAACTACTTTCGTCCGGACCTGCCCCCAGACTGGGGGCAGCTCCGGACATCAGTAATTTTTAACCCAGGAAGGACTATATACACGTTTTTTCATTCGCTTTCGTTGCCTCAGTTCATTTTCGTTTGTTGCTTCAGTTTGGAAAAAAAGTAACCTGCATACCGTCACTTTATCAACATCTGTTATTATCATCCGGATATACTGTTACCGCTAGTTCTGAATATGACTTGTTTTCTTCCGAAATGGGTCGTAAATACTTTCTGAGCCTTTCTGGTGGCTTCTTTTCTTCCCTTGTTCGATTTCCTCTTCTTTCATTATTTTTCTTTTTTCCCCTTCAACTTCTCTTGCAATTGTTGTCCGAACCTGCCCCAAGTGTTTTTGTCCGGACCTGCCCCTGGTGCTGTTTTCACACAAAAAAATTTATAACTCTCAACCTCTTGTAGCAATTGTAGATATTCGTTTTTGACATGGTAGAGCTAATCTTAAACTACTTAAATAAAAATCACCGACGATGCAAGTGGCTTCGGAACTACCAAAATGAGGTGCCAACCCCATGGCATATAACTTCATTTCGTGCCAAAAAAGTGACACTAACATCGGTTTGCTATGATTGCAAGAGGGCAACTGCTGGAATTTTTAACAGAAGAAGGGTATATGTGTAAAAGCTCTGAAAAACAATTTTGCGTAATTTAAATTTCAATACTGAGGTTTGCAGAGCCTATGTCCGGACCTGCCCCTATGACGGACCTGCCCCCCTCTCCCCTAATACATCTGGTTAGAAGCGCTACCAGTTCAGTGGATGAACAGCCTTCAACCAGATACATGGCTTATATTTTGTAAAGTGGATTTGTTGGAATTTTAAGGTAAACATTTTGGATTATTATATTAGTTATAAATAAGATATTAAATGAAATTATAAACTTGAAGTATTCAGTTTAAAGTAAAATCAGAAAGTAAAAGAATTATTATTTATTTAAGGGTTCGTGACTTCATTCATTCCTGCCTTCGTGACCTATACATCTGTAAATAGTTGTACAATAAACGTTGTGTAACGTTACGACAGACGAATTGGCGTGGCAGTTAAGGTCTTCCCAACACACTACTTTATTTTCATTTTGCTCTGAGACGGGTGTGATCTAATGAGTGGTTCTACTTCTGTCCTGTAGCCGCGTTTTACCGGTTTCTAGTCCGTTTTCCATTACGTCCCGTTTTGCTATAATACATTTCTGTTTTGGTCATTGCTTATAAATGCCACGACGATTGACAACTTGCTCTCAAACATAAAAATATTCCCAAACAAATTTGCTGCTATGTATGCTTGTATGTATATTTCTCAGAACGCGTTACATTCGAAAAAAAAAGAAAGACAGGCAAATAGCGGTTATAAATTACTTACGGATATACGGTTGCTCTGCAAAAACGACTATAGCCGAAATTGCACTTTTCGAAGTCATCCCAAAAGAAAAACTGATATTCAGTTACATCACTAAGTGCTAAACTTCTTTCTCACCAATTTGACAAAATTTGATGAAAGTGAGATTACTTTCCAGATACCACGATCCGTGGTATCTGAATATCAGATACCACGATATCTGGTCAGACGATCCGTGGTATCTGAATATCAGATACCACGATATCTGGCCAGATACCGCGATAACTGCAAAAACGCCTTTTGACCGTGATATCAGATACCACGATAACTGCAAAAACGACTTTAGACCGTGGTATTAGATACCATGGTATCTGCAAAAACGAAACTAGTACAATTGAAGAAACGCAGAAGGGCGAATCTCGACAAATCTATAAATCGCTCGAAATAGTCGAGAACCTTGACCATTTTGTCCTTTTTAAAGTGATAAAGTGTATTTTCTTAAAACCGTGTGGCAGTTTTCTCTTAATTCTCGTTTTCTATAATAAGTCCCACTCGTTGGTAGCCTACTTCAAACTTTGAAATTACCACTTCATGTCATTTATATCCCTTAAAGCACAACTCTTACTACAAATAATCTTTTCCCTATGAAATGGATCAGGAAAAAACATTTTCGAAAATACCATTACTTTCCATCTTAAATTAGCGATTTTCTTATTAGCGCCTGTCGACTATGTCCAGCCTTCCTGCTCTCCGACGCGGCGGCTGGGCGCAAAACGTTTGAAAACTGATCGCGCCGTGGTTAAAAAGTGTGAAAACTAAGCAAATAAAAGAAGTAATAAACAAAAGCTTCTCAGATCCTTATGTGTGAAAGAGTTGTCAGCAGACGCTGATGATCCCGGCCAACGTTTTGTTGTGTGACGGGCAAAACTCGGCAAGGCCAAAAAAGCGCTAAAATTTCGTAGGCACAAAACGAAACAATGGAGAAAGGTGGGGATTTCAGAAGCTTATAATTCTGTATGGGAGCTAGATATATTATAAAAAGCAGAATAAGCAAGAGGGGTCCTTTAAGCGAACACAGTCATTTACTTTTCAAACGTTATTTGCAGCGATTTAAACCCGAACTTTGTGAAGCGAAAGTTGCCGTTTTCGTAGAAAGCTCGGCATAAGTGGCGTTTTTGATTGTCAATGAGTTCGGCGATAGCGTAGCCGTTATACTTTTTTGGCTTTTTCGACGTTCGCCGGAAGCCGATAGCCGTAGCTGTTTCTTCTAATTTCTGTTTTTGTGCTCAACGGCTAACGTCTATCGCCTAATTTCCTATCCATCGCCTATCGGGCTCAGACTCGCCGATAGGCGATAGACGTTGCTTCCAACGGCTATCGGCTATCGAAATCAGAGTGGCGTTTTTGATTGCCGATGAAATTGACCCGGAAGACGAAGGAAGTTTGCCGATTCGTCCTTATTTACTAGTGGCGTTTTTGATTGCCGATGAAATTTCCCCGGTAGACGAAGGAAGTTTGCCGATTCGTGCTTATTTACTGTTTTCGATAGCCGATAGCCGTTGGAGGCAACGTCTATCGCCTATCGGCGAGTCCGAGGCCGATAGGCGATATACAGGAATTTAGGCGATAGACGTTAGCCGTTGAGCACAAAAACAGAACAACGGCTATCGGCTTCCGGCGAACGTCAAAAACGCCAAAAAGTCAAACGGCTACGCTATCGCCGAACTCATCGGCAATCAAAACGCCACTACTGTTTTCGATAGCCGATAGCCGTTGGAGGCAACGTCCATCGCCTATCGGCGAGTCCTAGGCCGATAGGCGATGGACAGGAATCTAGGCGATAGATGTTAGCCGTTGAGCACAAAAACAGAACAACTGCTATCGGCTTCCGGCGAACATCAAAAACGCCAAAAAGTCAAACGGCTACGCTATCGCTGAACTCATCGGCAATCAAAAACGCCACTAGTAAATAAGCACGAATCGGCAAACTTCCTTCGTCTACCGGGGAACTTTCATCGGCAATCAAAAACGCCACTTTATAGTTTACTTCTTCCCGGCAATGCTTTTATTTTGTTGACGCTTGTTTAGTGCTCGGCTTCTGTTTGTTTTAAAATAACTGAGTCACAGTTTAGGGCAAGGAAATGTATCTTTTCGATGGTTCCTTTAGGGCTAGACCCGAACAAAATCTTTCAGGAGGAAGAGTAGTGGACAAGTCTTCTTTATTGAGTAAAGTCCATTTGGAAAGACAGAAAAGAGAGGTGAGTGTTCAGGATCGCCTGGTATCCAACCTCTGTCTAAATCGAATACGGGAGGGGTATCCAACCTCAGACAAGATTTCAAATTTCCATTGAAGTTTTTCCTTCAGAATAATCCATCTGGCTTAAAAAGGAACCAAGAAATATGACAAAAATACCAGACTGAAGCTAACTGAATGGTTTACATATTGGATAAATAGGGTACGAGCGGCGGTAGTCGGGCGGCAGATAAACACGGGCACTACACTAACCAGTTGCTGCTAGCGCCCGGCCAAGAATTAATCTCGTTTTGGTTTATGTTACCTGATTTTTCTACCTCGTGAAGTAATTTTTGAATATTTTGTCTCGTATATTCTTTTGTTCTGCTGAAGCTCAATGTCCGTTAACGGTTGCCATCTAAAAATCAGCAGCTAAGTAAAAGCCAGGCAAAACCGAATTGAAGCCACCCGAGTTTTAGCGTGACTGCCCGTGATTATCTGAGCATGAAAAGGACCGCCCGTGAAAATAGTTTTGGGCGGAATATACGAAAATCAGGCGGAGGATTCTTGTTTGGCAACAGTGGTGTCAAGGAATGGCAAAAAGAAGCGCGATTTTCAAACGAATTTTTCAATGCGTAAATGAAGTCTGTGAGTTGAGTGGTTTAGTTTTTAAGGTGATTCAGAGCTAAGTGAGGAGTTAACTGCCCGACTACCGCCGCTCGTACCCTAAATGTTGCTTCAATATTTCTAGTTAAAAATATTTTTCTTTTCAAACAAGATTACTTCATTCTAACCTCATCTTGATTGACCTAAAAATGATGAAAAAGGAAGAGTTAGCAAAGTTAATAGGCCTAGGCAGAAAGCAGCTTTTTAAAACACTTACAAAATGGAGAAAAAGGCACAGAATTTGAATATTTTTGGACACATAACTTTGAAAAAGTCATATTTTGCCTCTTGACTTGTCAGGACAGCTTGTACATTTCATTTTAACATTTTTGCAGCAAAAATCGAGGTAGTGTAAAGACAAGGTTAGGTACCCCTCTTGTAGGGTAGCCACTGGCACACTGCCCACTAAAAAAAAAAAGAATCAAACCTGAGCTTTTGAAGATCTGAATGTGATTCTCCTATCGTTTAGCTCTGATTTGAGGCCAAAATCACCTCTCTATCTAGCCTCTGAGCATCTTAAATCTTCTTTTTTAGCTCGAACCTGGCCTCTGCCTGGCCTAATAAGGTCAAAAGGAAATTCGAGTGCAATCGTAACAAGGTCCTCCAGTCTACCACAAACCCCTAATTCATGGATACCCTATACCTATGCCAAAGGCTGGATATATCTAGCATTTGGCATAGCCTACGCCTAACGCCAGCCTAAAACTGGATACCCTATGCCAAAAGCTGGATACCTGTTGCCAATAAAGTATTGATGATTTGACTGAAGCTCATAAATCAACCAATCAGAATTCAACTATAGTGAGATAGGTCAGGGCAGGTCAGGGTTAGAGTGCCAACAGGTCAGCGTTTGGCATAGGGCATCCAGCGTTAGGCATAGGCTATGCCAAATGCTAGATATATCCAGCATGTGTCCAGCGTTTGGCATAGGGTATCCAAAAATCAGGGGTTTGTGGTTGACTGAGGTCTTCACTGTCATAGTGAAGCAATGCAAATTAGCTGTTAGCTATGATGTTGTTTAAATAAACTCTCTCTCTAAGAAGGAAAACCTGAATGTCCTAAGACCTGTTTCAGACTCACAGAAGTTTCCTTATAAGATTTTCAGGCCAAGTTCAAGGTTATATAAATTTGAGGTTGGATACCCCTCCAGTATAGGCTAGCACTAGGGACAAGAATCTAGGCCCTAGACCTAGACATTGGAAATTAGGGTGATAAGATACTGATACTGATACTTTATTGTAAAACGAAACTTTCACAGCATTGGATTGCCGAACTTGTCGTTTTCGTCAGGTACATCATGATTACAACATGCAAATAAGGCGGCTGTACATAATAAACAATAGTCAAAAAATGATCAAACAGAATGAAAACCCTAGACAACTAAAACATTAAAGGGAAAGATTTGATCATTTGTTCAAAACTTCAACAAAAGATGGTACAAAACTCATTCTGTAGCGTTCGGTTCTTGTACAAACACGGTTAAGAACCGGAACTTTTTGTGCTACAGCTCGAGGTAGTCGAGGTTTTGGCGGGCAATATGGGGTAGGAAATAGGTGCTCAAAATCTGAGTGGGAACGCAGACTGTTCCCGAAACTAGTACAAAGAGTAAGACGTCGGGCTGCTAAAGTAGGGAGGTGGAATTCATTGAGGAGGAGGATATAAGGCACTTTGCCTTATATCCTAGATTAGTCTTTGTCAGGTATTCGTCCTCAGATTGTGACATCACATATCATTCATGACTTTATGTTGTTCAGAACATGTGTCTATGACTCTATTTGAAAACACAAATCCTCAGTGGAGGGTATTTTACCATTTGTTTAGTGCAGTATTCTGTCTGGATTGCACGGATATGCAGACAGAAAGCTGGTGCAATTTCTCTCAGCAGGCAGTGCAGCAATTTTGTCAGGTACAATGAAAGCAGTGTTGCTTTAAAGTTGACACATCTGTTTGTTACTATCGGCTATGATTCGAATTCAGCCCAGATAGAATATTCAGCCAAAATTGATGGTGATAGACAAAATGAAGAAGATATTGCTTACAAGATGTTTCTCAGCTGATTTATCTGTCACAGTTGAAATATCATATTTCTCTAACTTTCTAGACAACTGTGAGTTAAGAAAGAGACATTTAACAGCTAAAGCTATGAGACATCTCATACTGGTGATAGACAAAATGAAGAAGATATTGCTTACAAGATGTTTCTCAGCTGATTTATCTGTCCCAGTTGAAATATCATATTTCTCTAACTTTCTAGACAACTGTGAGTTAAGAAAGAGACATTTAACAGCTAAAGCTATGAGACATCTTTGTTGTGTGCCCTGTTCTTGTGTAGCCTGAAAGTCTCTTCTTCAACCTCTGTCTTACCCTGTCAAGTGGATGGGGATATTATGGGCCATGCTGACTAATTGCCACTCTCTGTTGCTGAACTTGCCTGGTTTGGGAGCCAGCTAATATTTGTTCAAGATTTTATGTCAGTACTCAAGGACATATTCAGGAATATACTTGTTTTTGGGGTGGGGGTCTCCCCGTGGTTCGCACCTAATTAATACCTAAAAGTAAAACAAGAACAGGTTGGAGGTTAAAGCCTATACAAAAATCAATTACTTTTGCATTTTTCTGGGGGGAGGGGGGGAACCCCCTACCCCTAGTCAATGTTTGTAGCCTGAAAATCTCTGCTTCAACCTCTGTCTTACCCTGGCAATGCACAACTAGGATATTATGGGCCATGCTATCAGTACTATATTCAGTACTGAGCTGAGGGCCGTAACTTTTCCCAATTCTACAATTTTTAACTTTTCCCAACGACGCTCACCGACCATCGTTACAAAATAGTTAAGAATCGTTAAGCTCTGGAACGGAAATCGTAGGTGGGTTGAGCTTAAATTTCGAAATCACAAATCTGGAACACAAAAAGTGAACAATTGTTAACAAACAGTTGTTAAGTTCTGGAACGCAACCATAATACTCATATTTCTAGGAACTCAGAGCCAATAACACAGCAGCAACAAGATGTCAGTCCTGTGTGAGAATGTTTTTAACACGAGCCAGATTAAGAAGAGATCTTCGGAAAAGGTTTGATGAAGTTCTGGCTTTGGAAAGCCGGGTCCCACCAATTGACAATCTAGTTCGCTGTATCAACTTCTTCTTTAACAAGAAAATAGACAGCCAAAGAATTGTAAGTTGTATTGAAATAAATTTCTTTCAAATTTTTAAATGTCCGCATTCAACTTGCCTCAGTGTGCAGTTGGTTTTCCCTTGATTCCCTACATTTGCTAAGTTATTACCTTTCCAGTTCATTTGAGTGGCCTCGTATTCGTAGTTAGGGATTATTAGGCTATGTTTTATGTACAATAGTTATAGGCTACCTTACATTCGAGACTAGCCTTTGTCCTATCTGAAAGGCTAAACTTTTTCTTTTCATAATTTGTGCTTTTTGTTTGTTATGTATTTTTCGTAAAGAGCGCTTCTTTCGCATTGCAGAATTTTCCATAGATATTGTCAGGCTTATGCAGCCGTCCACCTCACTAGGGTCTATTACACTGTAAAAAAAAATCTTGAAGTATTTGCTACTGGGATTAACCTTGTCTTTATTGAGATAAGATTATCCCTAATTCGGATTAACTGTATCCCAACAGAGATAAGATTAATCCCAGTAGCAAATACTGCATCCTTATTCGGAGAAACTTTTTACAGTGTACCCTATCTAATACAAATTTTTGTTTCAGACCCTTGTTTGTGAATTGCTGTTAAAGCAGTTGAAAGGGATCAAACTTGATTGCTGTACCAGTTCAGTGGTAGCATACCGACTAGCAGTGTTTGTGAAGCATTTATTGTCGTATATCGTGTACACCCTATCTGAGGGACTGGAAGCCAAGCAACCTCTTACGAAGTGCTACCGTTTAGCAGAGGCAATTACGAACGTGGCTTCGGATGAAGAAAGAGAAGGGATGGGGAAGTTTTTTCATTATGTACTGAACAGAGGTAAGGCTTCTTCAGCTCATTACCGCAAAGGTAGCGCAAAACAATCAATAACTCCAATGGATTAAAAATGTCACGCATGAACAGGGGCACAGAGACATGACGCTTTGTTAACTAACTAATTGATTTGTAGTACAACAAGACCAATGGTTCCGATGGGATCCCAAAACTTCGATATTTGATCCAGACAATTAGGTTTTGTCTTCGTCAGATCCGGTCTTCGCCAGACTCCATGGACATTCATACTCTTAAAATTTAAAAACAGATTAAGGCCAAACAGCTAATCATTAAGAAAACCAAGTTCTGATATGGATTCAGCTTGTGTGTTTACCCCTATAAATCGATTGAAACGCCTGGCTTACTTCTGCGAATTTTCCGGTTTCTGGCGGAATTCCAAAACTACTTGTCCGACGAAAAACTAAAGCTCAAAAACGAAATCAGCGTATCTAGTTACCCCTATTTCCAACATCTAATCAACTTCAAATAAAAATTTAACTTATCACAAACTTTCCGGTTTCAACCGGATTCCGGACGATCTATATGTCAGGCAAAAAAAATATTGTCATATACGGATTCAGCATCTCGTCTTACCCCTAAATCGGACATCTAATCAGCTTCAAATAAAACTTTTACTTTTAACAAACTTTCCGGTTTTGGCCGGATTCCGGGCGAACTTCTTGTCTGGCGAAAAAACGGTTTTCATATTCGTGTTTAGCATGCCTTCTTACCCCTACATCGAACGTCTAATCAACTTCAAATAAGACTTCCACTTTTAACAAACTTTCCGGTTTTGGCCAGATTCCGGGCGAACTACTTGTCCGGCAAGAAAATGGTTTTCATATTCGTGTTCAGCATGCCTTCTTAACCCTAAATCAAACATCTAATCAACTTCAAACAAAACTTTTACTTTTAACAAACTTTCCGGTTTTGGCCGGATTCCGGACGAACTACTTGTCCGGCGAGAAAATGGTTTTCATATTCGTGTTCAGCGTGTTTTCTTACCCCATAATCGACTATCACATTAGCTGTTTAAAAAAATTTTGCTTGCCCCTTAATTTAAACCCCCACCCCCACCCCTAAATGTAGGGCTACAGGGCCCATCTACGAACTCGACCTTACTCTTGACCCAAAGAATGCCCACACCAAGTTTCATCAAAATATTTCATTCCCTTCGAGAGTTATCGTGCTCACAGACGGACAGATGGACAGACGGACGGACGGACGGACAACTTTTGCGATGTCATAGGTATCCCTCCACTTACGTTTTGGGATCCCAAAAAACAAAACCCTAGCTTGAGGCATTAACAGTTAAAACTAGAACACAAACAACAGCACGAGAATTTTAAGAAAAGATACATAAATTGAAAGAAAAAGAAAAAAACATCAGTAGTCTAATCTTTCCTCCAGACAGACACAAAAAATTAATCATATAAAATTCAGTATATTTGAATAGACTGAATTATTTGACTCCGTTGAGGGATATTTTTCCACATTAGGCTTTTGTAGTGACGTTGAGAGTATAGACAGATTCCAGAATCACAGTTAGCCCGCTCAATTTGAATTTCATCTGGGACGTCGTTTTCCGTTCCGTGGAATCGCGAACGACAGGAGAATCGAAGACGTTGCTATATGTCTGCGGCTACCAAATTAGTCAAGAAGAGTCGGAACTAGCAGCCTAGCAAGTTTATTTATTGGCAGCAGGCAATCCGGTGCTGTTGTTGATCCTAAATATTTGAAATTACGTATATAGTATATTTACACTATAGTATCTGGATCGGTTGACTTAGGCATAGTTTTATTTTGTATATTGTATTTTGTAGGTTTTGAGGGAAATAAATGAATAAATAAATAAATAGAGCTACCATAAGTTTGAAAGATCATTCAGACAAATTAACACTCGTTATTCGGGAATAGCGGAGCGATGAACCAAAGCTTTTCCATCCGATTTTCAAGCCTGTTTAAGTGAATAAGTGATTCTTAGCTAGAGTTTCCTATTTCAGCCCTATTCGGTGAACCCTTAATCTAAGCACCGAGAGCAGTTCTCAGGTCGCACTGGGAGTATCACTTCGCGTAGGAAAAAAAAATCGGACCTTTCGGTGCAGTTCGTGGCTACTTAAGACGAAACATCGCCTCCAGTAAAACTGGAAACTAGCCTATAATCTTCGTTCTTTTTCCAGATTATTTAACTTACCTTAGATCGTTTGCGGACTTGAAGATACCCCCGTTGCTCGAACCAACAACAAAGTCTCCAACCCCCATCTCTAGTACCATATTTCAGATGATAGTGCAACCATTCTACGTATCTGGAATCAGGTATAGGGAATTTCATTTCTTCAAAATCTGTCTTGTTCTATATAGGGTCATTGAAAGCAGTACTCTTTTTTTGTCTATAATCTCAGAAAATGATTTCGTCTCCGCTGTGTCTGCAGTAGAGGCATGCTATGTCGGACGCCGCTTATCTTTGACCGACGATCGAAAAGTTGCAGTGAAGTGAAAGTGAAAACCATTGCAGTGAAAAGACGAGAGCATCATACATTGGGGACAGTTAGACTACACACAAAAATAATAACTAAACAAATTTTTATTTTCGTCTAACCTTGAATGGCGCAGAAGAATATGACCAAATTCAAACCTAGCAAATATTTATGCACAGTGCTTATTGTGCTTACAGTGCATTACCGTGTGGGTTAGGCCAGACAAACTAGCCGAAGCTCAGGCCACAAATGGCCCATTGTCTCAATCCCCCAATTCACAATTGATGATGAAACATCACTCTACAATACAATTGATGAAAACATCACTGTACGAAAACATTTGATAAAAACATCACTCATTCTACCGCTTTATATCGCGTTCTTACTTTAAAACCTGTCTAACCTCCCTGTCAACTGAAGGTACCTGGAAAGTTCCTTTAATCTGGCTTTTCACACTACCTCGTGGAAATCGACACTCGGAGAGTGGAATGCTTCCATTCGTTGCCTTGTCCATGCTGGGCACTCTTAATGGTGGCGTAAAACTGTCCGGCACATAGTATAGTAGTAGCACCCCCTACTACATCAAAACGAGCTCTTATGGTTTGATGAATGTCTCAGTGACCTGTTACGGACCTTCGAGAGCGACGACAGTTTTGTTACAGTGAACGAGATAGGACAATGTCAGGCCGAAGAAGAAAGTGGGTCTCACTGGGGGTTGAAGGAATCTAAAAAGGGATCTTGCTCCAGTCCGTCTAGACTCCAGATTCAGTAGACGTCAAAACTAATAAATACTCCGTCAGCCCAAGCTGACCGGGAATCATATATTTATAATGAAAATGAAAAAAAAAAAGGTTCTTCATTGATATTTCGGCCCCTTTTCAGGTTGCAGCTGGAAGAAGTCAAGAATTAAAAGACGGGCCGAACTATCGCTGAAAATTTCATACCTGACTTTTCCGTTTTGAGTCATTTTTTTCTGGCCTCACTCCACTTATGCCAAACACTAAAAAATTGCTCTTCTTTCTGTATATTTGTAATGCAAATACTTTTCATCCTTTTGTATGTTTTCTGTCACCAAGAGGATAAATATTATGTTGTGTTATTTGTGTCTAGCTTTTCTCTCCATTTGAGTCAGTCGATTCACTTGATCGACAACGGCTTTTTTTTAAATCGAACTGAAAACGAATAGCTTTTCCACTACCCAGAATAAATTTGTATTGCGCTAAACGGATAAGTACCCGTACGGAATATCTGCATATCGAATCTAGGTCAAAACGGCCTCGTACATTTGAAACAGAAACTAGGCCGTTTTCCCTCTTGCGTTCGCTCGCAACTAGCGCTATTCGCTCTCGTCTCTACACCTCAAATCGGGGTTAAGACCCGTCTACATTGCCGTAAACCGACCGTTTTACGGACGGTCCGTAGCCGCAAAAATGTGGTCTTCATTAGGTCCGTAACCGCAAAAATGTGGTCTACTTTAGTCCCAAATAGGCGAATCTTGTGTTGAAATTTAACAAACAGTTTATATGTGACTTGAAAAACAGTTGAGAAACAGTTACATGGGACTGTGACAAAAAAGCAGTCTCCACTACGTCCGTTTTACGGTTACGGAGGGGTCAGTACCGCCGTTTTACGGCTACGGCCGTCCGTAGAGAAAGACCCGTCTTCACTGCCGTAACGGTCAAACAGTCGACCGTAAAACGGTCGGTTTACGGTAATGCAGACGGGGCTTTAATCTTTCTCTCTCTCGCTGTCCCTGGACACTCGCCGTCGCGGATAGACCCCGATTTTAGCTGTACAACGAGCGCGAACTCGGCTTCGCGGATGGATTTCATTTGATAACGAATCCACCTCGTGGATTTGAAAACGACCCTCTTTTCGCAGTAAGCATCACGAAGTCGCAACCAATTTTCCGTAGGGGTAAGCTGAGATTTATTTCGGCCCTCTTTGGCAAGGTCGATTTGACCTTCTGGTTAGCTGGTTAAAATCTCGGTTGACTTCCCGTTTAATATCATTAGACGAGGCTTCCTACGTGAGATAGTTCAGGTCAGGGGTGGGGGGGAGGCAGGTGTTTAGGTAGACGCCAAAACTAATAGCTCTAAACACTTCACAGAAAATGATATTCAGGTGCTTCTGCGTGAGACAAGAGCAACCGCGTTGTATTGGATACTGCTATTTTGGCATGTTTGAATGTTTCGAACTAAAAAAAAAAATCTTTTAAAGGACACCTGAATGAAGAGTACCAAGTATCATCCCTATCTGTATGACTTCCGTTAACATTGCCTGCAGAAAACCCAACCCAAATACGAAATAGTGTTTCCAAGCTATGATTTTTGCTCCATTTTGCATCTGTCCTTATTTGAGTACCGAACAATTTTAGAAATGAACTATGCCTCCAATCATCCCTTCTTCTAGAATATTTTTTAACCAGTTAAGCCCAAACGTGTATCTAGAAGAAATTCCAATACGATTCGGCCAGCGCTGTACAAGATTTGAATGAATTGCGCTTTTTGTCTTGGAGTCTGCATGTGCAAACCTCCAAAAACGAACATCCCTATTTTGAAAACGTCACGCTCAGGAGAAGAATGCTCTCCGTGGCCATGTCTGTAAATGCATTCTCCATGGTGTGTTCAAGTATGGTTTCATTGTTCAGGTGTCCTTTAAAGAATGATCTTGTTGCGGAGTTTTGCGTAAGATAAGACAAGAGGTAAATTGGTTACTGGAGTTCAGACATGGCTTGAGTGTTTCAGACTTCTGTGAAATGTTGAAAAATAAAGAACTTTTTGTGTCCTTGTTCTTAAAGTAATATTTGTTCCAGACAGGAGGTGACGTCATCTATTATCAACCCCTTCCTGTCTGTACCTTACTCCGACCCGGTGAGGAACTATATTCTTCCGTCATTGGCAGAGTTGGGATCCAAGCTGCCCCTCTTGGATATCCTTACCCAGTTGAACAAGTCCCTAGATGATAAGACACGAACGCCAAATGCATGGCTGCTTTATTCGGTTGCCTATTTGTTTACGAAGGTGTATGGTAAGTTTTTGTTCAACCAAAGGCCCACATAGAATTTCGAGTTTTTGTACTGTAATTTGCAAGGTCAGTCAGTTTTTGATCTGTAATTGTTTCTGAGAATACCCCTTTGCTGAATACATTTGATGATTAGTTGTTTGGAATTATTTCAGAAATGCTGACTGTTAAATTGTATATTATATATATTAGCTTATTAATGGCAACATATTTTACATTGACGACCAAACGAATATTCGGCTAGTCCACTTCCCGTGTTTGGAAATATTATTAAATTAAATAAAATTGGATCAACAAAATGTTTGTTCCATCTTTTATTTACTTTTGCTTCTCGCAGCTTTTGACAGGGTGGCCGGAATGGACGTGGTTACGCATGCCGCAAGAGACCAAATGGTATCGAAAAGATAATATCGTGCTAGAAAAAAATAGTCGCGTTTTTGATCGAAGTTTTGTTCGCCGTGGGCTCAGCTGTTTGATTAATATCCGTTTTCAAACGCCGTCGAAGTTCACCGTTTGCAGAATTAGCGTTTTTATGACTACAGCTATCCTTGCCCGGTCGCCGTTTCATTGACGTTGTGGGCAACTTCGAACTTGCTAGCTTACACAGTTCAACGGTCAGAGTTTGAAGGACAAAGAAACTGTGACCGACGATCAAAAACGTTATTTAAAAGGAGACCTTTGAAGGTAACTTCAGTTTGACCGAAAACGCAACTCTGTTGTCAGATCTTGTTAGGACGGATCATCGTTTGGCATGACGCCCTCCTGCGGTATCGCACGAAGTTCAAACAGGGTAGGAATGGATAGAAAAATCAGGGAAAAAAGTTGATAGCTAAACTAAATTAGTGTTTAAGTTACAGTTCCTTTGAATTCCAAGTTTCCGATATTTCAGGGCATGATTGTGGCCCATCACAAGACCTCGTTCAAGTCTACATTGGAGTACTGTCGAAACTAATCCCCTCCGTGGAGTTCCTCCAGGCAGAACCGACCAATCAGAGCGAAGAATCAGATGATGAAGATGGTGCAGTGGAAGAACTGATGGATACTGAAGAAAAGCAGATAAGAGAGGAGACGTTGGAAGTTGTCAACTCGTCAGAACATGTCCAGGTAATTGGGATCCGAGAATAAAACTAATAGCAATTCCTTTGGAGGACAATGACCTATTTCTTGCATTATTTCGTTATCATTATTGATATTAATAATATTAATATTAATATTAGTAAACAAAGCCTCTTGATGATTTTCTCGTTTCATATTGTCACTACCGCATCTTAGTGTGGTATGAGCCAGGAAAGAAAAGAGCGGTGACGACGAGTTGGATTAGCACGTTAACCACTGCGGTCATCGGTAAAAGCCAGGCTTCACCTTCCAGATTCCCAGTATCTGGGCCTCCGCACCGTCCCTATTCTTCAACATTTCGTCGATGGCCTCTTCAGATATCTTCTGTCTTCCGGACGCAACTGTCAATCACTCTTCCCTTTTCCTGTTGACCTGTGAGTGCTATAACGAACGGAGTTTGTAAAGACAACCAAATTAGCTCGCTATCAAGTTTTTGTCTGAATAAACCTTACTTACTTCAACTACCGCATCCATTTTCATATATTGTCTGTCAAACGTATTTACTCTATGACACCCTTCCAGATTCTAGAATCCGGAGCCATTGCCCCGGAATTTCAGACATTTTGGTCTGGCTTCATCTTCTGGATCCACCACGATGGATACGGATATCTGGAATCCGGAAGTAACCTGGCTTGAACTGTTATTGGCTGTATTGCGTCTCCGTACTAGCAATCACCGAAGCATAACCCCTGGCTCACACTGCTGCGTTACATACGATTGCCATTTTTGTGCGATAGAATCGCATGAATGTTCACAGCGCAACGCAGACGCAATATGAAACTAAGCTTGTTGTGCCATCATCTTGGCAAGAGGACAAAAAGAGGACTCCCAGGGAGATGACCTCTGAAGACCAAGGGAACAATCCACTACCTGGGAATTTTCAGTCAAACTTTATATGATATCTAGTTTTAATTGGGTTAATGAAGGTATCAGACGATGATGTGTGTTTAACGACCGTAGGATTACGATACTTTCTTCCAAAAATGGTAGAGCAACTTTTGGCCTTGAGAAATCAGCTAATCCTTGTTTTTTTCTTTTATTTCCCCAGAAAACCGATGCGTTTTGTCGAACCAGTTGAAATATGCTCTTAGGAATAGGCTCTTCTTTTTGGCTTGAAAAATAGCGAGAGAAAAACGTAGTCATTGAGACGTCAGAAAATATTTTGCAAAATTTGTTTGGCAGCCCTTGATTGATTAGGTCGCAAACTCAGATTTATTTTCTTGTAGATTTTGTTGCATTCGACGGAGAAACTTGAATCCTCCGACCGAGACGTGTTTCGGGACATTTGTAAAATCTGCCACTCCCTTCTACTCTCTACAAAGACGACCAACATGTACTTTGGGTAAGCACATACACAGATCTATTATTTGTTTAAGACGGTATCGGGTCTTGACATTAGAGTAATGAAACCGTTCGCCATTTGCCTTACGAAAACCGGCGCGAGAACCCAACTGCGCACGCAAAAAAATTCCGCGCTGGAAACAAGAATTTCCCATTGTCCAAAAACTTGCTGGACCTGCGTTTGAAAGTTCAAGACAAAGAAAATCCTTCCGGTGAACCAGAGCCCACTTTCAGCATCGGTCATGATTATTACGGCAATATCAGACCGGAGATAATACTATAAATAGTTGCGTTTTCGCAGATACCATGATAATATTGTAACTGGATCTGCAATTAGTCGTTTTTGCAGTTACCGTGGTATCTGATACCACGGTTGCTCTTTAAAAACGAATTGCGCTTGTCGAAGTCATCCCAAAAGAAAAACTGATATCCAGTCACCATCGTTAAGTTCCAAACTTCTTTCCCACCAATTTGACAAACCGTAGCCTCTATTGTTGGTAATGATGAAAGGGAGAAGACATTTTCAGACACTACAATCAGTTACCATGGTCGGACCGTGGTATCTGTATATCAGATACAACGATAACTGGCCAGATAGTACGGTAACTGCAAAAACGCCTTTTAACCGTGGTATCAGAAACCAAGGTAACTGCGAAAACGACTTCAGACCGTGGTATCAGATACCATGGTATCTGCAAATACGCAACTAATGTAAGAATAAGAAAAGCCCTACAAAAAGTAACAGCAATAGAAAAACAGAATTCATGATTACTTTCACTCGTAGCTTAAACTAAGAGGAATTTAAAGCCTCCAGATGAAAGTAATCACTTGCTAGAACTTTATTTCTACTGTTAGTCTACATGTTACTTCTTCAGTTTTCTTTATGTCCTCGTCTTCAACCGCAACGGTCACTGAAGACACGGGGTGGGGGGGGGGATTGTGGGGAAATATTGGAAGGTGGACAGTTGGAATGGTCGTCCTGAGAGTGTTGTGAACGCAGAGACCATGAATCAGTTAAAGCAGGTATGGACCTTCACTTGGCTGGTGTTCAGTTTGGTGTTATAGAACGTGTCGTACCTAAAATACAAATGGAACCTACTTCCATAGTCGCTCGGCGCTCCATCCATTCTTAAACCCGGAGACCCGAATGTCAACAGGCGTATTTTGACCCGCTAACCACAACTCGCTGATTTTCTCATTTGATTTGTTTCGCTATCTTTGATGGGTATCATGCTGTCGACGGTTGTCTGCGTGCAGTTTATTCCGGAAAAACGATTATATAAATTTCTCCCGGTTTTTGCTAGAAGTTAAGAAGCCTGGAAAAAGGCTTAGAAACAGCTAAAGTTGTGGGAATTTGTTGAGAGCAGAACCTAGTTTGAAGTATACAACGTATGTTTCAAATGCAGGAATATAAACAGTAAATAGTGCGAGAGTTCACATTGTCACGAACATTTATAGAGGTGAAATCCTGTTTACTGCATTTGCTGTATTATTATTATCGAGATTATTATAATATAACACCAGTACACTGTGCAGTCCCATGATAACAGTCCTATCCTACCCAGTGCCAAAATTTTCTGGTATTACCCTGATGTTAAAAGAAAAAAAGTTCCAACCGTGCGATAAAAAGTTATAACGCACAGCCAGCCGTGCGATAAATAGTGATAACGCACAGTTGGTCGGTTCATCAAGTTCACCGAGCATTTTCCCTCAAGTACTAAAAAATACAGCCTGATCTCCAAAAAATGAATAAAAGACATCACTTTCAGGAGGAAAAACAAAAGAACACTAAGAAATAATACAGCAAACAAAAATGTTGGAAAACGTTGTAGAAAAGTCTTTAAAAACTGAAAAAAAAAATGTTGCTTTCCTATAGCCAGCCAACCTGGGTTATACCTTGTTACAGTCACATTCCCACTGTAAATGGAACTTGTCAACTGAATCAACATTACTTCCAACTTACTCTAACTTGTTTTCCTCTAGTCTCCAGAAGGCAGCTATTGAGCAATTCCAACAGTATTATTTATAATTTTTCTCTGACAAACAGTCCATTAGTATCCAGTGTTGCCACTTTTTCTGATGGAACCTGTGCCTTTGGCCAGAAAAAAAATAATGATATTTTGGCACCTACGAAAGTACGTCTTTTTTACAAACTATTCACAAGAAATCTCGCTGTATCATCTTCACAATTACGCCTTAACTTTTATACTTAATTTTTGCATTTACTGCTAAGGAACCAGTCGCAGAGTTCTTGCTCACTCTGCCGAAGAAACGAAAATGTATGACACATTGCAGAATTCTGCAACCAGCGACACCACCGGTTTGAGCTTTATCAACTCTATCCACCCTAAGAATTCCGCCGCTAGATGGCATCTACTTCGCCACAAATGTTATGGACTTTTATATGCCTCTGGGACACAACAGTAGTCGTTTTCACATTTCAGCAGTAAGCTAGGGTTGCCATTTCATTAATCAGAAATACAGAAAAAGACGCTGCTCAGCCAACCCTTTAGCGATAACCTTGCGAAGGTTAAAGATAGTTGATAATGACAACGGATATATATTTCCTGAAATAACATCCTACTATCCCTTACTATTTTGCGTTACTAGTTACTAGCAACATTAGCATTAATTTTTAAAAAAAGATTGAAATAAAACAGTTGCTTTTGTACCGAATTTCCGCCAGGAGGTATCATGGGTCTGCACAGTGTACTAGTGTTATAATCATTATCGCCCTTGCTTTTCTTCTGGCGATAGCGGAAAATTTGGCCCTTGGGCAGCATGATAGGCAGATATCACCTTAGCTGCGCTCGGGCGATATCAGCCTATCATGCCACCCGTGGGCCATATTTTTCCGCTATCACCCTCAGCAAGGGCGATAATATATAATAAAAAAAGGTTAGGTTTATTTATCTACTCCGAACCTATATACAGTATAGCTCAATCAAGTTGTTTGTCATTCTGTTCGGAATGTTTACATATCCTAAAAAAGGTTTAGGTTATTCATCTACTCAGAACCTAAAGAGTAAAGTTCTATCAGTTTGCCATTCTACTCAAAACTTGTACATCTCGAGGTGTGTCTATTTTTGGGATTCTGTGTTTTTCGAGAGGTTACCCACTCCGACCCCCCGGTGCTTACTGTAGACTACACCCGTTCCCGGCACCGGCTGGCACCGACTCAGTGCCAGCCGAAAACAGCGGTGCCGGCCATAAGGCGATTCATGTTTAAACTTGCTGATGTTAATATTTTAAGACGTGGCAACCGGTGCCGGCCACCGGGCACTTGCTGTCCACCAAAATTGAGAGTGAGCAACCCCTCGATCTTTTTTCATGTTGATCTCAAATCAGTGATTTTCCATGATCATCATCAGTTCACAGGAAGAATATAGGTCAGTTGAACTGACGTGCCGTAAACTAGTCCCTTTCTAGGCTGCTCCGTGCTGTTACCAACAACACGCTCTTTCTGCGCCATCTGTGGTTCGAAATCCTGGAAACCAAGCAAGCTTCCTTATTCGGCCAAGGGATGCCACTGCTGCAGCTGCTCAACAGGGGAATTTGGTTGACTCAGAGGGAGAACGAGAGGATTGTTCCGATGCTGAATGTTTTTTGCAACCTCTTCAAGCGATATCTGTTCACCGTCCATGATTCAGAATTCTTCGGTGAAGCGGAAGTTGCAAGTACGTAACATTTGTGAAAACATATTAGTTGCGTTTTAGCAGATACCATGGTGTCTGTTACCACGGTAACTCGATCTGCAATTAGTCGTTTTTGCAGTTACCGTGGTATCTGATATACGGTTGCTCTGCAAAAACGACGATTGCCGAAATTGCGCTTTTTGAAGTCATCCCAGAAGAAAAACTGATATCCAGTGTCCAGTCGCATCACCAAGTGCCAAACTTCTTTCCCACCAATTTGACAAAAATTGATGGAAGTGAGATGACTTTTTCAGATATCACGATCAGTTACAACGGACCGTGGTATCTGAAAACTCGCCAGATACCACGATAACTCGCCAGATACCACGATAACTGCAAAACGCCTTTTGACCGTGGCATCAGATACCACGGTAGCTGCAAAAACGACTTTAGACCGTGGTATCAGACAGATACCATGGTATCTGCAAAAACGCAACTATTGTTTTCTCACCTGACAAGCAATTCGACTGGAATCTTTCAGAAACTGGAAACTTGGTTGGAGTGAAATTTAATCCTAGAGTTGATTAACGCTTTTGCTTGGTGGTAAGAATGCATGCTGAATACATTTATTTTCTTAGTTTTCTCAGTTGATTAGTTGTTTTGCCGCAGGGGGGGGGGAGAAGGAGGTGCTTGAAAATATAGGGACGTGTTGGAAGGTTGGTTTAGACTGGAGATGACACGAGGAGTCGGGAAATACTAGAGGCGTATTCTCGCCGTTCCCCGAGGACTCTACATGAGGAGCCCCCGCGTTTTTGTTTGTCCCGGGGACTCACTCCCCGTATTCTCGCGAGTCCCCACGGACGGGGAATGCTCCGATTATCATCACCATCATCAAAAAGGACTCCCTTTCAGATTCGGAGGGGAATAAATTTTTGCTGGTGTTGGTGCAATTAAAAATTAATGAAAAAATCAGAATAAACAAAACCAAAAATAAGGTCGACTTAAAGGCACAGTAAACTTGACTAGGCAACTTTCGGCCATCAAACCGGCCTAGGGGGCTTAGATAAATGTACAGGGACTTATTGTCGACAGGATCCCCCATCTTTGTTATCTCGAAACCCCTCCTTATTGTTCCAGAGCTAGCTGGCAGGGCCTTGCCCCTTATGCACTGTAGTTACGCACTCATGCACTGTAAAAGTTCGCGATTGTCTGTGTTATCAACATACAGGGTTGCCACTTTACTAAAATAGATTCACTATATGCAAAAGGAAAAAAGTAATACCAAACAAGAAAAGTACTCAGAACGTGTTGCTCGGTCATAGTCACCTTAGAAATAAAACCTGACAACTACTTTTTTCTTAAAATCTGCTGCCAAAGTAAAAAGAAAGTTCTATTGTGAGCACAATTGTACTACCGGTGGCAACCCTGTTGACATACATTGTACTACTTTGTTTCAAAAGGCCATTGAGGCAAAGATCGTGGGTTCGAGGCACACAAACCTTTTGCTTTTTTTTTGTTCTACTAACTCAAAAGTCGAACTCTCGGAAACTGCCCGGAAACTGCAATGGTCGTAACAAGAATTTTTCTAACTCTCAATATCGACTCAGGGTACATTCTTGATATGTCAGCTAGCTCCCTGAACCAAGTTTGAGTCAAGTTTACTGTTCCTTTAAACTAATTTCGTCAACTGCATATTTGTTTTCGAACAAAATCCGTTTTGGAAGCATTCCCCGTGTTCTCGCTGTTTTCTGTACGCGGAATCCGCGTGGGGTGGCTCCCTCTATTCTCGCCGTTCCCTTCGATTCCTCGAGGAGTCCTTGCGGAACGGCGAGAATACGCCTTAGTTGTTCTCGCCTCGGACGGACAGTCGTCACAAGCCGTCCAGAGACGAATGAACCTTATTATCTGATACGCTTTATGGTGAGAGTTTTCCGCATAACAATTGTGGGTCACACACTTCTGAGTGTTTGTCGGGGAAACACGATTGTGCCACAGTCGAGCCACAAGTTGAAAATCGGGGAAACCCTGTTTTGTCTGTTTTTTGGCGATAGTTTCAAATGTCTGAAAATAAAAATAAAATCCAGATAAAATCTCAAGAAAAAGAAATTTACGTCCTTACCTGGTCCTTACCATTCTGTGCAAAAAACATCCTCTTTTTTTATGTCTATATGCTTGATAAAGTAGTTAATTTTATCATTTGGACTTTATTTTGCTGCTAAAGTTGAATTTCCCACCAAATTCGAGCCACAAATCGAAGATCACCTCGACAGTTGTTCGTCAAATTAGGGCCACAAAGCAAGCTACACAAATTTTGTTGGTCACGGAAACACACTTGTGTCCCACAGAAACGACCTCGGGGAAACACTCTTTTCGAGCCACAAATACATAGTAAGATCGTGGATAAACTTAAATGGCTCTCGGTAAGGGGTTTGTAAGGATTATAGTACAAGTTTTCGTTGTTTTTGCATTGATGTCGTACAGAAAAAGTTGTTTTGTAGTGCCCATGGTACTTTAAACGTACAGAACCTGACCCCCAAAAATTATCGAGTAGTTTAGAATCTGAATTTTATTCGTAATTTTTTTAGGTCGCTCAATGCCCTTCAGCCTCACAGAAATGGCTGAGATGAGCGTGCTTCTTCGTGAACTCTGCGTTGGACTTGTCGAACTAGCCTATCCTGAGTCCCGGACGGCCATTAAGGATATGCAACAGCAGACTTACGACCCCAAAGTCTGGGTTAGCTTATTTACTGTAAGTATACAACTGTGTGGTACGGTACGTCGGGGAGGGGGGGGGGGGGTACGGAGTGAAGTATCCATACAGAATAGTTTAGGCCTACTAACTTTTTTCAGCTTTTACGCCCTGTCCAACATTTTCTAGCAATGTTTTATCTGTTCCGTTTATCATGTTTACTATTTATGTAACTCGGGTCTGTAAAGCGAGCACCCGTAATGTATGCACTGTCAGAAGTTTCATAACAGATAACACAAGGATGCGCAGTCTCAACAGACAACACTTGGGATGTAACCTGTTGTGATTTTGAGAACGGTATGCATTAAATATTATCGATAACAAGCATTACCACGAAGAGCCGAAAACGCCGAAAAAGCATCAACTGACTTTTTTGTTTGTCGTCATGATATCGGAAAAGCTAGCAGATGCATTTTCGACGGTTTTTCGGCTCTTCCTGGCAATGCATGTTATGCATAACGTTTTCAAAATCACAACAGATTACAAGTGTTGTCTGTTACAACTGCACATCCTTGTGTTATCTGTTATGAAACTTCTGACAGTGTGTGCCATCAAGGCGTCAGTGGTGTTTTTATGACACTGGTAGCATTTGGCTGAAGTACCATATACCAATCGCTTTTCCGTCGATCGATCAGTCCGGTTATTGCGAGTTAGGATACTTCCAGGTGGGCTAGCACGATTAAACTTGTAAGGCATATGTGCCACAGGAAGGTAGAAACAGTTGGTTCTTAGCTAAAATTAAGTTTGTTGTTTTTCCTTTCTGTTTGACTGTTTAGTCCGGGATCCAGGCACCTCTATCGTTCAAGGGGGGTAGCAGGAAAGCTGCAGAAGGTTTTAAGAACTTTTCTAGACCAACTTTTTGTGCTGATAACGAAAATCGTACCGCACCACTCCGCACCGATGTACGTCACCGACTTTTTAGCCTATAAAGACCAATTTGGCCTATAGAGACCAACTCTATAAAAACAATTTTCCTAGCAGGACCGCATAAGCTAAATCAGACAAACTATACATATTCTGAATCCTCATACTATGGTCTATCGAATGGTGTATTTCTTATTTTTTTAAACTTACACATTGTTCTTAGAAACGTCTTAGAAACCGAGAACTTTTTTAATTAAATTGTCATTTTTCTCGGAAAAACTTCCAGCAAACTACATGTTTTTATTATCTCGTTGGAAAGATAAGCTCCTTACCAATCGTTTGAGCTATTAAAACTTCAAAAACATTTGATTTTAAGAATGTCTGGATTTTTTTAAAGCAGAGCATCCACGTTTTCATCAACGAGTGACGGTAGAAATTTTAAAGGAAATATATTAGTTTGACGGTAAGTTTAAGGTTAGTTTTTTACGTAGAATTTAACTATGAAATAATTTTCTTTCTTGGGATTTATATTGGTCATATAGGCTATATAATATACAGACTGAGTAGCCTATATGAACAAACCCGTCATATCTCTCAAAATATATATTATTACGAAATATATTAGTTTGACGATAAGTTTCGGGTTAGTTTTTGACATGGAATCCAATCATGACATCAGTTTTTTCCTTAGCATACGTATAGGTCATGTAGGTTATATAGTCTATAGGCTGAATAGCCTATAAATCCTATAAAGATTTTTTTTTTTAAATATAAGTTTTGAATAATCTTTATAGACCTGCTTTTTGAGCCGAGAGCGTAAATCGCGTCGGATAAGACAGCATCTGTGACATTTTGGCCTATGAGGGGAAATTAGGCCTATAAAGACCTGCCCAATGAAAATATTCTAGACAAAATTTAACATCCTGTATTCCCTGCAGGCCAAAGTGATGCGTTTTCTAACTACAAATTATGTTAGGTATCTTGTCGCCAACGTAATGCCACGCTTGCCCTTTGATGGGCCGGACGCTGACGAAATCTTGCTGCGAAATCTTGCTTGACGAAAATCTTGGCCGGACGCTGTTCTCAACTATTAACCCGCACTCACCCGCTTGCAACAGAGTTTTCTTTCACGACCAAACTAGATTGCTCTTCGTGGCAACCACCAAGCGACGCCATGTCTCCTTTCACTCATGGTGTTGATGCACAACTGGCTTAGTCATCAAGGCTATTGGGTCTCCCATAGTCTCTGACCCTTCCTAAAGGCTACAATCGGTTCGAGGCCCGTGTTCGCCGTAGAACCAATGTCTTTCGTTGTACCCCTGTCCGCTTCTTCCACCCTTTGGACCGGGGAGGTTGCGGCGCAATCTGGACAGAGCAACTACAGGTCATCGGAACACGTGCATGAACCGGTTTAGTCCTATGGTTCGGACTGGGTTCGACAAAGCAGTCGGTGTGATCCGCCATTGTTATCATTTCCTCATTACCTGTAATCCTCAGGTTTAATTTTCAGTATGGATCGCAGGCATCTTTGGTAGAACAAGGTGATTTTGCGTGCTTCTGCGGTTTTCATCGACGACATTTAGAAGTTTCTACAAGACAGGACCTTCGTAGTCTGGGGCAACATTCAGTATGTTCTGTGCCCTTTTGACTTAATCGGCGATCAGTCTGTTTCAGGGGAAAACGATGGAAAGTCATAGACTTCCACCAGTAGTAGACTTCCACCCCCGGTGCTTATCCATGATCCTTTAGAACCGAATCAGTGACGAACTTGAAAAGAGCTAGCGAGAGGATGAAACCTTGGCAAACACCTCCTTTTGTCAAGAACTATGTTGACTGCTCTATTTCACCTCTCACTATTGCCTCCGTCTGGTCATAGAATACCTGAGCAATGCGGATTATCTTGGGACCCTGTCTATCCTGCATTCCCAGCTAGTTGTGTCTTTCTTTACTGAGTCGAATGCAAGAACAAAGTCAACGCAGAATTTCGTGGTTTCCTGTTGATGCTTGAACGATTGATGGCTGCACAACCGTGCTGCCAATGCTCAAGTATACGACAGAGAGGGAAGAGCGGTGCAGCACACGCTCGTTGTGAAGCCCGCTTTGGTTAGATCTTGTGCGTCTGCCCCTTCAGTCTCTGGAGCTTTGCAGTAGTAGGATAGTTGTGGAGACTAAATCTGCACGTATTATCACAAAAATTCTAGTATAATTTTTACAGTCACCCTTGTCAGCTTTTCTATTGGGGGAGGGGGGCTATGATGGACTTGCGCCAGTCTTCGGGGACGTGTTCCAGATGCCAACGATGATGTTGTGGAGGTACAGCTAGACAGGCAATTCTAACGGTTCGTCTATGGATGCATTACCATTGTCTGATAGGGATAGTCATAGATTTCAGTGAGCGGACTGATGACTGGAGTGTTCCTCTGGTAACGTCGGCAATTATGTTGCGACCCTCCCGTTCTTGTTTCTGTAGGCCCTTATTGTAACGCATACGGCGCAGTCGTCACGGCTGAAATAACCAGATTCCACGTCAAAAACCAACGCTGAACCTAGCGTCGAACCAATATATTTAGTATAAAGTTTCCACTGCACCTCATAGTCAAAAATTTGGATATCCTGCTTACAGAAATTCCAGAAATCCTAATTTTTTATTTTTAGTTTTAATACCTCTAACGATTGAGAAAGAGCTTCTCTTTTTAGTACAGTAATAATGACAAAAAAAAAGTTTTCTGGAAATTTTTCCAATAAAAATGTCAATTTATTTGAGAAATCTGACGGGTTTGTTCATTGTAGGTTATTTAGCCTATATGTTATATAGCCTATATGACCTATATGCGTCCCAAGAAAGAAACTATGTCATAATTAAATTCTGGTACTACATTAGATTCTAGATTCTAGTACTCCTCTCTAATAAGTTAAATTTTGTGTAGAATGGTTTCATTGAGCTGGTCTTTAGAGGCCTAAATTCCCCTTATAGGCCAAAATGTCGGTTACCTACACAGGTAACACAGGTGCTGTATTATCCGACGCGATTTTCGTTCTCAGCTTAAAAAGCAGGTCTGTGAAGATTATTCAAAAGTTGTGTTTTCAAAAAAAGAATATCATTATAGGATTTATAGGCTATTCAGCCTATAGGCTATATAGCCTACATGACCTATACATATGCTAAGGGAAAAACTACTGTCATAATTGGATTCCACGCCAAAAACTAACCCTAAACTTACCGTCAAACTAATATATTTCCTTTAAAATTTCTACCGTCACTCACTGATGAAATCGTGGATGCTCTGCTTTAAAAAAATCTAGACATTCTTAAAACCGACTGTTTTTTAAGTTTTAATAGCTCAAACGATTGGCAAGGAGCTTATCTTTCTAACTGAATAATAAAAATATGTAGTTTGCTAGAAGTTTTTCCGAGATAAATGACAATTTAGTTAAAAAAGTTGAACAAATTTCACTTTTTCTCGGTTTCTATGACGTTTCTAAGAAAAATACGTGAGTTTAAAAAAATAAAAAATATACCATTCGATAGACGATAAAAAGAGGATTCAGAATATGTATAGTTTGTCTGATTTAGCTTATGCGGTCTTGCTAGGAAAATTGTTTTTATAGAGTTGGTCTCTATAGGCCAAATTGACCTTTATAGGCTAAAAAGTCGGTGACGTACATCGGTGCGGAGTGGTGCGGTAGGATTTTCGTTCTCAGCACAAAAAGTTGTTCTAGAAAAGTTCTTCAAACCTTCTGCAGCTCGTTTGCTACCCCCCCCCCCCCCTGTTTTTGAACGATATCGCGGTCTGGATCCCGGACTAGTTTCATAAGCAAGAAACAAAACCAAGGTAGTGGTTGATTTAGAGAGGAGTTCAAGTGTTCAAGGAAGTAGGGTGGAACGACGTAAACAATCTGCTAAAGGACATGGGGTGAATACATAGGATATATATAAATATGGGGTAAATACATAGGATATATATAAAAATAAATGTAAGGTGTCAAGTGGAAGTGGTTGCGTAGGCCCACTTGTAAAATTATAGCTTGACAAAGAACCTGGCCAAGAAGGGTTGAAGTATCGCCAGATAAAAGAAAACTCACCTATATGACATCGCAAAAGTTGTCCGTCTGTCCGTCTGTTAGAACGATAACTCTCGAAGGGATTGAGATATTTTGATGAAACTTGGTGGGGGGATCCTTCGGGGCAAAGTACAAGTCAAGTTCGAAGATGGCCTCTGTAGCCCTATATTTGAGGGTATATAGGGGTGGGGTTTCAAATTAAGGGGCAAACAAAATATTTTTTGAAAGCTATTTAGATAGTTGTTTTAGGGGTAAGGAGAAACGCTGAATCCGAATATGAAAGTTATTTTCTCGCCGGACAAGTAGTTCGCCCGGAATCCGGCCGAAACCGGAAAGTTTGTTAAAAGTAAAAGTTTTATTTGAAGTTGATTAGATGTTTGATTTAGGGGTAAGAAGACATGCTGAACACGATGGTGAAAACCTTTTTCTTGCCGGACAAGTAGTTCGCCCGGAATCCGGTGCAAACCGGAAAATTTGATAAAAGCAAAATTTGTATTTGAAGTTGATTAGATGTTCGATTTAGGGGTAAGAAGACATGCTGAACACGATGGGAAAACCATTTTCTCGCCGGACAAATAGTTCGTCCGGAATCCGGCCAAAACCGGAAAATTTGTTAAAAGCAAAATTTTTACTTGAAGTTGATTAGATGATAGATTTAAGGGTAAGAAAAGACGCTGAATCTGTGTATGACAATCATTTTTTAACCGGACATACAGTTCGTCCGGAATCCGGTTGAAAAGTTTTATTTGAAGTTGATTAGATGTTCTTTATAGGGATAAGGAGATACGCTGAATTCGTTTCTGAACTATCTTTTGTTTTTGCTGGGCAAGTAGTTTGCTCGGAATTCGGCCGAAACCGGAAATTTCGCAGAAGTAAACCAGGAAGTTACGATCAGTATCGTCAAAATAGATATGGCTTATACAGGTATATCTGAACTTCGTTTTCTGAGAAGATTAGCCTGGCGAAGACTGGATCTGGCGAAGACATGACCTAGTTGTCTGGTCAAATATTAAATTTTTGGGATCCCATCGAAAGCTTTGGTCTTGTTCTTGTTCATTTTGCAAAATACCAAAAATTGATTTTTCTTTGTAGGTATGTGTGTCCCTCGTCCGGCATATCCACTCACGGGACACTCGCCGACCCTTCTGTCCCGCTGGTACATGGACAACCAATAGGATTCCGCTGCCAGTTTCCCCTCAAGTTATGCGTGTGAAGAAGATGCAGAAACCCTTCGTTGCTCCAGCTAGTTTGACCAAAGTTCAGATGGGTAAGTGTTGGCCCGAAAGACCATTGTATTTTTTTATTTTAATGAACCCAGCGCTAAAGCACAGCAGCACTTATGTAAACGGTCTTTTCTTCCGTAAGACGTAAGAGGATGTCATGTTTGCTAAAAATCTGAACAGCTCTTTCGTTCTTGGCCTCTTTAGGGCGGACAAAACATCAGTTCAGTTTCTCACTCACCCTTATCTTTTTTTTCATGACTTACGAAAGAATCAAGAGGAGAGCTACCAAGTTCGTACCAGATCTACGCGACCTATTTGAGATTAGCCAAGTTGCGCCTATCCTCCATCGCTTATAGAATTTTCGAGGAGACAACAGCTTTGAAGTGACCGATTTAATAAAATACAGTATTACAAGGACGTGTAGAAATGGAATTTTGGTAGTGGAATTGTTGGTCCTTGGAACAGCCTCACCGAAGATGCCGTCTATGCTGAATCGATCAACAGTTTCAGGTGTATAAAAGATTAGATTTTTCATTCTGGTGAGTTTGATCACTCCAAGTTTCTCAAGAGTTATTTGGAGGCGAAAGCCTTTTCTGTTACATTATATTATATTATTAGTGTTATTATTTTATAGAGGACGGTCCTCCACTTACTGTTCGTGAGATGCGTTCCAGTTCGGTTCTACATGAAGTCCCATTCGTTGTTGGATTTACAGACCGCGTGAAGCTCTTCCAGTCCCTCGTCCAGGTGGATCGAATAACCAACCAAGCCAACTCGGAGTTCCTTGCCGAAGGCAACATATCCGTCCGAGTTCGACGGAATTTTTTATATGAAGATGCGATGGACCGACTATCTTACGACAATGGTAGGTCGGAGCCTAAGGAGTGAGTTACGAACAACGCCGCTAGATAATTTCACGGTCATATCGAGTCCTGGTTCTGAACTAGCGACTTGGATGGGCTGAGAGCCTGGCTTTAACTCTTCATGTCTCACTTAAGCCCCGTTCACAAGCATGCCTATCCAAGCACAGATGTCTAGACACGTGCCTAGCATCACCGTTCACACCCATGCCTAGGCACAGATTTTGGGCCAAGCACGGAGTTCCAGGCTCTAGAACTCGGTGCCTGGCTACGCCTTGCACGCGCCTAGGCATCTGTGCTTGGCTAGGCATGCTTGTGAACGCGGCTTTAGAGACAGATTAGCAAATGGATTGCGTCTCCCGATTTCTGGCCATAGATGGCGTAAATGTGCTTTTACAACATATCCCTAATCATTAAAATCGTAAATCCGTGGCCAAGTCACGTGGTTCACCCGACTGCCACGGGAATGGTTGTAACTTCAAGGGGTTTATAAAATATGAAACACCATCTCGTGACACTTGTGCTTTTAAAAACGACTCGAGAGGAAACCTTGAACTGCGCTTCCATCTCTTAGAAATTAGAAATGAAAAATTCAAATAGCCTAACCTAGTTTCCTTTAATCGAGCAGCGAAGCGTCATTATAGAAAATGTGTGTAAAAGTTGATTATGGTCTGGTCCTCCCCGTTTGTTTCGTTATTTTCTGTTTTGTCTTCCTGTTGGTTCTTTTTGTTTTTTCTTGTCTTTTTATTTAATTTTTACGTTGACATTTGGTGTTATAATTTTTTTTTTTGATATGTAGTTGTTCTTTTTTGTAATGTATCATGATTGATGGTAAACCTACATTAGACAAGCACTAATTTCTGCGCTTCCTCGACAGGTATAATTAATATTGTTGCCTTAAAGATGAACGATATACGATTCATTTATTTCAGAGCCCAACATCAAGAAGCGGGTTCGTGTCCAGATGACCAACTTCGTTGGTTTAGACGAGGCGGGTATAGATGGCGGTGGTATCTTCCGTGAGTTTATGACTGAGCTGCTCAAAACCGCCTTCGACCCGAACCGCGGTTTCTTCGCGATCACAGAGGATAACATGCTTTACCCCAACCCGAATGTGAAGATGGTCGTGGAGGACTACCCGAAACACTTCTTCTTTCTTGGCCGGGTTCTAGGCAAGGTGAGTTTGTCCTTTGGAGTTCTTAGATAAATGTAAATCATAAATAATATTTTTTATTGACCAAAAACCTCTCATGGCTTACGCCAAATTTGTTTGGTACTCAGTAGCCTATGAGCATACATACACATAAATCATGATAGACCTATATAGGGTTACAACAGTTATAAATATCGTTAAAAATTTAACAAGCAGTTCAGTTTACACTTCGTTGTACAACCTTAGAAAAGAGGGAACGAAACTCTTTGCAAACCTCTGGTGGGCGCATTTGATTGGTTGCAACTTTTCAACCGCAGTAGCTACTTTGCGAGGGAGCCTTTTTGTCACCTTTTTGGAAGGGAAAATACTTTTGTGGATTGGGTGATTTAGGGATTTGACACCAAACTCCCTTATATGCATGTCTATGCCAAGCTTATGTATCTTCGATTCTCGAAGCATTTTTGTGATTATACAATGATTTTGACAGAAATATTCATAATATCAAAATCACAGGATTTTTCTCGTTATCAGTCATCTTGTGATTGTGAATTCCTAGCTTCTGTTTTTTGAAGCAACACTCCCCGAGTCGACTCTCCATCGATTCCAAAACGGAATCTTTTTTTTATGAATGTGATGATGATCGTAGCAGTACCCTTCCGCTGTGAAAACGGGAAGTGAGTTCTAGGGGTTTGGGTACCAGGGTACCACAAACCTGAAAAACCTGATTGTGTATACCCTATGCCTAACGTTGGAAACTCTGTGCCAAATGCTGTGTACCCTAACCCAGTAAAATATTGATAAGTCGAGTGAAAATCAGAAATCAACCAATCATAATTCCTTTATAGTGGGGTAGGTTGGGGTTAGGGTACCTACAGGTATCCAGCGTTTGACAGAGGGTATCTAGCGTTAGGCATATGGCATGCCAAACACTAGAGATATCCGGCTTTTTGGCATAGGGTATGGACAAATTATGGGTTTGTGGTAGACTAGTGCGTGGTATGCTGTGAAGCCTGCCAAAGAACTTCGAAAATGCGCCTTAAATATATCTTGTTCTCTGTTTGTAGGCACTTTATGAAAACCTCCTGGTTGAGCTGCCATTAGCCGATTTTTTCCTCTCGAAACTCCTTGGCCAGTCATCAAGTTCTGACATCAATAGTCTAGCATCGCTGGATTCAACGCTTCATAAGAACCTGCTATCCTTGCGAGACTACGATGGAGATTTTTCAGAGCTCGGACTGGATTTCACAATAGTCTCTAACGAATTTGGAGAAACCAAGGTAAGCCATCAATCTACAGCTGAGGGCCTGAAAGAACCGTTTTTGCTATCTCTCGACCCCTGCTCCAAACTCTTCGGGTATTTTTCGCTAACTGCCGAGTTGCCCCCCTGTAATTCGCCTTATTCCAGTTCAGTGCGCCAAACGGACTAGTGTCTGAAAGTCCTCCACTGTCTCATTATCAACACTTGTGACAAAGAGCAAGTAAATTGTGGATCCATGGAGTAACGAGCAGGCGCGGAAGGCAGATTTTCCGCCCAGCTTGCGGATCTGTATTCCTATATCTGCGGACAAGTGCTGATAATGAAACACGGGGGTTTGTCGATTCAGGAACCACCATTGACAGTGGGAAATCTATCCTCGAAATTATCTCCTTCGATTGGCCGTTTACCTGTTACCACGGTTCTTATTTGTGTTTCAAAACCAAAGCAACACTTTGGTTTTGTCTTTTTTTTTTTTTAGTAACCCCGATTTCAGCCTATTCGTAGAAAGTGGCAAGGGTCTAACCTCTGCGGTTTTTACGGAAAGTGTGTACCTTAGGCCGACATTATATATGACATTATATTTTGGAAAGCTTCGTAGAAGTCATGCCTGGGGCAAAAAAGGATGGTTTTTGCTTGTCCTCGAGCCAGAGCCTACGGTGTGTGAAGTAAAGGGGAGTTGTATAGCCTATGTGAGAGAGGACTATCTGAAGTTATGCAGCCAAGCTTTCCTTTCATCAATCCATGTTTCTGCTTTCGAGTGGGAAGCTCCGTTCTAGCAGGCAAGCAGGCAGACACTAGTTTCAAATTGAAGATGGACTAGAATCTAAAAGTGCTAAACATGTGCGGCGGTTTCCCAGCCCCGTAGCCAATATAACTTCTTTGAGTGATAAATAGAAAAAATTACAGAAACAAAAAAGTGGCATTTCCCCATGGGTCCGAAAGTGCTGCCATCTGTTGTGACTACCCATTTCTGTTCGTGATTTCTGTTGAATTTCTCATTCCATTTTTTGCACTTGGGATTGAGGAAGAGAAATTGTATCAGATGTACCTCTTGAACTTTAAAAGTTCTCTCTAAAGAAATTGGAGATTACCCTTTGCTCTTTTCCAAGTGGTGATATTAGAAAGTTGGTCTACGGCAAAAAGTCAACTTTTGAACTAATACAGATATAATTTTTTCAACGGCAGTGGCAGTCGATAGACGTTGATGAGCTGAACAAAGTATATGTGATCCGTTTTTTTGAACAAAAATTCCTTCATGAGATACAACAGTTTGAAAGTTTAGAGGGGCTGACAACTTCAGTAGAAGGCACGCACTGAAACCAAAAATAGGCCGATCCCAATTGTGAGACATGGAGGGGACTTGTAAGCAACAATCGGCTGTTAGACCATAACCATATTCAACTATGAGGGGTTAGCAACTTCTGCTAGTTGGTATACCTATTAATCCTACAATTTATTTCCGGTGCATTAGATTCGTAAGAGCAATCTGGTACCATGTCTATCACGGAGAGATTGACTTGTACGTAAGAATTGGTTGTTAGAAGGGGTTCTTGGGTTCTTTTATTTGATCTCTATAAATCTAAGGTAAGAAAATAGTATAAATGGTCTATCACTGTAACTTAATATCAAGTCTTTACGTAACGGATACAAATGATAATTTAAAACAATAACGTAGTTTCGCAATAATTAGTAGAGTGGCATCTATGGCATTTATGATCCTGAAAAGTTACGGATAGCTTCACACACCAAGAAGGTTAGGTAATGTTCCCAAGTTTTCATTCGTCAAGATGTGCGATTGAAAAGGGTATAAGTTGAACTGTTTGCAGAGTCAATTTAGTCCCTTCTTCCGACATTCTGTTGTTGTTTTTGGGATCCCAAAACGTAAGTGGAGGGATACCTATGACATCGCAAAAGCGTTGCGTTTTATTTGTCTGCGTAAGCTCTGCGTTGCATCGCCGCAAACGCGACGCGGAGGTTGCGTAGCTCAGTGTGAAAGGCTCAACGCGTCAATAGTTGCGTTTTTGCTGATACCATGGTATCTGATATACGGTCTAAAGTCGTTTTTGCAGTTATCGTGGTATCTGATACGACGGTCAAAAGGCGTTTTTGCAGTTGTCGTGGTATCTGGCCAGTTACCGTGGTAACAGATATTCAGATATCACGGTCCGACCGTGGTATCTGGTCGTGGTATTTAGGAAGTCATCTCACTTTCATCAAATTTTGTCAAATTGGCGAGAAAGAAGTTCAGCACTTAGTAATGCAACTGGATATCAGTTTTTCTTTTGGGATGACTTCGAAAAGTGTAATTTCGGTAATAGTTGTTTTTGCAGTGGACCGTATATTAGATACCACGGTGACTGCAAAAACGACTGATTCCAGATCCGATTACCGTGGTAACAGATTCCATGGTATCCGCAAAAACGCAACTAATGTGAAAGCGGCTATATAGTTGCGTTGCGTGTTATATATTAGTTACGTTTTTGCAGATACCATGGTATCTGTTACCACGGTAACTGAATCTGCAATTAGTCGTTTTTGCAGTTATCGTGGTATCTGATATACGGTTGCTCTGCAAAAACGACAATTGCCGAAATTGCGCGTTTCGAAGTCTTCCCAAAAGAAAAACTGATATCCAGTCACATCACTAAGTGCCAAACTTCTTTCCCACCAATTTGGCAAAAATTGATGAAAGTGAAATGACTTTTTCAGATACCACGATCAGTTACCACGGTCGGGCCGTGGTATCTGGATTATTAGATACCTACCACGATAACTGGCCAGATACCACGATAACTGCAAAAACGTCTTTTGACCGTGGTATCAGATACCACGGTAACTGCGAAAACGACTTTAGACCGTGGTATCAGATACGATGGTATCTGCAAAAACGCAACTATTGATAGTTGTGGATATTGATAGTTATACTTTATAGTTGTATTTGAATTTTACAGGTAACCGAGCTGAAGCCTGGAGGTTCCCATATTCCGGTTACTTCGGCGAATAAAATCGAGTATATTTATCTTGTGGCTGACTACAAGCTGAACAAACAGATTCAGCTTCAGTGCAGTGCGTTCAGACAGGTATGCCAATTTTTATTTTCCGCTAGAGTGCTTCACAGATCTGTCAGGACCCTCTGTAAGATATATATGAATTTTATTTAAATAGATAAATAACATTCAAAAGGGCACACGACGGAGTACTGTTGTATCTGAAAATGGGTTCGGTAACGTGAGGGCGGTAGTAGACAAGGTTTACGTTAACATATAATGGTTTTATTTCTGACTTACTCTTTATAAAGGTAATCCCAATCCGGGTAAATAGACAACACAGTCGATAACGACAATGGTTGAGTCATGTGTGACTTCCAAAATACGAATGACAATCACGAGTGACAGACAAATAAAGAATGACCCATAATAGACAACTAAACGAGCTTATATACTCCTAACTGCACAAGTGAAGGTTCAACTGACGTAATATACAATTTAGCTTCCTAACCGGAAGCTACCTGATGTCGACGTAGTATAGAATTTAGCAATATCCAACTGACGTGAAAAAGAAAAGATAAACGAGAACAGCTGAAATAAACCGAACTAATGTTAAATATGCTTATATGCTATACTAAATCTTGAAGTCACTGAAAACTATTAGAAAAGTCAGGGGATCTTGCAAACAGTAATAAAAAAGACATAGTTTCGACCTTTTATTAGCCTGATGCAGGTTTGTGCTTTGTTAAGGGATTTTTAGAAAGTAGTCGTAATAGTTTTATTGTTTTTAATTCGTATTGTTTGTTCAGTCAATCAATCGATTAATTACTCCATGATAGAACTAGTGAATTTAATTGTAATGTAGCAGGCACCGTTGTATGAAGTAGCTATTACGGTAGTGTGGTGTAGCGGGCGAGCATCATAATATGGCAACTGGCTGTTGGGCGTTATGCACCTAGCCTTTTCGAAGGGGATACTCAGTTCGTAGGTCAAGTAAAGGATATTTATGTCGTAGCTACATTCTAGTGCACTGTGTAAATAATCTACTGCGCACACATTCGTCCCTGTGTTTTTATGGCAATTCCGTCCGTCGGTCGGTCGGTCCGAATGTTTTGTCCCACATGTTCGAGTTAGGGTACTTCCAGATGTGTTAGGACGATGAAACTTGGCAGGAAAATCAGGGACCCGACCAAACTAACCTGGAAATAATCAGTTTCCCGATCTGACCATCTGGGGGGGAGTGGTGGGCCGGGGAATTCTGAAAATTAAGTAGTTTTTCTCACAGTTTTTCGAGTTGGGGTACTTCCAGATGTGCTAGGACGATGAAACTTGGCAGGAGCATCAGGGACCCGACCGGACTAGCCTGGAAATAATCAGTTTCCCAATCCGACCACCTGGGGGGGGGGTGGAGGGCTGGGGAATCCGGAAAACTGGAGTAGTGTGTAACTTTCGAACGGGCGATCGGATTGGACTGAAACTTAATAACTGAATAAATGGCATACCTCTGATGTCCCATTTGAAGTCCGGACCGGATTCGACAGCTATGGGGGAGTTGGGGGAGAGACCGGAAATCTCGAGAAACGGTTAGAATGGAGGGATCGGAGTGAAACTTGCTGGGAAGAACAAGCGTCTGCTCCAGATAAATCGTTTATACATTTGGACTGGATCCGGACACTAGGGGGGGGATGGAGGGGAATTTCCCGGAATTCCGGTAATGGCGGTTTCAGGGATTTTCACGACGAAACTTGGGAGGCGAATCAGGGACCCGATCAAAATGACTTATAAATAAAAATTTACATGATCCGATAGTCGTGGGGGGAATAGCGGGAGGGGGAATCCGGAATATTGAGTCATGCGTAACTTTGGAACGGTTGATCGGATTTGAGTGAAATTTGATAATTGATCAGAGGACATGTCTCTGGTGATCTATGTCATGTCCGGACCCGATTCGACAACAACTGGGGGGGGGGATACGTGACCGGCTCAGACTGGGAAGATCGGGATGGAACTTTGTGGGAATAATAAAGAGATGCTCTGGATAAATCACTTACAGAACCGGATTGGCTCCGGCGACTGTGGGCGAGTTTTATGGGGGGGGGGCGGAATTCCGGTGATCGCGATTTAAGGTACTTCCAGATGTGCTAGGACGATGGAACTGGGCTGGAATATTAGAGATTCTACAAGATTGGCTCAGAAATCGCCACTTTCCAAATCCATAAATTTAGAAAAATACTTTTAAGCAAATTATACATTTTCATGATCCCCATGAGCCCATTATCATTTTTGCCTCAAGGGTTTTGCTTACAAATGAAGTGCTAGCTCCCTTAAAGTGCGAATCTGAACCGCAAGGTCGAAAACTACTTTTTTTATCAAACGATACATCTCAACCCATGATCATTTGTGCCACAAGGGTTTTGCTTGAAAATTTATTTTATCACCCTTAAAGTGCACATTTTAACCGAAAAGTGAAAAAAAAAATTTTTTACCAAACTGTATATATCAGTATATAGTTTTTCTTACAGATGAATTTCTAGTGCCTATAAAGTGCGTATCATTACAGCCAAGTTCTAAAACAAAATACGTTTTCTCTAGCTCCCTTAAAGTGCGCATCTGAACCGCAAAGGTAACCTTAAAAGTATTTTTGATCAAACACTACATCTCAACCCATGCAAGTGCCATATGAGATTACAGCTCTTGTTAAAGTTTCCGTCTTGCTTATTCTGTCTTTCACATTAGCTCTAGCTCCCGTATGGGATTATAAGGTGATACAATCCCCGCCTTTCGCAATTGTTTGTTTTGTACCTGCGACTTTTTAGCGCTTTTTCGGCCCAGCCGAGTTTTGACAGTCACGCAGCGCAAAATTCGCCGAAAGCTTCAAGGTCCGCCAACGACGCTTTCACAAATTAGGACATGGGGAGCTTCAAAGTATTATTTTAATTTTGGAAGACATGGTAGACAGTCAAGTCTACCTTCTGTTTTGGACTTATTTTGTTTTGCATGGTATATCTACTTTTTTTTTATTATTATTATTATTTATTTATTATTACTGCTTTATTTCAGTCCATAAGACCATAACAACAACAAAAAAAGATACACTAGAACAAGCACTGAACAAAAATACAAAAAGGAATCTACCCCATGCAAAAGATATCCAGGAGGATACCCTTCCATACGGGTAGCACATAAAAAATGGGTAGAGCAGCAAATGCCACCAAATCATTATCAGATTCTTTTAAGCGGCAAAACATAGCAACATTAGCTTTGCGGCGCAGCTCCTTCAGGGTGACAACTCTTTTTTCAACCATTGCACCACTGACACTGCATCGCCTAGCCAACCGGAAAAATTTCCGAAACCCCGCGTTGTAAACAACTTGCAAAGCTGACCATGACCGAGCATGGGCAGAAGAAACCAGGCCAAGAGCAAACAAGAGCTGTAAGCTCATATGGCACTTGCAAGGCTTGGTAAGAGGATGAAAGTAGGAATTCGCCAATTCGCGGGTTTGTTGTGATCACTTGTAAGCAAACCCTTGAGATAAGAATGATACGGACCCTTTGAAATCACGAGAATGTATCGTTTGGTAAAAAAAAAAGATTTGTGCACTTAGCTGTGATGATGCGCACTTTAAGGGAGCTAGAAATACATCTGTAATCAAAACTCTTAAGGCAAAAATGATCCTGGGCCCTTTAGGATCATGAATATATGGTTTGGGGAAAAGTATTTTTTTTTTTTTTTGCTTTTCGGTTAAGATGCGCATTTTAAGGGTGGTAGAAATTTATTTCTAAGCGAAACCCTTGAGGCAAAAATGCTCATGGGCTCATGGGGATCATGAAAATGTAGGTTTTCCTTAAAATTATTATTTGTACTTCGCGGTTAAGATGAGTAGGCCTACTTTAAGGGATGGTCGGATCTGGGAAGTGACAATTTATAAGCCAATCTTGTCAAGTCTCTAATGTTCAAGCCAAATTTCATCGTCCTAGCACATCTTGAAGTACCTTAAATTGCGATCACCGGAATTCTAGATCCCCCTCCATCTCACCCCAGAGTTACCGAATCCGGTCCGGTTCTGTTACTGATGTGTCTAGGGCTTACGCTTGTTCTTCCCACCAAGTGTCATCCCTATCGCTGTATTCTAAGCGTGTCACAAAATCCCCCCCCCCGACTCCCCACATTGATCGGATCAATCCCACTTGAAATTGGACATCTGAGACATTAATTCTTTCCGAATATCAAGCTTTATTAAGTTCCGATCACCCGTTCAAAAGTTGGACAACCTCAAGATTCGGATTCCCCCTCCTCCACTCCTCCACGATGGTCACATCGGAGAAACAACTGTTCTTAAGTTAAAATTGTAAAGTCCCTGATATGCCTGCCAAGTTTCGTCATCCTAGCACATGTGTAAGCATCTTAAGTTGGGATCACCGGAATTCCGGAACCCTCCCTCTAACTCCCCCCACAGTACTCGGATCCGGTCCGATCTTGTCAATTATGTATCTAAGGCTTGTGCGTGTTCTTCCCACCAAGTTTCGTCCCGATCCGTCCACCCTGAACATGTCACACAGTTTCCGGTTCCCCTCCTCCAACTCCCCCCAAAGTCACTGGATCCATTCCGGACTTGAAGTGTGACATCTGAGACACGAGGTCTTTCTAAATATAAAGTTTCATTAAGATCCGATCACCCGTTCGAAAGTTATACTTGCCTCAAGATTCCGGATTCCCCATCCCTTCACTCCCCCCACGGTGGTCGTTCGGGGAAGTGACTATTTCCAAGTTAGTTTGGTCGGGTCCCTAATATGCCTGCCAAGTTTTATCTTCCTAGCTCATGTGTAAGCATCTTAGTCGGGATCACCGGAATTCCGGAACCCTCCCTCCAACTCCCCCACAGTGCTCGAATCCGGTCTGGTCTTGTCAATTATGTATCTAGGGCTTGTGCTTGTTCTTCCCACCAAGTTTCATCCCGATCCGTCCACTCTGAGCATGTCACACGATTTTCGGTCCCCCCCCTCCAGCTCCCCCCAAAGTCACCGGATTAATACCGGAGTTGAACTGTGACGTCTGAGACACGAGGTCTTTCCAAATATAAAGTTTCATTAAGATCCGATCACCCGTTCAAAAGTTATACTTTCCTCAAGATTCCGGATTCCCCATCCCTCCACTCCCCCCACCGTGGTCGGATCGGGGAAGTGACTATTTCTAGGTTAGTTTGGTCGGGTCCCTGATATGCCTGCCAAGTTTCATCGCCCTAGCACTTCTGGAAGTACCCTAACTCGAGAACAGTGGACCGCCCGACCGACCGACAGACCGACGGACCGACAGACCGACAGACCGAAAAGTGATCGGTATATGGCACTTGAGCGAAGCTGCAAGTGCCATAAAAATTGATAACAGTAAGTCTTGAAAAGGCGGACCTTTACAAGCTCGTCTACTGAACCGAACTTCCAAACAAGAGCATTAGCTCTTTTCGAGTAGCTTTTAGCTAGAGCAGTAATATGAGAATCATCATTTAGATCCTTTCTAATGTAAAAACCTGAATAACGAAATTCATCAACAAAAGCAATTACCCTACCGCTAAGCAATACGTCACTTGGTAACACTTTACACCGGGGTGGGATAAATGCCATAGCAAACGTTTTACGGGTATTAAAAATAATATCAAATTCCACTCCAAATAGATCACAAACACAAAGCAACTTGTTTAGACCAAATACAGTCGGGGACAGGATGACAAGATCGTCAGCAAACCAAAAGTGGTTGTAGCTCTTACCAGCTACAAAGCAACCAATCCGGGTTTCGTTCAGACGGGCAGACAAACCGTCAACATACAATGCTTAAAGGAATGGTGACAAAATACCACCCTGCCTCAGACCATTGGTAAGGGTAAAAGTAGAGCTTAATTTGCTATCCCATCTAACACAAAACTTTTGGTTTCGAAACCAAAAACCTAGGAGTTTCACATACTGCATTGGAACTCCTCTTTCTAGAAGAACCCTAATAATCTTCTCATGGTTCACACGGTCAAATGCTTTCGACGAGTCGATGAAGCATGCAAAAACAGGTGAGCTATAATACCAGAAATATTGTACGACAAACTTAAGCAGAAATATAGCAAATTCAACTCCCGATCTCCTCTTAAAACCGAACTGGTGACAAGAGGTACCCAGCCGTGATGACAGTTTAAATAGCATACATTTTTCAAAAAGCTAAGACAGAACTGTTGCTAAAACTGTTTTTAACCAAGGCGCGTTCAGTTTTCAAATATTTTGCGTCCAGCCGCCGCGTCGGGGTGGGGAAATGCCGGATTGAGCGGGCAAGCGCTAACAAGAAAATCGCAAATTTCTCTTCGAAAGTAGGCCTAATGGAATTTTTGGTTGACCATTTATTCAGTTTTGTGAAAAGATCATTTCTAGTAAGAGTTGTGCTTTAAAACTCGAGGAGGGATACAAAATCGGCGAAGGGTGACAAAAGACTTTCTGTTTAAAGATAGACAGGGTATTTCTTTGGAGATCCTAAGAAATCCCGTGATATTTCGTGGTCGTGAGGACTGAGTAGACTGAATGTTTTAGGGGCTTGCAGATGTCATTCCCATCAGTTGGCTTCGGATGTTCAACTCTAAGGAACTACAGGTCCTGATTTCCGGTGCCGAGGTACCAATTGACATCGAAGATATGAAACTTCATACCGTATACGCCGGTAAGTCTGCGCTCCTCATTGAAGGGGGGGGGGGGGCGGCGTAGGATGTGAAAATCCCGATGCGATGTTTGCCATTATTATACAGTAGAAGTATGTTACTTTCAGGTGAAGCGTAAGACTATCGTCAGACTGTAATTAGTGACGTTGTGAAGTCGATGACGACTGAAGATATGGTATCCCAGTTCTGATATCATTTTGGTGAAAGGATGACCGCGCGATATGCGAATTCACCCTTTTTGGGGTGTAAGGTGGGTAGTATCTGACACCATAGGTGCTCACTAGTCACAAAGTCAGTCTTGAAACCGGATAAAAGGACAAGTCAATGCCGGTTCAGCCGCAATCAATCCACAAGTAGATAAGGCGTTTTCTCGCCGTTCCCTGAGGACTCCTCGGGGAACCGAGGGGGACGGCGAGAATAGATGGAATCACTCCGCGCAGACTCCGCGGACGGAAAACAACGAGAACCCGGGGAATGCCTCAAAAATGGATTTTGTTAAGAAAAAGAAACACACAGGCGATGGAATTAGTCTGGGTCTATTTTATTTTTACTTTTGTTTATTCTGGTAGTGTTTAACTTGATTTTACAGTGTTATTATTACAAACAAAAATCGCAACCACAATGAAATTGACTTTTTTTCTCTCAAAATCAGTTTCAAATCATGAATAAAACTCACTATTGATCTCGGAGATTCTTTTTAACCATCCTTAACATCTTATTTTCCAAAAACAACAACACCAGCCACTCCCAAAATCGATTTCCCACCGAATCTGAAAGGGAGTCCTTTTTTGGGAGCCCAAAACGTAAGTGGAGGGATACCTATGACTTCGTAAAAGCTGTCAGTCTGTCTGTCCGTCTGTCAGCACGATAACTCTCGAACGGTAGAGATATTTTCCTCAAACTTGGTATGAGGATCCATTGGGTCAAAGCACAGGTCAAGTTCGTAGATGAGCCCTGTTGCCCCATATTTAGGGGTGGGTTGATACGAAAAAAAAAATCGTTTTAAAAAGCCAATGAGATCGTCGATCTAGGGCTAAGGAGGGATGCTAAATCCATATCTGAAACGTATTTTCTCGCCGGACAATTAGTTCGTCCGAAATCTGAGCGAAATCCGAAAATTTTTTAAAATTAAATGTTTTATTTGAAGTTGATCAAATTTTCGATATAGAGGTAAGAAGACGTGCTGAATCCGTATATGACACTCGTTTTCTACCCGGACATATAGTTTGCGTGGAATCCGGCCAAAACCGGAAAATTTGTTAAAAGTAAAAGTTTTATTTGAAGTTGATTAACCGTTCTAATTAGGGGTAAGAAGGCATGTTGAACCATACATGACAATCATTTTCTACCCGGACATATAGTTCGCCCGGAATCAAGGAAAAACCGGAAAATTTAGATAGTTTTATCTGAAGTTGGTTAGTGGTTCGATGTAGTGGTAAGGAGGCATGCTGAATTCGTACATGAAAATTATGTTCACGCCGGACAAATAGTTCGCCCGGAATCCGGCCAAAACCTGAAAATTTGTTAAAAGTTAAAATTTACCTGAAATTGATTAAGGTTCCATATAGGGGTAAATGAATATGCTGAATTCGTCTTGATCTTTAGTCTGTTGCCGGACAAGCGGTTCACCCGGAATCCGGCCGAAACCGGATATTTGGCAGAAGATAAGGCAGGAATTTCGCGATTTTTGCAATTGTCTGGATCAGAAGTTAAATTTTAATTTTTGGGATCCCATCGAATCCCATTTTTGGTCTTGTTGATGATGGTGATGATAATCGGAGCATTCCCCGTCCGTGGGGACTCCCCAAGAAGAGCCCTCGGAGAACGGCGAGAATACGCCTCTAGTCAAGCTGGTTCACACATCCTAGCGGAGCTAGAATTCACATATCCAGCTATGCCCGGGGCCTGCTAGCCGAGGCATCGAATCCTGGTATATCATCATTTCTCAAATTGGCTTCTTGTAGTATTCCTTTAGAAAGCAAACGTTTTTCTGGGGTCCCGTCATTACCGCCACACGTCAGTTGACAGAAACGTCAATTCGCCTCAGAATTCCATCAGTACGCCCAAATTTTCCGACAGTTGACCTACACGTCAGTTGAGTTGACCCACACGTCAGTTGACCCACAAGACAGTTGACCCACAGGACAGTTGACCCACACGTCAGTTGACCCACACATCAGTTCACCCACCGTCAGTTCGCCTACAGTCAGTTAACCTACACGTCAGTTCACCTAATCCTAAAATCCGACAGTTCGCCTACACGTCAGTTCGCCCACCGTCAGTTCGCCTACCGTCAGTTCACCTACCGCCACTTCACACAAGCGTCAGTTGACACAAACGGCAGTTGGCATAAACGTAAGTTTATGTCGACTTCGAACTAATAGGCGGGTATGAATCTTTGGGCGTAGTGACGGATTTTTCAGGCGAACTGACGTTTGTTTCAACTGACGTTTGTATGAACTGACGGTAAGCGAACTGACGTGTAGGTGAACTGACGTGTAGGCGAACTGGCGTGTAGGCGAACTGACGTGTCGGCGAACTGACGGATTTCTAAAATAGGCGAACTGACGGTTATTCAACTGACAGTGAGCGAACCGAGGTCTGGGCCAACTGGCGTGTAGGCAAACTGACGTGTAGGCGAACTGACGTGTAGACGAACTGACGTGTAGGGGAACTGACGTGTGGGCGAACTGTAGGATTTTTGGTTTAGGCGAACTGACGTGTAGCGGTAGTGACAGCGACCCCTTTTTCGAGACAGATGTCACCTATTGTTTATGTCTGATAATTTCTATCCCTTTCGCTTTTACAGGATCTTACGCAGCCGACCACCAGATCATTAAGAATTTCTGGACGATTGTTGAAGGCCTGACGGATGAACAGAAAAGAAAATTGCTAAAATTCGTTACCAGCTGTTCGAGGCCTCCCCTTCTAGGTTTTAAGGTGAGCCTTTGGAACTTCATTACATCGTAGAATGTCAAGATTTTTGTGAGACTCCTAAATGACAAACACATGTCCCAGACGTTCCGTGTCAGGTCCGGTATGGATCCGGAAACTCTGGAAGGGAGTTGGAGTTCTGTAGATGTTGTTGGGAAAAACTTTTTCTGGAAGTACTGGAAGTGTCACACCGTCTTACTTCTGAATATAATATCTGTATTAATTTGCAAGTCCAAGTGCGTATTTATCTCATGTAGAACCGTGTACTTCACTACTGAAAAGGAGCAACCAGAGCTCCTCAAAGCAGAGGCGTAACTAATGGGGGGGGTAGGGTAGGGGACTATCCCCCCTCCCAACAGGGTCTGGAAAAGAGATCAGAAAGTTGAATGAATGTCGGTTGAAAACGGTAAAAAACGGCAAACAAAAAACGGAACAGAAACAGAAACGGCGAGAAAAAAACGGAAAACCGTTTCTGTTTTTCCGTTTTTTTTCGGGAAAAACAGAAACGGCCTGTTTTTTGCAAAAAAACGGCCGTTTTAACAGGTATTCCCGTTTTTTCACTTCATTCGTGCGTAAAGTACCCAGCAATACTCGGAAGACCTACGTGTCCGGCTAAAAAATGATTGTCATGTACGGATTCAGCATCTCGGCTTACCCCTAAATCGGACATCTAATTACTACTACTACAACTTTTGGTTTTAACAGTATTTCTGGTTTGGGCCAGATTCCGGTCAAAGTAATCGTCCGGGTAGAAAATGATTGTCACATCAGTTCTTGAGCTTGCCTTCTTAGATTCTGGTCAAAGTAATTGTCCGGGTAGAAAATGATTGTCACATCAGTTCTTGAGCATGCCTTCTTACCCTCAATCGAACATCTAATCTACTTTAAATAAAACTTGTACTTTTAACTAATTTTCCGGTTTTTGCCGGATTCCGGGCGAGGTACTAGTCCGCCGAGAAAATGGTTTTCATATTCGTGGGTAGTATGTCTTATTATCCCATAATTGACTATCTCATTAGCTGTTTAAAAATATTTCGTCTGTCCCTTAATTTGAACCCTCTCTTCCACCCCTAAATGGAGGCTACAGAGCCCATCTACGAACTCGACCTTTCCCTTGACCCAAAGATGCTCCCACCAAGTTTCATAAAAAATAACTTATTCTCTTCGAGAGTTATCGTGCTTTCAGGCTGACGGACGGACAGACGTCAACTTTAGCGATGTCATAGGTATCCCTCCACTTACGTTTTGGGATCGCGAAAAGCGGCAATTCCTCGACATCCTTGATCCAAAATGAGGTAAAATTTGCGGCATTCAGTTTAGGGGAGAGAAAGAGTGAAAAATCTCGTTTTAACATGATGTTGACTCAGTGGAGTGTGGTGTCATAAATGCGAGAAAATAATATATTAGAGAAAAATAATATTTTGCGTTCAGCCAGTTGCGTCGGAGAGCAGAACTGCTAGATGGAGTCGTCAAGTGCCAACAAGAAAATTGCTAATTTCGAAAAATTATCCTTCTTAGTTATTTCGTCATGGTGATTTTGATGAGCTGTTCTAGTTAGAGTCGGGCTTTCAAAAGTGTCAGCAAAAAATACGGCTGATGAGTAAATATCAGTGGTTGAATAGTAACATGAACAGTATTTTGAAATGATGAAGTGACGAACTGGTAACTAGTTCAAACATGCTGTTTTGGTAAAAAGCAGCCTACCACTGGCATAGGCCAGTACTTTTTGGGTCAATAAACTCTCTCTGAACTGATGACATCTACATATGGTTACGACATACCATCAAACATCCTGTGACGTAAGACAAGTATAGTCGTTATTGCTAACTTCAAAACACTAAGCAGAAATGCACTGTTTGGATGGGCTGACAAAGGTCACGAGATGAACTGAGAATTTCAAACGTCAGTAACGCAAAATCAACTCAACCCACTGGCGGTCACAAAGGTCTCCCAAGGGACCATCTACCGGCCGACAAGATCATTAATTAAGGTCCGAGGTTGCCTTCCAGGAAACGAATCGGACGCGGCTTTGAAATCCCCTTTTTCTACAACAAAGGCATAACCAGAAAACGGAATTCGGGAAAAAACAGGTAAAATAAAAACAGAAACGGCTAAAAACGGTCATATAAAAAACGGAACAGAAACAGAAACGGTACTTAAAAAACGGCTACCTGTTTTCTGTTATTCTGTTTTTTTGGAAAAAAACAGAACAGAAAACGGTGGTAAAAAAACAGAACAGAAAACAGAAACAGAAACGGTGCCGACCCCTAATCCCAACGTAAATGACGGGATACCTGTGACTTCGTAAAGTTAGTCCGTCCGTCCGTATGTTAGCACGATAACTCTGGAGAGGATTGAGATATCTTGTTCAAACTTATAGTGTTCAAACCACGAAAGTTGATTTTTACAATTAACTTTCTATCTGTCTATCCGCCTGACTTGCTCGAGTGCTGTGCGAACTAGTTCGGATGATTTGAATGCGAGGACGTTGATTCCCGCTCACGGATAATTGTGAATTTGGATTAACAGGATTTGCAGGTAGAGAATAATTTCTCTGGTACTGTTGTACCCAGGCGAAGACGGGGGTTCGTATTTTGAGGTAGCCCTCTTATATGAATCCTGAGCGCACAGCACGCATGTAATGTCCTTTCTGGCCCGAAAAGCCCACAAATGCACTATTTGTAGTCAGTTGCTAAAATTTTCGAACAGAGACACTGTAATCTGCAACCTTTCGGTTGGAGGCTGTGGAAGTTTGTATCACGTACGCTGTGAAAAGTTAACTCAGCAGCTTGATGCCGACGGACTTGTTGTTTTTCTCTGCATGAACTGTGCTGGAAACCCTTCTGAGCCTCACACGCGTACCAAAGTCTCTAAGCCTCCTTCCGAAATTATGGAGCTTCAGTACTCCCCAGTTTTAAGTTTCTTCGAGCATGCTGTTTCAACTGGCCTAAGCCGAGATGACGTCATTACTGCAGCCATGAACTTTTTTTCTGACGGGGAACTACACGACGCTCGAGCGCTCCTGATTCAAATTGCCAAACCCCCGAAAAAGTACCCAGAGCGCCGTGGAGCTACTGCCAGATCATCACTGTGCGACGATATTTTCTCGATTTTCCTGGCAGCTAATAATCACGAGCTAACTGAACGTTTGCCAAAATTCGTGATGACCGCCGGTGACCCTATTCCAATTATTGCATCTGAAATGAATGCAAATCTGACTCGCGCTATTCACACGTGGGATCGACAGCTCAAGGTCATTGCCGGGAAAATTGAAAGTGTGAATATTGGCTCCGCATATGCTACGAAATGCTGTGTCAGTGAAACGGATTTCCTAACGCTTAAGGCCGATGTTTCGGATATTAAATCTAGCCTGTCTCGTAGTGAGCATACCAGCCACGGTGTCAAAGAATGGCCGCCACTTGGCCTATCAGCTGATCAAATTGTTAGTTTGTCTGTCCAAGCCCCTCCACAGCAATTAAGTGACCCGATAAAACGAAAAGAGGCCCTGAGTAAGCTGACCGGATCTGAAGGTATTAAGCGTGTGACGGTATCGAAAGATTCTCGGTGGGTTGTGCATGTAGACAAAGCTTCAGCCGAAAACTTAAAACTAAGCCTTGCTAACGAATTCTCGTCATCAGTGGAAGCGCTATCACCCAAATACATCGGCCTTATTAGCAACGTCAGCTTTGACTTTGATCCGGCTGTTCTGTCGTCAGATAACAAAGGTGTCCTTGATGCGAAACGCATAGGTTCTTCAAAGTGTTACAAGGTATTTTTCGACACAAACAGTGCCAAGTCGTATTATTTACGGCATGGTGTATTTTTGGGATACGAACATTACAGAGTAGCCGATTTCAAACCTCTCCCGAAAATGTGTTCGATTTGTTGTTCTTTGGACCACCTATCAGCTTCCTGTTCAAATGTTCAGAAATGTGCTCGCTGTTCATCGCCAGATCACGTAAACTCGAAGGACTCCCAATGCCAGAACTCGTTTTGTTGTTGCCACTGCGGTTCCACAGAGCACCCAGGTTACAGTTTCCGCTGCAAAGTTATTCGTGATCGAGTATCTCAAAATAATAAAAAGATCTGATGAGTAATATCCGTATTTCATCGCTTAATAGTAACGGTGTTGTAGGTAAAACTCATGCGTTAAGCCATTTGTTATGTGCTACGGATATTTTTTGCCTACAGGAGCATCATTTGCTATCTCATTCGTTTGGTGTTCTTGAACAATTATCGAGTGATTACGTATGTTTTTTATCTCCTGCAATGCCAACTGGAGGCCGTCCTTCTGGTGGCACGGGCATTTTTGTACGGCGAAATTTGCAAGCTTCTTTATTTGCCCAGTCTCAGTATTTTACCGCAGTTAATATTGGGTCACTCGTCATTTTTTCTTGTTATTTACCGACGGATTACCGTAATGTTGATTCTGATTTTGAATTCAATTTCGCATGTTCTGAATTATTTCGCGTTCTCTTAACAGTTCCAGATTCTTCAGATTGGTTAATTACTGGAGACTTTAATTGTGATTTAACAAATGATCTTGAGTCCCGTTCTTCATTATTTTTTTCTATGCTCCCCAATTTTTTCCTGGTTCCCAAAAATTCAGCTGCTACTTATATTCATTATTCTGGATCTTTTTCTAACCTGGATCATGTTGTTTCTTCCCGTTCTGATTTGTGCGATCCTATTATTCATGTTTCGTCGGATATGTTTATTAGCGACCATCTTCTCCTTTCATTTAAAGTGTGTATTCCAGTACCGACCGCTACGGCAAGTGCTACTAGGCGCCGTAAGAAAGTAAATGTACTTCGTTGGGATTTAAATAGAGTTTCGAAGTATCATGAAGAAATGGATAAGGTCCTTAATAAAATAACCTTTAAAAATTCATGCCATAATCAGATGGATATTGATTTTTTGTATGCAGAAATTGTCCATTCCCTAAAAACAGGTGCTAGGAATGCTTTTGATGTGGATTCTTTTTATCCCGGTACTCGTCGTTTTGCATGGAAAATGAATGATTTTTTGAAAGATGCGAATGTTAAGGCTAGAACTTCATTCCAGCTTTGGCGTGCTGCTGGTAGCCCTAGATTTGGCCCTTTTTTTGATAATATGAAAGCTTGCAAGTCGGTTTTCCGGAGAGAATTGAGAAACCATAATGATTTTGTTAGGGATGAGGTTGCAAATTTTATTAGTGGAGATGTAAATAAACTTTGGCATTTTGTTCGTCATAAGTCGCATCCTGATCAAAATTCGACGCATGAAAAAAGCTCACTTTCGGATCAAGATTGGACTTCACATTTTAATATACTTTTTAGTAAATCGGACCGTGATTTGCATGACCATCTTGATAAAGCGTTTCATGAAGAAATTGTGAAACATAAGTCGACAGATTTGGAGGTAACCGCCGAGGATGTACAAGGAGCTTTGAAGAAACTGAAATTGAAAAAGTCGGTTGATAATGATGGTCTTCATTCTAATCACATTAAATGGGCATCCCCTAATGCACTGGTTTTACTTGCGTCACTTTTTACTTTTATCCTCCGTTCAGGTTTTATTCCTTCTAGTTTTACCAGATCAACTACGACTCCTCTCCTTAAAAAAGGTGGTAACATAAATGATTGCAGAGCATATCGACCGATTACAGTTTCTTGTCAGATAAGTAAGCTTTTTGAATTGGTTTTACTCCCTTATTTTAGTGATTGCAATCAAGGTTTAAATCAGATTGGTTTTAGGAGAGGTTTGAGTATTGATGTTGGCCATTCCCTTTTATCAAGAATTTTGAATCTTTCAGATGTTTTAAACAAAGTTTTTATTCTTGCATTAGATATAGCATCGGCATACGATAGTGTTATCCATTCATGGGCGTGGACATCTTTATTACGTAATGGAGTGCCTTTGCAACTTGTCTTAGTTTTAAGGAATTGGTATGCGGTTTCTAAAATAAGGATATCTTGGAAAAATTCGCTTACTAGTTATAATGTAACTCTGCAGCGAGGTCTGAGACAAGGTAGTGTACTATCCCCTGTAATCTTTAATGTCACACTTGCTGCTTGTCTTGATCAAATTAGTTCATCATTTGTTTTTGGAAAAGGTATTTTGCTGTCATGGATAGCATATGCTGATGACATTCTTTTAATCAGCCGTTCCCTTTCTTCTCTTCAGAAAAACGTTGATTTTATTGTCGAAATTTTTAAACAGCATGGTTTGCTTTTACGCCCAGAAAAATGCCAATTTACTGTTTTTGGTCCAAAATTTTTATCTTTCAGTAATCCTGTTTTTATAAAAATTTATGATTTTATTATAAAACCAGTTAGCTCATTGAGATACTTAGGTCTCCCATATGGTTCTACGATTTCGTTAACAAGAATTTTAATGGTTAGAGAGGTCGAGAAAAGGATTGCGTCTAATTTTGGTGTAGTAATTTCATTAAGGGAGTTTATGACCCGGAAGTCTTTAGCTCGTGTTTTTAATACTGTTGCGCTTCCGCAAGTTCTTCTTCTTTCCCCTTTTCTCCCTCTACTAACTGCGGGTAATATTGCATCTATTAAATCTACTTTTTTTAAATTCGGAAAATTTTTATGCCGGTTTTCAAGATTTCAATCTAATAGTTTTATGATTCATGAATACAATCTAAAAAACCCGATATTAATTTTAAATAAAAAGTATAGTAATTTTACTTCCAAAATTAAGCATGCTAATCATAATTTATCAGACGCGTTTTAACTTTTTTCATTTTTCAGCATGTTTATTTTGCACGATTTTAAAAATTATATAGGTCACGTTCAATTTATTGTATAGGCTATAGTGTGGTCATTATTTTGTTAGTTATTTGTCTAGTGGTATGTCACAAATTTGTTTGTTCGATTTGGATTATTTATGTATTTATTTTACTCGTCAGTTATGGCGGAAATAAAATAATTGAATTGAATTGAATTGAATCTATCTATCTTGTAAGAATTGTTTGGGTCAAAGTACAGGTTTCGTGATGTACTTGATGGCGTTAGTCCTATATTTAGAGGCGGGGCAAGGGCTTTCAGGTCAAAGGGCGAAGAAATATTTGTTTTTTAAAGCTTAACCGAAAAGGACTGGGGTAGGACAGTCTAGTTACCCTTCACTTATTCAATTAAATTGGCTTGAAGACCCGCTGAAAATGCGTTACTTGGTTGTTCGGCTATTCAAGAATAATCGATTTTCAAATAGTGGAATTTCCGTGTGGTTTGTGGTACCTCTATGCGCTTGTACTTTTGATGTACGCCTTACAAGTAAGATTTATGACTTCTTTTTGTTCAGGCACTAAGCAATCTTCACCAATATCGCCACTGCCCACTGAAAAGCCGCGTTTGTGTTGAGATAAAAATTTCTCGCATCATAGTAGAATTTTCGCTGTGGGGACGGCCGGAGATATTCTGAACGTCATAACTAGAGCAGATAGTGGAAAATAAAAAAATCCCTTTGCAGAATCCAAATAATTCAGTGTATTCAACTAAATGACACAAAAATAAGTTGGCTTTTCAGTTAAACTTTAAAGCTAATGAGACGAATCGATTTCGGAGAAGACAATATGCAGAATCCATAGGCTATCTGAAACTAACTTTCCCGCTGGACAAGTAATGTAACCAGAATCCGGCCCAAACCGGGAAACTCACGCTGAATCTGTTTTTTTTTTAATGTTATTATCTCGCTGGACAAGTAGCTGGAATCCGGCCAAACTGTAAAATTGGTTGAACTAAAAATTTTACCTGAACTTGTTCAGAGTGTCGAAATATTGGTAAGCAAACACGCTGGATCGGTATACTTTACTTGCTATTCCTCCCGAAGCGGCCGGAAATCCGGCTTGTGCGTGTCGTTCTAGTGGGGTAAACTGATATAATCGATCAATCTGTTCTACTTTCCTGCGTGGTTGATACTAGTATTCTAGTGATAAACTGAACCGTGTTATGTCTTGGTCGGATGTTTTTCTGGTGAAAGTTTTTTTTTGTTTCGATGTAGTGATAAGAATACATCGAAAATCGAGTCGCTATGTCAGTTAGATTCACCGGAATCTGTCGAACACGGGAAATTCGTCAGTTCTAAACAATTTCTTTGTCCAGCTGTTCGTGTTCGTATAGGGAAAAGAAGACTGAACCCATCTGTCTGCTTTGTAATATTACCGGGAAAATGATAAGATCGTCTTTTGATATAAACTGCAATCTGGAAAAGAAAAATATCCTTTGGTAGAACTTACAAGGCGATGTATATCTAGATAAATAACATGTTGAATAAGTATATTATATAAATTCTCAAATAGCATTGATATTCACGTCGTAATCTGGACTAGACCGTGACCCTTGTCGTCAAGAACAAATAAGCTGACAGAACCTCCATCTCCCTATCTCTGTAATATGACTATGAGTCGACTATTTCCGCATATACTCCGTCCGCTACGAACGAGCGGAGGTTAGTACCTTCGCGCCACAGCACGTTTCGTTACCTTTATAAATAGCTAAATCGCTGTGAAGCCGCCGGCGAGGAAAAGTAGAATTCAAAGCTGATTGGTTCTGTGGACGCGCTCCAGAGTGGGTCAGCGTGTGGACTACGCCTCATGCCAGCCTCCTGCACTATTTTTTCTGCGATAAGCAACGGCGAAGACGGTAGACGAGTTAACGGGTATCAACATTAGCTCAAAGCTAGAGTAAATACCTCTAGGTCCGCTCAGTTTTGTCGGCGTATTCACAGTCGCTGCACGGGACTAAAGACAAAAGTTCTATCAGATTGTTTGTTCTTGTTACCGTCCATCTGTGGTCTTGTCTTTCCATAACTTCATGATCCTTCTTTCAGGAGCTACATCCGCCCTTCTGCATTCAGAGTGCTGGTTTGGAGCTGCGACTCCCGACGGCCAGTACGTGCATGAATCTGCTTAAACTTCCGGAAATCGGCGACTATTCGCTAATGAAGGAGAAACTTCTATATGCGTTAGAGTCGGGGTCCGGATTTGAGCTGAGTTGATTTCTGTTGTATATATTTTCGCTTTCTTATCCCGGCATATGTTGTGATCTGTTTTTATCCAGTTGGTAATTAAGTAAAAACTTACGCGAGCTTTCTGAATTTTGAGTAGTTTTATGTTAAAGTTCAACCGAAAAGGACTGGGATAGGACAATCTAGTTACCCATCACTTATTCACTTAAATTGGCTTGAAGACCCGCTGAAAATGCGTTACTTGGTTGTTCCGCTATACAGGAATAATCGGTTTTCAAATAGTGGAATTTTCGTGTGATTTGTGGTACCTCTAATTTGTTATATGCCTTACAAGAAAGATTTATGACTTTTTTTTGTTCAGGCACTAAGCAATCTTCACCAATATCGCCACTGCCCACTGAAAAATTTCCTGCATCATAGTAGAATTTTCGCTGTGGGGACGGCCGCAGATATTCTGAACGTCATAGCTAGAGCAGATAGTGGAAAACAAAAAAATCCCTTTGCAGAATCCAAATAATTCAGTGTATTCAACTAAATGACACAAAAATAAGTTGGCTTTTCAGTTAAACTTTAAAGGACCCCTCTCACTACTTACTGTTATTCCAGTATTTTAAAATAGTATTTTATAACTGGTTTAAAACTAGGCTCCGCTTTCAACAAATTATCCACGGCTGTGGCTGTTTCAAGGCTTTTTTCAGGCCCGGTGTACGTAAATCTACATAGTCGTTTTTTCCGATGAATAAACTCCTCGCGAAGAACCGTCGACAGCATGGGACGCACCTGAGGCAGCGAAACAAGGCAACTGGGGAAATCAGTGGGGTGTAGTAAGGGAGGTTAGAATGCGCCGTATTAGCTTGCGGATATAGGTTGCATTAGTGTTATAGGTAAGACAGGTCCTTTAAAGTTTAACTGAACAGCCAACTTATTTTTGTGTCATTTAATGTAACACACTGAATTATTTGGATTCCGCAAAGTTTTTTTATATTCCACTATCTACTCTAGTTATGACGATCGGAATATCTGCAGCCGTCCCCACAACGAAAATTCTACTATGACGCGGGAAATTTTAATCTCAACACAAACGCGGATTTTCAGTGGGCAGAGGTGAGATTGGTGAAGATGGCTTAGTGCCTGAACAAAAATAAATCATAAATCTTTCTCGTAAGGCGTACAGCAAAAATACAAGCGCATAGAAGTACCACAAATAACACGGAAATTCCACTATTTGAAAATCGATTATTCGTGAATAGCGGAACAACGAAGTAATGCATTTTCAAGTTCGTCTTCAAGCCAATTTGAGCGAATAAGTGATGGGTAACTAGATTGTCCTATCCCAGCCCTTTTCGGTTAAACTTTAAACTTGGAACCGACGCGTGTCAGTGATTTTACTTCGCTGCAGAAAATTACAGAAACAAAACAATGAAAGAAAATACCTTTCCATGCAGTAAAGTCTATGCCGTCCAGCTATAGCCGTCATTGTTTATACATGCCTCGTAATCAGCCAAGTCCCAGTGCATTCGCTCGCAGACTTATGTGGTCAAGGCCTAACATGGGAATTTATCCTTGTTCCGCGTAACCCCTGGTTCAAACTGCTGCGGTGTAAGCGACACGATTTTTTCTTTGATTTTCCGACGCACGAATAAACTTCCATATCGCAATGGGGATGCAACGGGAAACTTGGCCTGTTTTTGGGACCCCAAAACGTAATTGGCGGGATCCTATGACATCGCAAAAGTTGTCCGTCTGTCTGTAAGCACGACAGCTCTCGAAGGGATTGAGATATTTTGATGAAACTTGGCGGGAGGATTGGTTGGGTCAAAGTACAGGTGAAGTTCGAAGATGGGCTCTGTAGCCCTATATTTGAGGGTGGGGGGGGGTTCAAATTAAAGGGCAAAAAGGGCGAAAACCGGAAAATTTGTTAAAAGCAAAATTTGTATTTGAAGTTGATTAGATGTTCGATTTAGGGGTAAGAAGACATGCTGAACCCGATGGTGAAAACCATTTTCTCGCCGGACAAGTAGTTCGCCCGGAATCCGGCTGAAACCGGAAAATTTGTTGAAGTTAAAATTTGTATTTGAAGTTGATTAGATGACAGATTTAAGGGTAAGAAGAGACGCAGTCTGTATATGACGATCATGGACATATAGTTCGTCCGGAATCCGGTTGAAACTGGATTTTTTTGTAAGTTAAAGTTTATTTGAAGTTCATTAGATGTTCTTTATAGGGATAAGGAGATGCGCTGAGTTTGTTTCTGAACTATCTTTTCTTGGCTGGACAAGTAGTTCGCTCGGAATTCGGCCGAAACCGGAAATTTGGCAGAAGTAAAGCAGGAAGTTTCGATCAATATCGTCAAAATAGATATGGCTTATACAGGTATATCTGAACTTGATTTTCTCAGATGATTAGCCTGGCGAAGACTGGATCTGGCGTAGACAAGACCTAGTTGTCTGGGTCAAATATTAAATTTTTGGGATCCCATCGAAAACTTTGGTCTTGTTCACCATCTTCTGCAGGTGGACATCAAATCGCCGAGAGAGATGACCTCAGACCGGGGGACAACCCACGACATGGAAATTTTGAGTCAAACTACGTCAGCTAGTTCAAAATGGGTTAATCTACCCAGCAGATATTTTATGTTCACCCATCCCATGGTTACAGTATTTTCTTTCAGAAATAGGTTGAGCAACTTTTAGCTTTGTAGAACCAATTATTTCTGTTTTTCTTTCCCATGACCAAAATGTATGCGTTTTGTCGTGTGTGTACTGCGTCGTAAACGTATGCGCACTGCGGCAAATCGAATTTGCAGATATTTTATGTTCACCCATCCCATGGTTACAGTATTTTCTTTCAGAAATAGGTTGAGCAACTTTTAGCTTTGTAGAACCAGTTATTTCTGTTTTTCTTTCCCCCCAAAAATGTATGCGTTTTGTCGTGTGTGTACTGCGTCGTAAACGTATGCGCACTGCGACAAATCGCATTTGTTTGCTTCGCACGATTTGTGTTGTAAGTCGAATAACACTCAATTCTGTGCTAAATACTGGCAGTGTGAACCAGGGGTAAATGCGAACCTTTGCCGTTTTTTCCGATAGCTTCGCGCTCAATTAAATTGCCGTACCTCAGCTTCCCCCGACCACTCTCTTAAACAAGATCCTCTTTACGTGCGACTTTTGTAAGTTGTGTATGGTATGAAGCACAGATTAGCCTCCAGGAGGAGAACTGATCATAACATTTTAGAAAATACCATGTATAACAGAGCGACCTTGCTAAAAATCCACCTAAGTCTGAAACCTGAGTTGAAAATATCCTGGGATCAGCCAACAAGAAGATCGGTACCTACTCGTGGTTTCCGTGGATGCCTATGGAGGATCTTGGATAAGAATTCTCAGCGTCCTTCGGCGGAATACCAGTGAGCAACTACCAAAAATCCCCGTCGAAGGTCGTATACATGGTTCTCGCCTATGTGGTTGGCCTCCTAAACGTTGGAAAGACGACTTTTCGAACAATTCCAACTATCATCTCACAGCAGGTGTTTTTTCAGCTCAGGCGTTTTCCCGGAATCCCACAAAGAGGCTGTGGCTAAAAAAGAGTGTTACCCCTATCGTCTGTCTGAGGCGTATTCTCGCCGTTCCCCGAGGACTCCTCCGGGAATCGAAGCAAACGGCGAGAATAAAGGGGGTCACTCCACGCGGACTCAGCGTGCGGAAAACAGCGAGAACAAAGAAAATGCTCCCAAAAGGGATTTTGTTTGAAAAAAAATATATGCAGTTGACGAAATTTATTTGGATCCACTTTATTTTTGGTTTTGCTTATCCTGATTGGTTTTATTTAATTTTACATTGCACCAACACCAGCAAAAACTGATTCCCCTCCGAATCTGAAAGGGAGTCCTTTTTGATGATGGTGATGATAATAGGAGCATTCCCCGTCCGTGGGAACTCGCCGAGAACACGAAGAGTGAGTCCCTGGGAGAAACAAAAACGCGAGGACTCCTCAAGTGGAGTCTCCGGGAAAGGGCGAGAATATGACTCTGGACTGTTTTTGTCGACCGCATTGTGGCTCAAATTGGACAAACAATTCGATTTTGTGGCTGAAATTTGGTGGTCAAATCAATTTTAGCGGTAAATTAAAGTCTAAATACTGAATTAGGCTACTTTATCAAGCAGATAAAACTGAGGATCCTTCTAGTACAGAATGGTAAGGGCGTTATATTTCTTGAGATTTTATTTCAGACAATAAAAAATTAAAATCAAAAATAGATAAAACTGTGTTTCCGTGAGTCTCGACCTGTGACGGTTGTGAGCCGATTGTAAAATTGTAAAAAAAATCAAGTTGCATAAAAGCGGCAGACACGCCAGTTGCAGAATGACGCTTCGGTAATTCTCATTGATTCGTCAAATTTTTTTTTTTATAAAACCCTTGCCTAAGGAGTTACAAATAAAAAACAAACCAACAATCAACACGAGACTTTTAGGACAAGATTTTCAGGAACAACACTCAGAAATGTGTGGAACACAAATATGCTGCGGAAAAACGCCCATAGACTGGCTCAGGACAGCGGGCAGTAGCGTAGCCTACAGGCTTCACACCCATGCGCTAGTGAGGAGAGAGACAACCAAGGCCGGATGGGATGGCCAAGTCAAGCTAATCGAAAGAGCTCACAGCTGTGTGATTTTTCAGAAGGATAGGCCTAGAAATTTCTAAAAATATGCGGCGGTTTACTGTATCGTCTCGAAGACAATTTGTAAAAGGCGAAGTACACTAACGCCCTACGAAGCCTGCTCGGTAAAACGTTTCTCTGACGATTCTTCAACATTGTCAATTCTCTCTTTGTTCTGTGCCGCCTTCCCTCCTCTGGGCTCTGTTATGGGATTCTTAGATAACGTGTAATGAAGACAAAGAACAGAAACTGTGAACATTGTGCAGAGGCGTTACTAGCCAAAATGTTTGGGGGGGGGGGACAAGGTATTTACCGACTGGCTGGTCATTTTTACCGACTGTTTTTGCGGATAAAAAAGACTATTATTGAGAAAAAAACGACTGTGTTGACGAAAAATTGACTATTTTTACGAAAAACCGACTGTTTATAAGAAAAATCGATCGTTTTTTAAGAAAAAACGACTATTTCTAAGTAAAAAATCGGCTGTTTTTACTAAAAAATCGCGGCGCTTCGCGCCGACTCGGCTATTTTTTACCGACTGGCCGACCACATTGGGGGGGGGGGCGGCCCCCCCTCACCCCCAGTAGTGACGCCTCTGACATTGTGCCAAGTTTAATCAAGACGTACATTTTGCAAATTACTGTGTGTGCTGCTTTTTATGCTGCAGGTTCCATCTGCTTTTATTACCTCCTTGTCATTGCGCAAGCGAAGTTTCAGCGCGAAGTTCAAAAACTTATCACCGTGTGGTATTGGTAATCGTTCCCTTGACGTTGACGGTTGAACAGTTGAATTGTGTTGTATATTTGATAGTTACGTAAGGATTTGTTAAATTGTTCCATGAACAAACTATCCTCAGTGATTCTACTCACTTGCAAACAAAGTGGTAGGTTAAGGTAATATTATATACAGACAGGTGCAATTGATAGTTGATAGCATGTGTTATGTTTGATGTTACACCATGAACATTTTCGAGAATTAGAGTATTAGACGTATGCCGGTATGGAGTTGTATGAAAAAGAAGCATGCAGTAGTAACCGTTGCCCCTGCATGATACTACTAGCAAACTGGATGCCACTACAACAAGATTGGATGCTATCGTAGTATCGGATACTACTACCTAAGGCAGACTAAGGCTAAGATTAACCCAGTTGGAGGCATGTTAAATGGAAGCATTTTATACTACTACATATCAATACATGCAACTTTTTCGTACAACTACCATACAAAACTACACAGTCAAAGAATTTTTGATCGGATATATCCTGGACATTTATTTCTTTTTTTTTAGCTTTATCTAGGATTTGTGTGACTGTCAGGTCTAGAATGATATGGGAGTGATATGATGTTTTCAACATTCTCATTCTTAAAATTGGACATTCTCAAACTTTGAATGTCCCTTCTTGTGATATAGGAGGGGTACCTGACCTCGTTTTTACGCAACCTCGAATTTTGCTGCGAAAATGTTAAAATGAAAGTTCAGTGCTATCCTGACAGTCAAGAAGCAAAATCTGAATTTTTTTTGTCCCAAAATATTACAATTATTTGTCTTTTCGTTGTTTTGAACCTGGTTTAAAAAGGGTTTTTCTGGTTATTAGCCTTATTACCTCTATCTTTTTCATCACTTTGCAAGCAATCTGACCTCATGTAAAAATGGGTGAAACTGTTTGAAAAGAAAATTATATTTAACTGGAAATATTGAAGTAAAATTTATATCCCCAACATGTAAACCATTCTATTAGCTTCACTCTAGTATTTTTGTCATGTTTTTTGGTTCCTTTTTAAGCCAGATATATTTCACTAAAAAAAGATTTCTCTGGAAATTTGAAATCTTGTCCGAGGTTGGGTACCTCTCCTGTACAGGACGTGCCATAAATTCCGCCCCCGTCTGATTTCCGCCCCTTAGTTAAATTTGACAGATACTGAATATGTTAGCTGGTTTCTGAATGACCATAACTCCACCTATCTACTGATGTAAAAATCTCCCTTCAGATCCTTTCAAAGAGAATCTCTTTCTTCTTCGAAGGTGCGAACGGCGGAAATGAGACCTCTGGTGGGCGGATTTTGGACACAGTGTAGAAAACGCTCAGATCAGAAATTTCAAGGACATGTTTGGAGTAGCGAGCGACTGAAGGCATCTAGCGTCCAAAACATTGGTTCGTCTTGGTTAAAAATGTCGATTTCAGTTTCGACGAATAATGAAATAATTGTCTATTGTTATGCCTACATTTGATTACAGATGCTTTTTTGCAGTACGACGAAGAGACACAATAGTGGCCTTTCTGATCGCCGATCAAATTTGCTCGGTAGACGAAGCGAGTTTGCGGATTCGTGGATATTACTGTTTTCGATGGCCGATAGCCGTTGGCGATCGCCGATGTTTCTAGGTGCGCTAAAACGAGTTTTTCATTTTTGAAAATACCGCCAAATCCTCAAACGAAATCCATATGTCAACGGCTAACGGCGAGTCCTTGATGAGTGGCGTTTTTGATCGCCGATTAGTTCGGCGATAACGTAGCCGTTTGACTTTTTGGCGTTTTTGATGTTCGCCAGAAGCCGGTAGCCTTAGCTGTTTCTTATAATTTCTGTTTTTGTGCTCAACGGCTAACATCTATCGCCTAAATTCCTGTCCATCACCTATTGGCCTAGGACTCACCGATCGAAAATGGTAGATAAGCACGAATCGGCAAACTTCCTTCGTCTACCGGGTAAATTCCATTGGCTATCAAAAACGCAACTATGGACACGAATTTAGGCGATAGACGTTAGCCGATCAGAACAAAAACCGAAGTGCCGTTTTTGATCGCCGATTAGTTCGGCGATAGCGTAGCCGTTTGACTTTTTGGCATTTTTGACGTTCGCCGGAAGCCGATAGCCGTAGCTGTTTCTTATAATTTCTGTTTTTGTGCTCAACGGCTAACGTCTATCGCCTAAATTCCTGTCCATCGCCTATCGGCCTAGGACTCGCCGATAGGCGATGGACGTTGCCTCCAACTCGAACGGCTATCTGCTATCGAAAACAGTAAATAAGCACGAATCGGCAAACTTCCTTCGTCTACCGGGAAAATTTCATCGGCGATCAAAAACGCCACTATACTAAGATAAACAGCTACGGCAATCCGCTTCCGGCGAACATCGTAAACACCAAAAAATAAAACGGCTATGTTATCGTCGAACTAATCGGCGATCAAAAACGCCACTAATATTTCGCCGCTTCTTATCTGGACAGCGGGAAAAGAAGCACATGTTGTAAAATTAGCAAATCGAGACTTTAAAAGAACTCTATAAAAGCCGATAAAAGCTTGAATCGAATCAGATCGCGACCTGCGAAGTAATCAGCATGACTTGCCTATAATCAGCATGCTTTATTCAGCGTCTTGGATTTTGGGGCGGAATTCGATCGCAAAGTGGGCGGAAATTCGTTTCGGAGGCGGAATTCAATTCTGCCAAAAAAAATTGGTACTTCTGCTGAAACGCTTATTTTGCAATGCTGAGACGCATTAGCCAGATAGAAAAAATAGTGTCTGGAAGAACAGAAGCAGAGCTTTCTTTCAAGATATTGGAAAGTAAGTTTAGACAAGTTTAAAGCACTGAAATTAAATGGGAGGCTGGATTTAGTACATATTCGCGGTCATGGTGGGCGGAATTTGGTGCACGTCCTGTACTTCTTCACAGTTGTCCAAAAAATGATAGAAATATCTTGGAAAGAAAGATCTACTCCAGTCTACCACAATCCCTGATTTTGGGAAAGCCTATGCCAAATGCTGGGTATATCTAGCATTTGGTATACCCTATGCCAAACGCTGGATACACTATGCCAAATGCTAGATACTGGGGTCCAATCAAATATTGATGATTTGAGTGAAGCTCAAAAATCAACCAATCAGAATTCACCTGTAGCAAGGTAGGTCAGGGTTTAGGTGCCAACAGCTATCCGGCCTTTGGCATAGGGTGTCCAGGGTTAAGCATAGGCTATGCCACACGCTAGGCATATCCAGCGTTTGGCATAGGGTATCCAAAAATCAGGGGTTTGTGGTTGACTTATCTACTCTTCTTCTTTTTTTCCATATTTTTTCTGACTTATTTTTACTGTATTCCCAGTTTAGTAAAGTAAGTAAGTAATTTATTTCTAACCTGCCATTTGAAAAGTGGAGTAGGCTAGGCTATGTAAAATAAAATAAAATAATACGATAATAGCCCCAAACTTGAGCTGAGACATGTTTCCGTCATGGCAGACATTCTTACTCAGAATTCTGATTTCTTGTTCATAATACTGTTATCCTATTGGCTACTCAAAAAGTCTTAAACCTGATTGGCTGGTTTTCATCTGCTTTTTCTTGGGGTCTGCTGTTTTCTAAACCCCAACAGCAACATTTTCAGCATTATCAGTACCCTATATTTTCAAAAAACTAAAACCCAAATCAGGCATTTTCTACTATAAAATGCTAGAAATAACCGCTTTTCCATTCACATTTTTGTCACTTCTTGAATAGCCTATTCACTCAGGCGACAAATGGGCCCATTGTCTCAATCCTCTAAAACACAATTGATGGTAAACTATCACTCTAAATACAATTGATGGTGAACCATCACTCTGACCGCAGTTGATGAAAACACCAATCTTTTAGTGAGGATTATCCATCGAAATTCTTTATTGCTTGATTTGCGGGATCTTCCTGCATCTTTTGGAGAATTTTCTTGGCCATTGTGCTGGGTCCCAGCTCAGTCCTGTCAATAAATTCACTTTCCATTGCTGGACTCAAACTGCCTTGGATCTGAGAGACCTTACGGGCATTTAAGTCACTTTCAGCTGAGAGAGCCTCATTGCCTTGGATTGAAACAACCTTGAAGGCAACTGTTTCTGTCACTGATGACTTCTACTCATGAGGTACATATTATGGACAAAGTCCTGCCAGCAACAGCTAGCCTACCTGCCAGCCTGGCCTCTAGCCCCTGCTGGAAGGGGGTAATTTAGGTTAGCGGGCAGAGAATGGCATTCATGGGCATGAACACAATTATGCAGGCTGCCCTGGGTCACTGGAGACTTCACATTCCTCTCCAGGGGGCTAAAGCTTAGTGCAAACCATGCTACAAATGCAAGCAAACTGAAGCAAAGAAAACACAACAAAAGCAACAGCCAAAAGTACCAAGTATAACTCCCAACCCCCCAGGGGCATGCTCAGGACGTCACTTACCATCGCCCCCTAACGCTGGTTACATTCTGCCAAATGCCGGATATTCAAGCCCAGTAAAATATTTATGATTCAGAAATCAACCAACTAGAATTCCTTTATATCGGAGTAGGTCATTGTATCAAGCGTTTGGCCTAGGGTATCTAGTGTTTGGTTTGCGGTATCAACAAATCATGGATGGGCTAATTTGTCACTTTATTCGGGCAGAGCATAGTAACTGAATTGTTAGGACATAAAAAGTTAGCATGCTCTAGCAGGGAATAACACGTAATAAGATTATCCTCTTTGGGTGTGCTTAAGTTTTTGCAAAGGAGATTCCCTGAAATCATCGGTATTTTGGAGAGTTAGGGCAGGGTTTGTTGAAATCATTGATTCAGGAAAGCCTACTGATCTGTATTGAAGGTTTTCTCCAAGAACAGGTTATGAGGAAGTACTGTTCTCAGAAAAGAAATCAGTAAAATTGATTGATTTACTAGTCAAAGCAAGTCTGCTCACTCTAGTCTGCTCCCCTTTTAGCCAAAGAGATATGTTCACAAAGAAAGTGCTCTCATCTGCTCAACTTTTCACCAAAGCGGCTCACTCACAAAGCAAAGTCCCTCATTAAGCAGGTTTCATCATTCTCGCTGTACTTTTTGACTGTGAGCAAATTGAAACCACCTCTTCTCTTTTCAAGGTCAGTCAGTCGACCTTCACAGTATCGATCTGCAAGAGGGTGTTCCATTAAAAGAGAAGCAGTAATCTTGCAGCTGAGAAACATGGCAACTGCCACAGCACATCATGAAAACAGGCTGTCGCAGTCAAAGTCTCCATACTTGCTGCAGCATAAAAACAATCCAGTGGACTGGTAAGAAGATATAGGCCTACTGTTCTCGTAGATATAGGGCAGACTCTCTTTGAAGGACTTTGCTAAAAAATTCTATGATTTTTTTGTGCAGTACCAACCATATAGGCAATACTACCACACACTAGTTATTTTCAGTTCAGTTATTGAGTCACCTGCCCAAAGCTGTGACTGTAATTGGAAGAGGAAAGAGAGAAAACTATTTTGCTGCTAGAACAGTTCATTTGTAAAACTTGCCTAGCTTTAGAGTAGCCTTCTGTATTTCCAGTGGATCTAGGAGACCCCCCCCCTCCCCGGACATACCCCTCCCGGGTACCAACACCAAGGCGAAAACCTGGCAAAACACTCGGGGCCAAAATCCCCCAGGCTACCCCCCCCCTCCCCCGGATGCAGAATGCAATAGAATGCCAAATGCCGAATGCAAAATGCAAGTTTTGACTTGACGCGTCACTTCGGCTCGCTTGCCGCTCGCCTCTATTATCTCATGGTTGCTGTCAACACCGAAAACTAGATAGTTGTTATTTGTTGATTTTGTTGCTATGGCCTTTTGCCTTTTTTGTGCAACTGAATCTTATCTTATCTTATACTTTCTTAAAGTATATTTTTATTCACTGCAGTTTTGACTGCAAGCACTTCAGGATTTTCCCTAGACATGCGAGTTAATAAACGCGTGACGGCTGATCGCGGCCGCTCGTATACTTTTCATAAAAATAGTAGAGACATGTCGATAAGGGCCTACTGACTGTGTGGACGGTGTTTTAGGGGGGGGGGGGGGGGGGGTGGTATCCGCTTGTTTTGGTACCGGGGGGGGGGTCTTGGGTTTTTTATTTGCCATGGGGTTTTGCCAGTTTTTTCTTAGCTGGAACCCGTTTCCAGGATGCCTGAAATTCAGAGTAACCAGATTTAGATTGTTTCAGATTGCAGCTATGGGAAATGGGATTCAGGAACCCCTGTTCTAAAGCACCAGTAATGTAAAGTCTTTCATCCGAATAGTTTAGTTACTTGCTTATGAGTTCAACCCTTGGGGGTTCTGATTATTTTATCGTGGGAGGAATTTTGTATCTTAATCCTACTTTGCTGGGTGGTAGAATGTACAGATACGAACATAGGTTTTACAGGGCAGGCTATAAGTTTGTGTCAGTTCAAGCTGACAACAGATCAAGTTTGATGATTCTACAGGGAGTAGTCTGCTAAAATTTTTGAATTGCTCTTCTTGGCTAGCATCCTCTTTTTGGCTAGCATCCTATTCAGGCTGAATACTGTTTGCTGACTTACTGTCTAAAAGTCAGGGTAATTGTGTAAGTGATAATAATAAATAACGGCAATTGTGTTAAGGTTTCTGTTGTTTCGGTGTTGTTCAGTATCAGATACTGAAATGGAAAATAATCTGGAAAATGGCACAGAAACCCCAGTATTTAGGTTGCTGATTTCAGAACAGGATATCCGTTAAGTCTGGCAGCGTGTCCCCACTTGTGATAGCAAACTGCCTAATACGTGCCATCTCGACTAACGTCGCCAAAAGACTCGTGTCACTTAATTGGTCTGTATGGTTCGCACCTCGGATTAAAACAATCACAAACAACCGGCGGGGCGGGGCAACAGTAAAAGGCTGCCTGTCGGAAAACTGGATTTTGATTGAGAGCAAAGGCACGAAAACAACTGTTAAAAGAAAATCGAAAGTAGATGGGCTGATAAAATCGTTGTTACTGAGAAGGAAAATAACGGACTAGTGGTTGGTGTCAGTTCTGCTGTAACGCTCAAGATCGTCATTGTTGCAGGTACCCATGGGGCCCAGAAGCTTTCGAAAAGGCTCGCAGAGAAAACAAACTGATTTTTTTGTCAGTTGGGTACTCAACATGCCATTGGTGTCATGTGATGGAGAGAGAAAGCTTTGAAAATGAAGGCATTGCAAGAGTAATGAATGAAAATTTCGTCTGTGTTAAAGTGGACCGAGAAGAGAGGCCTGATGTTGACAAGATGTACATGTCATTTGTTACAGTAAGTCAGAGCTTTGTCGTTTCAGAGGGGAACCCTGTGGAGGCAGCAATGGGGTTTTACTGGAAGGATTTTTATCAGCTCATATCAGTTGAAGAGCGATATATGGTAATTGCCTTCGATGTCTCTTTTCTTCTCAAAAGCCGGTAAACTGTTTTTTATTTGAATTGAAATTTTCATAGACTAGGCTACTAGTAGAAATTTTGTGGCAGTCTTTTCATTTTTGGGATCCCAAAATGTTAGTGACGGATACCTATGACATCGCAAAAGTTGTCCGTCCGTCCGTCTGTCCGTCTGTCAGCACGATAACTCTCGAAGGGAATGAGATATTTTGATGAAACTTGGTATGAGGATTCTTTGGGTCAAGAGTAAGGTCGAGTTCGTAGATGGGCTCTGTAGCCCTACGTTTAGGGGTGGGGGAGGGGGTTTAAATTAAGGGGCAAACAAAATATTTTGAAACAGCCAATGTGATAGTCGATTATGGGGTAAGAAGACATGCCGAACACGATGGTGAAAACCATTTTGTCGCCGGACAAGTAGTTCGCCGGGAATCCGGCCAAAACCGGAAAGTTTGTGAAAAGTAAAAGTTTGATTTGAAGCTGAATATTTGTTCGATTTAGGGGTAAGAAGACATGCTGAACACGATGGTGAAAACCATTTTCTCGCCGGACAAGTAGTTAGCCCGGAATCCGGCCAAAACCGGAAAATTTGTTAAAAGCAAAAGTTTATTTTTGAAGTTGATTAGATATTCGGTTTAGGGGTGAGAAGACATGCTGAACACGATGGTGAAAACCATTTTCTCGCCAGACAAGTAGTTCGCCCGGAATCCGGCCGAAACCGAAAAATTTGTTAAAAGCAAAATTTTTATTTGAAGTTGATTAGATGGCAGATTTAACGGAAAGAAGAGACGCTGAATCTGTATATTGATTATGACAATCATGGTTTACCCGCCGGAAAGTTTGTTAAAAGTAAAAGTTTGATTTGAAGTTGAATATTTGTTCGATTTAGGGGTAAGAAGACATGCTGAACACGATGGTGAAAACCATTTTCTCGCCGGACAAGTAGTTAGCTCGGAATCCGGCCAAAACCGGAAAATTTGTTAAAAGCAAAAGTTTATTTTGAAGTTGATTAGATATTCGGTTTAGGGGTGAGAAGACATGCTGAACACGATGGTGAAAACCATTTTCTCGCCAGACAAGTAGTTCGCCCGGAATCCGGCCGAAACCGAAAAATTTGTTAAAAGCAAAATTTTTATTTGAAGTTGATTAGATGGCAGATTTAACGGAAAGAAGAGACGCTGAATCTGTATATGACAATCATTGTTTACCCGGGCATATAGTTCGTCCGGAATCCGGTTGAAACCGGATTTTTTGTATAAGTTAATGTTTTATTTGAAGTTGATCAGATGTTCATTATAGGGATAAGGAGATACGCTGAAGTCGTTTCTGAACTATCTTTTTTTGGCTGGACAAGTAGTTCGCTTGGATTGCGGCCGAAACCGGAAATTTGGCAGAAGTAAAGCAGGAAGTTTCGATAAGTATCGTCAAAATAGATATGGTTTATACAGGTATATCTGAACTTGATTTTCTCAGATGACTAGCCTGGATAAGAATGGATCCTTCGAAGACAAGACCTAGTTGTCTGGGTCAGACATTCAGTTTTTGGGATCCCATCGAAACCTTTGGTCTTGTTTGTGTGTGGCCGTTAAGCACCAGCAGAAATAAGAATGTCTGCTGAACAAATGTAAATGAATGAATGATTTATTACAGTCAACCTAATTAGGAATTTGTATAATATGTAAACGCATTACAAAAAATACCTAAAAACATTAAACTTAGTGTATTAAATTAGCTTGTGCACTTGTAAACAGGGACTGGGGGGTCAGTTGTAAAAACCTTTGCTTGATTCAAACCACATCCACCTGAGCCTTGACCCCCTTGGCGGTCGGCCAGGTTGTTCATCTATCACGAACGCGCTTTTTCCTCTTCCTTATTGCTTCAGCAGGGCTTTCCAATATGATTTTTGATGATTTATGATTACTTGTGATTTCAGAATAATTGCAAACAGTATTTTTCAGAAAAAGTCGAAAACATCAATTTTCTTCCGCCTTGTCTCTTGTAATTTCATTGTTGGGTAAAAACAGAAAACTGCGCCATGATGCGTTGGTTCCGTTTGCGGCAAGGAAGGTACAGAAGGGAACGGTAGTATTTGAAGAAACAACTTCGCGTGCGCCTGATGCGTTTCTTCCTGAGAATCGGGCACAGACCAGCAAGGAAGAGCACATTAGTGGCTTTATATCCGTCTGTTTATTTAGTTGTTTCTGGATATTTAGGCGGTCAGCGAGCGCGGCGGCTGGCCAATGAGCGTCTTTCTCACCCCCTCCCTCGAACCAATCGCGGGCGGTACCTACTACCCTTCAGAAGATCGCTGGGGGCGGATTGGCTTCCCGACACTTCTTAAACACATATCACGTGAGGTTAGTCTAACTCTGATTGGTTGGTTTTCGTCCGACACGGTGTCTGATTGGTGGCTTTATAGGCGATTTCCGGAAGCGGCGGTTGGCCAATGAGCGTCTTCCTGACCGCGGATTTGCAGCCGATTTTCGGGGGAACGTATTTCCCCCCGGATGAGAGGTATTTCGGGACGCCGTCCTTTCCGTCAGTCTTAAGGCAAATAGCAAGGCAGGTAAGTGGACAAGTCTATCAGAATAAAGAGCTCTAGGATAGATTTAGTAGACAAAATAGAATTGGAAACTGGAAAATTGGTAACGGAATTTGTCAGGGGAGTAAAGCCCCGTTCACAAGCATGCCCAGCCAAGCACAGATGCCTAGGCGCTAGCTCAGGCTCAGCCAGGCGGCGATTAATAGAACCTGGAACCCCGTGCTTGGCTTGCTTGTGAACGGGGCTTAAAGTACTTGTAGGCACAGCTTCTCCCCCAGAGATCGCTTCAGAATACTTTAGCTATTGGAGGTAGGTTTTTGCGAGATTGCAGGATACCCTGCCAGGTATTTAAGCGAACCGTGTAGGTCACAGGGAAACTGTTTTTGGAACCGTTTTCCAGTTTCCGGTTCTCTCTCGTTTTGAGTTTCCACGAAAATCTTGCCTTTCAGCTTTTTACCTCGACCATTGTCAACTCTGGCCTTTGATAAAACTGAATATCCCCGAAAATGATAATAAAATAATGTAGACAAACCGTTCCCAACCCATTGGCAGAAACCTTACGCTTATTTGACCGTCATTTTCCAAGAATTCTCCGTTGTAAAAAATAGCATTTAAAATGTTAACAGAAATACACTGAGATGCAAGTGCATAGTAGAACTTTACATATCTTCTATACAGTTTAAATAGAACTTTGGGTTCTCAAAATTTTAGTCACCAAATAAGACAATACTACTACGTCTATGTCGTCTACTCCTACTTAGCCATATGTCCACTTACGAAGAACACTATCCCGTCACCCTACACTTACATAAAACCTGAACAGAAACCGTGTCGCGTCGCAAACTGATAATGGCGAATAAAATAAGGGGGACAAGATCAAATGCGTCTTTTCGCGAAAACCTAGGGGATGCAATGGCGTAATTCCGGATCATTAGCTCGGTCTGATAAGGTCAAAGTTTAGTGAAAGACCTTATTAAAATCCACTTTGCACAACTGCCTGTAATAATGATGTCAATCACTTCTTTCCTAAAGATCTTATGACTTTTCAGGGGTGGGGGGGGGGTCAAATTACGCCTCTGCTATAGTGACGCGAATTTCGCATGCGTATTTTCGCATGCGAAATCTCATCGGACTGTGCGTGCACGGAGCTTTAATTTTGTGAAAGGTACACTGTAAAAAAAGGAAACTCTCCGCTTTCAGATAACTTAATCTACAGTATTTCGTATTCTAGCATAGTAATCTTCCATGGGATTTTAATTATCCAGATTCGGAATAAAAATCCCCGGATTCGGCGATGCACAATTGCTAAAGTCCGATGTAGAGGGGACTTTTACAGTGTATGCCTCTGTTGGGGCTCGAGCCATGTTAAGAGCCATGAATCTGAGCATAGTAGCTGCTTTATTTTGTGCCATGAAATATAATGAACAATAATGGGATCCATGTTCCCTATATAGTGGCGAGACAATCCAGCTCGTGTCAAAAATTCCGGCAAAGAGATCATCGAAGCCTTGGCATCGTCAGCGAAACTTGGTGGAACTGCGGGACTGCCCTCTGCTAATTCTGTCAAAAAAGGAGTGGAACAGCTGATGCGATCCTACGAGCCCAAATATGGAGGGTTTGGACATGCACCGAAGTTTCCACAGCCGTCCAATTTCAACCTGATATTCCAGTACTATGCCAGGTATGATTCAAGTTACTTTATCGGTTGATCTAGGGATAGTGGGAATTTCCTATTTGTAGTTTTCGCAAGTCCTTTGCTTACAGTTCCTGCATATTTTACCCGTTCTCGCGCTAGAATTAAGTGCCGTTTTTGTATGCCACTGGCGCGTCTGGCACTTTATTAACCCTACTGCTATTTCCACTGCAACAAATTTTACCTTGCCTTACCTTAGATAGATACTTTACTGCGAAACGAACGAAACGAATACTGGACTGCCGAACTTGTCGTTTTTGTCAGATACATTGTAAACAAAATTATAAGGCAGTGGTCAGGAAATGACCGTCAAATAAAATGTCATGGTTGTTTTCGATTACAGTTTTATTTTCGAATAATCACAGAGAAAAAACGATTTCTCCACATGCGCGAATAGTCAGGCAAGCTCGACTCCTGAGCAGTAGGCTACACGAGAAAAAAAAAATCTGAAACCTCTTACTAACAAAAAATAATAACAAAAGCCCAGTTGCTGGGCAATGAACTATTAACAAACAAACAAAAAATCTGGACTCTCGTACCTAGTAGGCCTATCAACGGAAAAATAACAAATTTAACAAAAACAAAATAAATACAAAAAAAAGCATTATTTTCATTGCGTAAGTGGAGTGAGGCCAATGCAAATATGGTTTTAGAGAGCTGGCTGGCGTCAATGTTGTAATGTCCTATTCTGTTTTGCAGGAACCCAAATGACGTAACTGCACAGAACGCTTTGCAGGCTTGCTTGCACACACTAGAAATGATGCGACGAGGTGGCATACACGATCACGTGTCTCAAGTAAGTGGGCCAATAGTAACATATAGTACATGGAATGAAACATACTTTTTCCTCTATAAACTTTTCGGGAATCTCGTAATTCTAAACTGAATGTCGGCCAGGTCCACGCCTGCTTAAACTCATCGATAGTTCGGGATGAAGATGATTCTAGTGGCTAATTTCGTATTCTTATCTGTTTCAGGGTTTTGCCCGGTATTCTACAGACGACGAATGGATGGTTCCTCACTTTGAAAAAATGCTTTACGACCAGGGCCAGCTCGCAGTTGCCTACACAAATGCCTATCTTGCGTCTAAGAAGCCAGTTATGGCCGAGGTTGTAGACGACATCTTAACTTACGTTTCACGAGACCTAAGTGACCCGGTAAGCTATTTTTTTAGACTTGCAGTAACATTTAGGGCCCGTCAAAGACCTTAGTATTGTAAAGACATGAAACTCCCATGAGTCGCGATAATGAGCGCCTTCTAGCGGTAGGTATGTCGTTAAACAAAAGCTCTTTTGAAATTTCAACCGATTGTTTCGCAAAAGCATCGTAAATCTACAAATCCTTATGATTTGCTTACATTGTTTCAATTATTTTTTTTTCAATTTCAATTTATTTTCAAAGTTCCTTCACGGGCAAGACGAACATTGGATTTTTCGTCGTAAATATAATAACATCAGCATCTTTTTCATAATTTTGTCGTAAATAATAAACTTGTATACAATTCGAATCACTATAAGTGATCATTTACAATTACACTTATATCATAACTAAAAATCAATTTCAGTTTCAATTTATTTTCAAAATTCCTTCACGGGCAAGCCGAACATTGGATTTTTCGTCGTAAATATGATAACATCAGCATCTTTGTCATAATTTTGTCGTAAATAATAAACTTATATACAATTCGAATCACTGTAAGGGATCATTTACAATTACACTTATATCATAACTAAAAAAAAAAAAAAAAAAAAAAAAAAAAAAAAAAAAAAACAAGAGTTACGACGAATTATACATTTCGATCGAATGACGTCACATTACACATATATCAAAACTAGGAGTCAAACAATTACAAAATAAACAAGAATTACGCTGAGTTATACATTTCGACGAATGACGGTACGAAGCTTTTTTTGTATCGGTCATGAGATGCAGATACAGGATGTAATTTAGGAATGGTCTGCGAAACCATTCGCACAGGTCTGGGTCTAACGGGTTCGAACTCGGGCGGGAACATGTCTCGCAGACGACGATATTCAAGCGTCTTCACTCCAAATTTAAGGCACATTTTTTCCCGACGTTGGGCCGAAGATTCCAGCTTGAAACTCCGAAGAAGCTCAATGTATGGCACCTTTGGCGATTTGGAAGTAACAAGGAGGGCTCGAAATTGCAACCTCTCCAGCGAATTCGACTGATCCCGTGTCAAACCGAAGTGCCATACCTGACAACAATATTCTAAAGTGGGGCGGATAAAGGACACACAAAATTTTAAAAGATGCTCGGTAGGGACGCCGTAACGGGATAATAATTTTAGGGATCGGACTGCCATGCTACCCTTTTTAAGCATGCTGTCCACTTGTTTGACCCATTTTAAATCATGGGTAATATGGATTCCCAGTAACTTTATGTGGTTCACACTGGGCAGTGGGGAGGGGTGGGTAAAAATCCGGCATGCTTTTAAAAAAGATATAGTTAGAACCACAGATTTATCCATGTTGACGACAAATCAAACAACTATAACAAAAACAAGAGTTACGACGAATTATGCATTTCGACGAATGACGTCACATTACACATATATCAAAACTAGGAGCCAAACAAATATAAAATAAGCAAGAATTACGGTGAGTTAAACATAACGACGAATGACGGCATGAAACTTTTTTTTGCATCGGTCATGAGATGCAGAAACAGGATGTAACTTAGGAATGGGCTGCGAAACCATTCGCGCAGGTCTAGGTCTAAAGGGTTCGGACTCGGGCGGGAAAATGTCTCGCAGACGAGGATTCTCAAGCGTCTTAACTCCAAATTTAAGGCACATTTTTTCCCGACGTTGGGAGTTTTTTTCCCGACGTTTGTTTGTTAGACAAAGACCAGAATAGGTCGCAGGCAGCTGGATTTTCCAGGACGTTCAGTGGGGTTTCCTGCCTTTCGTACTGTTAAGGTCTTGGGGGCCTGTGGTGTGATCGAGTGGGGCCAAGTTACCCCCTAGGTAAGCTAGCTAAGGTATAGTTGAAGAAAGATCAAGGTATCTAGCGGTGACATTGGGGAGTGTCGGAACACCAATCGCAGAAGTTGTATAGTGCGGCTAAAGAGACGTGAGGAGCAGAATTGTATTTGGCAGAATCGGACTGGATGGTGGGTCTTATGCCAGACGCACTTCCGGTGGAGAAAAATTCGCTGGTGCAGAGGCCCTTTTTTCCGCCTCAAAACCTCATTGAGTGTACAGCATCCGCGGAAGACAAGTTCATGGCTCACGCTACAGATCCGTGAAGTCTGTAGAGGCGGCGAGGAACTCGATGGTAGAGTTGAAGGATTAAGAAAGGATGTGCTTCGGTCGTGAGGATCGGGAGAAAAGGGATTTATTATGGGAAGATTTGTTATCAAAACCCGTCATTGATGCATATGAAATATATGGGTATTAAGGGCTCGGGTCTGAGCGCTAGGTTCATCCTGTGACCGGCGCGTTGATGATCTTCTCTGAAGGTTTCCAGTTGAGCTAGCACTATGTAATAAAATGGAAAATTAAAAGCACCGGTTGAACCTAAATTTCGGGCGCCACACTCACACAAACTCTTGTATTTCTTTTTATTTATTTGATTTTAACTTACAGAGTGGGGGCTTTTATAGCGCCGAAGACGCCGACTCTTACCCCCACGAAGGCGCCAAGGATAAGCGCGAAGGCGCTTTCTGCGTATGGACTCATGAAGAAATAACGACGCATTTGGAGGGAATGAAATTTAGTGATGGGACACCTGTGGATCAGATTTTCTGCGAGCATTTTGGGGTCAATTTAAGAGGTGAGATGATGTAATTTAGTTTTGTTTCAGAATGTGTGAAAAGTGTATTGGGATAGTACTTTACAGTAGTGCAAGTCCAATTGGAGTGCAAACCCGAGTCTCGAAAGGATTTCAACCCATATATAGTTGCGATTTAGGATTCCAATCCAACATCTTTGTACTTTCAGAATGCCCCTTAAAGTTTAACCGAAAAGGACTAGGATAGGACAATCTAGTTACCCATCACTTATTCACTTAAATTGTTCATTGTTCCGCTATTCATCAGTAATCGATTTTCAAATAGTGGAATTTCCGTGTGGTTTGTGGTGCCTCTATGCGCCTGTATTTTTGTTGCATCCCTTACGAGAAAGATTTATAATTTTTTTGTTCAGGCACTAAGCAATCTTCACCAATCTCACCACTGCCCACTGAAAAGCCGCATTTGCGTTGGGATTAAAATTTCCCGCGTCATAGTAGAATTTACGCTGTGGGGACGGCCGGAGATATTCTGAGCCTCATAACTAGAGCAGATAGTGGAAAATAAAAAAAATCCCTTTGCAGGATCCAAATAATTCAGTGTATCCAATTAAATGACACACAAATAAGTTGGCTTTTCAGTTAAACTTTAAAAAGGGAGGAGGCTGCCAAGATGCATTACTTGGCAGTTATATCGAGTTCTTATGAAATCTGAGGGATGGTACGTGCGGAATGTATTAAAGGAACAGTAAACTTGACTAGGCAACTTTCGGCCATCAAACCGGCCTTGGGGGCTTAGATAAATGTACAGGGACTTATTGTCGACAGGACCCCCGATCTTTGTTATCTCGAAACCCCTCCTTATTGTTTTCAGAGCTAGCTGGCAGGGCCTTGCCCCTTATGCACTGTAGTTACGCACTCATGCACTGTAAAAGTTTGCGATTGTCTGTGTTATCAACATACAGGGTTGCCACTTTACTAAAATAAATTCACTATGCAAAAGGAAAAAAGTAATACCAAACAAGAAAAGTTATAGCCTACTCGGAACGTGTTGCTGGGTCATAGTCACCTTGGAAATAGAACCTGACAACTACTTTTTTCTTGCCATCTGCTGCCAAAGTAAAAAGAAAGTTCTATTGTGAGCACAATTGTACTACCAGTGGCAACCCTGTTGACATACATTGTATTACTTTGTTTCAAGGCAAATATCGTGGGTTCGAGTCCTACTCCCGGCACACAAACCTTTTGCTTTTTTTTTTTTTTTGTTCTACTAACTCAAAAGTCGAACTCTCGGAAACTGCCCGGAAACTGCAATGGTCGTAACAAGAATTTTTCTAACTCTCAATATCGACTCAGGGTACATTCTTAATATGTCAGCTAGCTCCCTGAGCCAAGTTTGAGTCAAGTTTACTGTTCCTTTAAATTCGCGTGGATTCCTGTTCTCAGAGATTTGAAACATGGCTTAACTATTTTGTACTGCTAGTTTCCCAAAGTTTGTTTCTTCTTTTTAGTTCGAAATTTCCGAAAAGAGCATTGAATAATTGGAATCCGGACTGGAATTCCACCTGAATGACCGAATCCGGATCCGCCTACGGACCCGGATTTTGATTCTAATTAGCAGGTTAAGTAGAAATATCGCCTGAAACTAGTCTGGCTCCGCAGTTATATGCAGCGTCTATAAGCTTGCGAAAGAGACCACAGCATAGCATCCGCGGGTGAAGCGCACTTGAAATCTGGTTAGTAAGAGTCTACATTTCGGATGAGATTGCAACATTAGAGCATAGTGAAAATGCTTTCAGTCAATCAATCTCTTATTCTGAAAATCGTAGCCAGCCGCAGACGAGGATTCACATCAACATATAAATGTACCGTTACCGTTCAAGTCCATTGTAACGACCATATACAGCTTGCATCCAGTAATTTCTAACTGAAGACTTGCTAGTTTAGATATTTTTTAACTAAATTTCTGACATATTTGATTGCGATAAACGGTTAATTCAGCTGAGATTTAGTCAAGCAATATGTTGGCCCTTCTTGGCAAGGGTCTCTTCAGGCTCAAGCTAAACAATCTAAGGTAAATCTCAACTGGCTTGTCCGTTTAGCTCAGTCAAATATGATTCTCAGTTATTTTGGGCTGAAAGAATGTAAATTTGATAGAAATAAAAGAAATTATATGTAATGTAATCAGGATCGCGAAATGATGATACAAAATCATGAGCCGTTGTAAATATAAAAGTGATGGTTCCGGTTGGACCCATTCAAAATGTTTCGTTCTGAAAAGTAACAAAGGAAAACTGATGCCTTACAGGAATTGTTAATATAGAACAACTGACCACACCAATGTTCTGGAGACTTCCCATAGCACTTTGCTCTGCAATAGTCCTCCTAGTTACTCCCTCCCTCTATCACCTACTTTTCTACATATCTCTTCGGTTTTAGTCACCATCATTAATTTCCCGGGATCGTGACGTCACGATAGTGTCACTCGCTCTTTATCCAGTTAGCTGCTGTGCAAACCCAAAGTCAAGCTTTGATGCATTTCATTAAAAGTGTTTTGGCTACGGAATTAGTCCGCAGTTAACATGAGCCCTGTTAACCTTCGTTCTCAGCAAGACCTCGGTTACCTTACCTTAAATTTATGGTAATGATCAATTCATTATTTAGTTAGGGACTCCGTGTTTGCTTTATACTTATGAAATTTAATGTTAGTAAGCATGTATACAGCACACGAAATATACAAGAAAGTCATCAGGGCACTTTTATTCGGTAAATTTTTAGTTATGTTTTATAGTTATATTTCCTCCCCATTTCAGGCAACGTATCCCCCTCGAAGGACCCCCATAAGGAGCTAACCGGCAAGAACATTCTGATCATGCGGGCCAGTGAGCAGGAAACTGCTGACAAGCATCAGCTCAAAGTCGAAGAGTTGAAGCAAGTCTTCTCCCAAGCGCTGAATAAGCTATTCGAGCAGAGGCTGAAGCGACCGCGACCCCATCTGGATGATAAGATGATTGCAGCATGGAATGGTGAGTCATATAGGACGGAAATCATAACAATCAAATTATTAGAAGTATTAGTTGTTAAAAGGAAAGGTCCCGTACGTCTATCTTGTAAATAAGCAATATCCTTAAACCTCCTACGTCTTCAAGTAGAACGTAAAAAATAACGTATAAATAGAATAAAAAGTAAAATATATATAACTCCAACACATTAAAGGTACAGAAAGAGTTTTGTTTCGTCTTTTGTTGAGCTCTGCAATAAATTAACAACCCTACGCTAGCAACGTTGTTTCTCTTATATTTTAGTGCTCTATTTTAAATTTTACATATTGCAAAATTTCGTGGATTTACGAGATTTTGCATTGGATATTAAGCTTGACGACTATGTCAAATTTGGCGTTTTCATTGTGAAAATTAATTCTCGAATAAATTCTATTCTTCTTCTTCTGATCCAGATGACACAAACCTGCCATGAAACTAGTGGTTATCCTATCTTTGAGTGTGCCTATAAGCTCTGGTATAGCACACGTACCAAACCGCCTGCGCAGTATTGATTTTTATCAGCCGATATGGGGGCTTTTTGGGGCATAAATCGGTACTTCATAGTCCGAGTCCAACAGCTCTGGTTAACGAACGAAGACTCGCATAAATTTCTGGCATCATGCTTCTTCTCGTCTTAATCTATATTTATTTATTAAAGGCCTGATGCTTTCCGGATTTGCTCGGGCTGGCTTTGCTTTGAACAACGAGGCATACATCGGCCGCGCACGTGAAAATGCTAAATTCATTGAGAAGTTCTTAATGAACGAGGATGGAACTCTCCTGCGCTCCATCTACAAAGGCCCTGACCACCCTGTACAAATGTAAGTACAGTAATCGACGAGAAAAGTCTACCCCCCCCCCGTCCTCCATCATTAACATAGGCTGGTTTCGTGGCTCAAGCAGCTTTTCCGCTTTTCCGGGTGTACAGGAACTGTCCGGAAAAAAACAATCGGATAACTTTTCTGGTTAAAACCGAAAATTCAACCGGAAATATTTGTCCCAGCTGAATTCTTAGCATCCGATCTTAATCTTTCAACAAGAGTATTTGTATAAATGCACGTGTGAGATTTGTTCGCATTTTTCTAGCCAGAAAAATGCAAATTTTCAAAAGCGAACGGTAGGGAATCTTTCGAAATGGGACTGAATGGCGCTGACACTGAAACTGTATAGGCACTTCTACTTTAGATGATATTCGCAAAAGGGTAAATATGAGAGTGTAGTGCTTCGGTATGTTTGCTGATGAAAGACTTCCTTCTCTCCCTGAAATCAGCCGTTTTTCTGCTTTCCCTTCAGTAAGAGATCCTCACCTCGAACAATCCTCTGCTGGTGGTCCTATCCAGGCCGCAAACTCTGCCTGCGTGGCGATGTTGTGAGGGAGAAATGTAGTGTGGGTTTGACCCATTTCGATCAAGTCCTTGTGTATTTATGTTGGAGAGGCTTCGCGCCTTTCTTCTGCGTTTCCTTTTTTTCGTTATTAGTTGTATATTCAGTGGAGCGTAGTTTGTTGGTGTTGGTTTGGTTCTCATCATACTTCAGCTGCTAGCAAAACGGAGACAGTCATTGAGGAAGAGCTTTTTTGCGTCAGAGAACTCGCTTTTTTACGTGCTATTGATTCCGCGTAGCTTCTTTTTCTTTTCCATGCTTTAGATTAAACTTAAAACAAGTGGCTATGTCTCCGCCTCCAACTGAGTGACGTTAATACAAAATTTACCTTAGTTTGCTCTACTTTAACGACACTTAAACTCTCGTCTTAAAACCTTACTTTCTTAGTTTGTTTTCCAACCCTAAAAACTAACCCCTATTTTCAAACTTTCCATTCTGTCATCATAATTTTCTCATATTCAGTTGCATTCTCACATTCCTTCTATAGACTACTACCATAGCTGCAAAACTTAATTGTTTTTACTTGATTCACTTAGCTTAAATCTTCGACAAACTCAACCAAATCTGTAGGTTAACTCGAAAATGAAACAAAAAACTGTTGCGTCAGAGAACTCGCTTTTGGTGTTTTAAATCTGCCTTTTTGTCTGGAAAGTTTTTCGAAGCTTCCAACGGCTGTATCCAGAACAAGTTAAATTAAGTTTTCTAAATCGTGACTTTTTTCTGGAAAAAGTTAGCTTACTTACTTACTAGCTTTAAAGATGTCAAGCTCCCTCTGCTCAGTGTGATATACAGAGCTCTGTACCATGCTAGGTAGAGCTAAACAAGGCGGCTTTTGAAAGTTAGTCCTTTTTTGTTCTTGTTTGTATCCTATTTGTATCGGAATAAATTATTGATTGATTGATTAAATAGTTTTTGTGGTTTTAGTTGTGTCTGTAGTATTTATTTTCAGTAAAATTGAATTATCTTACCTCAAACAGATCAGAGCCGATTCATGCCTTCGCAGACGATTATGCTTTCGTAATTCGCGGGCTGCTTGACCTCCATCTGGCGTCTCAGGAAGAGTACTGGCTGAAGATGGCGTGGGAGCTCCAGCAGCAAATGGATAAGCTATTCTGGGACTCGGACGAGGGGGCCTACTATCAAGCCCCGGCCGGGGACCCGCACATTATGATTAGACTAAAAGAAGGTGAGTCCAACTTTTTCGTAGCTCCCTTGGCGCCAGGTAAATAGGATTTCCCGGCGAATTTCCCGGCGAATTCCCCTCTGCATTTGGGGTCATGCCAGTCTGCAAGTTTTATTCGGGAATTCCTAGTCGACAAGTACGCACTGGGCAAATGAGTCGACGGCTAGTCTCCACAGTACAAGCGGGTTTTAGATAATCTTACAAATTGCAAGTCGGCTTTAGAAGACTTGGTAATTGATAAAGCAATGGGTAGGCCTATATCCCATACACTGGAATGTCTGAGATAATTTTATACTATTCTATCTGACCCTCGAGCAGGGATGGGCGAATCCGGATTTGGATTCGAATCCAGGACTCGTTCTTTTGGCCGGATTCGAATCTGGATTCGAATCTTCTGCTTGTCAGGCTGAATTCGGATGCGGACTCGGGATTCAAAACCCTCAGTTTTGCGCATCCGCCCAAATTTTCTGTCTTCATCCATCCAGCTTCAGTTTCTTAATTTTTGTGCAGTGGGCTTAGGCAGTCTGATCTCCGCCACTACCCATCATCAGTAATCTGTCACGTTATCCGAATACCTTAGACATCAGTGATTTTTCTCACAGCTGATTTTTAAACTATAACCTACGTACATGATTTGATTTTTGATACGGTTGGATTCGAATCCGATTCTATTCCGGATTCGGATCCTCAGCATGAAATGGTAGATTCGGATTCGTAATCGGAATCGTACCTAGCCCTGGATTCGGATTCGAATCCTTTCATGGTCGCTCTCGCCCATCTCTGCATCAAAGACTTGTCGGCAGAGTCGTTACTAGCCAAAATGTTTGGGGGGGGGACAAGGTATTTACCGACTGGCTGGTCGTTTTTACCGACTATTTCTGCGGATAAAAACGACTATTATTGATAAAAAAAAGCGACTGTGTTGACGAAAAATCGTCTGATTTTAAGAAAAGTAGACTATTTTTAAGAAAAATCGACTATTTTATGAAAAATCGACTGTTTTTTGTTGTTTAAAAAAAACGACTATTTCTAAGAAAACAATCGACTGTTTTTACTAAAAGTCGCGGCGCGAACGGATTTTTGTACCGACTGGCCGACAACATTGGGGGGGGCGTCCCCCCCCTCCCCCTAGTAGTGACGCCTCTGCTTGTCGGTCGAATGTGAGCACAGTGAGATTTGTTGCCGTTTAAACAGATGCTCAAACTTTGAGTGCCGTAAGTAACCTATTGGTAATGAGTAAAGGTTAATGCTTCTCCCCATTTTCATAATCGAAGCGTTTATTTTACCCCTTGCTTCGCATGATCCCCTTATCCGCGTTATTCGTACTGGGAAGCCATACATACAAGGGTATTTAAGTTCGATTTCATGACAACAATGCATTACGTTCTACAGGTATAAGTTGCCTTTTTGCAGATACTATGGTATCTGATATACGGTCTAAAGGCGTTTTTGCAGTTATCGTGGTATTTCGCCAGTTATCGTGGTATCTGATATTCAGATACCACGGTCCGACCGTGGTAACTGATCGTGGTATCTGAAAGTCATCTCAATTTCATCAAATTTTTTTCAAATCGGTGAGAAAGAAGTCTAGCACTTAGTGATGTAACTGGATATCAGTTTTTCTCTTGGGATGAATTCGAAAAGTGCAATCTCGACAATAAACGTTTTTGCAGTGCAACCGTATATCAGATACCACGGTAACTGCAAAAACGACTAATTGCAGATCCAGTTACCGTGGTAACAGATACCATGGTATCCGCAAAACGAAACTATAGTAAAAAGCCCAGCTCGGCACCGGGAAATTATACGGAAAAAATACTTCACGATGACGAGAGAACATAGCCACCCCCTGGCCCTGCAACAGTTCACGAGAAGGTGCAACTATTGAATTCGGAGGTTGGACTTGCCCACCCAAACATCTCCAAGGGGGACCGCGACGGCTAAATTTCATGGTATACCTGTTTCTCCAGATCAAGACGGTGCAGAACCTGCTGGCAGCTCAGTGGCTCTGGAGAATCTGGTGCGCCTGGCAACCCTGCTTGATGACAGTTCGTGTCTCCAAAAGGCACAAAAGACCGTAAGCGCGTTCAAGGTCAGAATCGAAAAGATCCCTGTGGCTTTACCGGAAATGCTTTGCGGCCTTGCGATGCTGAATTACGGACTAACGGAGGTACGTCTTTTTTCTCGTTTGCAGCTTATCAGATGAGGTCAATGGAGATACCTTTTGGCTTGTCGGTCAGTGGACTAGGGAACAATCTAGGATTTGGTCATTGAGATACTACGATCAGCCTTAAAGAAGAGTTTCAGTGTTTAATCTTTTTTTTCTAAACTGTCACATACATTAAACAAGCACGTCAGAGGAACGCATTTCGTACAGTGCTTGTTTAATAGTTCGGTTGTGAAACCACAAATTACAGTTGGGCCTATTATCCCAGTCTTACAGAGGGACTTCTCTGATCCCCAACAGCCTCAAAGGAGTTACGTCGGTGAAATCCTTGAAGTGAAGAAGACCCTAGATGTATCCGATGTTTGTACTTGGTGAAGTTGAATAGAACCCGATCTTGTCAGAGTGAAAACCAGTTTCGTCGATAAGAGCAGAAAGCCAGATAGGGAGGGGGATACTTGTTTTAAGGAGGATTCTGCGCCGCTACCTTTTATTCGTGTACCTTTAGATCACAGCACGACGTGTGTTATCTCCCTTCTTCCCGCTATGAAATGTTGTGACGATGCAAATAAAATCTGACTGGTTCAATTCAGTTCAATATAATCTAAAAAACGTATACCGGACGAGCCGATGGGTTGTTTTTACGTCAACATAACGTCACAGCAATACAGTCTACACGTATATACAATTTTCAACATTTTTACCAACGTCTTATCATAAATATGGTCAATATAATAAAATACCATTAATAAAATATAAATAATATAAAAATTAACATTCAAATGCGCTCCGAGTTAAATAAACGAACAAAAGAGGGGACGAAACTCTGAGCATACCTTGCTAGCAAAGCTTCGGTTGAGACTCCTAACATTAGAGGAACCCATGGCCTGCCTATGATTGAACCTACTGTTTATTTGTCATGGTAAAAGCACTTGTGTAACTAATTTTGAACGGTGATGGGTTGTTAGCACTGACACAGACATGAAGGGGAGCTTCAGTCCTTGTTTCCATACCTTTCACGAAATCTCATTAGGCATCGATTGCGGGTGAGCCGGCTTCGCCCGATACGAATAACCTGATGGACGCCGTGCGGAGTCAGCTGCTTCCTGACCTTGCCCTGCTCGTGTTGAACCCTGAGAAGAGCTATGATTTCATTGGCTCGAAACGCCCATCCACCAAGGACTACCAGCCAATTGACGGCAAGGCCGCCGCTTATGTATGCAGGAACAAGTCCTGCGCCCCGCCCACTTCTGACCCAAAAGAGCTGGCAGAACATTTGAAAATGAAATAATGCGCGTCTGCAAACTCGTACCTAAATGTGATACTGACTATTTTTTAGACCTTTTCACTTTTCTTGTTTTAAATTTAAACTTGGTATTTTTTTTGTAATAGATTTTAGTAAACGGTGTAGTGCGATCGAGCGTTTTAAAAGCCGAAGACTTATTTCCCACGGCGTTGAAATAAAATGAGCAATTTAAGGTTGAAGAATCAAATTTTAAATTTTTATCCCAGGTGCTCAGATGCGTTCAAATCTGACGCGTTTTTCACTAGTTCGGTTCGTTTCATGCGTTAGAATCGAGCGATTGCGATGAAGATACTATTAAACGGTATAATGACTTTCTATATATTTATCGTAATGTCTGTCCTCCTGTCGGTCTGTCCCACTCTCTGGGAAGATGAGACTTGGCGTTCGCATACAGGATCCTCTTCGATACCTTCTTTTCGGGATCGGATTATCCGTGTTGGGTAAGGTTGGGGTAGCCGGGTGTTCTTGTGGCTAAGATTCGATTCGCTTTCCAGAGCTGGTGTCGTGTTCCGCTAGTTTTGGCAAGTGACTGATATTTAAAGCGAATCCACTACGCGAGTGGAAGTGGGTCTCGGCAGGTCAGCGAAAAGCTGCAAAGACGCAACGACTTACCGTAATAAATGCGCTCCGCGGATTCTTGCATGGGTTCCCAGAACCTTAGTGACGGGAATTCTACGACTTCGTAAAGTTTTTCCGTCCTTCCGTCCGTCTCTTAGCACAATAATATGAAAAAAACTTCGTTTTCTTAAAGAGTTAAAGAGGCTGCGTCCCAAAGTCGAACCTTAAAACGTACAGGAATTAGGAGAGGCAGTTGGGGGGCTGCCGCCCCCCAAACCCCCCGCTTTTAAAGACTCTTTTGTACAGGTTTCTTGTTGTGGGGGGCTGCCGCCCCCCTAACCCCCCGCTCTTGGCTTCGGAAAGGCCCTCTTTTAATTAACAAAAAATTGAAATGAATGAATAATGGAATAACTTCGAAAAATGTTAAACACAAGAGGACAGGAGAACCATTGCGCCGAAACTAGTAATTAGTAACAATGAAGTTGACCACTCCATTTACATTTTAACATAATTATTGAAGCTGTTTCCCAGACACAGAGCACACAAGCTAAGAGCTGGGGGTGGGGGTAGGGTAGCAAACAAAAACCTGTACAAAAGAGTCTTTAAAAGCGGGGGGTTTGGGGGGCGGCAGCCCCCCAAATGCCTCTCCTAATTCCTGTACGTTTTAAGGTTCGACTTTGGGACGCAGCCTCTTTAACTCTTTAAGAAAACGAAGTTTTTTTCATATTATTTCTGTACGTTTTTCTACAATCCATGGTGGATGTACTACTACTCGTACAGGAATTAGGAGAGGAAGTTGGGTGGCTGCCGCCCCCCAACCCTCCCACTTTTAAAGACTCTTTTGTACAGGTTTTTTGTTGTGGGGGGCTGCCGCCCCCCTAACCCCCCGCTCTTGGCTTCGGAAAAATTTAAGGTCATTTTTCTCAAATAAAAATTTTACGGATTAAGACAGAATTTTTTGAAGCTTGCAGTCAGTCTCACCATGTCGAGCTGATCATTTTGATGTACTTGAATGTTGAAATTCGTAACTTTTAAGAATTTCAAAAATTAACATGGGCTCTTATGGGGAAATGGGGTTTTTCTAAGCTAGAAAATCGGGGGGTTAAGATTTTCCGACGAAACTTTCCAGGAAAATTACTCGGAGAATTCCGCGTCGAATGAGTCTTCGTACACCCAGATCCGATGTCGGCTGTGACCTGTAGGCGTGGCAGAAAAAAAAAAAGGGTTTCTGTCATTTTTCTCAAATAAAAATTTTACGGATTAAGACAGAATTTTTTGAAGCTTGCAGTCAGTCTCACCATGTCGAGCTGATCATTTTGATGTACTTGAATGTTGAAATTCGTAACTTTTAACAACAAAAAACTTAACATGGGCTCTTATGGGGAAATGGGGTTTTTCTAAGCTAGAAAATCGGGGGGTTAAGATTTTCCGACGAAACTTTCAAGCAAAATTACTCGGGGAATTCCGCGTCGAATGAGTCTTCGTACACCCAGATCCGATGTCGGCTGTGACCTGTAGGCGTGGCAGAAAAAAAACAAAAGGAGAACATGAACATTAAGTGCCCGTATGGAAATAATTCAAGTCGTAAACGATCGTAAACGATCGTTTTTTTACAATTGTATTATGGGACATTCCGATCGTAAACGATCGTTTTTTTACGATTGGAAACAGTTGTTTACGATTGGAAACAGTTGTTTACGATTGGAAACAGTCGTTTACGATTGAAAACAGTTGTTTACGATCGTATTTTTACGATCGGAAACGATCGTAAACGATCGTTTTTTCCCAATTGTATTATGGGACATTCCGATCGTAAACGATCGTTTTTTCCCAATTGTATTATGGGACATTCCGATCGTAAACGATCGTTTTTTTACGATTGGAAACAGTTGTTAACGATTGTATTTTTACGATCGGAAACGGTTGTTTCCAATCGTAATTTAAGGGCCGGGAACTGTTGTTTCCATCGAATTTTCACGATCGGGAACGGGTGTTTCCCGACTGGGTGTTTCAACTTACCCTGCACCCCCACCCCTAGCCTAGTCCTTGACCCTGAACTGCAACGACTTCTATCCAAGTATTCCAACCCCAACTAACCTTTCATTTTCTGTGATAGTATCGATGGATATTTGCGTTGTTGCATATAGAGGCAAATATTTTTGTTTCCCAAATTATCGATTAAACGGCAACACTTTTAAAAAATCACCAGAGGAAGGTTTAGCACCATAGAAGGGGCTTCGACTACGAAAGATGCTTTTGAAATATTTTGCGCTTCAAAAAAAGTGAAAGTAGCAAAAACACGGATGGCAGTTCTCAACTTCAAGCATTTCCACGGCTTTTATTTATTTATTATAAATAAACAACTGAAAACGATCGTAAACAGTTGTTTACGATCGGGATTTCAGATTCTCCATTTTTGTTAAACTTTTCGATCGTTTGCACATTAAAAAAAGAATTAACTTCCCTTCTATCGTTGTTGAGATTCAGGTCTTGTTTCAGGTCTTGAAAACCGAACCAAATTTTCCCGATTGAAAACGACTGTTTCCGATCGGAAACAACTGAAAACGATCGTAAACAGTTGTTTTATGACACTTGAAAAAACAATTATGCAAAACTAAAAACTGATCAACTTTCTTATTGCCGTAGTTAGAAATCAGGTCTGTATTTATCGTCTTGAAAATAAAAACAATTGTTTCCGATCGAAAACAGTTGAAAACGATCGGAAACAATTGAAAACGATTGTTAAATTACGATCGTAATAAAACGATCGTAAAATTACGATCGTAAAAAAACAATCGTAAAATTACGATCGTAAAAAAACAATCGTAAAATTACGATCGTAAAAAAACAATCGTAAAATTACGATCGTAAACAACCGTTTCCAATCGTTAACAATTGTTTACGATCGAAAACAACTAAAAACGATCGTAAACAGTTATTTAATGACGCCTGAAAAAAACGATCGTAAACAGTTGTAAAATTATGATTGAAAACAGTTGTTTCCGATCGTTTACGATTGGGATTTTAGTTTCAGCTTTTTGTTAAACTATTTTGATTATGCAAAACTAAACACTAATCAACTTTCTTATTGCCGTAGTTAGAAATCAGGTCTGTATTTATCGTCTTGAAAATAAAAACAATTGTTTCCGATCGAAAACAGTTGAAAACGATCGGAAACAATTGAAAACGATTGTTGAATTACGATCGTAATAAAACGATCGTAAAATTACGATCGTAAAAAAAACAATCGTAAAATTACGATCGTAAACAACCGTTTCCAATCGTTAACAATTGTTTACGATCGAAAACAACTAAAAACGATCGTAAACAGTTATTTAATGACACCTGAAAAAAACGATTTTAAACAGTTGTAAAATTATGATTGAAAACAGTTGTTTCCGATCGTTTACGATTGGGATTTTAGTTTCAGCTTTTTGTTAAACTATTTTGATTATGCAAAACTAAACACTAATCAACTTTCTTATTGCCGTAGTTAGAAATCAGGTCTGTATTTATCGTCTTGAAAATAAAAACAATTGTTTCCGATCGAAAACAGTTGAAAACGATCGGAAACAATTGAAAACGATCGTTAAATTACGATCGTAAAAAAACGATCGTAAAATTACGATCGTAAACAACCGTTTCCAATCGTTAACAATTGTTTACGATCGTTAACAACTGTAAACAATTGTTCACAATTGTATTTGTTTACAATTGTAAACGATCGTTAACAGCTGTTTACGACTTAATTATTTCCATACGGGTGGCTATGCGTGGTTTCTGGAAAACAGGGAAGGAGTTATCGGATCGAGCTGAAATTTCGCGGATAAGCTCCTGGGCCCTAGGGGACCTTAACTTGTGAATTTCAGCCCGATCGGACAACGTTAAAGGGGGGGTGGGGTTGGGGGGTCGAAACTTTCGGCCAGATTTTCCCCATGAAGGAAAAGTCGGAGGGGGATGAAATTTGGCAGGTTTCTTAGTTGGAGCTCGGGCTACGAAATGCATCCCTCCCCATCCCTCTGCGACCACTGGAACCGAAGATCGCTTAACATTGTCGTGGTTCGCCTCTTTAAAGAGGCACGAGTGTGCCTCCTTGATAACTCTCGAAGGAGTTACGATATTTTTTTCAAACTTAGTATAGGAATTCTTTGGATCAAAGAACAAAGTTGATGGCTTTCGTAGCCCTATATCTACGGGTAAGGGAGGGGGGTTAAAATGAGGGGCAAAAAAAATATCATTAAAAGCAAATAAAATGGTCGATTTAGGGTTAAGAAGACATGATTCAGATTCTATGCATCTGAAACATGGCATCTCAACCGAAAACAAGAGAGAAGAATTCAGTCCTTCGAAAACATGTGCCTCCGTAGGCTTCTTCAAGTTCTTGGCATCCACTGAACCCAGAAAGTAAGGAACGAGCACATAAGAAACATCACAGGCCAAACATCCCTCGTCGAGACTATACGAAGGCGTAGAAGAAGTTACCTCGGACATGTGCTGCGCATGGACGACCCCAGAATTCCCAAGTCCACATTTTTATGGCACTTGCCCTTCGGCCAAGTGCCATATAGCGATCGCAATTTCTGTCCGTCCGTCGGTCGGTCGGTCGGTCCGGTTTTTGCTAGTTCGGGCACTTCCACATAAGCTAGGATGATGAAACTTGGCAGGCATATCAGGGACCCCAGATGATTAAGTTGCAAATAGTCACTTTCCCGATCCGACCATCGTGGGGGGAGGGAGGGGAGCCGGAATCCGGAATTTAGTGGCATGCATAACTTTCGAACGGGTGATCAGATCTTAATGAAACTTGATATTTGGAAAGACGTCATGCTTCAGATGTCCCATATCAAGTCCGGACCGAATCCGATGTGTGTGGACGGGGGGGAGTCGGGGGGGGTTCCGGAAATCATGTTAAACGGTTAGAGTGGAGCGATCGGGATGAAACTTGGTGGGAGGAACAAGCACAACCCCTGGATACATCATTGACAGAACTGGACCGGATTCGTGCACTGTGGGGGGAGTTGGAGTGGGGTTCCGGAATTCCGGCGATACGGAGTTAAGTTACTTCCAGGTGGGCTAGGACAATGAAACTCGGCAGGTAAATCAGGGACGCGACCAGATTAACCTGGAAATAATGAGCTTCCCGATCCGACCATCGTGGGGGGGGGGTGGAGGGAGGGGGAATCCGGAATCTTGAGGTATGTATAACTTCCGAACGGGTGATCGGATCATAATGAAACTTGATATGTAGAAAGACAACATGTCTCGGATGTCCCATTTCAAGTACCGACCGGATCCGATGAAGCTGGGGGGGGTGGGTCGGAGGGGGATCCGGAAACCTTCTGACATGCTTGGAGTGGAGCGATCGGAATGAAACTTGGTGGGAAGAACAAGCACAATCCCTATGTAGATCAGTGACAGAACCGGACCGGATTCGCGCATTTTGGGGGAGTTAGAGGGGGGGGGGGTACTTCCAGACATGCTAGGACGATGAAACTTGGCTTGAAAATTAAAGACTTGACATGATTGGCTTATAAATAGTTAGTTCCCAGATCCGGCCATATAGTACTAATGCTAACCGCAAAGTACAAAAAAATACTTTTAAGCAAAATATACATTTTCGTGATCCCTATGAGACCATGATCATTTTTGCCTCAAGGGTTTTGCTTACAACTAAATTCCTTAAAGGACCCCTCTTGCTTATTCTGCCTTTAATAATACACCTAGCTCCCTTGTGGAATTCTAAGCTTCTTAAATTCCCACCTTTCTCCGATGTTTCGTTTTGTGCCTACGAATTTTTAGCACTTTTTCGGCCGTGCCGAGTTTTGACCATCACACAACGCAAAGTTTGCCGGGATCTTCAATGTCCGCCGACAACTCATTCACATAAGGATATGAGAATCTTCTAATCTTGACTTCTTTTATTTGGTTAGTTTTCCAACTTTTCAACCACGGCGCGTTCAGTTTTCAAACGTTCTGCGCCCAGCCGCCGCGTCGGAGAGCAGAGCCGCGTTCGATTCACTTCTCAAGTTAACTGAGATCCTCAGTCAGACGTTTTATTTGCGATTCTCGGTTAACTGGGAGCTTTCGATTCATCAACGTCGACGTGAAGGTTGACGAAAAGTTAACTTTCAACGACGCGGAGAAATTGTCAGTTGTCTCAAGTTAACCAAGAAAGAGAGTGAAAGTCAAAATGATTCTTGCTCGGTCGACTTCTGGTCACCTTCTTGCTAAATAAAACGGCAGCAGAGAAAAAAAGTCAACTCTGGGGTTGACTTCCGCGAGTCGAATCGAACGCGGCTCAGGAAGGCTGGACTTAATCGGCAAGCGCTCATGAGAAAATCGCTAATTTCAGGTGGAAAGTAATGGTATTTTCAAAAAACATTTTTTCTGACCTATTTCATGGGGAAAGATCATTTCTAGTAAGAGTTGTGCTTTAAAGTACAAACAATACTTTTGAGCAAAATATACATTTTCGTGCTCCTGCAGATGATCATCTTTTTTGCTTCAAGAGTTTTGATTACAGATGATTTTCTATAACTTGGAAATAATCACTTGCCCCATCCGACCATCGTGGGGGGAGGGAGGGGAGCCGGAATCCGGAATTTAGTGACATGCATAATTTTCGAACGGGTGATCGGATCTTAATGAAGCTTGGTATTTGGAAAGACCTCATGTCTCAGATGTCCCGATTCGAGTCCGGACCGAATCCGATGAATGTGGGGGGGGGTCGGAGGGGGGAACCGGAAATCATTTGACACGCTTACAGTGGAGCGATCGGGATGAAACTTGGTGGGAGGAACAAAAAGAATCCCTAGGTTCATCATTGACAGAACCGGACTGGATTCGTGCACTACGGGGGGAGTTGGAGTTGGGTTCCGGAATTCCGGTGTTACGGAGTTAAGTTACTTCCAGATGTTCTAGGACGATGAAACTTGGCAGGTGTATAATGGACTCGGCCAAATTAACTTGGAAATAATCACTTGCCAGATCCGACCATAGTGGGGGGAGGGAGGGGAGCCGGAATCCGGAATTTTATTAACATTCATAATTTTCGAACGGGTGATTGAATCTTAATAAAACTTGGTATTTGGAAAGACCTCATGTCTCAGAAATACCATTTCAAGTCGAGACCGGATCCGATGAATGTGGGGGGGGGGGTCGGAGGGAGGAACCGAAAATTATGTGACACGGTTAGAATGGAGCGAACGGAACCTCCCGAGCGTCACCGTCGAAAAGGAAGTGCTTGAAAATTTCGCTGATTTTTCCATAAGATGTCAAAATATTTAAAACAAATTGTTGAAATATATTATACAACAGCAAATATAACTAAGTGACCATTTCTTTTGAACGTAACTATAGTACCAAACAACCCATCACACTGACAAAGCTACTATCCATTGACATCCTACTACGATAACTTGAATACAAGCTAGAAAGCTTGCAAGTGCCATATGAGCTTGCAGCTCTTGTTCTGGTTACCCGAAAGGACCCGCCTCAGAGGAAGACCCGACAATACACTCCGCCAACGACCTGCGGCACTTTCATGCCTCATTACAGCTAAGATATGGTTTATAGCCACACTGACCGTCCATGACGACGAGAACAAAACGAGATTTTCGGGGTTTTTTTTTATCGATCAGTGGATTATATCTCTCTAAGATAGTATTCGAGAGATATGAAGAAAAATCGAATATTTCGGCTACACTTCCGGTAACCGTCCTCAGCGAAACAAAATCTTACAAATCCATAATGCAGAAAACAAACACGAGCAGAACGATACGAGGATAAAATGTGTAAAAGACGACGCTAAGAAACCGACTGAAAGGAAAAGCGCAGAAGCTTTTATCCAGTATGTGGCCAGTCCATATTTTTTGCGACAAAAAACCAACCAACCAATATGACCACACTAACAAGACTGGCCTCGAGGAAGATACTCGAATACTATCTTAGAGAGATATAATCCACTGATGGATAAAAAACCCCGAAAATCTCGTTTTGTTCTCGTCCTCATTACAGCTGGAGTGGGAAGACATCGTCGCAGCCGCAAGTTTCAGAGACGACTGGAGACTCTTCTTGGGCGCCTCTGGAGGCACAGGAGGATTTGAGGTCTAAGGTAAGACATGATGAATCCATCTGAAACTTATTTTCTCGCCCGACAAATAGTTAGCCGGGAATTCGGTCGAAACCGGTAAATTGTTAAAAGCCAAAGTTTCATCTGAAGTTTGTTAGAGGTTCGGTGTTAGGGTAAGGAGACATGGTACATTTTTTTTGCCGGACAAGAAGTTCACATGGAATCCGGCCAGAACCGGAAATTCGTCAAAAATTTTTTTTAGATCGATTAAAATACTGGATTTCATGGTGAAAATTACTTGCTGAATTCATATCTGAAGTTTGGTTGAACTGAAGTTTAATTCTCAAGTTTATTAGTGCTTTGGTTTGCTGGTTAGAACGAATGCTGAATCCACATCTATTCTTAGTTTTTTCGACGGATCAGTCTTTTGCCATAGTTTGGGAAAGGAGAGCTTAAAGATACAGGGATATAGAACGTCATCCTAAAACTGGGTGGAAGGTTTGTGAACTAGAAATAGATACGATGAGTCGGGAAACATTTTGTTCTCGTCTTGGGTGGACAGTCTGGTTAGAATCGTCGGCGGAAATTTACGAATGAACCTGTCAGATATCCTTTACGGTTTGATCGATCTCGACAAGCGGTCTGTGAGTTTACTAATCGATCTTGTAAAGTGGTCTGAAGTTTTTTCATTGCAAGTTCACGGATTCTGGAAATCTGTCAGACCCGATTGTATAAGGAAGTTTCAGAATATCAACTTTCGGGACCCTGTCGAAACCTTTGGTCTTGTAGAAAGTGAACGTGCGAGGACACCAAAATCGCCCTGTAGTGAAAATCTGTAATGTAACATTTATCGTGTGTCCAGTCTTGGAAGAATAGCTGAAATGAAAGTTAACAAACAAGTCCGAAACTGGCTACTCCCCTGTCAGTCCTAGCCACGAGTTCAGAATCCTATGAAGTGGAACGACACAAAGGCGCGTAAAAACGCACCTGTATACGGACGACTACTCTTCCATTTCGATTTTTAATTTGCATTTTGTTTCTGCGTGTCACTACTATTTGTTGACAGCACCTCTGAGCTAGACGCAAAAAACACGTATTCTAATCAGTCATTGTGTTAACTTTGGTCCAACGCCCGCACGATACTGTTTCTGCACCTTTCGGAAAGTGCGCAGGATATATTTTTCATCGCCCATTTTTGCCCGGATCTCCCGGAAAGTTGTTCCCGTTTGCCTAGTTTGAGATAGTCCAGGCGAATCTGAAGGTAAGTGGGATTTTGCTTGGATTACTTTATAAGCGATTTTGTAGATCGAACTTTTTAGTTTGAACTGAATTTTAGAAGATTCAGGCTTTGAACTTATCTTAGAAGTTTCACTCGCCTTCGAAAATAAGTTCTCTGGAGATAAAAGTCCGTTGCATGAATTTTAGAAGTAAATGTTAATTCACAATATCTGTGATCAGCAAACGATGAAGTTAACTCAAACTTGAAAATCTGTTCCGGGACGAAGAATGTACCATGTCACTAGCAAGCATGCTACTGCTATGCTTGGCAAGTGTCAGCAAAATGAATTGTCTTCAAAGTTGAATGTGTAAAGGAAGGAATAACTGGGCATTAAAATGACTATTTTCTTCAGTTTCCTGTTCTAAATCGCTGGGGTATTGAACATAAAAATTGCATCAAAAAAGACTTTCGTCTTTATTTATTTGAACGGAATTGGGAATATTAGTAGTGACTTGTGTTGAACTCCGAACTGCTCAGATTTGTTGGAATCCTTATTGCTCAAATTTGACACTCAAATCTCGAGGCAACTTTCGATGTTGCGGCTCGAAATGTGACGGGAAACTCAAATCTTGCAGATAAAAGTCCAAACCTACAAAGCCGTAACCAAGGTCATCCTTGGGAAGAGGATCCACCAGCTGTTAGAGGCTACGATATTATCGCTAGTCAATAGAAAGGCAGATAAGGGCTGACACCAAGAATAAATAAGGGAGAGAATTGAGAAGAGTCGACTCAAGCTAGTTTCCTTTCTAGCCGGTCTCAAAAACCGGGGGTGGAGCCTGGGTGGAGCTTCGCGTGTTGCCTCTTGCAGTCCACTCCAGAGCAAAACTGATGAAGCAGTCAGAAAAGGCGGGAATTTTCAAACACTGCTGATTTCCGAGGATTATACCAAGAATAAAGAAGGGGAGAATATAGAAGACAAAAATAAAGGCAGAAAAGGGCCGACAGCAATTTGGACTGAAAGTTCAAGTTTAAAGAAAAGAAGGGACGTACTACCAAATGTTCTACTCTAGGCTTAGAAAGTCAGTTAGGATATCCTTCGCTGGAGAAGTGAGAAGAACAATTCACTCTTTTTTTTTTCATACACAAATAACCATTTAATCTCTCTGGCAGATCCTGAGTGTGCGTGTACGTATCATTTCCAGTAATCAGTTATTAGTGTAAGACTAGGATTTATTGTTTTTCGCAACTATCCGAGAAAATGGTATGATCTACATTTTGTGTAGTGAATACAACTTAAAACAAAACAGAATAAATCTTTGAGTAGCCTACATTTCGCCATTTATGCCTAAAATTCAAATTTGAATGATGAAAAAACATGATATTGAAAAAAACGATGATGAAATAACAGACTAATAATAGCATAGATAATGACATTAAAATAGCATAGATAAACCACCCGAGAAAATCATATACATTTTGACCAAGAATAATAAGTTATTATCACAAATGGGGACGTTTTGGATTTCTTATAATCAGCAAATATAAATTTGAAAATTTTACGGTCAACTGATTTTCGCAATTATATGAGAAAATGATATGACCTAATTTTGTGTCGAGACTAGAGAGCACAGTTTAAAAACAAAACATAAGAACTCCTTCAGTACATTTTTGCCAGCTAAATACCTTAGGTTGTCCATACCTTTTCTAGAAGCGATGCTTTACAGTCCTGAGAAGACTAAAATAAAATTACTAATGTTCACACCAATCCATCACGAATCCTATTGATCTGGACCAAAGACGGTGTTAGGTCTTTGCCTCAGGTGCATCAACGTTTGCTCCTAATTGCTCCCTGAGTCATCAAATGCCGCACACCCTTGGGCTTCATAGTCGTTGTGAAAGGTTGCGATGAAATAAGCATCTTATTGGAAATTGACCCAAGTCGTTTTCATTTGTATAATCCGCAGAAATCAGCACTGTTTAAATCATCACTTTTGCTCAGGAGGTAATGCTTAATACTGCAAGAGGCAACACGCGAAGCTCCACCCAGTCTCCACCCCCGGTAAAATATTTGCGGGCGGAAGTAAACTTAGGTTGCTGACATCAAGGTTAGGCGAGTTCTCAATTATCTCCCTTATTTATTCTTGCTGACACCGATGTCAGACCCAGTGGCTCTTCTTTGCTTGAATTCGAATAGTAGAATGAGCAATATTTTAACCAGATGAACAATAAACTGACGATACTTCTGGCATATAATGGCCTGACGTTCTAGTTTATTTAGATTCAAATTTCAAACATTTGAAACCACCGCAAAAAAATAGACTAATCGGCGTTTTCAGTGAGTTTCAACTTGTTGATGTGCCGTAGAAAGTTTTGTTTCCGCGAGAAACATCAAAAATGTGTGGGACAAAATGTTTCGCGTGAAAAGGCCTTAGAAGAGAGTAAAGTTGTGTCTAACCATCTGCTGTCTCTCTAATAGCACGATGACTGTAAAAGATATAATTCGACGAAAGGTTGTGTGTGGGAGAAAATCAGACGTCAAATTTCAACGGTTTTTAGAAACATTCATGATCTTATAATCCTTGCAAAATTCTATCGCTGATAACAGTGTGAGATAGGTCGAATATTCTCAACGAATCATTTACATTCATGATCTTATAATCCTTGCAAAACTCTATTGCTGATAAACAGTGTAAGAAAGGTCGAACATTCTCAACGAATCATTTACATCCAGGATTAGGTCATAGGTGTTTCGACGAAAAAATTCATTGTAAATACCGATATCTTTGTGAGTAAACTGGAAATCAGACAAATGTGAACCTGTGCTCGCATTTTATTGACTAGGTAATTGTGTGACAACAGACGTTTGCATAATTTTGGGTTATCATCCGTCTGCATTGTCTGTGATGACGCAATCACTTTGCTGACGTTTCATTTTGCATTATGCTGGTTGAAGGGAACTCTCAGCAAGTTGAATTGCTCGAAAGAAATGCTGATATTTTCTTCCCATGGTCTTTTTGATTTGAGCATCTTTTACCAGCCATCCCTTACCCACCTGGCGTTCAGCAGTTTGGTATTCGCACTACAAGCGGTAGTTACAAAGGCATACCGAGTAGCCTACTAAAAGAGAAGTTTAAATAATAATGCTTCACTTTAATAATGATACTTCGTTGTAGACCATTTTAAAAGAAGCAATAAGTGTAACTTCCAGATTCCACAAGAGGAGATACGAGAATAAGACGACGAGTTACATCAGGTTAGAAAATTGGAAGTAAAATTACTATTTTACTTACGACAAATTCGTGTAGTCCAATAGAAGTATATCGTAGAAAGGTCAAGCTTGGGGGAGAGTAGGGGAGAATGAATATTTCGTTCGAGAAAATGAATCATCTGTGAATAATTAGCAATGACACATTCATGAGATTTTTATATCAGCTTGCAAATAGTTTATACATGGAAATAGTTTGGGTTTCTTATTTCGTTTCCGTTCTTGCTTGACATGTCATGCTGTGTAGCAGAATATTTGGTGAATCTAATTTTGCCTGATCTTGGCAGTCGGCCACATTGAATAAGGGTGGGTTTCAGTGAAGCAAAAGCTGAGCACTGGGTTAGGAGTGCAAATTGTTTACAAAGTTAAAATTGTATCTTGTGTGTTTGTTGTTCATTGTTCTTTCTTCTTAATTTTTTTTTCTTTTCTTCTACTCCATCAGTGACATTTTATGTAAAGATGGGTAATAAACTTATTCATTCATTAACAAATCCAGGATTGGATACGGGCTCAAAAATAAAACTCAAAGTGGTTTTCATTTTAACACTTTTGTTTCTCCAAGTTACTAAATCTCTTCGTCCAGCCGAGCAAATGAACCAATCGATGGGAGACGAGATTGGTGCGTAGAGTGTTCCCTGCTATTTTTCTCCAAGTTTGTTTTCAAGGCTTGGCGCCACGCTGGTTTGGAGGGGGACGATGATCTTTCGTCATGCAATGCTAATCTAACAAGGCGTTCGGTAAAGGAATGGGGGAAGTCGCGAAAGGATTGATAGGATGGGGATCAGTGACGTACTTCGGAACGAGGAGTCGGAAGTTGAGTTCCAAAGCGAATGCTCGGCGCAGAATTGCTCAAACGAGGAGTGGCGTGGTTAAAAAAGATAGAAAAGCCAAACAAGTAAAAAATAATCGAAATATGACGAAAAATGCGTTGTACCACAGGCGCAGGCCTACGAACTATGCCAAAGCGAACAAGACCAAAGGTTCCGATGGGATCCCAAAAATCTTCGCCAGGCCAAACAGCTAATCATTAAGAAATCCAAGCTCAGATATGGATTCAGCATGTGCGTTTACCTCTATAAGCCGATCGAAATGATCCTAGCTTACTTCTGTGAATTTTGCGGTTTTGGTGAGCTTCAAGAACTACTTGTCCGGCGAAAAACTAAAGCTCAAAAACGGATTCAGCGTATCTCCTTACCCCTATATCCAACATCTAATCAACTTCAAATAAAAATTTAACTTCTAACAAATTTTCCGGTTTCAGCCGGATTCCGGACGAACTATATGTCCGGCTAAAGAGTGATTATCTTAAACGGATTCTGCATCTCTTCTTACCCCCAAATCTATCATCTAATCAACTTAAAATAAAACTTTTACTTTTAACAAATTTCCGATCTTGGCCGGATTCCGGGCGAACTACTTGTCCGGCAATAAAATGGTTTTCGTATTCTTGTTCAGCATGTCTTCTTACCCCTACATCAAACATCTAATCAACTTCAGATAAAACTTTAACTTCTAACAAACTTTCCGGTTTTGGCCGGATTCCGGGCGAACTACTTGTCCGGCGAGAAAATGGTTTTCATATTCGTGTTCAGCGTGGCTTTTTACCCCTAAATCAAACATCTAGTCAACTTCAAACAAACTTTTTACTTTTAACAAACTTTCCGGTTTCGGCCGGATTCCGGGCGAACTACTTGTCTGGCGCGAAAATGGTTTTCATATTCTTGTTCAGCATGTCTTCTTACCCCATAATCGACTATCACATTAGCTGTTTCAAAATATTTTGCTTGTCCCTTAATTTGAACCCCCACCCCTAAATGTAGGGGTACAGGGCCCATCTACGAACTCGACCTTACTCTTGACCCAAAGAATGCTCACACCAAGTTTCATCAAAATATCTCATTCCCTTCGAGAGTTATCGTGCTCACAGACGGACGGACGGACGGACGGACAGACAGACAACTTTTGCGATGTCATAGGTATCCGTCACTAACGTTTTGGGATCCCAAAAACAGAATTTTAAGTATTCATTTCATCTTCCCTTTTGAAAGAGTTGTCGGTGGATCTTGAGGCTTTCCTTGAATTTGTGTAGTCGGTGTAGCCGCAAAAGCGCAAAAATACTACTGGGGAACTAGGAAAACGTAAAAGTAGGGTACTCAGGTACGTTGATCCCCACCCAGTGACCCCTGTAATTGGCATTTTCCTTTATTTTTGCGGACAATTACCTAAATAGAACACTCTTCGAAGTTTGCAATCTGAAATTACGCACATGTTATTTGAATACTTTTTGCTTGAATGGGTAAATGGGTATTTGAGTAAACGTTTATTTCCTTTAGTTCTCTCTAATTGAGTTCTCGGTCGTTTTTCATCAGCTGTGAAGAACTCGGATGAAATTCCTCGATTTTAACTGGGCCCCACTATTTTATTCCCATTTAGTGGTATGGTTGGGGCAGGTTGTCCATTTCACTTGGATTCTCAACAGCTCGTCTCTTATACACTCGGGAATACGTCCAAATTTTCGTCTGAATCAAGCTTTATTTAAGGAACGTTTGCTTTTTACGAACTTCGAAATAACAGTTTTGCCTGCCAAAAACTTAATGGAAAACGGAGCTGAGTTTTTTTTCTTATGGAAACCTGGTCGCCCACATGCGATTGTCGGAAGTTCTCTCAAACATGACATCGTCAGCTGGCTAAGAACCTGGTTTGCGAGGCCGGGGAAGGGACGGTCGCAGTTCTGGATTTTCCCATACTTCCCCTCCTCACATTCCCGAGCGCAACCAGCGTTGCCAGGTCCAAAAATCCAACCCATAAATTACAATCCGTGCGCATTGCGAAAGAAGTTGTATTCCCTCTTCGAGTTTTTTTTGCGCGAACTAAAAAAAATTCATTTTCGTTTTAAAGTTTAATGTTAAAATTTTAAATGTTGTAATTTTTTGTTTAGTTTCCGGTGAAAAGTTTGTAGCCTCTGTAGTTGTATGGTAGTTGTAAGAATTAGTTGCATGTATAGATATGTAGTAGTATGGAATACTTTCATTTGATGTGCCTCAGACTTGGCCAATCTTAAGCAGTAGCATACACAGCATTCAGTCCTACTGTAGTAGCATCCTAGTTTGCCATAGTAGCATGCAGTGGTAACAGTTACTACTCTATGCTACTGAAACTTACAACTTTATATAACTAATTCTTGAAATTCTGTCATCTGGTTCTTGGGTTGTTTGACTGTGTAAAAGCGTGATTATAGCCTACATGGTAGCCTATGCCTACGAAAAGACAAAATAATAAAAACTAATTTTGATACCGTACGAAATGTTTTACAACAATAAAGATTGATTGAAACCTGCCGCTGTCGAAATTTCGGGGTCCCCTTGCATATTACCTCACGGTAGTGTCCGCTAGATAAGGATGACCATTATTACCCTGTTATTACCGTACATTCCTCGCGTTAAAGTTTTACCGAAACAATTTAATTTAATCCTGACAGTTATTTATTTACCTTTTTTCAATCAGTTCAGTATCATTTTGACCCGTTGTCGTGACTCTTGAGGTCCCTAAAAGGAGCGGGGTCAAAAGGCAGATGCCTGCTCATCTATCACTGGACGGTGGTGTTTTTTCCTTGTTTTTTTTCCGTACGTATGACAAACAAATCCCTCTATTTCAGAAACTGTCAAGATGTATCATTTTTACCTGGATACCTTTGATGTTACCTTTGAGGACAGTATTTTTTTTTCAGTTTATCTCTATGTTTTGTACGATTAGTACTCCTTGAGCCAAAACTGACTAGTTAAAGCATCGTAGCTGACGTATCCGTTTTATCCATTGTTCGAATATATATTTTTGTACCGTTATTTAGAAATTAGAAGCTTCGCACTGAAGTGTGCCATAAGTTATTGTTATTTCCATAACTTTCTTGGTGCCTTCTTTATATTTTTACTTAGTTTCGTTAACGCATCCCTAGTACTTATTCTGCCTTTTCATTGGCTCTTCTAAGGAATTATTTAAAAAGTCCCTGCCCTTCGCCAATGTTTCCTTTTGCACCTATGACTTTTTAGTGCTTTTCCGGCTGATTCGAGTTTGTAAGTCAAGCAGCACAAACGTCGCCGAAAACTTCAAGGTCCGCTGACAACACTTTCAGAAATAACGGCATGAAAAGCTTCAGTGTGTTGTTTTTAGGATCCCAAAACGTCAGTGACGGGATAGGCCTACCTGTGACATCATTAAGTTGTCCATCCGTCTGTCTGTTAGCACGATAAGTCTCGAAGGGTTTGAGATATTTTGTTCAAACTTGGTGTAAGGATCCTTTGCGTCAAAGTACAGGTCAAGTTCTTAGATCGGCCCCATGGCTCTACTTTGGGGGGTGGGAGGGGGGGGGGGGATCGAAAAGGGGTTTTTCGTTTTGGAAGCATTGGTAGGCGGGGTTTTTCGTTTTGGAAGAATTGGTAGGCCAACGTTGTACTTTGGACTCTTCATCTTTTGCTTGACTTTTCTTGTTTCACCGCTGACCTTCGTTGCCTGATTTGCAGGTTGTAACGCAATTACTATTAGCCCGTTATGTGGGCCGTAGTGGTATCTGTAGTGGTCTATACGATTTGTGACACTGCGTACTAACTTTCAGGTATGGGGGACCTTGCCGATGCCACACAATCGGCCGTCATCGACGACGTTGCTGGTAAACTTGACGGCATCAAAATCTCCCAGTCGGCGGAACCGCAATCGCCCGTGCACCAAGCGGAACCAGGTTCACCAAACCACCAGTCGCCAGAGAAACCACCAACGATTCAAGAGCAGTTCCGCGCCTTTGCAAGATTTGGGGACTGCAAGTCAGACGGAAGAACAATCGCGCTATCACAGAGCGACAAGTGGATGAAGCAAGCTCACGTTATTGACGGCAAAAAGATAACGACGACAGATAGTGGCATTTACTTCAAAAGGTTCAAGTATGTTGTCTTGATTTTTTCCTGGGATTATTAGCTAGGAATCGCGTGTTGTTGCGAGCGGATTGGTTGTTACATCCAAAGGGCTGCGCGCAATGGCGGAGTTGTGTCCAAAATTGTAGCGGGGGGGGGAGATTTGCGGCGTTCAGTAAAAAAACCTAGGAACAGGACTTTAGACATCAAATTAAGTTTGTTTTCCTCTTTCTTCAGTTGAAACACAGATTTGCCGTGACATTTTGGTTGCCCTATACACAGCGAAAACGGAGGTTTCTACACTATCGCCGAAAAAAGGAAAAAAAAGAATTTTAACTTTATAAAGCAAAACAAACATTGTGAGGTATACGATTGTAAACTTTGAGTCAGAATTGTCAGCACCTGGTCATTCTGAACCTTAATGCAGTTGGAAACGTTCTGTTCTGTTCGACAAGGGTTTTCTGATAATCGAAGAAGCATTAGATTGGAGGACACAGTTCTTGAGTATGTTCATTGCCTGGAAACCATACTAACAGAGGAATAGCTTATTGAGCGAGTCCCAAATATTCGAGAGTGGACTTTTAAGACAAAAATAATGTGATAAAATTAAGATTTTAGCAGTTTTGCATCGCAATTAATGCAGAAGTAGGAGAAACCTTGAGACAGCGCTTGGATGACTGAACGGGGGTGGTGGGGGGGGTCGGATATGTTATAGTTCATGTTTTAGCTCATGTTAACGAGCAGCATGTGACTCAAAGCCCTTTCGTTTTCAGGCTGCAACGGATTGTCTTTACTGACTACTTGAAATTCTTGGAGGAGCTGGCAAAGGCCAAGAAGGTCGATCTCGACGATATTAAGAACAAGCTGACCAATTGCGGATGCCCAGGCTTGGTAGGCACCACTGTAAGTTTTTTTTGTTTTAATTAGTCATGAGTACATTAACGCGGGTGAAGAATTTGTTCCGCCTGTTCCTGTAGAAAGCTTGTATGAATATCGGAAGTCGACGAATCTGCAACAGTTACCTTAATTACCTTAATTCGCACTTTGGAGCGAATAAGGTCCATGATGGCAGAGGCGTTACTAGCCAAAATGTTTGGGGGGGGGGACAAGGTATTTACCGACTGGCTGGTCATTTTTACCGACTATTTTTGCGGATAAAAACGAGCGTTATTGAGAAAAAAAGGACTGTGTTGACGGAAAATCGGCAGATTTTAAGAAAAACGACTATTTTTAAGAAAAAATCGACTATTTTTACGAAAAACCGGCTTTTTTTTTATTTTTTTTAAGAAAAAACGACTATTCCAAGAAAAAAATCCACTGTTTTTACTAAAACTCGCGGCGCTTCGCGTCGACTCGGTTATTTTTACCGACTGGCCGACAACATTGGGGGGGGGGCGTCCCCCCCCTCCCCCCCAGTAGTGACGGCTCTGCATGATGGATCTGTTCTGCTCCGCCTCTGGTTGCTTTTCTGGTTGGATGGTCTCAACAGGATGTATAATCCCATTGGTATTTGAATTGTTTTTTCTCCCACTCCTTGTCTAGACGAGACTTGAACGTTGCCAAGGACCCGGAAGTGACGGTTTTGTCCGCTAGCAAGTTCCAATCGTTCACTACCCTTGACCAGAAGAAATTTCGTCGCACACGTGTGAGCGCAGGTGGTTTCTTCAGCTTCCTCTTGTGCTGTGCTGGTGGGATGACAGAGAGAAGAGCTTAGAAGCATGCACTCATGTCTCCACATCAACATCATATCGCTCCGTCTTCGACGATACACAAGCGTTGGGAGTTTTAGGCTGGCCAGCCTGATGGAATTAAGAATTTTAATTATGGAATTTTATTGATGTTGACAAGGTCCACATTGAATGGTTGAGACGAAGCCCTAAAGAAAGCCTCCCATTCCTCTGAAAGATCTGTGCATTCACTCTGTTCTGAAGTGAACCAACACCGTCTCCTCTTTCCGTCCCACAGAACAGGGATCCTGCACTTCACGTCTACAGCAACCAACGGGCAACGGTATCCAACCGACGAGACAGTAGTCGTCAATGCACATGCGAATACGATACTTCCTAAGTGAGACGCTCGCCAGGAGCCCGGTTATTCGCTGGTGAAACTATAATCGAGTTGGCTCCTCCTCCAGGATAGGACAAGCATTACTTCGTCCGTTCACTTGGACGCTAGTTCTTTCTCCCGGCCAAATAGTGCCAAAGGCTTTAAGGCAACTTCGGAGAGGTATAGAGTTGTATAGAAACTGTAGCTAAATTTGTCTCTTGAAAAACCTAGCTTAAAGGTTGTTTCTGACTGAAACAAATATAACGTCACAAGTACTCACAAGACACGGATTGGAAGCATTCGACTCTTTGAGTGTATGCTGCTCTGAGAAAGGCGCGTCCAGTTTCCTGCGATTGATAGAAAGACTGGACAGATTTTGAAATCAAGAAGAACGCGATGACAGTTGTCTCACTGAATGGTATTTTCATCAGTTGTGTGTAGTGTGCGGGTTTGTCACTAGTTGTGATTGGGGGGAATGAGAAAATGGGCCATTTGTACTCCATAAATAATAAGAATACTTTCTAGTTACTGTATATTTCTTTTTGGTGTTCCCTAACACCTAAACATAAAGGCTCAATTGAATAACATCGCCAGCAAACGTTGTCTCTTGATTGGTTGTCTCCGAGTCCATATCTGCAACAGGACAACTCACAAACGCCGCGATAGGTGGGGCATATTTGTGAAAAAACTCTGCATTGGAAGGTTAGGCTTGAAAATGACTGTGAAAGGAAAGCGAAAATAGGTAGACCGGTGATGTCGCTTGTTGTTGAGAAGGAAAATAATGGAAACGTATCAGGATTCACTTGTACTTTCAAGGTTACTTTTTTTGAAACACAACAGAAGGAACAAATAATCTAGTAGAACCTCCGTCTTTGGTCCCATGTAGCGACTGTGGATACCCCGATAAAACTGAGCGGAGCTTGAGGTACTCGCTGTGAGGTTTGGGTTGTTACCCGTCTACTTCCCTCGTCTCCGCTGCGCATATCAGACAAAAACCCGTAGGATGCCTGCAGGCGTGGAGAACCCGATCTGCAGCAAGTCAGACGCGACGTCACAGGGGTAGACAACCAATCAGCTGTAAAGGACGACCCAGACGGCGTTCGTATTCTTCTGCGGGGTTCTACTGCGATATAGCTCTTTGTAGAGGTAACAAATTATGATGTTCTGCGTAGCTCCTCCTCCGCTCGTTTGCATCGGGTAGGGTATCACAATATATTCGACTCAGATTAGATTATTTGTTCTTGGTGGCAGTAAACATTGAGCGTGTTCCACCCCTCTACCAATAGTAACTATTAGTTTACTATTTCCTTTCCAGCCTCACGAAAAGTTACTACGCTGACCGTTCCAACCTTCTCAAAATAGTAACTAATAGTAACTATTTGCTTACCACGCTCGGGAGCGATATTTGACCGAAAAAATAAAAAAGCGTTCCAGCTTAGCGTAGTTAACTACGGTGACTAGCGTAGTAACTACGGTAAGTAGGGTGGAACACGCTCATTGTTTGCACTTGGTTGATTTGAACATCAAAACAGAAATATTCTTTAACACTCATAGAAAACATCCTAAGCTTTGTCTGTTGAAAATTGTGCATCCGTGTGTTGAACGCCATCCAGCATTTGACCGTGTGATGGCGTGTCTGAACTAATTTCAGTTTTCCCTTTTCAGTCCGCCGTGAAGTCTTCCGCCGTTGACCGTCTTACCAATTCTGCACAGTACACCGGATCTCACAAACAGCGGTTTGATAGCGCTGGAAAAGGCCGTGGCATTGACGGCCGAAAAGACCTTCCGGACGGGTCCGGTTATGTCTCCGGATTCAAAGGCAAGGACACACCGCAAAAATAAGTCAGATCCAATATCTTGTCTTTCCATTTTTACCGCAATTTTAACCGTGTCTTATTAAAAACATTCCTTTTAATTTTTTATTCCTTTGTCAGTCGATGGGGAGAGGTAGTGAGGTCCGGACAATCGACCAAGGCCATTTCTAAGTTAGATTCCTGGACGATAGAGGTGGAGCCAAAGAGGATTTAAAACACGCGGAGAAAGCAGTGAGCAAATCAGCGGCTTCGTTGATGAATTTGGGGCATTTTCTTTCCAAGAAATTAAAATATGACATTTCTGGGTATGTTCATAGATACGCAATTTCCAGCTTTCATCATACCAGAACAAAAAGTGCGGTCGGTGCTGGATTTTCTAGAAAATATGTTCAGTCAAAGCCAGAGACGTCATTACTAGGGGGGAGGGGGGACGCCCCCCCCCCCCCCCCCCGCCAATGTCGATGGCCAGTCGGTAAAAAAAGAGCCGAGTCGGTGCGAAACGCCGCGATTTTTAGCAAAAACAATCGATTTTTTCTTAGCAGTAGTAGTTTTTTCTTTAAAACAATCGATTTTTCTTAAAAACAGTGGGTTTGTCTTGAAAAGAGTCGTCTTTTTCTTAAAATCTGCCGATTTTTCGTCACCACAGTCTTTTTTTCTCAATAATAGTCGTTTTTATCCGCAAAAACAGTATGACCATGCAGCCAGTCGGTAAATACCTTGTCCCCCCCCCAAAACATTTTGGCTAGTAACACCTCTGTTCAAAGCACGTCTTCCCTTCTCTCTCGAACTTCCTCGCAATGTATTGATGCCCATTCATCACCGCTTAGGAACTAAGGTTAAGGCCAAGAAAAGTGTTTTAATTTAAAGATCTTCCTAAATAAAAAAAAATGAAACTTAATTTGTTCACTTTTTAAGACATGATTGGCCAAGTGGGTCATTAAGCCATGGGTAGCATCTTGGGCAAGAGTCAGCACAGTTTGTTAAATACCGATCTCCTCCAGGTGGGACGTCGTTAAAAACGCAGAGGTTACCCGAACAGGATGACACGATTCCGGAGCATTGCCACGGCTGTAAATTCGCAATATCTGCTAGAGCGGTTGGGTTTTTCATCCACTCGATACCCTGCTGTACGGTGACAACGAAAACGTCGCCGTAGCTCAGAATTTCGTCCAGGAAGTCGAAATAGCCTTCGAGGACCTGGGGTGCGCCGATGAAGTAGCTCCCGCGGGCGTTGATGGAGAAGGGGGCGCGGTTGCTCTCGTAGCTTCTTTTGAAGTTGCTCATAAAGAACTCGTACTGTTCTCGACTCGTTGGGAGGGCGCCACATTGATCAGCAAGGGCACAGAACAGGGTATCGTTGATGAAGAGCGGGACAAGTGGGACGGACCAGAAACCAGGGTGGCTCTCCGTGGGGCAACGTGGCTTCAGGCAGTCTTGTCCTGTGGCATAATCGAGGGTGTAAGGCCAAAGAGGTGGGTCGGCGAATTGACGTGTGAAATAGGAGAAGTCGTACTCGATGTTGTTAGCAGCCAAAGCGCGGATCATATCATCACCGCCAGGCTCGACGTATGGGGCACGTCCACCTCTTACGACAGACTTGGGCACATTGGCATACTGCTCCAGGATAGTCTTGAGGTCGCCAACTTCGGCAGACCAAACGGCCTCGTCGGCGTTGAGCCAGTAGTCAACCAACGCGGAGCCGCTGCTGACAGAGTGAACACCAATTTCGTTGCCGGCCTTGTAAAGCTCGTTGACGAGGGAGTAGTCGGTGTAGTCGTGGTTGACATAGAAAGTCATCCCGATGGGGCAGCCGTTGGGATTCTGGCGACCGGCCAAGAGCTGTTGGAAGAAGGGATAAGTGGAGACGCTGACGGATTCGTCAAAGGTGAGGAAGACGATCTGAGGGGTTTGCTGAGCGCCAAAGAGGCCATCGTAAGGAGGGGTAGCATTCCAGCAGCGGCAAGTCCCCCCAGTGCAAGCCACCCTGAAAGTGGAACGTAGGGTTAGGAAAACCATAAAGGGTCATATTTTGTACAGTGCTAAACCGACACGTCAGCTGAATTTCATTAGTGCTATATTTCGATTGCCTCTTGGCAAGGGTGCCTCTTCAGGCTTTAGCCGCTCAAACTGGAAAGTGAACTTGTGAAAATAGCTCCAATAAAATTTTGCAGACGTATCCGTTTAGCACTGTCACAATATCAGCTTCAGCTGAACAAGTACTGATGCAGTGTCACGTTAAACAATGAGCGGAAATAACTGGAAATCAATTCAGATTTTGTCTTTATCTCGCCGCTTCAGTTTAGGTAAATATATTGCTAAATTTTGGGAAAGTTTGTGGGGATGGCGGATGGCGATTAAAAAACAAGGTAAATTTTTTTTTTGCAACTTTAGAGAGATGACCAATAGTAAAAATCGGAGTTTGTGATGTGGCTACGCCACGTGATCTTGATTCCTGGACTCACGAGACTTCAAGCGTAGCCTATAATAGCTGAGCAGAATAAGAGCCTTTCTGATGCGCGTAAGCTGCTTTGTGGTGGTTGAAAATGCATATAGTTCATTACATGGCGTCTGATAGTGCATAAAAATTGTATTACCAGAAGGTTAGGTCTATATCATGATATTGGAAAGTCTCGTGCACCCATGTCACGTCCAGCCTGCGTCTTCAACAGAGCAAAATAACACTAGGGAGTAGCGCCAAGACCTATGCTTTCCATGCTTTGCGGACGGGCCATACTCATAGCGCCGTCCACTACGCTACGCTTGCGGCATTTAGAGCGAAACAAACTTGCGGGTTTAGAAATTTCTAGAGAGCACTGAAGCCAAGAGCCATTAAGCTACTTCGTAAGGCTCAATAGCCGCATGGAACTATTCCTTTTAAGCATTTTTTTTTTTTTTTTTTTAGGTATATGTCCCTTAGGCTTTGAAATACATCATTATACCTTTAATGTCAAATCTGAGACCCCCGGTCAAAGCAAAGGTGCGGTCTGCACACACCGAGGAAACAGGAGAGACTGTAATTTTTTTGCTGTGTTCTGAATATGAAGTTATTGGAGCCAGCTCTGGTGCAGGACTGGTTGAGTCTCAGCAGGGAGGTTCACTACCGCTAGTGGTGCTAGTGTCGCTGCTATTGGAGTGCCGCCCACTATGCTTGCAACATTTAAGGCGAGAAAAACTTGCGGGTTTAGAAATTTCTGGCAAAGCTAAAATGCGGTCTGCACACATTGAGGAAACAGGGGATGTTGTATCTTTTTTTCGCTGTGTCCAGAATATGAAGTTATTGGAGCCAACGCTGGTGCACGACCGATTGAGTTTCAGTAGGGACGTTCAGTATCGATAGTGGTGCTGGTGTCACTGCTATTCGAGTGTGTGTCACTTTATTCAAGTCTTGACGCTGCTCTGTAGTGTTATTTTGCTCTGGTCTTCAAAGAACCTAGCAGGAGACTCGCAACACAAGGGAGAACGTGGACTTTAATAAATTTAATTTAAGAATCTTAGATTAAATCAAATAAATTTACACAAGGATGCGCAATTTCAAGATATACGAGACAACACTATCTGTTACAATTACAGAAAGGTGATTTAGTGTTACTTTTTTCGCTAAAAGTAACGTTGCAAATTATGTAGCCTATAGTGTTAAATGTTACAGAAATATAACAGAAGGGTCATAGCACAATTTTTCTGTAAGTTTACGTAGAATTTTATTGAAGCGGGAATAGCAGTAGCAGAAATTGAAATAGTTGTTACAATGAGAATTCTAGGACGAAAACGAAGGAGAAGAAGGCAGCCGTCATAAAAAAAAACAGCCATGTTCTAACAGTGTTCCAACAATCTTAAACACACAAAAAATAGAGAGTGGAGATTAAATCGTCACTAACATGTAGCCTTCTTCTTGAGAGTCTTTAAAAAAATGAATTTCTTTATCATTTGTAACAGTAAGATAGCCTATAATGTATTATCTCATGTCTGTTGGAATTGCAGATTTGTGTGTAAATGTTCTGAAACTTGTGACAGTTTGGGCTGTTACCGACAACAGAAGATGCGCTTGATGCTAAGAAGGGTTATAAGGAATAAAGCAGCGCTAGTTCCGAACTTTCAGCTCTACTTTAAATAATACATACGGATCACACTCCTCCGCAGGCGCTGAAAGCGCCACTCCAACCACAGCGGCAGCTACTAACAAGAAAGTTCTAAGCTTCATCTCGAACTCTCCAAAAAGAACTAATATTCATTTTATCTGCCGATACTCAAATACGATCCCATTTTATCATCTTATCTTGCTCTGGGCATTTCCCGAATGTTTTCGCGAATTTCTGGAAGAGGATTCGTCATTTGTGCAGATATGTTTTCCACTTGAGACTTGAAGCATCAGAAGTACATTTGAAAGATAGGCAAGTTCCAAGGTCGGGAGAGACCAGACGTTCTCCGTCAGCCAAAGCTGACAGAGAATTGGATAGATCAGAATGAGATTCTTCTTCCAGGGATATTTCAGCCCTTCTTGGCATTTCCCTGTTCAGGCTGTAACAACGAAAATCCGAGAGAGGCAAAGACTTGGACAAATCTCATCTTACGTGTCTGTTTAGCGCCAGAAAAGGAAAAAGTAGGCACAATTATTGTGCCGCACTTTGGCACTTGCCCTTCGGCCAAGTTCCATATAGCGATCGCAATTTCTGTCAGTCCGTCGGTCTGTCGGCCGGTCCGGGTTTCTCCAGTTTGTGCACTTCCACATAAGCTAGGACGATGAAACTTGGCAGGCGGATCAGGGACCCCAAATGATTAAGTTGGAAATAGTCACTTTCCCGATCCGGATATCGTGGGGGGGAGTGGAGGGAGGGGAAATCCGGAATACTGAGGAATTTATAACTGGTGATCGGGTGATCGGATCTTAATGGAACTTGGTATTTGGAAAGACCTCGTGCCCCAGACGACCCATTTAAAATTGGGACCGGATCCGCGGTGACTTTGGGGGGAGCCGAAAATCTTGGGAAACGCTTGGAGTAGAGGAATTGGATGAAACTTGGTGGGAAGAACAAGCACAAGTCCTAGATACGTGATTGACATAACCGGACGTGATCCGCTCACTGTGGGGGGGGGGGGGGTGGAGTGAGGAGATCCGAATTTCTAGTGATCCCGCGCGTTCAGTACTTCTTGATGTGCTAGGACGATGAAACTTGGCAGGCTTGTCACAAACCCGATTAGATGTCCGATTTAGGGGTAAGAAGAGATGCTGAATCCGTATATTACCACCATTTTTTTTTAACCGGACACTTAGTCTGTCCGGAATCCGGCTGAGACCGGAAAAATTGTTGTGAGTTTAAATTTGTATATGAAGTTGATCAGATTTGGATATAGGGGCAAGGAGATATGCTGAATTCGTTTTTGAGCTTTACTTTTTCGCCGGACAAGTAGTTCCGGAGGCAGGATCGTTTCGATCGGTTTCGTCAAAATAGATATGACTTCTAGGAGTAAACACACATGCTGAAGTCTTTGGCGAAAGCTGCAATGAAGCTTTTTTTGTCGGCACATGTTTTCTAGCATGTTTTAGTCCGTCGGCACAAACTGGACGTCCCCCCTCGAAAAAGGGGTAAAAGGGCTAGTGACACTCCTGGTTATACGTAACGTTTAATGCATAACGTTTGCAAAATCATAACAGATAACATACACAATGTTAACTGTTGAAACTGCGCATCCTTGTGTCATCTGTCATCGAACTTTTAGTTAATGCTTTCAGAACTTTCATCGTTCAGAATCTGTTCCCGAACTCGGGCGCGACATCTATAAGCCAATGCAAAGCTAATTATTTAACCGCTAGGTGTCACTTTATGGATATCCTCAGTCCGTCAAGCAAGGAAAGAAGAAACACATCTTTCGTTTCGGCAATTTCGGCAGTATCATCAGTACTATAAACAATTGGGTCCCAGTGGAATTTGTATCACCTAGTCTGATAAAACTGGCCAGACTGACACAACAGGTAATCAGAGAAACCGTCTGCACAAGTACAAGGGAGGTACCTTCGCCAAAGTGGGGCACAATAATTGTGCTAGGGTAGCCACAAAAAACACCTAGTGGCAAAAATTGGCGATTTTGTTGTAATGCATGCATGAATTGCTGTGAATTTTCCTTATCAGTTTTACCTATCTAAAACATCTCCAAAAAATATTTTAAAAATACCATTGAATTCAGGACAAAATTGTCTATTTTATAAGGCTAACAGTAAGATGTCCTAGCTATTTAATATTATTTCTTAATATTCAATGTAAATTTAGATGTAAAAAAAAGTAGCTGAACTTGCCTACAAAAATTTGTTGATACTAAGGAGGAAAGTCAGCAGCCTATAGCAGCAATAGGTCTATTGGACCATAACCTTGATGATCATATTCATATTTTCTCATCTAACTCACTTGCTGGGGCTCCCCATGCACTCAAAACCAGCTCAAAATCACCCAGTTTCATAGAATTTCATTGAAGCACATAGTTCCAAGCTGGTCACTAGATGGACAAAACCCTAAAGTCAATGGATGCACATAGGCATTTCCTTATGTAAAATACTGTTTTCTAAAGAAGATTTAAGATGCTTAGAGACAAGATAGAGAGGTGATTTTGGTCTCAAATCAAAGCTAAGAGATAGGAGAATCACATTCTGATCTTCAAAAGCTCAGGTTTGATTTTTTTTTTTTTTAGTGGCTACCCTAATTGTGCCTACTTTTTCCTTTTCTGGCGCTAAACAGACACGTCAGATGAGATTTGTCCAAGTCTTTGCCTCTCTTTGATTTTTGTTGTTACAGCCTGAACAGGGAAATGCCAAGAAGGGCTGAAATATCCCTGGAAGAAGAATCTCATTCTGATCTATCCAATTCTCTGTCAGCTTTGGCTGACGGAGAACGTCTGGTCTCTCCTGACCTTGGAACTTGCCTATTCTGATGCTTCAAGGCTCAAGTGGAAAACATATCTGCGCAAATGACGAATCCTCTTCCCGAAATTCGCGAAAACAGTCGGGAAATGCCCAGAGCAAGATAAGATGATAAAATGGTATCGTATTTGAGTATCGGCAGATAAAATGAATATTAGTTCTTTTTGGAGAGTTCGAGATGAAGCTTAGAACTTTCTTGTTAGTAGCTGCCGCTGTGGTTGGAGTGGCGCTTTCAGCGCCTGCGGAGGAGTGCGATACTGCCCGACTACGGGCGGGACATCCCGATTACGGGACCAGCCCGTAGACGTAGTCGAACAGGTTGGAAATCGGGTGAGTTACGACAACGGGACCCCGTTGCAGTCCAGACTGGTACAAGGTACCTTCTGGCTTTCCATTGTTCAGGATGAGGGGACCTCTCTCAAGTTTTCAAGTTGTTTCCTCGAGTCCTTGACCAGTTGACTCCTGACATTCATCCTTCTGGGCAAGAATTTATCCTTGACTGCTTTCCCTTTAGTAATCACAAGGGCAATTTTGAGATTGTCTTGAGCAGGGAATCTCCAACCAATTCTGAAGGTAGCCTTCTAACTTAATCTATATAGCCTTCTATTACTTCTAAAGCCTGGCCTCTCCAGGCCGTCTCCAGGGCCTCTCTTATTTCATTAGCCTATCTATATTTTAGTCTATTTACTAGGAGAGTAGCATTTGAGTCAGGTCTGAGTAGCGTTGTGTGATATTTGATATAGAAATGATGTATCAATTCAGACAAGCAAGATAATTTTCAAATTTCCAGAGAAATCTTTTTTTAGTGAAATCTATCTGACTTAAAAAGGAACCAAAAAGCATGACAAAAATACTAGAGTGAAGCTAATAGAATGGTTTACATGTGGGGGAAATAAATTTTAGTTCAATATTTCTAGTTAAATATAATTTTCTTTTCAAACAGTTTCACCCATTTTTACATGAGGTCAGATTGCTTGCAAAGTGATGAAAAAGATAGAGGTAATAAAGCTAATAACCAGAAAATCCCTTTTTAAACCAGGTTCAAAACAAAGAAAAGACAAATAATTGTAATATTTTGGGATATAGCCTAACTGTTAAAAAAAATTCAGATTTTGCTTCTTGACTGTCAGGATAGCATGGAACTTTCATTTTAACATTTTTGCGGCAAAATTCGAGGTTGCGTAAAAACGAGGTCAGGTACCCCTCCTGTATATTGGGCCAAATATTGATACTGAAGATCGAAACACGAACATTGAAATTAAAAAGTATATTTGTACATTTAGGGGAGAGTCGGGTCAAAGGTGGGGAAGTATCAGTCAACCACAAACCCCTGATTTTTGGATATCCTTCACCAAACGCTGGATATATCCTTTTTTTTGCACAAGTACAGGAGGGGTATCCAACCTCGTTTTTACACTACCTCAATTTTTGCCGCGAAAATGTTGAAATGAAGTGAACAAGCTGTCCTGACAGTCAAGAGGCAAAATATGACTTTTTTCAAAGTCGTCCAAAAATATCCAAATTCTGTGCCTTTTTCTCCCTTTTGTAGCTATTTTGAAATCGTGTTTTCTGGCTATTGACTTTGCTAACTCTTCCTTTTTCATCATTTTTAAGTCAATCAGGGTAAGGTTAGAATAAAGTAATCTTGTCTGAAAAGAAAAATAAATTTAACTACAAATACTGAAGTAATAAATATTAATCCAATATGTAAACCATTCAACTAGCTTCAGTCTAGTATTTTTGTCATATTTGTTGGTTCCTTTTTAAGCCAGATGGATTATTCTGTAGGAAAGACTTCTCTGGAAATTTGAAATCTTGTCTGAGGTTGGATACCCCTCCTGTATTCATACCAAAATCAAATTCATTGCCAGATATTTTGCAACTGGCATGACATTTAATATATTAGTGACTTTGATATGTTAGCCCGCTTCAACAGAAACGTTGGCCTTTTCACAGCAATTTATTGCTTTACAGAACCGTTTCTAAAAAATTAAAAAGTAAAATATGGCCTACCTTTGATTAGAATTTCTCTCTTCAAAAGGTTAGCATTACCAAAAGCAAGCGGCAATTGAGTTTTGGGTTCTTGCAACTTTTGGGTGTTCTATTTTATTTGTAAGCACTGACTTTGCTGTGACAAATGAAATAGAGTGTCCTGACTTTAAAATCCAGCTATTTTCAACAGTTTTTGGCCCCAACAAGTCCTGATTATTTGCCTTTTCTTTGTTAGGTTAGGCTATTCTGAATGAAAATAAAAACATGTTTGATTAGACAAACCGAAGATCAGTTCATTCTTTCTTACGTGTCAAGTCATATATTAGCTTCAGTTTAGCATTTTGGTATGTTTTTTAGTTTCTTTCAATTCCAGATAGATCTCTCTCTGATGTGTTTTTTAGTTTCTTTCAATTCCAGATAGATCTCTCTTTGGTATGTTTTTTAGTTTCTTTCAATTCCAGATAGATCTCTCTGATGAAATGAAATTTTTTGTACATTGTGTGAAACATTTGCTAAAACCAGAAAGTCAGCTACAATGGTCATCAGCGAAATCACACACTTGAATAAATATACATAAACCTTGAAGTTGGCTCAGTTATTATGTGTCAATGCCTGTTTCTAGATGAGTGTGTCTCGCAAGCCTGCTCCAGACTATAAGTCATCTTTGCTGTTGTCAGATGAACAGAATGACGTTATCTGTCGTCTGTTGGGTTCGAGATGTCAGGTAAGATTCATAATCATGCTTTAGTCCTGGTCTTGCAGTCAATGTTTGAAGCACGCCGAACCACCTGAGCTACATCCCTCAGACCTTTTTTGGCCCTGGATTTTAATGGTGATCAAAGAAAATAAGCTCTTGTTGTTGTTCCTGTTGGTTGTTGTTTAAAAATTGTTTTTGGGACCATGCTCATTCCTGTGTTCCCTTAGAGCTTAATCTTAGCAGAAATCTAAACAGCTTTTGGCTAAGGCAACACAAACTGAGTTTAGCTCAGCCTTGCCTGATCTTGTATGCGTTAACTAGTAAGTAAGCAAGTAATTTATTTGAGGCTAATATATATACTGTAATCAACAAAATTCTCTCTTAAAAGAACCCTAACATGAATCTTGAAACTCATTTCAGTGTGAAGATTGTAAAAGATGAGACAGATATTGTTTAGAAGGTTAGACACCGTAAAAGTAGCAAGCTCCAGTTTAGCTCTCAACTTAAAGGAACAGAAAACTTGACTCAAACTTGACTCGGGGAGCTAGCTAACATATCAAGAGTGTACCCTGAGTCGATATTGAGAGTAAGAAAAATTCTCGTTACGACCATTGCAGTTTCCGGGCAGTTTCCGAGAATTCGACTTTTGAGCAAAAGGTTTGCAAAAGCAAAAGGTTTGTGTGCCGCGACTAGGAATCGAACCCCGGCCGTCTAGTCGGGGAGGTCGTTACTCTGTAGTCTACATGTAAAAAGGCGAACTTTTACAGTACATGAGTGCATAATTACAGTGCATAAGGGGCAAGGGCCTGCCAGCTAGCTTTGGGAACACTAAGGAGGGGGTTCGAGACAGTTCGAGATGACAAAGAAGGGGGGGCCTGTCGACAATAAGACCCTGTATATTTATCCGAGCCCCCCGGGGGATTCGATGGCCGAAAGTTGCGTAGTCAAGTTTACTGTTCCTTTAAGGGATAACTTTTACCTATATTACTGATTCACTCTACATCTATGATTGTTCCGTCCATTCTTGCTTCCAAGATTTCCAGCATCCTTTGTATGTGATTTTGTTTTGCATTGTTTGGCTATTTTAGAGGTTGGTTAGGTTCACGTTTTTTGCTTCCGATGAGCTAATTGGTCAGAAATACTGGTTGTACAAGTTTACAATTACCCTAGGTTCACGAGGGGTACTACCAATTTGGGGAGTACTACCCAAATATGGGGGAGTACTCCCCACATGTGGGGTAAAACTACCCCCTATTTGGGGTACCAGCCTAACTTTCCACTAAGTTTTTCACTTTTGGCACTTGCCTTGGCTAAACGACAAGCAGCCGTGGTTCCTCACTTTCACAGCGTATAGGTATGAATCTTACCTATCTTTTGGTATACTATTGTCCAGATTGTGACGTGGTTTTGGAAGCTTTTGCCAAAAAGGCAGACCCTGTCACGAAATGTCCAAAACAAAAATACCAAAAATACTTCAAATACTCAAAATACAAAAAATACTTCCATTTGTTTATGCCAGGGATTATTTCCAAATCGTTTTCTGATGGGTACCGTAACATCAGTGATGAAGCGCGGGAAAAACGCAGAGCTTTGCAATAGCTATAGGCCAATCACTGTTTCCTGTACAATCACCAAAATCTTTGAATACGTTCTCCTTCCAGAATTACTTGAAAAATGTCGTTTCGGCTCAATGCAATTTGGATTTCGTTCGGGAGCTAGTTGTGCACATGCTCATCATATACTGACGAAAATGACGAAACAGGCTACCCGCGACAAATCCGCTATTCATCTTTGTTCTATAGATATAGCTGGTGCTTTTGACAACATCACCCATTCTCAGGCCCTGTATTCTCTTATAACATCCGGTGTTAATGTGTCTGTTGTCAATCTCTTGAAATTTTGTTACGGTCATTCATCAGTAAGGTTCAAATGGCAAGGTCTTGTGGTGTCTTGTCTCCCTACATTTTCAAATCGGCTATTTCTCCTGTTCTTGATTCTTTACTTCCTGCTTACTTTTACAAAGACCATGCCCTGAGCTACATCGCTTACGCGGATGACTTGCTCTTAGTAAGCCGCAGTCGATCCACATTAACCAAAAATATCAGCAAGCTGTCATCTGAACTCCTCAAAGCCTTGAAGTCAACCCCTCAAAATGCGAATATATGCATTTCAAATTGTTCAAATACATCCAATGCTTCAATCTCTCTTGGTTCATTTATCATCAGCTCAACCAATTCTCTACGATGGCTTGGCATTACTTTCAACTCTACACTTTCAAAAACTTGCTCTTCGGTTGTTAAAGACGTGTGCACATCTATTCGTTCCGCTTATGGACGCATCGTCCCGAACCGTGGGCGCTACAGTCGGAAAGCTTTAGGAAATTTGTACAGCTCTTTTTGTGCTCCATCCATTTTATTTCGCTCTGGTGTGGCACATGTTCTACGGAAGAAGGAGTTGCAGAATATGCTATTTCAAGTATGCTAAGCACCTGCTTTATTTGCCAAAATTATACCGTAGCCACATGCTAACGGAGCGTTTCCAAGTTAAAGATGCAAGCGTCACACTTCTGGAAATTTCGTCGGCTCTACCAAAAATTATGGACAACAGGGACCAGCCAGCACATGACAGTCTGCATTCTTTTCTGGCCGATGGATGAAAAATTGTATATTGTATTTGTTGTGTTTTATTTAATTCTTTTATTTTATGTTACATACTCCGCTTTTCAAATGGCGGGTCATAAATAAATTACTTACTTACTTACTTACTTACTTCGACAGTACTTTTGGTATAGTATATGACGGCCGTTACTTAGCCGTTTTCTTCTTATCGCGTAGACAGTTCAGAAGTTGCGAGAGAAAAAGAGCGAAAATTCAAAAACTCGTTCACGCACAAAAATCGATCACTTTGAGTTCACGCACGAAAATGGATAACTAAAGAGTGCCATAGCTACTAAAATAAACAGTCTCTATAGCTGGCAGATTGTTTGTATAATCCCAAAGAAATGTTTTGATTTCTGGAGGCCATCAAAGTGCCAAAAATATAGAAATAAAGCAGACTTGCTTGCAGCTGAGTCCAGATTGTGCAAGAAATTTCCAGTTAATACTATCAATGGAATTCTTTGTCAATAATACAGGTAATTAGGAGTGTATAATAACAAAGAATGGATAAGAAAAAAGAAATTCCGCTTATACTGTCAAGGTTAGTAAATTGCAGGATGGCAGGCAGCAAAAAAATCCGTAATAATGCACATGCGAAAATATATTGTCTACGAATCGACTGATTTCTGATATAACATTGCAATCTAAGGGGTGGTAATATAACATTATGATAGTCTGATCTGCCTATTGTACTTGAAGAAACCTGTCAGGTTTTGTTTACGCTTGTTAGATTTTAAACTGTCCGCAATCTCCTCAGACTTGTGCTTTAAGTTATCGAAATTCTGTTACAGCTGGAAAAATTACATGTTTTTTTTTTTTTGCAATTTTAATTTTTTGCTTTCTAAGCTGTCATCTTCTACGTTGCAATTTAAAAAAAAGTCACTTCAGAGACATCCTGTTTTCTCCGTCTTATTCTGTTTCATATTCATGTCAACTCGTCTTCCCCACAATAGATTCTACACGATCAATCTCTCAGAATAAAAAAAAAAACGGATTTTCCAATTCTCAAGAAATTTTAATTACACGTAAATAAGAATAACATTTTATTTGCATTTTTTTATAGATTGGGTTCCTTCTTTGTCTTATTACTTATTCGTATTAATTATTTTTTTGTCTTCCCAGCATTGCTGGCTAACCTGTTATCAGTTCGCACCTGCTTGGATTTGATTTTAGGGGGTGTTTGGATTGGTCTCATTTTCTTGTGGTGTGCACAGTGGTTGTAACACTTCATTTTTAGTCGATCTTCTTATAGCCTATTGTTTTTTTTTGTTCATGGAGTGGTCTGAGCAATTCGAACTAATTTTCCTTTGATCAAGACAACGAAAACTTTATCGCCTAAAATATTATGTAGTTAATGTTAAATTTCGTGTATCATGCGATCAACCAATCGTTTATTTGTACCGAAATGTCTATTAGATACCATAAGCTGATGACAATGCTATCATACACTAGACAAAAGAAATGTTTTTATGTACATTGATTTGTCAGATTGGTTAAAATAAAGTCCAGTAGATACGGTATATGATAATACACTAAAATAAGGTTATCAACTTTTCATGATATCATCTATACGCCTATCGGTTATTTGTTCATGTTTTTAGAGCGTTTTTCCGTTATTGTTTTACTCTTTTTCAGTCATTGGCAACTGCAGTCACACAAGTTTTGTTCAGTGACGTCACTTCCGGATCTAGGTGGACCAAGCGCCATGTCGGGGTTGCCTGCTTTGTTCGGGACAGTCAACGTAGATCCTATTTCATACGAGTTCTGTGTCCCGACCGCCAGACAGCAGTTTGGGAGCAGGAGTTGTACAACGGATTCTCGTACAAGGCGCCCAGAGCTTATTTCCACAACTTTGAAGGGGATGTAAGTTTTTTCAACTGCTTATGATTACCTCCCAGTCTGCAGGTTCAGGTTCATGTTCTTTTTAATAATAAATTAAATAACAAAATGTCCAGAGCCCGGCTGAAAAGACAAATTCGTAATGCACGGGATGGAAAGACTTCTTTAACTAAATACAACATTTATAATTCACTACATGCCATTCATACTAATGGAAATATGCATGTTCTCCCGTCAGCACCCGGTCCACAACACGGCCCGTTGACACGTCCAGCGATACCAACAATAAAAAATATAAAATAGCAGATAACAAGAACCGAGGAAAAGTGATTTTGAGGAAAAGTGAACTTCTTGTTGTTGTTGTTGGCTTACATTATACTCTTAACTATACAGCCGATGCAACCTACTTTCGTAATCGCTCCATAAACGCTTATATCCGGAGACCCGAATTTCATACGTCAAGTTCCAACCCCCCCAACGATAATTCAGTGATTTTCTCACTTCCTTGTTCCGCTATTTTCGATGCGTTTCGTGCTCCCAACGATTATTTACGGGAACTTCCGTCGTCGGAAAAATCGGTTGTGTAAATTATTCCTTGTTAAACCAGGACTCGCATGGACAAGCTAAAAAAAGAAAAGAAAAAAAGAAGATCAGAGAAATAGAAAAAGATCCAACTGTGCGAGAAGTTTGGCAGTTTTTATGGCACTTGCCCTTCGGCCAAGTGCCATATAGCGATCGCAATTTCTGTCCGTCCGTCGGTCGGTCGGTCTGTCGGTCTGTCTGTCACGGTTTTGCTAGTTCGGGTACTTCCACATAAGCTAGGACGTTGAAACTTGGCAGGCATATCAGGGACCGGACCAGATTAAATTAGAAATAGTCGCTTCCCCGATCCGACCACCTGAGGGGGAGTGGAGGGAAGGGGAATCCGGAAAAAATAGGAAAAATGACTTATTTTTAACTTACGAACGGGTGATCGGATCTTAATGAAACTTGATATATGGAAGGACCCCTTGTCTCAGACCTTCCATTTTAAATCCAGACCGGATCCGGTGACATGGGGGGTAGTTGGAGGGGGAAACCGGAAATCTTGAAAATCGCTTAGAGTGGAGAGATCTGGATAAAAGTTGGTGGAAAGAACAAGCACAAGTCCTAGATACGGGATTGACATAACCGGACCGGATCCGCTCACTTTGGGGGAGTTGGGTGGGGGGGGAATCCGGATTTTTAGTGATCCCGCTTCGGGGCTTCCTGATGTGCTAGGACGATGAAAATTGGCAGGCATGTCAGGGACACGAACAGATTGACTTGATAATAGCCGTTTCCCCAATCCAACCATCCCGGGGGGGGGGGGGGGCTGGAGGGAGGGGAATCCGGAAAATGAGGTATTTTTAACTTACGAACGGGTGATCGGATCTTAATGAAACTTGATATATAGAAGTACCTCGTGTCTCAGACCTCCCATTTTAAATCCAGACCGGATCCGGTGACATGGGGGGTAGCTGGAGGGGGAAACCGGAAATCTTGAAGATCGCTTAGAGTGGAGAGATCTGGATGAAAGCTGGTGGAAAGAACAAGCACAAGTCCTAGATACGGGATTGACATAACCGGACCGGATCAGCTCACTTTGGGGGAGTTAGGGGGGGATCCGGATCTAGTGATCCCGCGAGTCCGGTGCTTCCTGGTGTGCTAGGACGATGAAAATTGGCAGGCATGTCAGGGACCCGAACAGGTTGACTTGATAATAGTCGTTTCCCGGATCCGACCATCCGGGTGGGGCTGGAGGAGGTGAATCCGGAAAAATGAGGTATTTTTATCTTACGAACGGGTGATAGGATCTTAATGAAACTTGATATATAGAAGTACCTTGTGTCTCAGACATACCAGTTTAAATATGGACCGGATCCGGTGACATGGGGGGAACCGGAAATCTTGGGAAACGCTTTGAGTAGAGAGATCGGGATGAAAGTTGGTGGAAAGAACAAGCACAAGCCCTAGATATGTGATTGACATAACCGGACCGGGTCCGTTCACAGTGGGGGGGGGGGGGAGTTAGGGGGGTCCGAGTTTCTAGTGATCCCGCGAGTTCGGTACTTCCTGATGCGCTAAGACGATGAAACTTGGCAGGCGTGTATGGGACCCGAACAGGTTGACTTGAGAATAGTCGTTTCCCGGATCCGACCATCTGGGGGGTGGGGGTGGAGAGGGGGGAATCCGAAAAGTGAGGTATTTTTAACTTGCGAACGGGTGATCGGGTCTTGATGAAACTTGACGTATAGAAAGATCTCGTGTCTCAGACGCCCCATTTTAAATCCGAACCGGATCTGGTGATATTGGGGGGAGTCGGACGGGGGAACCGGAAATCTTGGGAAACGCTTAGAGTGGAGGGTTTGGGATGAAAGTTGGTGGGAAGAGCAAGTGAATAGCATAACCGAATGGATCCGGCCACTGTGGGGGAGTTGGAGGGGATCCGAGTTTGTAGTAATCCCACGTGTCCGGTACTTTCTGATGTGCAAGGACAATGAACTTGGCATGCTTGTCAGGTACCCAAACTATTGACTTGAGAATGTCGTTTCCCCGATCCGACTGTCGAGGGGGAGTGTACAAAAGGGGAATCCGGAATCCAGTGGCAAGCTCAGCTATTGAACGGGTTATCGGATTTAACTGAAACTTGATATTTAGAAAAGTCTCGTGCCTCAGACATCGCATTTTAAATCCGGACCAGATCCGGTGACATTGGGAGGAGTTGGAGGGGCGAACCGGAAATCTTTGTAATCGCTTAGAGTGGAGGGATCGGGATGAAACTTGGTGGGAAGAACAAGCATAAGTTCTAAATATGTCATCTAGAGCTTTCAGATCGAATGAACCTAGATATCCTAATTCTAGGTCCGAACCGCATTTTTGAATGGCGGGGTGTTTATTGTGAAGTTCTCTTCTACTATCTCGTACCACTATTCGTAACAAGTGCCATATGAGCTCGTAGCTCTTGTTATTTCTTTCAATATTGTTTGGCGGTTTTCACGTCTCCTGTACCTAACAGTCAACCAATAGCTAAGAAGAAATGGTGTATCGCAGGTGTCTCGGCCAAGTAACGGTAGGATTTTGGTCCGCGACTCATGCCAAAAAGTGCACATTCATTTTTCTGTTAATTGCAAATAATGTTGTCTTGTTGCAATAATGGTTGTCGCTATCAACCAGTAACCGTTTGTCCCCTGCTTCAAGCCATGTCCAACCGCCCTTAGCTAAATTATTAGCTGACAGTCGCTTATTATTATTATATTATTATTATTTGGATCCTGAAACGTAAGTGACGGGATACATCTGTTAGCACGGTGTCTCAAACGGGTTGAGATATTCTGTACCATCTTGGCATGGTGATTCTTCAAGTTTAAGTACAGGTCAAGTTCGTAGATTGGCCCTGTAGCCCTGTATTTAAGAGTGGGGGAGGGGGTGTCAAATTAAGTGGTGAACAATGTTTATTAAAAAACAATGCTAACTTGTCCCGGGCAAATAGGTAAGTCGGAATCCGGCGAAAACCGGCATTTGATGGAAGTATTTTTTTTTTAAGTCGATTAGATATTTGAAACAGGTGGAAGGCGACATGCTGAATCTATTTTTGAGCTTAATTTTCTTGCTGGACAAGTACCCGCATCGAATTCCGGCCGAAACCGGATTTTGCAGTATTATCTGTTTTTTGCTGAATTGGAGTAGCCTACATAAAGATTCGATGCAGGTGGAAATTATCTATCCAGTCGACATCTGAACTTATTTTTTCACCGGAAATATAATTTTTTCGAATCTGGCAAAACCTTGTTAATTGTTTTTCCTCCTCTTGGAAAAACTCTTATCGTGCGTTGATCGCAGTAGGGTCGGAAACATTTGATGGTCTTGGCTGCTTGAGATAGAACAAAGAATAAAACATGCAGTTTTATTATTTTATTTTTCTTTGTTTTAGGGTATCTTCTGTGTTTCTTTGAAGTATAGGCTACTGTTGCTTAGTATTTGTCTATTTTTACGACGAACTAGAAGTTATATATCAATTCAAATCTGAAATTCGTGAAGTAGATTTGGCCGATACCTCGTTTGAATGGCTCTGAAAAACGGTTATTTTGATAATTCTTTCCTTTTTAGTATACTTTCAAGATACAGAAAGGTTTGAGTGACTCTGCAGTAAAGCGATTGATGAAAGCCATTTTCTTGAGAACCCCGCAAATCATTCCTGGTTTATATAGGCTAAACATATATTTTTTTGTAATATTTATATTATACATAAAATACACATAAATGTAAATCTATATCTATATATGAAAATACATATACATGTATGTAAAATATTACCCGATGGTCTGTATCAGGAAGTCCAATAACAAAATCACCTTTTTGATCCCGTCGAATCCTTTGGTCTTGTTATTTATTCGAATCAAGGGTAAAATTTAAAACACAAGACATCAGTCAATCGACAAACAGGTTCATAACAATAAAAATATTTATAAAATAGTAAAGCAACTGACCCAAGATTTCAAACATACTAGCCTACTTGATCTGCGATCAGAAACAAAAGAGAAAACAAATATGGATGAGTTATTGTCGACTAGGCTACGTGAAAAAGATTAATAAGCAGTAACTTACTACAAAAGGTCAAGCCAAACCGCAGATGACGCACAATGTCGTTCGAACCCCAGGTAACCAAAATTCAATCTGCTTAAAGTTTAACTGAAAAGCCAACTTATTTGTGTGTCATTTAATTGGATACCCTGAGTTATTTGGATTCTACAAAGGGATTTTTTCATTTTCCACTATCTGCTCTAGTTATGAGGCTCAGAATATCTCCGTCCGTCCCCACAGCGAAAATTCTACTATGAGTTGACGCGGGAAATTTTAATCTCAACACAAATGCGGCTTTTCAGTGGGCAGTGGTGAGATTGGTGACGATTGGATAGTGCCTGAACAAAAGAAAGTGATAAATCTTTCTCGTAAGGCATACAACAAAAATACAAGCGCATAGACACACCACAAATCACACGGAAATTCCACTATTTGAAAATCGGTTATTCGTGAATAGCGGAACAATGAAATAACACATTTTCAGCGGGTCTTCAAGCCAATTTAAGTGAATAAGTGACGGGTAACCAGATTGTCCTATCCTAGCCCTTTTCGGTTAAACTTTAAAATGTAATTGGAGCAAAGGCTACTTTGTCGCGGATCGTTCTTTTGTGCATTGACCTAATAGGGATATTATTTTTGAAACTTGCGAGAATGCATCCTTGGGGAACGTTTTTAAGGTCTTGGGTTCTTATGCACTGGAGGAGTTTAATATTTCCATGCTTGGAATTGTGGCGATCTTGACAGACCTTAAAATTATGTTCACACTTCCGAAACTCGCTGTTTCGAAATCTAATAAGTTTCTGAGGTTTAGAAAGAAGGCATAAATTGAACAAGAACGATGTCTTGGGTGGAAGAAGCGCCAGAAAAAATAAGTAAGTGTATTAAGGTTCAAGTAAAATTGTGAAAAGAGCAACATGATCAAAAAGACGTGAGATCATAGATTGATAATAGTACTGCAACATGCGGTAACGTGATAAGCTACTGATTGTGAGTGTGGCTGGTGATGAGGTCTGCGAACGAGTGGATTCTACGTTAATTGCTTAAAGCCGGAAATGATTTGAGTGTATTTGTATGTATGGTTTTATCTGTGGATTCAGGGAGTTGTTCGAGAGGGATGTGGAACTATCTGGCTAATTGTAAAATTTTCTTACCGACAAAAAATAAAAAATAAAAAATAAAAATAAGATTCGATTATTCTCGCATAAGCGCTTAGAATGTCCTGATGGTCAGGCAGGATACAGGAGGTAATCTTGCCTGAACTTGCGACAAAATGGCGTTTTTGTTCAGAGAGATGCTGTATTTTCGGGGTAATTACGTTCTCCTCTCAAAAAGAGCATGCGTGGTTAAGAATGATCTTGCAGGCTCTCCTCTGTAGGGATTCAAGGGAGTCATTTTGTTCGATGGTCACAGAGCTGTGCCAGGCAGGACATGTATACCCGATGGTCGGTCGCACGTAAGATTTGTAGTAGAGCTGGGACCTTTAGGTTTCTAGAAGCACTGCTGCTGCAGCCAGCTCATACGTTACGGCACCATGCCCAGGAGCAAGAGCGCGGCACTCCCATGATAATGGATAAAATCTGAAAATTAACTTTGTTTTTCAAACAGATTTATATGGGTGGCCGGGGGGGGGGGGAGGGGGGGGGGGAGGAGGCACTGCGCCAAAAATTTGAGGATTTGTGTATGACTGGTTCTGTCTTTGTTCTATAAAATAAAGAAACGCTTTCGACTACGAAACGAGGCCGAGGCAAAATTTTTTTTTCTTTAACTTGTTTGCTCTTACATTTGTGTCTCATTACTTATATGTCATCACGTCTTGAGTTCCGTTCATATGCTTACGCCCAGGTCCGTATCCAGGAATTTATTCCCGGGGGGGGGGGGGGGGGTGCGCACGGGTCGGACCAAAAAGTACAAAAAAGACATAGATCAGAGGTTAAAGCCCATAAAAAAGATTATTTTTGCTTGTTTCGGGGGGAGGGGGGTTGAACCCTCTAACCCCCCTGGATACGGCCCTGCTTACGCCTTTCTCCTTTTGTGTGTTCTGTTCTTTGGATGTGGCGTGATCTAAAGAATAAGTTTCGTTTCTAAACTTGTGTGTTTCTAGGAAAGCATGGTCGGCTTGAATTTTGCTGACGAGGAAGAAGCGCTTCGGTTCCAGAACGCAGTCGAAGGCTACCTGAGAAAAAAAATAGAAAGAAGGGGTAAGTAGACGAAAGTATTAAGGCGTATTCTCGATCTTCCCCGAGGACTCCACTTGAGTAGTCCCCGCGTTTTTGTTTGTCCCTGGGACTCATTCCCCGTATTCTCGCGAGTCCCCACGGACGGGGAACGCTCCAATTATCATTACCATCATAGAAAAGAACTCCCTTTCAGATTCGGAGGGGAATCAATTTTTGCTGGTGTTGGTACAGTGTAAATTATTATAACGAATCAGAATAAACCAAACCAAAAATAAAAGTGGCTCAAGACTAATTTTCGCAACTGCGATTTTCTTTTCGAACAAAATCCAGAAGCATTCCCCGTGTTCTCGCATTTTTCCGTACGCGGAGTCCGCGTGGAGTGACTCCCTCTATTCTCGCCGTTCCCCTTGATTCCCCGAGGAGTCCACGGGGAACGGCGAGAATAGGCCTTTAGTGTTCAACCGTTAGACTAGATGTCCCTTCAGACTGGAAAAGATGTCTTACGCACTCCCTTCACACTCAAGGCCGGTAGGGCGATGAAAAAGCACATTTAGTCCTCGTCCGTAACGCAAAAATTTGTTCAGCGTAAAGTTTAAGTTCATTTTGTTATTACTTAGATCACACAGTATCACTGTATACTTAAAATTCTAACATAAACAAAATCTACTTAGGCTACTTGAGATAAACGTCCCAAGGGCTCTGCAATGGCTCGTGGGAAACAATTTATCACTTAAAATAATAAGCTTTTTTTGACCCTTAATATTGACCCTTAGCCTACATAAATAAAGACAAAAATTTAATAAAAAATTTAAAATTAACCGAGTGTTCTCACGAATACCAGCCGATCTCCATAGCAGCACATTACCAGCCTAAAAGCACAAGTAGATACAGTTCCTTTTCCAATATTTGAATAGATGTGACACTTTTGAAACTGTGCTGCGTTTCTCAAGAGATTACAAACCCGTTTTGGCTGTTTTCAACCTCGTCATGCCTCCTTGGTTTTCATGAGAAACACGGAGAAATTTGCGAAGCCGATATTTCTGCAAAAATTCATCAGAAGCGATAAGCTTCCGGCTCGATCCGCGTCGAAAAGAGCCAAATAAAGAGATTTGGAAGAAATCCATATCTGAACTTGGTTTTCTCTGATGATTACCCATTGAACTTCTGTTTCTGAATCTTAATAGTTGCGTTTTTGCTGATACCATGGTATCTGATATACGGTCTAAAGTCGTTTTGGCAGTTATCGTGGTATCTGATACCACGGTCAAAAGGCTTTTTTGCAGTTGTCGTGGTATCTGGCCAATTACCGTGGTAACAGATATTCAGATATCACGGTCCGACCGTGGTATCTGGTCGTGGTATCTCGAAAACGCATCTCACTTTCATCCAATTTTGTCAAATTTGTGAGAAAGAAGTTCAGCACTTAGTGATGTAACTGGATATCAGTTTTTATTTTGGGATGACTTCGAAAAGTGCAGTTTCGGCAATAGTCGTTTTTGCAGTGGACCGTATATCAGATACCACGGTAACTGGAAAAACGACTAATTGCAGATCCAGTTACCGTGGTAACAGATACCATGGTATCCGCAAAAACGCAACTAATAGTGAACAAGTTCAAGGAGTCTGGCTAAGACCGGATATCTACAAGATCTGGATCATATCTGCAAGTCTGGATCAAATATTAAATTTTTGGGATCCCATCGAAACCTTTTGTCTTTTTTCTGCTAGTAAGTACTTGGATTATTTAGTAAAAAAGATAATGATGTATATGTGACGGTCAGTTCTATCGGCTGGTAGGTTTCTCCCCTGTTTTACGCCAGTGTTAACCTCATTAAACAAAATGCATCTAATAATTCAGTCCACTTTTTAGACAGAAAACGACAAGCGTCTACGGCCATCCAGGTGAAGCCTCTAGCGACGAGAAGTGACAATAACAATTTTATCAACGGTAATGCAGCCCCTGCCAACTTCACGCCTCGGATTGAAGTACCGAAGCAAGATAACCAGAAGTATAACAAGTAAGTAATTTTTTCTTTCAAGACTCCTACGTAGAAACTTCTGATGGTGTAGCTCCTCCCCCGGGGCGGGGCCAAAGAAACCTGTCATTTGTCACACTTGTCTCCTCCATCAAGGCGGAGGCTCATCTCCAGCAGCCAATCCTGAGCTTCCTTGGACTCCTAGCGTACTGGGAATCATCAATGACTCAAAATGGAAAAGTTAATATAATATTTTTCAGAGATGGGAGTTGTATTTTTTCTAGCTTCGGCCTAAAGATGACCCCTGTCAAGAGGCTGGAATACCGCTGATGCATGTAGCCGACTTTCCCGTTTGAGTCATAAATAAATATTCTGTCTTCTTGGGTTTTGGTAGAACCAATAACATATGGTACTGTCTGGAGAACATAGAACGAACTTCATAACTCAAGTAGTGTGATGAACTTAGAGCAAAATAACACTAGGGAGTAGCACCAAGACCTATGCTTTCTGTTCTTTGCAAACGGGTCATACTCATAGCGTTGCCCATTACGCTTGCGGCATTTAAGGCGATACATACTTCCGGGTTTAGAAATTTCTGGTAAAGAGAAGACGCGGTCTCCACACATCGTGGAAACAGGGGAGGTTGTGTCTTTTTTTTGCTCTGTTATAAATAGGAAGTAATTGGAGTCAGCGCTGGTGCACGACCGATTGAGTTTTAGTAGGGACGTTCACTATCGCTAGTGTCGCGTCAAGACCTATGCTTTGCAAACGGACGCTTGCGGCATTTAAGGCGAGACAAACTTGCGTGTTTAGAAATTTCTAGTAAAGCCAAGATGAGGTCTGCACCCATGGAGGAAAAAGTGAAGGTTTCTGCTGTGTTCACAATATGAAGTTATTGGAGCTAGCGCTGGTGCACGACTGATTGAGTTTCAGTAGGGACGTTCACTATCGCTAGTGGTGCTAGTGTCGCTGCTACGCGGGTGTGTGTCACTTTTTGCAAGTCTTGGCGCTACTCGCTAGTGTTATTTTGTTCTGAGCGAGATAAACTTGCGCTCTTAGAAAATTTCTAGTACAACGAACATGCAGTCTGCATATATCGAGGATACAGAGAGGTTTATCTTTTTATTTTGCTGTGTTCAGAATATGGATTTTTCGAAGCCAGCGCTGGTGGACTGATTGAGTTCCAGTAGGGCCATTCTCTATCGCTAGTGCACTGTCAGAAGTTTCATAACATATAAACAAGGATGCGCTGTTCAGCATACAACACTTTGGATGTAATCTGATGTGGTTTTGAGAACGTTATGGATTAAGTGTTATGCATAACAAACATTGCCAGTAATACCCGAAAAAAAAACGCTGAAAAAGCATCATCTGACTTTTTATGGCACTTGCCTTCCGGCTAAGTGCCATATACCGATCACTTTTCCGTCGGTCGGTCGGTCTGTCGGTCGGTCAGTCCGGTGATCGCGAGTTAGGGTACTTCCAGATTTGCTAGGACGATGAAACTTGGCAGGCATATCAGGGACCCGACCAAACTAATTTAGAAATAGTCACTTCCCAGATCCGACCATCGTGGGGGGAGGGAGGGGAGCCGGAATCCGGAATTTAGGGGCATGCATAACTTTCAAACGGGTGATCGAATCTTAATGAAACTTGATATTTGGAAAGACGTCATTTCTCAGATGTCCCGATTCAGGTCCGGATCGAATCCGATTAATGTGGGGGGGGAGTCGGAGGGGGAAACCGGAAATCATGTGACACGCTTAGAATGGAGCATTCGGGATGAAACTTGGTGGGAGGAACAAGCACATACCCTAGGTACGTCATTGACAGACCCGGACCGAATTCGTGCACTGTGGGGGGAGTTGGAGGGAGGTTCCGGAATTCCGGTGATACGGAGTTAAGTTACTTCCATGTGTGCTAGGACAATGAAATTTGGCAGGCAAATCAGGGACTGGACCAGATTAACCTGAAAATAGTCAACTTCCCGATCCGACCATCGTGGGGGGAGTGACGGGAGGGGGAATCCGGAATCTTGAGGTATGTATAACTTCCGAACGGGTGATCGGATCATAATGAAACTTGATACGTAGAAAGACCACATGTCTCGGATATCCAGTTTCAAGTCCGGACCAGATCCGATGAAGGTGGGGGGGGGTCGGAGGGGGTAACCGGAAAACTTGTGACACGCTTGGAGTGGAGCGATCGGAATGAAACTTGGTGGAAAGAACAAGCACAAGCCCTATGTACGTAAGTGACAGAACCGGACAAGATACGGGCACTGTGGGGGAGTTAGAGGGAGGGGGGTCCGGAATTCCGATGATCGCAAGTTAAGGTACTTCCAGACGTGCTAGGACGATAAAACTTGGCTTGAAAATAAGGGACTTGACATGATTGGCTTAGACGTAGTCAGTTCCCTGATCCGACCACCGTGGGGGGAGTGGAGGGAGGGAGAATCCTGAATCTTGAGGTATGTATAACTTTTGAACGGGTGATCGGATCTTAATGAAACTTGATATTTGGAAAGACCTCATGTCTCAAATGTCCTGTTTAAAGTCCGGATGTAATCCGATGAATTTTGGGGGGGGGGAGGTGGAGGGGAGAACCCGAAATCTTGTGACACGCTTAGAGTGGAGCTATTGGGACGAAACTTGGTTGGAAGAACAAGCAGAAGCTCTAGATACATCAGTGACAGAACCGGACCGGGTTCGGTTACTGTGGGGGGAGTTGGAGGGGGGTCCGGAATTCCGGTGATAGCGAATCAAGGTACTTCCAGATGTGCTAGGACGATGAAACTTGGCTTGGAAATCACACACTTGACAAGATTGGCTTAGAAATTGTCAGTTCCCAGATCCGACCATCCCTTAAAGTACTAATCGCAACCACAACGTAGCCTACAAAAAATACTTTTTAACAAAATACACATTTTCGTGATCCCTATGAGCCCATGATCATTTTTGCCTTAAGGGTTTTGCTCACAAGTGATTTCCTTAAAGTACAAACAATACTTCCCGGTGAGTTCATCATCTTTTTTACTTCGAGTTTTGATTACAAATGATCACAACAAACCCACAAATTGGCGAATTCCTACTTTCATCCTCCTTCCCAGCCTTGCAAGTGCCATATGAGCTTCCTGCTCTTGTTTATTTGTCGTCATGATATCGGAAAAGTCAGCCGATGCTCTTTCTGAGGTTTCTCGGCTCTTTCTGGCAATGCTTATTGTGCATGACATTTAATGCGTAAGGTTTTAAAAATCACTTGTGATTACATCCCAAGTATTTTCTGTAGAAACTGCGCATCCCTGTGTTATCTGTTATGAAACTTCTGACACAAAGGATAAAGTTTTATTTTTTTTATTTTTTTTAGGAAAGGAAAGAAAGAAAAAGGCGGAAAACTACGGAAGGAGGACATAGGAGCGCCGACGAACTTCCAACATGTCCAACACGTGGGATGGGATGCAAATCGCGGATTTGCCCTGGAGAACGTCGACGAACAGCTGAAACCCTTTTTCCAAATGGTAAGTGGAAGTACATCACTTCAGGATTAACCGAAAAGGCCGAGATAGGACAGTCTAGTTACCCCTCACTTATTCACTTATAGAGGCTTGAAGACCCGATGAAAATGCATTACTTCGTGGCTCCGCTATTCACGAATCACGAATAATCAATTTCCAAATAGTGGAATTTCTTTGTCCGATTTGTGGTACCTCTATGCGCTTGTACCTGTGTTGTAAGCTTGACAAAGACGATTTATGAAAAATAACTGCTCACGCAGTGAGCTACCCCGCAGGCGGACCACTGGCTACTGAAAAGACGCATTTGTATTAAGATATATATTTTCGGCGATTCTTTGCCGAATAGACGAATGTAAAGATTTCTCAGAAATATGATTTAATACTCGTTGAGCCGAAGCTGATTCGACTGGTAACAAATATTCAAACGTTGCGTCAAACGGATACGTCAGCTACGGTGCTTTAGCAGCTATATTTTGGCCCTTCTTAGCAAGGGTCCTCGTCAGGCTGTTTAGTTTCAGGGACAACGTCGAGACTGGAAGAAACTAACATGCAATGTGAAACGAATCTGATTCCAGGACATACCTGTATGCTTTTGTCGGGGGCTTCGTGGTCGACAAAAACCATTTGGGGTGAAACTGTGCCGACGGGTTACCTCATAAATATTCAGCGCTTTGGAGGGTTCCCCCGGATAGGGTTAGCACACAGGGAAAATTGTATATCCCTTAAATATTGGTACAGTGTTCAGGCTTCCTATGTGTTTTTTTCCTTTCGTTGTTTTTGGTGCCATGGCCCTATTGTTAGCTTTTATGCATTAAATATCTATCTATCTATTCCGAATGGCTAGAATAGAGCTAATTTTTGTACAAAATGTGCCAAGAAATAGTGTTGATATACTTTACCCCGACAAATGTATACAGGTATAGAGTTATGATTTAATCAACTTCTCGCCGGGCATCCCTATGGGATACGAACATCCAATTTGCTATTTCTAAATACCCCTGTTTGATAGTTACAATAGTTGCGTTTTTGCAGATACCATGGTATCTAATACCACGGTCTAAAGCCGTTTTTGCAGTTGTTAATTAATTAATTAATTCTTTTAATTCCATGTTATCTTTTTACAGAAATAGTGGTGGATCGTCATACATGGTCATAAATAATCACATCAGAATCACATATATGTTACAATTTTAAAATACAATCCGATAACAAAGGTATACAAAGCATGTCAGTTTAAATTCAGAATTCCGATCCGTTAAAATACTTTACAAAATAGGCAACAAATGAATTGAGATAACGCTCCGTAGATTTTACGTGCGGTTTCGTCAGTTGTATCTTTGGTACGTCTGTGCTACGGGTTGCCTGCTTGCAGATTTGTAGTCACAGGGGGTAAAATGGACCAGTGCACATCCGAGGCCAGACATTTTTTGCCAAATTTCACCAGGAGCTCGTGTCTCCTATCAGAGAGGGTTTGCAGACGCAATGACTTTAGGCTTTCTTATTAGGACTCGTAAAATCGTGGTATCTGACCAGTTACCGTGCTATCTGGTATTCAGATACCACGGTCCGATCGTGGTAACTGATCCTGGTATCTGGAAAGGTCAAAGTGGTGGGAAAGAAGTTTGGCACTTAGTGATGTGACTGGATAAGTTTTTCTTTTGGAATGACTTCGAAATGCGCAATTTCAGCAATTGTCGTTTTTGCAGAGCAACCGTATATCAGGTACCACGGTAACTGCAAAAACGACTAATTGCAGATCCAGTTACCGTGGTACCCGATACCATGGTATCTGTGAAAACAGAACTAATAATATAGATGGATCAAAAGGCTGTAGCCTCCACAGATTTCTCGGTACTGGATTAACACTTGTAAGCCGAGTTCTTGGAGACTGGTCGAAATTTGGCTCTGGGATAAGATCGACTAGAATTGGTTCCATGGTCGTTCAAGGTTTGCAGCAAGTTCAAGTTCAAGTTTTTTAATTTTACACAAAAATCTAAATACACTGTACAAGCACTGTGGAGGACAAACATTCGAACATGCAGTGCCTGTTAAAATTTTTACTGTAATAACAACAACTACATACCCTTTAAATCTAACAAATATAATATAACTAAATTTATCTGACCTGTAAGAAAATGACCAAATAAATAAATAACTACCCTCTTGTGAAAAATAAAACAAAAAATTACAAACCATATGACATTAGTAAGCGAGAATTATTTGTTTACAGGCCGGCATCACCGAAGATCATCTTACTGATCAAGAAACACGAGACTTCATCTACGACTTTATCAGTCAACACGGAGGCGTTGAAGCGGCCATGCTTGAAATTTCCAAACCACCTCCACCTCCGGTGCCCGCAAGGGGGCCCGCCACGCCTCAGGTGAATCGAAGCGCCCCTCCGCCCCCTGTCCGAACGCAGGCACCCCCTCCCCCTGCAAGAGGGGTGCACCCAAGACCAGCGCCGAAAGCGGGTGGTGGTGCGCCGGTGTCCTCAGTGCCAGGTATGAGATTTTATCTCTTAAATAGAGAACTTTCATTTTTGTTTTGCAGCCCTCGGCCGATCACTTTCCGTCCGTCCAAGGGTCTGATGATCACGAGTTGCGGTACTTCCAGGTGGGCTGAGGATTACATTTGTCAGGCTTGAATAAGATTGTATTTGCGCTAAGAGAGATACTTGGAAAAAGCAACAGTTCACACAAAATAATATCCCCTACGATTTGAAATTGTCATTTCTAGGATTTGGCCATCCTTGGGGTGAATCGGGGGAAAAGGAATTCAAACGAGTGGTCCGATTATTCCTTCAGCCCAAGCTGACTGCGAATCATATTTGACAGTGCAAAACGGATGCGGTTCAAGTTGAACTGATCAAGTTGAACTTGAGCGGCTTTGAGCCTGAATAGGAACCTTGCCAAGAAGGCCGAAATATAGCTCTAATAAAATTCAGCTGACGTATTCGTTTTGCACTTTCAAATACGAGTGGTCTGACAAGAGGAAATTTGACAGTTCCAAGGCGACACGTCATGGATCTGCTGATTCAGATCCGGACCGGATCCATTCACTGTTGGGGAAGGGGGTCCCGAATATTGCTGCATGCCAAAGTGGACAAAGTGCTGAAGGGATGAAATGATTAGTACGAGGGTTTGTTGGCCGAACGTTGATGAGACTTGTAATATAAAAGTTTCTGGTGGGAGGCTCAGAAATCTTGTGGAGTTGCCAACAGTATCCAAGTACAAGTACAGTTGCCAAGTACCCATACTGAGGTAAGGGAGATAAGATTAATCACAGTAGCAAATACTGCAGTTAACTTTAATCCTACCTCGGGAAATTTTTTAACAGTATATCTTAGGATTATTTCCCAATGACTTGTTACTTTGTCGTTTCCTGTCAGTAAGGCAGATATCAGGAAGGGAGGCTGTTTATTGGGCGAAAGATGAAGGTCGACAAAACTAGCATGATACACTGTTGGGATCACTGGTTCTTTAGGTCTTACGTACATTACGCTTCACTCTAGTCCCTAAGCCTTCCATCCATTTTCATTTCCTAGATTCTGAGCTTCCTGTGTTAGTCTTATCCACCCGAACGACACTACGCCTTTTTTTCAGTATGTTTTTTTTTCGGAAGCTTATTGCTTTCGAGGAGCTTATTGGTCAGAATTTTAGTTTTTCATTTTTGTCAATTTTGTCCGTTGAAAACAGCCGGGAGGGATTTGTGGAAACAACCTGGAAGATCAAAAGAGTCACGGATGTTAGAACTTTGAGCTTATTTTTCTCGCTAAGATGACAAACCAAATTTCCGAACCAAATTCTGGTCTTCTAGTCAAGCTTACTTTCTTTATAGCAGGCCCGCCCTTACCCATCGCAATGCCTCCTCCTCCCCCACCACTGCCTCCTGGGGGGCTCATTATTGGGTCTGCGCCGCCACCACCTCCCATGATGGGCATGTCAGCAACCCCACAAGCAAAGCCTAGCATTCTGCCGCCTGCCGCACAGACGGATACTCGCTTCGCCCTTATGGACGCGATCAAGAGTGGCGCGGCCTTGAAGGTGAGTTTGAATGTGATGTTATCCTCCTCATAGGCAGACAGAGATGGCCTTAATGCCCATTGACAACGGGTTTTGGTTCTAAAACCGGAAATTTTTGAGAAGTGAAATGTATCTGAAGTTGGTGCAAGTGTCGAAATAGGGGGTAGGAGAACACGCTGGATCGGTAACGGCTCATTTCGAAACCAACAGCATGTTGTATAGTGATGTGTCTGATGAGTTTTCGAAATGTATTGATACTCGGTTCGTAATCTAGGCTTGACGGGAGATAAAAGACCGGATTTGCTGAAAGGGTTGTTTAGAGATAAATAACATGTTTTGCGCGAAATGGCTAACGAGTTCACAAGACCCGATTATCTACATGAAGAAGTTAAAGGACCCCTCTTGGTTATTCTGCCCTTTATATTCTTTCTAGCTCCCTTATGGAATCACGAGCATCTGAAATCCCTGCCTTTCACCATTGCTTCGTTTTGCACCAACAATTTTCAGCGCTTTTTTGGCCGAGCCAAGTGTGCCAGTCACGCAACGTAAAGATCGCTTAAGTCGGGTTTTCACCTTCCGGAATCTGGGTTCCCAGATTTTCCGAGATTTGTTTTGAATTTCTTCTGCGATACTTAAAAATTCCGGAAATCTGGAAGTTCAACAGGATTTTCCGGATTATTTTGACGTACTTTCGGACCGGTTCATATTCCAGATGCAATTTATAGAAGAAGTCAAAGAATAATCTTTAAAGGACACCTGAACAATGAAACCATACTTGAACACACCATGGAGAATGCATTTACAGACATGGCCACATAGAGCATTGTTCTCCTGAGCGTGAGGTTTTCAAAATAGGGATGTTCGTTTATGGAGGTTTGCACATGCAGACTCCAAGACAAAAAGCGCAATTCGTCCAAATCTTGTACAGCGCTGGCCGGATCGTATTGGAATTTCTTCTAGATATACGTTTGGGCTTAACTGGTTAGAAAATATTCCAGAAGAAGGGTTGATTGGAGAGATTTCTTCATTTTTAAAATTGTTCGGTACTGCAATAAGGACAGATGCAAAATGGAGCAAAAATCATAGCTTTGAAACAGTATTTCGCATTTGGATTGGGTTTTCTGCAGGCAATGTTAACGGAAGTCATACAGAAAGGGATGATACTTGGTACTCTTCATTCAGGTGTCCTTTAAAGATTCGAAGTCCGCCGACAGATCTTTCACACATACGAACAAGCCTCAAAGAGTTTTTTTGGGATCCCAAAACGTAAGTGGAGGGATACTTATGACATCGCAAAAGTTGTCCGTCTGTCCGCACGATAACTCTCGAAGGGGTTGAGATATTTTGATGAAACTTGGTGGGAGGGTTCTTCGGGTCAAAGTACAAGTCAAGTTCGAAGATGGGCTTCGTAGCTCTATATTTGAAGGTGGGGGAGGGGTTTCAAATTAAGGGGCACACAAAAAAAATATTTTTTGAAATCTATTGAGATAGTTGATTTAGGGGTAAGGAGACATGCTGAATCCGAATATGAAAGTTATTTTCTAACCGGACTAGTAGTTCACCCGGAATCCGGCAAAAACCGGACATAAAATATGTCGACCAATTCTCGGCTACCCCTTTTCTTCAGATTAGTATAGCTCTGCGCGTGGATAATCAATGTACGTAAGAGAGTGAGCTAGTGTAATCGAAGGTGGAAGGGGTTGGTATGTGGGAAGAGAGTAGGTGGTTGCGGGCTATATAACAGTTGGAAAGTTTAGAGGGGTTGACAACTTCAGTAGTAGGGTACTAGGCCGATCCCAATTGTGAGACAAGTTAGGGGACTTTTAATAGTCTCATGGTCTAATAATAGGCTGTTAGACTATAATCATCGTCGGCAATGAGGGGTTAGCAGTTTTGCCTACTTGGTGTACCTACAATTTGTTTCCTGTGCTTTATATGGTACGAACAATTTGGTACCACGTCTATCACGAGGACATGGACTCGTAAGTAAGGATCGGTTGCTAGAATCTTTGGTGATGAGGGGTTGTCAACTTTTGCTAGTTGGTATACCTTTTATTTTTTGCCAGTGTATTTCATGGTAAGAACGATACGGTACCATGTCTATCACCGGGAGATGGACTTGAAAGTAAAAATCGGTTGTTAGAAGGGCTTCGCGAGGGGCTTGAAACTTTAAACTTTGATCTGTTTCTGAATATTACAAGTAAAGAGTATTGATCTGTCAACATCACATATCAGTTTTTGGGATCCCATCGACACCTTTGGTCTTGTTCAGTTTGGAAGACATGGTAGGCCATAAAAAAACTATATTTCTGAGCCGTTTCATCGTGTAGAGATCATTTCTAGTAATAGTTGTGCTTTTACAAAATATTCCCGTTTTGGATCCCACCGAAACCTCTGGTCTTCTTATCCTAGCGAATCAGAATATCACGTAACATTATCTGACTGGTAAACTGTAATACTCCTGAGAGTTGGATTCCTCTGAAATTGGTCTCGGCTCAACTGGTACTGTCACATAGGACAGTCTTGATAGGGATTTAGCAAACCCCGAACGAAATTTGTGTGTCCTAATTATTTCGAGTAAGTCAAAAATTGACTTCAATTATTTCGAGCACTGGCTGAGATGGGTGGTGGTGGTAGATAGAACTCATTATGAACGAACGTGCCTGTAGCTGAATAAGTAGCCCAATTTTTAACGGTACCGATGAATGTGGTGAAATTCAAACCTAGCAAACAATAAGTTAAGCAACATCAAGTCAAGCTAAAGCCATAGGCTATACACTGTATTTTTTTTCTCAGTTACTTTTGCCCGCTTTAATGGCAGAATTACGTCGTCTGAAATATTTAACAGTCTTGCATTGCTTTCATTTCATCCGAAAATGAATAAATGAATCTGGTTCAAATCTTTGTGTCCAAAGATAGCAGATATTTAGCTCTTAATATGTCTATTTTAGACGTAAAAAACATGTAGTGCAATGTTGGAGAGGTGTTCAAATAAGCATACCCTACTGTACTGCGTTATTTCCCTCTCTTGATCAGTGCCACCCGGACCCATAAATTTCCTTTACAGGGGGCCTGTCAATAAGAGATTTCTGATGCTATCTTGAGCGCACGGAAGATAGTTCGAGTAAGTCAGACCCACGGTCCAATTACGTTCAAGACCAGATGGACAAAATTTGGATTGGCTGCTGCCTTGAGGGAGGAGTCTCTTTGGCGCGCACGTCCAATGAGGCAAACAAGAATGCCGATCGACTCAAGCGGGGATTTTTGGAAACTGGATTTGGTTCGGTGATCATAGCAATATAGAAGCATAGGAAATGACAGGCCCCCTGTAAAGGAAATTTATGGGTCCCTGCCCTGGTGCCACCACATTATCATTGGTGTTTCAAAATGTTTTTTCTTTCTCAGAAAGTGGACACATCTGCACGGAAGTCATCCGTTTCGGATTCGAGAGGCGAATTGCTTGACCAGATACGCAGTGGAGTGGAGCTTAAGGCCGTTGCGGTAAGTGTTCATTTTGTCTTTACAGTTCTCCATATTCTAGTCCAGAGCCACGATCCGGAATAGTTCCTATTAAACCCCAATCATCAATACTATCAATAACATTCAAATAAAACTCAGTTACAGCCTGTTCAGACGGGATTCTCATCAGTGGGAATCAGTCATTCCCACTTGAAAAAACACTGTATTTTATTTTGGCATGATCGCAGTTTTTTTGTCATATCGTACCCTGATTTTAAAATTATTTAACTATTTTATTGTTGAAGTCTTATATCTAGTTTCTTGTTTCAAGGCTAAAAGGTCAACGCATTTTCGGTGTTAATTTGATATTCTTACAGTGCAAAAAGGATACGTCAGCTGAATTTTATTAGAGTTATATTTCGGCCCTTCTTGGCAAGGGTCCTGTTCAGGCCTAAAGCCGCTCAAGTTGGAAAAATGAAATTGTGTTTTTTCCACAAGTTCAGTTTTCCAACTCTCCTACGCGACTTATGGTCTACTTCTTATCCCCTACTTCTCCCCTACGCGACTTATGGCAACAAATTAGCCATCTGGCTACATAGAGGAAACGTTTCTGATTGATTGATTGATTTTTTGATTTATTGTATAATTCAGGTACAAAATTTCGTGGTTATCCAACCAAATTGTTTGACCTTTGTCAGGTAATATATACAACAATAGTTAAAATCGAATTCGTGTTCGAAATAAAAACAAACCATTGAAGTCAACACCCAAAAAAAAAAATCTAACAAAATAGCTAAAAAAAAAACATTATTGTAAAAATCCACAAATTTCGGAATGAAGCTATTACAATATCTTTCCCGGTTACATGCGATCGGCATGAGCTTCGGGACTTCGGTGGAAACTTGCCTAGGTGGCCTTGGGCGTTCAACCTCAAAATCAGGGGGTAAAAGGGATCGGAGAGTTGTCTCCTTTCCTGAGGGACCTGATGTGCTACCCTTACTTCTAAGTGAGAGGGTCGTTTCTGTTGTTGGTCCTTTTTTCGAAGAAGGATATCTTCGGCTCCGTGGTACCTAAGGTACATTGTTCCATCGGTCTTGGAAGTGAAGGTCATATAACGTTGAAAAAATTATTGCGTAGAATCAGATACCTTTTTGGTTGTCTGATTGTCGTACTTCCGCTGCTTTATTTTACGATTATAGACGCTACAAAGCATCCTTAATGTCACATTAATATGAAATGACACTCCGTCTAGCGGCTTCGTAGAGCATATCTATAAATCATTTGGAGAACTAGCATGAGGTCTGGGTCTGACTGGGCTCACAAGTTTTCATGACCGTAAACGGTTCAGCGGGGCAACTCGGACTTATACCGCCAACGAATTTCGTTGAGTTTGAACGTTGGTCGGGTATCGTAGTCAAATTTACAGCTGTTAGTTAATCGGCTTTCATTCGTACCGCGTCATTTGGGTTGTCCAGTGATTGTTAAACGACACTACTTGGAAGCCAAGCAAGCAGAGCTATGCAAAAAGGAGTGTAAAATAATCAGGTTCAGTTCTTTTTAAGAATAAATTAAATAACAAATGGTCCAGAGCCCGGCTGAGAAGACAAATTCGTAATGCACGGTATGGATGGAATCAGGCCTACTAGTCTTGTAATTGACGAATGCTAGCTTACAAGTACATGGAGAAGTCACTAGGGTCATATGTCGTATACCATTTACAAAGATGTTTACAAAACTTTAGAATTTGACCCAACTCGTGTTGAAAGTAGTCGCTGAGGTAAATTTTCTGGTTTGATCTTTGGAACCGGCTGCGCTGCCAGGCCTTGTTGTCTTGTAAGTTGCACGGTCGGGAATTTGGGGAGTGGGAACTAAGCCTATATGGCGGTGAAAGGGCTCTTCCTGTAGTTGGTTAGCAAACTTATGAAAAAGTTGGTGTCTTTGACTTGACAAGAATTTGATGCCAAACTCATTGAGAAAGGAAATGTATGGGATTTCAGTGTTATTTTGATAAGCAAACGATTGGTATTGGATCATGTCAAGGCATGCCGAATGTTCGAAATACGGTATGGCGTCATAAATGGATATTGCATTGAGCAATGAGCAGTACTTTATGTTGCATTGAGCTCTCGCCACAAATCTTTTCAACACATTTGAAATGTGTAACTTTCCGCTTTAAATAAGTGTTATCCGTGTGGAAAAGCGCCGAACTAGGAGAAAAGAAAAATCAGTCCAGCTGCTAGGGTGTATAGACTTACTGGATTTCTTACTCCTAGTCAAATTTTTCGCTTTTGGTTCATACAAACCGGCGTTCTGTGCGGTCGATGGTAGAAACAAGATTCATGCATGATTTATTGCCGTCTTAAATAGAAAATACTTTCGAGCAAGAAAGACGAAACAAGTTTAGTTGTTTGAATGTGCGCGTGGACGAAGTATTACGTTAATTCGGACTTCGGAGCGAATTAAGATCAGTCTTGATCTGTAGAGATTGAAAATCATAAACATGCCATTACTGGTTATTCCGTGATGATTCTCGGGGATTAAAGAATCATGTACTACAGATTAGACAGGCAGGCAATGGGCTCTACGATTGGCAAACTGAAGGAAGCAGGTGTTTGTGTCGCTATTTACCAGAGAGTAGAGTGAATATTTTAAGGGTTTTATTAAACGTTTTATTGTTTAGGCTTCGGAAGCTCCCTCGAAATCTGGCGGGACAGACGGATTAGCCAGCGCTCTAGCCCGTGCGCTCGCAGATCGAAGCCGTGTACTCCAGTCAGACTCGGACAACAGTGGATCCGGGTCGGATTCCGGTGAAGATGAGGATGATTGGGATTAAATCGAAAGGTATTTTTAAGTTTTGCTTTATTTTGGAGTATATTTGTCCGCTATCTTTTTCCTTATATTTCCTTTGCACAAATATCGTATCCCGTTCACGCATCGCGCTAGTTGAATCTTGATGTATGGTTTGCAGAATTTTAATAGTGGATACCATCGATATACTCGGCTAAGTTTGTTATAAATACCTAGATAGGACACACGCCTATCCCGCAATGTTAAACTTTCGGACAAATCTAAAATTCCAAAAGCCGAAAAACACGAAAAGTGGCGTTTCTCCATAAGCCGTAATGTTAATGTTCGGTATTGTAGCTTAGGCCTATGACGTCGGAAATTAGTTCCGACAGCGGCAACAGGTAGCCCCGAACCTCCGACAAAATGACAGTGGACACAAAAAGTGACCTGACCCCGATCAGGACCAGGCCAGGGGGGGAAGTGGGGGTAGGTCAAAAACACCCGGGGAATCCCCTCAGGCACGCAAAACGAAAACGTGTTTCAAAAGGGAAAATTGCGAAAGGAGACGAAATTCCTTTGTCGCTGATAGGGTTTTCAGACACGGGGAATGCGAATACGGAGTTGGTTTTCGTCCCCGAATTTCTCTTGACCCTTCACGGTCCTAGGGTCTAGACCCTAAATAATGAAATTGCTGTATCGGCGAAGAAACACATGTTTTGGGGGTATTTCAAACATCCTGAATGCGAAAATGACACTTTTTTTTCACTTTAGACCTACCCCTGACCCGTTTCCCCAGGGTCTAGACCCTAAAAATGAAATTGCTGTATCAGCCAAGAAACACATGTTTTAGGGGTATTTCAAACATTCTGAATCCGAAAATGACACTTTTTTCACTTTAGACCTCTCCCTGACCCATTTCCCTAGGGTCTAGACCCTAATAAAGAAATTACCGTTTAGCCAAGAAACACGCGTTTTGGGGGTATTTCGAACATTCTGAATCAGAAAGTTACACTTGTTTTCACTTTCGACCTACCCCTGGCCCGTTTCCCTAGGGTCTAGACCCTACAAATTAAATTTCCATTTCAGCCAAGAAAAGCACGTTTTGGGGGTATTTCAAACATTCTGAATCGGAAAATGACACTTATTCTACTGTAGACCTACATCTGACCCGTTTCCCTAGGGTAGACCCAACAAATAAAATTGCCGTTTTATTTCATTTCGAACATTCTGAATCAGAAAATGAAAATCTTTTTCACCTTAGACTACACCTGACCCGTTTCCCTTCGTTCTAGACCCTGAAAATTAATTGTCAGATCAGACAACAGACACACATTGTGGGGGTGTTTCGGACCTTCTAAGCTCGAAAGTTACATCATTTTCCATTTTAGGTGTACCCCTGACCCGTTTTTCTCGGATCTAGACTCGGACAATTGATTTTCCAATCCAAGCAGCAAGCACATATTCTAGGGGCTCGTTGGGTATTCTGAACTGGAAATGACATGTTTTCACCTTCCGTATCCCTAACCCTTTTTTCTGGTGTATAGACCCTAGAAAATTAATTTTTAATCACTTGTTTCATAACTGAGCCGCATTCAGTTTATTGCAATTTAGTATCTTAACCGAGAAAAAATCTACTGTAGCCTAACACAAAACATGAAAAAAAAACACATTCGGTTCATAATTCAGCAGCTGTAAATTTCTCGTAGTTCAGTATCTCACACCAACAAAGCAATATATTACAAAAACAAAAAATGAAAAAACACATCTTCACAAGTTACGAAATATACAAGAGCGAAGAAGTTTCCTTCTGTTGTCTGATAGTCGTTTCCTTGCTTCGACGGTCAAAATCTCGCCAGTTTGCCTGAGTCGAAACACTATAAACATTCGCACTATCTTTCGAACAAGGAATTGTGAGTGGGCTAAATACCCAATCTCCATGCTATCCCTGTCGTGCTGGTGAAGGCTACTGAATATGTCTGAACCGAGCAGGCTTCGCATGCATAGACTGACTAGAGCCCCCTCAACGTTATTGTTGGCATGATGAGACATGTAGGTCCTGAAAGTAAAAATCGTTAACTACCAGTTATCAGCCGCTGCTTCATGATGATAGGAAAGTCGAAGCCGCTATTACTAGACAAATCTGAATCTATTGCCAAGCCAACTTTGGCTTGATGTGAATCTATTACAACTCGTTCTTGGTGATTAGATCGGGGGGAGGGGGTCTAGTTTACGCTACTGCACTTGTTTAGCTTAAACATTCGAAGGTATTTCGTAACTTTATTCAACGAACAGACTCTCAGAGACAGGAATAATGTTTCCGAAGCTTCCTGCGTACCTCTGTCATAGTGAGAATTTGTTTTAATGCAAGTAAATAGGCAATAAGATGGTTTCCGTAAAACCGCTCATTCGGTTACTTTTGTAAGTGCCAGTTAAGCAACTCCAGCTCTTACCTGAAAATGCCGTCACAAGTTCTGACTAAGTTGAAAACTTCAGAAGATGGGTTGATGAGTCCATCGTTGTCTTTCGTACAGGTTAGGATAGTAAAACTGAACGGCAAATTAGTAATAGGGCAATCTAGTAAGACAGCATCTTGGCATTGGACGCAGTGAAGTTGTTTTGCAGTGAATGATGTACCTGTGAATAAAGTGGTGAAAGTCTCTTACAGCTTTGACAATCGGGAAACAGTAGGATAAATCAAGACGCCGCCTGAGTCGAGATACTACAGCTAGAGATAGGCTATAACTCTGGCATCCTGAGAGGTGCTGCTAAAGCGATAACGCTGCCCAAGACCCTAGGTATTACGGCGTTGAACCTCCTGACGGCATCATCTTCTTTGACCTCGTCACCTACAGTCTCTGCGGCTTGCAGCGTTGTTGACACGGAGAACAGTATTGCCGTATCGATGAGACCTTCTAAGTGGGAAGGGGGTCGGGAACATATGCCTGCTCATGGGCGGCCTTCTTCATCTGGGTAGTCCTAGAGACATCTGCCCAGTAATCTTGTGCCACGGTGACTAGTGTACTAGGCTCTACAAGCATGTGCTTGCGTACTTCTGCGGTGTTCTTAATTCCTTCGAATGCGCGAGGATATTGTCCTAGTTTAGGCACGGGCTTCTCGAAGGTCTTAGGTTTCGCCAAGAATTTTAGAAGTGGGTCAGGCTTCTTTTTCTTGGATGTTCCGACCTTGGCTCTTGTGGCCGCTAACTTCTTCTTATCTACTTCGGTCTCCATCTCTTCGGACCAGGTGTCTGTATCCTGGTATACTTTCTGACTCCGTGCTGCAAAGTCTTCTTTCCAACTTTGTCTCTGCGATTTGCCGGGGCGCGGCTTTCTCCCAGATTTACTGTTAGAGTCTGCCTTCTCGTTAGAGTTGTTGGTGGCCATATTAACCGTTTGGATGATGCAAATATACGAGGATAAACCATAAATACCCCCAAAACGCGTGTTTCTTGGCTGAAAAGGTAATTTCTTTATTAGGGTCTAGACCCTAGGGAAATGGGCCAGGGAAAGTGTCATTTTCGGATTCAGTATGTTCGAAATGCCCCTAAAACTTGTGTTTCTTGGCTTATACAGGAATTTCATTTTTAGGGTCTAGACCCTAGGGAAACGGGCCAGGGATAGGTCCAAAGTGAAAAAAAATGTCATTTTCTGATCCAGAATGTTCGAAATACCGCTAAAACGTATGTTTCTTGGCTAATACGGCAATTTGATTTATTAGGGTCTCGACCCTAGGGAAATGGGTCAGGGGTAGGTCTAAAGTGAAAAAAAATGTCATTTTCGGATTCAGAATGTTTGAACTACCCCTAAAACATGTGTTTCTTGGCTGATACAGCAATTTCATTTTTAGGGTCTAGACCCTAGGGAAACGGGTCGGGGGTAGGTCTAAAGTAAAAAACAATGCCATTTTCTGATCCAAAATGTTCGAAATACCCCTAAAACATGTGTTTCTTGGCTAATACGGCAATTTGATCTTTAGGGTCTAGACCCTAGGGAAATGGATCAGGGGTAGGTCTAAAGTGAAAAAAATGTAATTTTCGGATTCAGAATGTTTGAAATACCCCTAAAACATGTGTTTCTTGGCTGATACAGCAATTTCATTTTTAGGGTCTAGACCCTAGGGAAACGGGCCAGGGGTAGGTCTAAAGTGAAAAAAAATGTCATTTTCGCATTCAGGATGTTTGAAATACCCCCAAAACATGTGTTTCTTGGCCGATACAGCAATTTCATTATTTAGGGTCTAGACCCTAGGACCGTGAAGGGTCAAGAGAAATTCGGGGACGAAAACGAACTCCGTATTCGCATTCCCCGTGTCTGAAAACCCTATCAGCGACAAAGGAATTTCGTCTCCTTTCGCAATTTTCCCTTTTGAAACACGTTTTCGTTTTGCGTGCCTGAGGGGATTCCCCGGGTGTTTTTGACCTACCCCCACTTCCCCCCCTGGCCTGGTCCTGATCGGGGTCAGGTCACTTTTTGTGTCCACTGTCATTTTGTCGGAGGTTCGGGGCTACCTGTTGCCGCTGTCGGAACTAATTTCCGACGTCATAGGCCTAAGCTACAATACCGAACATTAACATTACGGCTTATGGAGAAACGCCACTTTTCGTGTTTTTCGGCTTTTGGAATTTTAGATTTGTCCGAAAGTTTAACATTGCGGGATAGGCGTGTGTCCTATCTAGGTATTTATAACAAACTTAGCCGAGTATATCGATGCCTAAGCTACAATACCGAACATTAACATTACGGCTTATGGAGAAACGCCACTTTTCGTGTTTTTCGGCTTTTGGAATTTTAGATTTGTCCGAAAGTTTAACATTGCGGGATAGGCGTGTGTCCTATCTAGGTATTTATAACAAACTTAGCCGAGTATATCGATGGTGGATACTTTTTAGTAATCAATAAGTACGTTTCTGAAATTCTTTTCTGCCATTCCTGAAACATTTTCAGGCAATCAGTTTCATGCACAAACTTCTTCGGATCATGTACACGCTCTTTCGCCCGTATACAAGAGAGAGGATGTCCAGGTCCATTAGAGTCCCTAGCTCAGGTCTAGGTTCCTACCAGGCCATTGTATTGTTTGACGACTACATTTTGTTCCTGCTTGTGATTTTGCTTGATAAGGTTCTTCTGGCTTTAGCTGAGATATTCTGGGTATTGGAGCCGAGTCTTACTGGGAATCAGCAGTAACAGCAACCTTCGAGTTTTAAATGGTTTTCGTACGAGGTTGTTTTGTTGTTGTTTGTCAGGGCAAGCTCGTGATAAAACGTTGGGACGGACGGTCCCTTAAGGAACCCCTTTATACATTTTACCTCTGATGATAAATTAAAGCAACGGTAACTAAGGAACGGGAACAACTGCCGCAACTTCGCTTTTACACGCAGAAACTACCTGAATACAATACTTCAACGCAAAAGGCTATCCACAAACCACTGCATCCGTAGCGCTGGAGTCTGCACTTTTGATCAGTTTCATATTAGCACAATCAAACATTATACATTATCGCCATTGCTGAGGGTGATAGTGAAAAAATTTGGCCAGCGGGTAGCATGATAGGCTGATACCACACTCGCTGCGCTCGGGGGATATCACAGGAAATAACCAAGAAACCAACGAAAATGGGGGTTGTAAAGGCCAACGAATGTACTGAAATAAACAGCGAATATTTCGGGAGGACAACCGCCTCCCTTCTTCAGCGCAGACAGAAAGTTTTGATGAAAAATGCAAAAACGAGGACGCCGATCAAAAACCAGAAAACCGAAACAAAGCAGCAAACCAACAAGAAAACCAACAACTTGATATCGCATGGCTAGCCGTGCGTTATCACTGGTGGAACTTTTTTCTTTTAACATCAGGAGAATACCAGAGAATTTTGGCACTGGGTAGGATAGGACTGTTACCATGGGACTGCAGACTGTACTGGTGCTATAGCACGATATCGCCCTTACGTCCGTTCTTGAATTCCCTAGTTGCTCAGACAGTCTCATGCAAGGTTAAAGTAACCGCAACTACAGAGGTAACCACACAGCCCCCTTGGACTGAAAGCTGACCCCAACCAACTGGGTTTAGTTCTGGCCTTGAAAAATTTTTCAAAATACTATAGGAGATAAAATGACGACTCCCGGAGTCCACAAAAAGGTCAAGAGACATTGTCTACTTTAACAGGGCAGTAAAGATCTTGTCACTCTCCGACGCCACAGTTCGGTCGCCGGTGCCCTACTGTCCATGACTTTTTGTTTTCCTGCGCAACTGGTAGCCTCTAACATCTTCCGACTGATTGTTGCTACTGCGTGAACTGCGTCCAATAAAATTCACTTGCCTTAATAACACGCATGCTTTCAAACCCGCCTTAGTCATTGTCGTGGTGTGAACGGCCACTGACCTTGCGCCCAATTTTGGGTAATTCCCAAGTACTTTTATGGGCTTGAAGTTGCTATTCAAGTCCGACGTAAGTTCGCTAAAAGTCTGTGCATTGCTTGCGTCAGTTGCCTATTTGGCTGTCGGCGAGTTCAGGTGTCTTGCTATTGCGATGGCCGCGGTGTCGTTCAGTGCCTTGACTAGATCAAGCCTCTCTAGCCGGTCTTTGACCTATTTCGGCGACGTCTCTCAAACACTGGTGACTTAGTTTAAGATTAAAAAATTAGCAGCTGTTCCCCTAGGTGGTGGTCAACCGCTTTGTCACATCTGCGGATGAATGCAGCTGAGAATGTCCACTATCTTTTATTCGACACCTACGAAACGGCCTCCCAGTATTAACCGAAACAAGGAGATAGAGTTGAATGACTTACATGTGGGCCACAGCTTATGTATCTAGGCAGTTAAGCAAACTCGATTTATTTTTGGGACATAGTGGGCGGCGCCGGAGAGCCACAACCTTGCGACACTTGCGGTAGCCGATGGAACTTCCCAGTAAGAAGCGTGAACTCGGAGCTAGCGGGTGTGACCTGATATGCAAGGGATAAAGTGTGTAATCTGAGTGGTGTAATTTAAGTGGTGGTAAGCGAGTGTAAGCCGATTCAGAGGTAGGAAACGGCCCTCGTTTCTAATAAGGATTGAAAGATGTGGGTTTCAACAAAGAAATGCAATGTGTGTTTTTTCTTTTTTTCTCTGAACAGGTAGCTTGCCCAGAATCTAGGCCAAACCGGGATTAGTACAAGAGGAATTATTATTCGAAGTCGGTTAGAAGATTAACGTGGTAAATTACAGCGTCAATCTAGAGGTAAGAATACATGCTGATCGCTATGTCCCCGCCGAACAAGCACACTGACCGGAACCTGGCGGATGTCGTACATTTCGTCAAGGTAAAAACTATTCTCAAGGCGGTTGGAACATTTATCTGAGATTTACTGCCTAACCCGGACAGAATTTTAATTTTGTAACAGTAGCAGTTTTAACGGAATCCGGGCCAGAATAGAAAAGCTGGAAAAAATTTAATAGAATATAAAAAAAATGGATTTATTCTTGCCTCAGATGAATAGCACGGATATTTTTGTATCTAATGTGTGTGGGGTTCGGCAAAGACCGAATATCTGTAAGATCTGATTGTCTGATGACCAAATAGTCCATGTGGTCTTATTACAAGTCAGTGCTTGCAGGATATTTAAAGTCATTGTTTTGTGAACTTTTTCGTTTGTCTTTCCCGACCAAAGCTAAATGCAATCATTGTAATTGTCGTGATATCACAGTACAAAAGTGAGGTTCAAATATACGAAATCGATTATTTGTATACTGATTCTTTTGCACTCTTTCAAGATTTCAAGTAATCACTCCTCCTTATCCCCACAACGTATTCTTTTATTCACCTTATCGTAAGTAAAAAAAGAAACTGGGCAAGACAAGGCAGAAGTCTCTCCCCTCTCCCCTGCATTCTCACGGAAAGGCAACACAGCTAGGCAGATTTCCGTCCCCGCCACTGCGTTAGACGGTGGATCTACGCGTAGGAGAGCAGGTGCCGGGCTCGGAGATGTGTCCCAAAAGCTTCTCATGGGGAAGATAGGAGCTTGCTTAACTGCCTAGATACATAAGCTGTGATGTGGGCGTAGGTGGATTCCTAGTGCACCGATTGTCGCGGTACGTGTTTCCGGTCGGGTCTCTTCTTGGCCCTATCTCTGCTATTCGGAAGCTAATGTTATCCCTAGCAGTATTCTTCGAAGGCTAGAGGCGAAGGCCCTGAGGACTCCACTTGAGGAGTCCCCGCGTTTTTGTTTGTCCCGGTGACTCACTCCCCGTATTCTCGCGAGTCCCCACGGACGGGGAATGCTCCGATTATCATCACCATCATCAAAAAGGACTCCCTTTCAGATTCGGAGGGGAATCAATTTTTGCTGGTGTTGGTGCAATGTAAAATTAATTAAAAATAATCAGAATAAAGAAAGCCGAAAATAAAGGAGATCCAGACTAATTTTGTTAACTGCATATTTGTTTTAAGATCAAAATCCGTTTTGGAAGCATTCCCGTGTTCTCGCTGTTTTCTGTACGCGGAGTCCGCGTGGATTTTTTTTATTTTTATTTATTTTTATAACCCGCTGAAAAGACAGAATAGCGGAGTACAACAATGAAAAAGAACAAAAACTGAACAAAACACTAAAAAACACTAAAATTCACGAAAGAACAAGGGACAGGCCGTGATGTGCGGGGCCTGAGATGGTACGTTGCCTGAGATGGTACGTTGTTGAAAGTTTTTTACTTAGGGCCGAAAGTTTCAACGATATACCCGGAAGCTTGAAACGGGAAATCAGATGAGTACCTGTATTCTCGTTGTTCCCTTCGTTTCCCTGAGGAGTCTTCGGGGAACGGCGAGAATACGCCTTAGGTCAGTGACTGTGCAGGGGGAAGTTCGGACGGTTGTCCTAGGTTCTACATCCTCTAGACACTGTTCTAGAAAACACACTTACATTTATTGGTAAACTCGGCATACACTGTTTACATCCTGATTTCCGATCATTGAATATACTGCAAGCACTCAACTCCTCCATAGGTGATACTGACTAAGACTGAATCTGACTAAGGGTGACTCCTGGTTTATATCTTTACTTGGTCCCGGTTGTGCTTACTACCTTAATTGTGTGTACATTTAGCAATCTTGCACTTACGTGAACCTAATATTACTTACCTTGATGGTTTGTACATATAGCAACCTTGCACTTGCTTTAACTCATTATTGCTTTCCTTAATTGTGGGAACATTTATCAGTCTTGCTAAATGCGCGAGACCATAATTCTGCACTCGTCATCTGAAGCTTACTCTTGGTGACGTATGCCGAAGGAGTTGTGACTCGCAGGTCATTACACGTCATTATGATCATTCATTGAACGACAGACTAAATTTAAATTGACATTCGTTACAATCCTCCCTCCTTAGAAAAAGTGTCTCATGACACAGATTTGATTCAGTTTTACATGTCCTTACATTTACATCTGTCCGGCACATACATGAATACCTTTGCTGTACAAGCACTTAGTCAAGAAATTCAAATGAGCAAAATTAGATAGATCAAGTAAATCATAATTAAAATCACCCGTTACAATAGTGCGATTCCGGGAAGCAGAAAGCCCTGTACATAGCACAGAAAGTGATGTTCGAAATCAGAATGTGAACATGTACGAGGAAACGTATTTAAGCCACGTAGTTAATTACTCTGTATATCACATCTTTTCTAATGGCGCTCTAATGATATTTATCGTTGCCATAACCAGCTCATCTCTCAGATATTCCGCGAATGAGTGGAGCTTTACGAAGGCCATGGATTGTGTAAACGGGGAAAAACGTTGTGCCGTTGCAGCTCGACTGGTCTCCTCTGGCAATTTCCATCAAATCTCGCCTTGGTGTATAAATCGGTGTAGGTCCCATCAGGTCTAACACAATAGGCGAGATTCTAGACACGGACTAGACATGGGATGAAAACACGATCTACTCTTGAGCAATGCAACAGTTCCCTTCTTCGTATAATGTTTACCCCCATACGGTCGTCAGTATCTTCCTGATGCATGAAAATATAGCCATTTAAATCAGTTGGAGTAGTTGCAGTGAATAAGTACGACCTGAAGAAATGGTTACTAAGTTGCTCGTGACGTAATTGCTAATAATGTCCTCCCTTTCATCAACAGTCAATACATCAGTCTTTATAATTTTACATCATAACCAAACAAGTATATAATAAAACTAACGAAAAAAACGAAAACATACGAAAAAAAGAAGCTAAAGTCGGACGACTTAAATGCGGGCGTAGGTGCATTCCTGATGCACCGAAGAGAGAAAAAGCTCGGAGTTCCAGCAGTAGGCTACGAGTTCTTAGAACTAAACCCGTCAAGGAACGGCGGAGTCGTTTCGTGAAGCTAGTCCCTTTGGGAAACACTATGTTTATTATTAGAAAGAAGGTGGAAGTTTAAAATACTAAAATGTCAACCGAGTGAAAAAACCAACCTAAATGCAAGAATATCAATTATATAGACAATACAGACGAGTCATTGCTATAATTAGCGCAGTAACCTGCAAGCACGTGGACAGCGGAATAACCTGAATGTCGTGTATAAAAATTCTTGATTTGGGGTTTATAATTTTTATGAGAGAGAAATTTATTGAATAGACAAGTAAAACACTTCACTTTGACAATTACTCCAAAGTAATCTTGTTCTAGGGGGTGGCAAAAAATAAACTATACTAATACAGAACAACTACTAACCAAAAAGTCAACCATAGCCTACCACATAAAAAAACATGATACGGATGAAAGTAACAGTAATCCCCAGAAGACCCACACAAAAATAACATCAACAAAATAAAAAATTGATACCATATCTCAAAATGTCGTAGGTACTAAACAAGTTCTGTTTAATTTGATGCTTAATTGAAGAAATATCACGAATGCTTTTTTAATCTTGAGCTAATTGGTTTCAGTTTCTAACACTCCTACGAAGAAAATAAAACGTAGACCTTCTTGTAACAAAGGGAATACTTACCTGTTCAGAATTTCCGGTATCGTGGTCATGGATCGATAACCTTAAGATAACTAAAACATTAAAACATGAAGATTTTCCGTATTTTTTAACTAAAATGAAAAAAAACCGTATACAGTTCACTTAATCCAGAAGCTGGTAAGATTTTTAACCGCGCAGAAATATCACGTGCTGATTCATGCGATTGAAGTCCCGCCAGCAATCTGATAGTGTTGTTTTGTATAACCCGTATTGGCTGAATAATAGAAGAAAATGTCCCGAGCCAAACGCTACAACGGTATAAAATGCAAGGGTGGACGAGGGAAAAGTATAGAAGACGTAATATGGGAGCTGGGAAAAAATTCTTGCTGATTTTCTCATTATTCCAAGGTTACGAGACAGAGTTTTGCTTATACACTTAAACATGGGGCTTAAAAGACAAAACAACAGAAACATTATCTGACCAAGAACAGAACCCTGTGGAACACCGCAAATAACCGGGCACAGTCCAGATTGAATGTCATTCATGTGAACTTACTGGGTCCGGTTACTAAGGAAGCTCCTTAGGAGATCAAGAGCTTTACCTCTAACCCCATTACATTTTTTAAAAGGAGGTCATGGTCAACTGTATCAAAGGCCTTAATCAGGTCAAGAAACACTGCTCTAACTTTATACCCTTTATCCAAAACTTCATTATATACTAGTCAAAAATATTAAAGCATCCTTGTGACGACGTAGATTGAATATAGAAAAACTCTAACTTGTATTCCTTCTCCAGCAACTTACAAAAATGAACTAACCACAAAACTGATAAACACAACACTCCTCAGAATGTATTTCAGTAATACTGGCCAATGGCCGTTCGGCAGCGTAGCTGCGGTAACGCAGCGGTGACTGGGTCAATTATAAGGCGGAAACTGGTTTTTTTCGCCACATACCCTCCCCCTAAAAATTATCCCCCCCGCTAAAAAAAAACCTTCCTCCGGGCTCACAGGTTTATTTTTTTCAGGCTAGACTTAAGTACGAGACGGGAACAGACTAAACAAGCCGAGACCACTTGCTTAACGTCTTTAACAATAGTTAACCAGTAATAGCAGTTTCTAAGTTTCTCTATCAATCTTTCTGCAGGCTCGTGATAGAAAGGGGTTGGAGCGTGGGCCTTAGCTATAAGGTTGTTTCTGAATCTGGTTTGTACGACCAGAGTTATGTCGCATTGCGGAAGATTCTAAAATGTACCCCGTTACACTCTGTGAAAACTTTATCGGATCTTTGGTACTCCTGAGGGACGCGGATGACTTTCCTGATGGAAGCATCTTGGTTCGATTCTTTGGCTAGCATTTCCCACGAAGCCTCCGTGAGGTCGGAGTTGCTGATGAAAAGGTCAACGAGATTTTTTGCCTTTTCGTATAATGAAGGATCTGCAAATAAAATAAAGCTATGTAGAACAAACGTCATAACTGTGCGATGTTACAAAGTGGGCACTAATCTGGATAGGCAGTCAGCGTTACCGTTGTCGGTGCCTTTTTTCTGTTTGATGGTTATTGAGATCTGTTGCAGTACCATTGCCCAACGAGCAAGGCAAGCGTCGTGGTTTTTCATTTTTTCTAACCAGACTAGTGCAGCATGGTCGTTTTCTACCTCGAACGGTCGTCTTTCAAGGTAACAGTATAATTTTTGCACCCCCCAGCGAATAGCTAAGCATTCTAGCTCTGTAACTGAGTACTTTTGCTCGGCCGTTGACAAACTCCTGCTCAGATTGAAAAACGGGCGCTCTACTCCTTCGTGGATCTGCGATGCCACAACCCCAAGCCCTTCTCCCGATGCATCGACTTGGAGAACCACTTTTCTATCTGGGTCGAAACAAGCCATAACTGACATAAGCTGACAAGTTGTGCTTTAAATTCGGAGAAGATCGGAAAAGCAACTAAAATGTCTAATAACATGAGGTACTTAAAGTTTAACTGAAAAGCCAACTCATTTGTGTGTCATTTAATTGGATACACTGAATTATTTGGATTCTTCAAAGAGATTTTTTGATTTTCCACTATCCGCTCTAGTTATGAGGCTCACACTGTCAGAAGTTTCGTAACAGATTGCGCATAACACTTTCAAGAATAACACCTTTTCACAGGTTTCGGAGCTATCTCATGAGCCTTATTTTCGCAGTTTGATGTAGGACATCAATGCCACTGAACAGCTTTATAGACGCAGAATGTCGCAATTTTTTTCAAACTTTTCGTTTGAACTCTGAATTGTTTCATAAGTTAAAGCATCTACTCAGCTGAAATTTAATTCAGTTTAAAGTTAAGCTGTATCCGGATCATTACAACAAGTTAGTAATGTTGCCATACTGTGCCATACTACCACGGTTAACAGACAGACCTTGTATGTAGAGATATAGAATATGGCATGTTCTCTTTACAACTAGCAAGGTCTATCCGTATTACATCCCGTTTTCGAGCCTACAAGTCACGCAACTGCGATATCAAACTCCCCCACCGTTACCGTCAAGTATACTGAACCTAATTACCATTAATTTTAAGTTATTTTGGGACAATATGGCTAGTGTGTCCTAAATCGTTGAGCTGGTAACGTGGGCGGGTTTAGTCTCAAAGGGGCGCGGTGTGTTCAAATGCAGGGACCAAAAGCAAATATATTCTATAACAGATATAGGTACAGTTATTATTAACAGATATGAGTTCTTAACCACCAGGGACGTGTTCTAGGACGGATTTTTCGGCTTCCTGTTAATCGCATAAGCGAGTAATGGCCTCGCTAATCCTTTGCCGGAAGCTGTGTGACCCTGACTCAAGTAATGTCAGTTCTGGCAAAGATCATGAGAAATCTTCCCACTGTTCTTATCTGATGCGGAGCCTCTTGTCGGAACCTTGATTAATCCTGATTCAAGTAAAAGTTCAAGAAAACAGGGATGCTAAGAACTTGAAAAATCTTCCCACTGTTCGTAGTTGACGTGGGGCCGCTTGATGGTCCCTAGATAAAGCCTAATTCAAGTAAAGTACAAGAAAACAAATACTAGAAAATCTTCCCGCCGTTCTTAGTTGAAGCGGTGCCTGTTGACGGAACATAGAAGCCTGATTCAAGTAATGTATAAGAAAGTAGCTATTGATTGTAGAGTACTGGGGAGTTTCTTCCCACTGTTCGTGGTTCTCACAAAGAGCTGTCTTTGCAAGCGCTGTTCACTGTGCTTACTTCCGACTATCACTCTTCAGTGCTGGTAGCTACGCTTTCTACCATCTACTGCCTCTTAATATTACTTTATTCCTCAAGAAATTTTTATTTTGCTAGTGCTGTACGTATATTTAGACAATCTAGTGGTGCTAAACTCCAAAGAATTATGGAAACAATAAAGCGGATAAACACAGGAATGTTATTTGGAGGGGGTGAAGTGAATAAGTGTATCAGGTACTACTTCTTGAGTTTCACTCGAATAAGATCAGTTCCGGCAGATTTCCGACAAACTCCTATAGTTCCTCATCTGTCGTGGTCGGATGGAGTTCATCAATATGATCTAGGACATCTCCTGCCATCACCCATCAAGTTTCACTAGAGTAGGACAGCCCGTTCGCAAGTGACGCTGCTCTGAGTAACACGGGATATGTGTATTCCCTCTCTTCACCCTGAGAACGAATGATGAGATTCTGAATGAAAATGTTTTGCTGAACACTGGGTCGTTACTAGTTCGATGCTAGCTTGGTCGTAAAACCGGGCAGCAAAACCGGGCAGACATTTCGATTGCATGGCATTTTAATCGAAGGCCTTCAAGTGCCAGACAGTAAAAACTATGGGTCCCACTTGAATACTCGTTTTGACTGCTAAGTTATGATAGAGCCTGAAAAATAATCATTTTTTTTTTTATGTTTTACCGTCCAATCAGCTCCTATCAGAAAATAAAAAAAAATTGATTCCTTTTTTCATTCCAGACTTACAGGCATGACTCCAGTTAGCATGGCATTATCAGCTTGTCTCAAGCCAAAAACTCATATAGTGATTACAGACGTAACTTTATTCTACCAGCCACGAAAGAAGAGGTAATATAAAAAAATCATTTGCCATGAAAGATTCTGAAACAGTTTTTATTCAATAACAGACACACATAAGTCTGACACTTTGATTATTTGGTCCAGAAATAAGTGGGGCGAGAGTCTACATTACTGCCTATCAGCCACCGCCTCTGGGCAATGCTGAGTGCCTTCTTACCAAACACTGTTCATAGCTTGGGTCTTAAGACAGTGTCAGCTGATTGAATTCCTAGTAAGTTAGGCTACTTTCTTTCTGGCTGATTCCACAGCCTCGTTTCCCATAAATCTATCCTAAGGAATTTATCACGTTATGGAAATGTCGAAGCATGTGTATCTGCTCACATTTCATGAAGTCTCGTGGCTTTCTTGTATAGAGTCCTGTTTTTTTTAGGCTGGGCCAGAGTTTTCATCTTAATCTCCCGAACAGAAGAGCTCAGGTTTATTCAGATTCCTGCATCACCTGTTTCAGTTACACACTTAACATTATGTTGTTTGTACTCCATAGCAGATTTAAACAACATCCGTTATTTATTTCCACGCTTCAGTTTCTTTCATGAGATCAAATCCCATGCTTTTGAGCTCTGAGGGATATACTTACAAATCTGAGCTTTTCTGCTCAAATCGTCTTTTATCTCGTTGTACTGGGTCTTCCCAAGACTGGAAACAAGACCGATGCTTGACTGTCAATTTCTTTGCCTTTTTGTGATACTCACGTAACTGTTAAAAGCCAGACGAAGAGACGAGCTGGGACTCGACCACCTAACGGGAGATAGGGCAAAACTGTTCATGATAAATGCTTGGTGTATATCTGTCTAGACCTTTGTCTGTGACTGGTGAGTATGGTTGATTCCTCTGTACTGTTCATCCCAATTATCATAGACAGCGGGAGAAGCTGATGACCTCTGAGGTGTTTGAGAAACAGAGGAAGCAATCCCTTCATCCCCGAATACAGGAACAAACGATGCTTCCTGTCTCCGTTTCTTCTTATTTGGCTCCCTCGTGCTAAGTGAAGCATGCTGGACTAGAGGTTCTACGATGTCTTGTTTCCATTTCTTCTTATTTTGCTCCATCGTGCTAAGTGAAGCATGCTGTACCAAAGCTTCTGCTTCCAGTCATTGTTTCTTCTTGGTGATTGGTGACGAGTAAGCTGTACCCGAATTGGGACTCGACATCCTAACTAGGGAATTGGAAGTGGAATTGTTGTGTGGCGACATGCCTGGAAGTGGTGAATAGATGAGTGACAGGTCCTACTGACCATCTTTCACCATCGGAACAGGAGAATACGACTTTTTTCGCTGTGGCTCAGCTTCTGCTTGCAGTCTTCGTTTCTTCTTCTGTTGCTCCTTGGTGATAGGTGACGAGTAAGCTATACCCGAATTGGGACTCGACTTCCTAACTTTTGAATTTATCGTGGAATTGTTGTCAGGCGACATGCCTTGAATGGTGAATAGATGAGTGGCAGGTCCCACTGCTCATCGCTCACCATTGGAACATGAGAATACGACTTTTTTCTCTTCGGCTCAGCCGGGCCAGCAATGGAGTAAGTCGCGCTACGCGAAGAATTGCGAATAATCGTAAGGCCGTCTGTTCCACGTCTGAAATAAAAGTGTTGCAAGCTCGTAGGAACGACTAGGCACGAACCTCACATTTAAAATACAACCACATTATACGAATTGAAACATGGTCTTACTCATAAGCAGTGGCGAAAATTGCCATTTTCGTGGGGGGGGGGGAAGTCCAGATTTTACCGACATGATTTGACAATTAAGCGACAAAACGAGTGGTTGCCGCTTTGTTGTAACGGCGCACATCCCGCGCTAAGCATCGAATGCCCATGAACGGGAGTTTGGTTGGGACGTCGGGAACCATCGAAATGCAAATCTGGACCTATATATACTCAAGTTTACAAACTTAGTTTTGATTCCAGTCAAGGGTTAAAAACCTAACGGGCAATTTGCGCCCACTTGCCCTTAAAGATGGACGATGGGAGGTTGGTTTAACTCCTATGTATCCTCAATCATAAGATCTAAAAGCTCAAGGAATTTAATAGTCCCATCTCCTGTTACTGTAAACTCGGACGGAGCATCTATTATCGCCGGAGCATCACAGTAAAAGACCGAAATGAAAGGGCAAGCGCAGACAAACTGAGAGAACCAAATACTACCCTAGAAAATTTTCAGGTTATCAAAGGAAACGTTGGAGATTCTCATTCAATGGCTTGAATCTTCTAAAACCTATTAAACAGATACTTACTCATTTTTTGTACTTGGAGCATCCAGTTGAACATATTTGAACTCTGCTTTCCATGCTCTTTTTAACGCGTTTCTCTTCGATCTTCTCCTGCAAAATTATGATATATATATATATAAAGACCTATAGTGGTCAAAATGTTTTTTCGTCAAAATCTAAGGTCAATCTATTCCGAATGCTAACAACAACTAGTGAAAGTGTTATCACAGTCGGCGAGTAATAGTGGTCAATATATTTTTTCGTCAAAATCTAAGATCAATCTGTTCCGAATGCTAACAACAACTAGTGAAAGGGATATCACAGTCGGCGAGTAGTCTTACCATTGTATTCACAACAATCGATAGTATTAAAAATGCACGTGCGCTTTATATAGAGACTAATGCGATAAATCAGTTCGGGTATCACGCAGCGTTATTGTAAAAAGTAGGGGAATGGGAGGGGGCACTTCTGTCAAGAAAGCATCTAGAGCTTATTATAGTTCTTCCCGTCAAATAACAAACTGTTCATCATGAGATGTTTGATGCCCCCCTCCGCCCCACCACCGAAAGTCTCGGACCCGGTCCAGACTTGACATGGAATATCTGAGGCGATAGTTCTTTCCATTTGCTATATTTCATTCAAATCCGATCACACGTCACTTCTATAATTTCACCGACCCACTCGGCCCGTTCACTTAACCCATTAGGCCCCATTTGCCCCTGAACTGGGTGGATATGGGAACCCGACTCCTAACACACTAATGATATATTCTCGACAATAAGTTGTCTATGAATCTGCTGGTTTCTGACGAACATTGTATTCTAGAGGGTGGTAATGTGGCATCATGATTGTTTGGTCCACCCATTGAAAGCTTTATAGCCAATGTATTTCAGGCATAGCATACTGATTTGCAATGGGGTTAACATAAACTAGGGACTAGTAACCGAAAGAAAGTGCAAAATTTAACAAACGACACATTTTCTAACAAGGATCGTGATCAATAGTGTCTAATGGGTTTTACTTTTAAAGAATTAGACTAAATACAAGAATTTACAAATTCCATTTCCATCTTATAACCCAGTCTTAAAAGCGCCATACTAGGCTTTAGTTCTTGCTTCAAGACCAGAGTTACAACAGGGCATTAAGCGGAGATCTTAAGACTACTCACCCCGGTTTCGGCACCAGTATCTCTTCCACTGACGTCGATTGTCCCGATGCCGAAAGCGCTGGTTGCGAGTTACGGACAGGTTTTGCCACACTTTTTCTTCCATTAATGGCTCCTTCTCCGAAAGCGATAGTGGTGCGAAAAGTGGTGGCGAGAAAGGGATGACGAGAAAAGGGACACAAATTCCAACATCGACATCACTTTGAATGGTGGCTCGGTCCTTAAATTAAAGAGCTATAAGAACTAACTTTTGCATTCAACAATATAAGAACGATAAGAATCCTAGGATACTAACTTTCCGAACTAAGTACTGAAGTCCAAATGCGAATTTCGTACTATAACTGCTACAACTTATGACTTCAAACAGGATGAACACGAAGCAGGATGAGAATATGAGGGAAGACCAGGACGGTTAGAATCCTTGGAGACCGTAATACATCATGTAATATAAACTAACTGTTTCACATTAAATTAAATTCAAATTTAAGATGCACTAAAATCTGTAAGGGCTAAAAGAACCATAGATCTACAAGCACAGTAAATTTCACGAACTATCTGATGCTTGGTGGATTACAAGGAGGGTACGGATTGTATGTAGATGGTATGGTATGGAAGAAGCAACACGAATACGACCTTGACAGTGCGAATCTTAGCTTTGTGTTAGCTGCACACACGCACCCCTTAAGAGATCTGAACGAACCACCATCCAACGTATGTTCAAACCGGTGACCATGGATTTGTTACGAATTTGTGCCATGTAAGGGCTTGGTGCACCCGACGAAAGGCTTTGTCACATCACAAATGACAAAGGTCGATTTGAAATTGAGATTATCATTAAAACTCTGTCCTAACTGTGTATGTCATTGAAGCACATGATGAAATTCAGACATGGACAGCTCTTATGCACAGTTTTCGAATACCTTCTTAGATAAGTCTTTACTTCATCTGTTTGTTCTTGGAATTTTAAATGTTATAACGAGCTGATTGAATGTGGTCCTTTGAACAGACAATGTTTGACATATATTTGTTTCTAAATATTTTAGATGGTTGTGAAGCTGTTGAGCAGATTGATTCTGGACTTGCTGTAGAAGCATTAACTAATCTCAAGAGTGTTCTAGAGGTTATTTTGGAATTTAATGGCGTCAAAAAGGCTAGAGACTCTGTTGTCGACTGCACCTTAGCACTTGTACGTGCAGGAAGATCTGCGATTCTAAGAAAGCTGAATGGTGTAATGATGTCTCTCTCGATCCAGAAAGGAGGAAAAAATGTGATGCATTTTTCACAGACATTCTGAAGTGGCTTATACCCAGTAACCTAAAGTGTATCATGTGTTATCTGATTGAAACGTTTCTTGGATAGCTTCGCATGTGATCTAGACCCTGCCATTGAATCAATCAGGTATAAGTCTCCCCCCAACAAACTCATAATATCATGAGCCTTCTCTGAGATCTCCCAGTTCTTAAACAACCTTCTAGTATCCATATAGCTGATACTTTTGACCAACTGGAATGCCGTATCCGACCATGCCTGACCTGACATGTAGCAGTTGGAGGACTGCCAACTCTGGTGAGGGGAACCAGTATAACGAAAATAGTGATCTAGGCAAGCTGAGAAGTTGCGAAGGAACCCTCATTGGACCATGTCTACACAGGACAAGCAGAAATAAACTTGAATGTTGCTGTACAGATTTTGGATGTATTTTCTATGATTTTTTGAAGGAAAACGTGCAGAAAGATCTGCGATTCTAAGAAAGATGAATGGTGTCATGATGTCTATCTCGATCCATTTCGGGATTCTTTTCTGTAGGTGTCGATTTTTTTTTATGGAGGACATTCATTTGGTTGTTCAGTCTGTCTGTCTCTACAAGAAGCTGTCAACTTTGCAGACAACTACGCTGACGCCCGTAACGACACATTTAAATCTCGTCTTAGGGTGGACAGATCTTTACTGAGCTTGACGACGGACAGCACTATCATATTCTTCGGCGGCCTTGTTTAGAAGACCTTGACAGCGTGTCGAACCCTTACAGTTGCCAAAAGGGCTCAATTATCTTCTAGACTTGTTCGGAGATGAAAGTAAATGCCAGGAATTACAGCTCTTCCAACAGTATAAACTTGAAAAAGCTGAATGAACAATCGCTGATTAAGAAGTACTGTCATCTCACTCTTGTTTGTGACGGAAAGGAGTTTAGTGTACCTAAAAATTTACTTGCATCGAGTTCGGAATATTTTGAAACTATGTTTGAGTGGTCTTAAGGGGAGCAATTGTGACAAAATAGCCCTTGAGGGATTTACTTCTGATTTACCTCTGATTCGTTTGAGGTTGTGCTGGAATATCTCTACACAGGACAAGCTGAACTGAACCTGGACGTGGCTGTGCAGACTTAGAATGAATTTTCTATGATTATGTTGAATGGAGCTGTTGAGCACATTGATACTGGACTTGCAAATGAAGAATCGACAAAACCAAGGGGTGTTCTGGATGTTGGTTTGGAAGTTAATGGTTTCACAGCACTTCCTCTTGAAGTATATCTCTTCTTGAAACCTAGTATCAACTATACAAAAAGAGGACAAAATACTTAAGTTTGGCTTCGCAATCAGCTTGAAAAGGAGAAAAGAAAGTTCATTTAGCAGCTTGAAATAGCAGACATCCATCGGAAAATCCTGGCTATGTAAGCCCACCAAGTCTTAGAAGCACCATTTTTTATCCGGGTTCTTCCACCTTACAGAATGATATATTTCGTCTGCAACCAGTCGCATTTGCTGGTTATATACCTCAGGCCCAAGCACTTTGCCATGGTTCGAATCATCTGAAACACTCTTCCATATCAGAGTTTTAAATGGGGATTCTGAGATAAACGGTAAACATCCCACTTTCATCAAAGGCGTGTCTCCGCCATCCAAACAATGATTTTCTCCCTGGTATAATATCATGGTTGTCAGTAGTTGCAACCGGCAGTTTCATTAGAGTCATTTAGAGTCACAGGAGCCATGTACGATACTGTCACAGGGATTTCTGGGTTCATGTATATTCTCGATAAACTGATGTCTTCTGTTAACTTCAGCGTTTCTAGGAAAATAGAATTCTCTAAATTTTCCCGAAAAGACGAGCGACTATGAGTATGCAAAGCGTTTTCTCCTTTATGCTTCTTGATAACGAGGGGTTCAACTATAGCTCTAGCCACCAAAAGTTGTTTTTGCATCAATTTGCGCTTGTGGTAATGGGGGACGTCGAACCGTCGATCTTTTGAATTCACGTACTGTAAATTTGTAGCAAGATAAAAACCTCGTTTCCTAAATAACGAAAAGGTAGTAGGGGACGTCGAACCGTCTAACTTTTGAATTCACATACTGTAAATTTGAAGCAAGATAAAAACCTCTTTTCCTAAATAACGAAGAAAAAACAGACAAACTGAAGGCTTAAGTTGTGAGGTGTGTCCATGCAAAACGTCTCTAGGAATAAATATAGTACCATAGTTGACATAGGTCTTCAGCGCATGATTATGGCAAAATTACAATATAACGATGTCATTGCTGATCTAGGGACGGTCGTGCGACAGAAAAATTATGGTATCAGATTCAGCATATCTCCTTACCCCTTAATCGACTATCCCATTAGCTTCTGAAGAATATTTTTTTCGAGCATTCATTTGAAACCCCTCCCCATACCAAAATTAAATGAAGTCCCGCGCAATCCGCTTAATACTGGTTTATCTTTGGAGCTGATACATGTTTTCAAGACTCTAGAAACCTTTGCTCTCGGAAACACTGGTTTATTATTGAAGCAACGGGCTTTGCCAGAAATGGAGCAATCTCTCGCAGTAGGGGCACGGTCAGTTCGATTCTTACTCAGTGTTTCTGTTTCGCTGAACAGTTCATACTCTTTAACTTCTGGAATATAATCCAGAAGACTATCTGCCAGTAGCTCCTGAATAAGATAAGATAAGATTTATTAATTGCTAAGCAGCCCGAGGGCCATGGCAACAAAAAATAAAAATTGGTCCGAGAGGGTAGTAAAACAAGTATATAGAAATGGTAGCGAAAAATGGCTCACTTCCTGAGCGTTCGTAAATAACACATCACTCTCGTTAGAATCACACTAACGGGTCAAGCTAACGAGTCACCTCTTGATGCCACTTACGCGATTCGCCTGTTGAAATGGGGGAGACTTTCTCCTGTGTATACCGCTTGCGGGCTGCTTTTATGCGCTAGAGTATTTACTCTCAGATTGTTGGCTTTTTCAATATAGCCGTGTGCTATCAGACTGCATTTGAGTTTAACCATGTCTTTTATGTCTCTGGTTATTCACGGTCTGTCGGACTAAACTTAAACTCTCTTTTTGGGGAAATATTCATAGAATTTCGCAAGAAGTACGGAGTCTCCTTTTGTCACTTCAATCCTTTTGTCAGTGTAATGCTAGAGGGCCGGTGGAGGTGTGGGACATAATGGTGGGATAGAATGGGACTCCATGTATTTCGACTTTGGTTATATGAAAAAAAAAATACGAAAGAAAAACACGACCAAACTCCATAAATGGAAAGGTCTTCGGGGAAATAGAACTGTTCCGCACATCTTTGGGTGCCTCCGCTGGCGATTGATGTTGACAGCTTCAGCGTAACTGTTGATGTCAATTCCCACTAATCTTCTTCGGTCATTCCAAACTTGATTGTTCCTGGTAGCTTTTTCATATACAGAAGATGGAAGTTCAGTGAACCTTCTTCGATAACCTTGGCTACGAAAAATTAGGATCTTGTCTTTTTCCCCGTGATTTCAATGAGGACAAAGTCACCCTCAGCAATGATGTCATCGTTCATATCGTCTTCAACAGATGCAGACTTTCGTCGTCGTCGTCTGTCAGAGAAAACAGTAAGTCTTGCAAGATGTCATCGTTCATACCGTCTTCAACAAGATGCAGACTTTCGTCGTCGTCGTCTGTCAGGGAAAACAGTAAGTCTTCGTCATTCGAGACATTCAGTAGGCCCAACTTTCGACCTCTGGGCTTTTTTGCAAACTTAGCTGCACATCGAAACGTTAGTGCGAAATGTTGACCTCCTTGTGACCGTGGAGGGCAGGAAGTTATGATAAATTTCGTCAAAGTAGGTATCGTCGCCTGGAAATGGAATTGGCGTAAGTGAAGAACACAAAATTTGGCGTAAGTGAAAGAACACAATCGAGAAAAACGCGGTTGAATGTTTGGAACCTTGCAGAACAGAAATGGTTGGAGTAAAAAACGCGAAAAAATTACATGCTGAAAAGCATGGCATTATAAAGGGATGGTGAGAATTTCCAAGCAAAATATCAAACAGTTTCGGCACAATAAATTGCCAAAATACTGTTACGTCAATTGGGTTTTAACAGTTGGTCAACTTGTCAGATACGTCAAAACCGGTTCAAGCGTGTTAAACACCAGACATGGGACTTACGGTAAAACTGACCTGTAAGGTGTGAGTACAAACTGAGTAAAACTTTTAAAGAAATTCAGATATAATATATTAACAAATGGGTATAAAAGAATGTTAAGAAACGGGTACAGTTAAATGTCATAATTATGCCTTTCGCTTTTTTCCCCTGCCTTGATGTGTGACAGCTTTCTCTTCGGGACAGCTCTCAACTTTAGCGTTCGTGGAACTGGGCGGTTTACTTGAAACATCTTTGGCAGTTTCACCCAAATTCTCACCATCTCTCTATATCGCGTTTTTTACTCCCAACCATTTCTGTTCTGCAAGGTTCCAAACATTCAACCGCGGTTTTCTCGAAATTTTGTGTTCTTCACTTACGCCAATTCCGCTTCCAGGCGACGGTTTTCTAAATCTTTTCTTCTAAAAAGTACAGGCGAATGCGCAGATAGTCAAAAAGTCCTCTGTTAAAAGCGCATAACTGATAGGTCAATTACGCTTCCAGCAGAATGAAAATAATGCAAGTTACGTCAAAACGGTTTCGACTCTTAGCATTGCATGGGAGTACGATACGCTAAAACGGAGTCCAGATTCAGAAAGAGCACAAAATTTCACACTAGATGGCACTGATAACTCAATTTCGCTTAGAAGTGCCTAATACGCCAATTCCGCTTCCAGGCGACGATATGACGTATAGGGGTAAACAGACACGTTGAATCCATATTTCAACTGGTTCTCTTATGTGATTAGCCATTGGCCCTACTGTTTCCAAATTATTATGGTATATCTAGGAGACCCAATTGTCTGGATCAAATATTGATTTTTTGGGATCCCATCGAATCCTTGTGTCTTTTTAACTTTGCAGGTTAACAAATATTTGTTCGTCCAGCCTTTTTTCTTCCATTTTTTTACGTTCACGGTAAGGACCCTGCTACAACAAAATGTACATTGATTTGATTACATTTTATCTTTCCAGAGCAGATTACCATTATCACGATGTTGCTGTTATCGTTCTTCTCCTGTTTGTTCTATTAGTTCTTTTTCTAAAGCATCAAATTTTTGTTCTGCATTCTGAAAGATAGTAAATAGAAATTTTGGTATTTCCGAAGAAGCCAGCAGAAATCTGAACTGAGGGTGCCGATTATCCTTGACGTGTGCCAGTAAGTATCGTGCCGAGAAACATTTATGAACAATACAATTATGCAATTACATAACATTTAATAACAATACAATTAATACAATTATGAACGGAAGAAAAAAATCAAGAAACTTATAGGTAAGCCAGAACGGACAGGAGATCTCTAAACACACTATGCCCAAGCCCCTGCATATATCGTGCAGCTCAAACTTTGAAGCCAAATGAAAAGGTTTGCCCTTTCGGCAAGGATATTTCTTCGTGGCTGAGATACTCTAAAGTTTCGCACATGGCGATTGAGTGTAACTTAGCTCTAAAATCGATAGTGCCTTGTGGTGGTCTTTAGCCAACACCTACGATTGAACTTGCTTTGGGTCAGTAATGAAGAAAGCCGATAGCAATGGCTTTAACACTTGTTCTTTATATACAGCCATCAACGCTTTGGTAGCATTCTGAACGGGCCACTTAGCGGTACGAATCACGAGAATGCCTTTGTTGGGCGGGTTGTACAGTCCTTGCACTGGCGGATATAGCGGTTCGCCTCATCCCTCTCTATCAACAAGATGTCAGTGGTTTTGCCGCAGAAAGCTTCTACTGAAGCCTTGTTAGGGATGGGTATATCCCGCCGTCCACCACGACGAAACACCCAGACCGTGATCCTCCGAAAATGGACGCTCCCACTTCCTTTCCAATTTGACAACAGATCTTTGCTGTTTCTTATCTTGAACTAGGGCTGTATTTAAGCATTTCCCCGACTGTTTTGAGTGTATTGTTTACCATTTGGGGAATCAGTCCTTCCATTATCCGAACGGGTCAATTCGTCGGACAGTGGATGACGTGTTTGACTTGGATGACTTGTCTTAGAAAAAAGCAATAGATGAGAGAAAGACAAAGCCCGTGCTCAAAATTTTAATAGATATTATATTATTGTGCCGATTTGCATTACGCAACCTCTAAGGGACTTCCAAAAGATCTAAATTCTTACCTCAATTCTCATTTTTGTTGTGAACAAATCACTGTGAGCTTTTTGACTGATGGTCACGCGAGTGGTTTTACTCAAGACCCGAGAAGACAAAATTCACCCTGACTGAAGAAAATTTAGATTCAATAAAAAAAAGGGCATTTCAATGGTAAGTGAAGCGAAGCCCGGGAAAATATTCAACTCTAGACTATAAGATCACTTTCGAAAGAAGCCCGCTATTGCGTGTGACCTAAAACAGATTTATTCCATGGAAATCTGCACCTTTGTATTTAGTGAATACTTCAAGCATATACGCATAAGCATATTGTTGCATATTTCGTTACAACATTTATTCAATACACACGCTAATGGTACAGGCTCTTTAAACATCCATTCAAACACTGACTCTAAAACAAAAGAAGCGTTCGCATATCTCACAATCACCGTGTAACGCTCCAGGGTGAGAGAGTGGAATGGATGCGGTACTGATTACATACATAACACACATAACAGAACATTTACAAATGCGAGTTTTGGGGTCAAGTTTAATAATAAGAAACACATAAATCATGAACAAATGCTAACTTTATTAAACTAATTTTTACACCAACTATTTTTACACAAACACTAACCAACACGAACAAAACCTAACTAATTTTTACAGACACTAACTTGATAAAAGGTAATTAGGCTACCATACTGGACATGCAAAACTGAAACCAAGAAAACAAGACAGCCTGGTGAGTCATTTTCTGTCTGCAGTGATCGTGGAAATTAAATGACTTCACAATGTCATCTTGCTGGAAACCCTATTCATTGCCATATCGGTGTACTTACCAAGCACTCCAAAAATTTCAGCCTGAGCCTTGACACTTATGTCAATTGGCAGTTCTTTTTAAATCTTGAGATATGGCCATTGAAACCAAATCCGCTGGCTCTTCTTTCTTAGTTCTCTTTTGACCAATGGCATCCACCAGGTCGCCTATTCTGCTTGACACGGAAGAGATCTTGCCATCTAGGTCTGATGTCTTTCAAGATTTCCTCTTCCTTTTACCGCCACCTGAAAGAGGAAATAAAAATGGGCAAAAGAACAGAACTATCTCAACAACCATAAATTTTAAATATTGGAACAACAAAATAACAACTCCAGTGTAAAGTGAATGTAGGAGCTAGGGTGCGCGGCATTGAGCCTGAGCTGCAATTACTATGAAAAACGCTTAGATTAGGTTGACAGGGTCAGACTAGGGCACATTCAAGAAAGATATGCTTTTAGCTTTGATTGCAATTTTAGTGAGGTATCATGGGGCCTAATGAAAACTGTGTTAAACACTTACAGACCCTCTTACAGTAGGTCCCTTTACATCTATAACAAAGTTGATGCTCGGGATTTTCTCATTCTCATGTAAATGCATTCCATCAGTTTGTTCTCAAACAACTATAAAAGAGTCACAGTAGTGATCTAATCTAGTGATACCACTATAGTCTGGTCTTCAAATAGTCCATAACCGTTCTGAATAGGCTGCAAAAGTAAAACTTGTTATGCAAAACTGAGAAGAAAATTACCTCTCAGACTTTCGACGTGCTTGCTCTTTATCAGTTTGTTTTGAGGAGTCCTGTAGTACTTATTCAAATGAAGCTTCTTCTTCTCACAGCTTCTGGGGACTGGTTCACCTTCACCGTTTGATCATCAGTTTGGCTGCTTCCACACCCACTATATGCCGCCGGGGCATAATTACTCAAGCCAGCTCTTGGCTGTCGGAATATAACTTGGTCTGAGCAAAAGGCATATATAGAAAGTAAATATGGCCAGGCAACTCCTTTCATTTCCCCTCCTTTGGCCCCTGAAGGCTTCCCCAGGCTACGCTTGTGGCGGCAATAGGTCTCCCTCAGCTTTTCCGGTGGTTTCCTGAGCTAAAAGATAACTAAATATTAGCAAGGTGGTGGTCGTTCTATGCTCAAGACAGAAGCTTTCAGAATAAATCAACTAATCAGGAATATATTTTATACAAAAGGACAGTCAACCACAAACCCCTTATTTTTGGATATGCCAAATGCCAAATGATACAAATAAATGTATTTCTGTATCAGGTGTCGTTGCTAGACTGGTCTACCTTTCAGAAAAGGGTATGCCCAAACAAAAATAGCAATGCAGTAAGGTAGAGGTTTGTTTATGTAGTTTAATGTGAACAGTTCAGTTTTTGGCTAAATTGTAGAATGAAAATCCAAAATATCTATTCAGGTGTTTACTATCATATCTATTCTGGTGTCTGTTTATGCTGTTAGTTAGCTTTGGATACATCAAGTGCATGAAAACAGCAATATCCAGTGTCACCAAACATTCACATAAGCGTTCCTCTACTGTACTAGACAAGCCTGAATACAACATTTTGCATATGGTACCCAAAATTACAGGGGTTTAAGTCAGTCAACAACAAACACCTGAATTGGACACCCTATGCCAAACGCTGGATATGCCTGGCGTTTTACGTAGCCTATGCTTAACCCTGGGCACCCCATGACAAACGCTGGATAGCTGTTGGCACCTTTTTTCTCTTTTTTTTACTCCGAGTTAGAGAGATTATTATTGGATCTTCAGATTTCCACTTTAGTAGGGTAAACCCTAGAATAATCTGCCATAGCTAAGTGGCCTGCTGGACTGGATGGTTCTGGCTAAGCGGTGAGAAGATTACCTGAGCTATTCTTCTCAGAGGGCCATTCGAACTAGATACACGAAAACTTTCCAAATGATCCATATCCCTATGAGTCCAGCACATAATTCCCCGAAAAACGACCCCATGTAGCCTCCCAATAAGATGATACAACTTTCCCGATAATCAAAAGGTGAAAACGTGTTGATCACACGAAGAATTGTCATCCCGTCCTTCCCATGTTCTCCCGAGTATGAATAATCCGCTAAGTGGTTGGTAATGGTAGAGCGAGTAAATGGGCGGAGCAGACTTTTTTGAAAGGTTTTCAAAGTTTCTTGATTGTATAACCCTGACACTAAGAAGTTGTATTGAAATACCGGTTCCCATGTGTCAATACTAGATGTAGAACTGATAGTAGTTGGGGCAGAAACTTCAACTGGGTTCGGCGTAAACATTACCCACGCAGCCTCCAGACTTCAAGTGGGAACGTGAGCAGATTCGCACCCGATTTTATTGGAATTTGGCACGACATGCCTGCTATAAGGAGTCATAAACATAGCCGAGTCGTTATACTTGATGAGCAAATCTTCAAAGCAGTACTCGGTCCTCCGAATTGTGACAACTTTAGGCGGACACTTGTAAATCTTGATGATTTCCCCAGCTGGAGCAATACTTTGCTACAGCAAGTCTTAAGGACTGCGTGTAACGGTTCTGCTCACATAAAGACTGTTTCACAAATCGGCTAAGACTCCCCAGGTACTGATAGATCTTATAGTTTGTTATCAAGAACTTGTTCGTTATCAAATGCTCCAAATCTACGTTTTTCCCATAGATTGTCTTTTGAAGGTAAAAAGGTTCGGAAGGAGGAGAATACAGCATGATGAAGACTCTATCCCTATCCGTGGTAATCATTTAGCCATGACACCAGGAAACCACCTTTCCAATTTTGAGCAACACTGGTCACCTGTATGAATGTGCATTGACTGATGATAAACCGTCAAGCACTTTAATTCGATTCACTGAACCGTGGTACAGGACATCAATACTATCTTTCTCTCATTTGCTAGGGATGATATTACTCCAAGCATATGTCCCCTGAACCATATCGTAACAGCTTTCTTGAAGGACTGGACAGGTAAGACCTCCTGGTAGATACAGTTGACCCGTTCTTCATTTACGTCAGGAGATAGCGTGCCCAAATAGATGTCATATTGATGGATCACCCCCACATTGTGCGTTTATTTAGGCGTTAATTTTTCACCCCCGATAAAGGCCTACCCGGATGTCCTGTATATGACAATGTTCGATGTATGTCCTCGCATTCTTGCCTCGACGTTTCAACCAAGCTGCTCGAAAGAGTTTTCTTCCTAAGTGCGACGTAACCGTACCTTCCGCAGTACCAAATTTGGGAGATTTTGTATACACGGCAAGTTCTCACAGTGATGGTTTGATATGACCTAAGCTGCAAGATTTGGCCATAAATAGGCTCAGGTTCTAGGTCTTTGTTTTCGGCAGTATCACAGGAAGTGATCGATAAGAGAGATACTTGCTTTGACATCAAACCTTTGAGATCCGAGCAGTCAAACCCAACTGTCGACGAGAGGCCTTCCTGTGAAGACTGACCTTCTAGAGGAGGTACCGGAAAGGCATTTACTATGAAGAACCCCACCCCAATTCCCAAAAACAACCAATGACCCTTACTCGAGTTCCTATGAGAAGAGCGAAAATTCTCTCAACACAAATCCGCTATCAAAAACTGAGACTATTTAGAAGATTAAAGGTAAAAGTTATTGTTTCTCCTTTGATTCTTTAACTTGACACCTTTAGCTTGACCTACCTTACAGTAGATGAATTCCGATTGGTTGATTTTTGTGCTTCACTTCATCAATATTTTATTGGGTCCTAGAATCCAGCATTTGGCATGGTGTTTCCAGTGTTTGGCATAGGGTACACCATACGCTAGATTTATCCAGCGTTTATCATAGGCTTTCCCAAAATCAGGGATTTGTGGTAGACTGGTTCCACCTGCTTTGACGGAATGAATAAGTAATGATTTACACTCTAGTTGTGACATATAAAAAAAGAACAAGCACTCCATTCAATGGCGAACAAAACCAGCTATCAAAGAGGTAGAAAGGGCTGGAGAAAGTCAAACCAAACATCAATAGTGTTCAACTTACCTGTAAATTCTTCACCAATGATGGGACATAACAGTGCTGATCTCTTTGAATATGTTTTCTATGGAAATCCTGTTAGTGTTTTCCTTGAGAAGACTGGAATATGACAGGCTTCTCTCGGACTAAAGAAATCAGAATTTCTTCAGTCTCCCTATTCCACATTTTTAAATCTGTTTCAACCTTTTGCCCTGGAACTCTTTTCCTGTTGGCAAACCAAATGAACTTTACGAGAAAAGCTAACGAAAGTTTAACTTCTTGCTTTTTGTGTACAGGTTTACGGAAGGTTAACGGAGCAACTTTATGAACTTCGTGAACGACTTTGCGAACTTTGCAAACGCCGTTTGAGTCGTCCTTAAGGCATTCGTGTCGCTCAGCTTTGCTTGCTTGATTACTGCAACAGCAGCGGGGTTTGAAGTTTGACTTCCATTGTCCTCCCACTTTTTTTTTAGGTCAGTAATGGTATTGCAGGAATTTCGCAACTATCTGCAATGTGGCAAACCGGTCCACTGAAGGGCCTGGGCGAAGACGAACATTCACTAACGGTTGACGGGGGATTTAGCAACTTAATTAGGTGCATCGTCATCGTTCAATGGTTGTAGTTCTTTCGTCAGTTAGTGTCTCTAGCTTCCGGATATCGGACTGCAGGGAAGCGTGGGCCTTTTGTAGTGATAATAGTTCAGCCTGGATCGTGAGAAAGTTATGCTCCCTTTTTGCTATTTCGTTTTCAAGAGAGGAGAGGTCAGAGAAACGCTATTCCCATGCATGCGTACCCATCGACAGCTTATCAGATACGTTCTTTATTTCCCTTTCGAGCACGAACACGAACAGCAAGTTCGTTTTTAGGATATAACATCTATTAGTTAACACTGAAATTTCTCGCTTATGTTCTGTGAAGTTCGCACAAGGAGTTGCATCATTACTGTTGGGCCTAGATACGGTCATTGTGTGTGGGTTATAAGTCTGGCTCTTGGCATGACTTTGTTAGGGATTCCGTCGTTGGCGACTGAAGGCGAGGAAGGGAAGTCACAGTTTAGGCAAAGCCATTCCTGTAGTTTTTCTCTAGCTCCAAGTGTGAGGCTTTCACATTTAGGTGCCACCATTGGTTGCATTTAGTGCACTGGACTGTCCCACTAGTTGCTGGGTTTCTGCATTCTGGTAAGTAAACTTTTGGCATGACTATATTGCAAGAAGGGAGTCGGTGCTGCGCGCTAGGCTGATTGGGAAGACGACTACCTCAAACCCGCACACCCCGTATTCAAGTAGGGTAAAAAATCACAGGAATCTCTACCTGCTGCGCAGAGCTAAAACATCCATCATTATCTCCATAATCTAAAGCTTAAGATCACTGCGCTAAAGTAGAATTCGCACAGCACCTATCCATTGTGGCAGCTGAAGTTTTGTTTGAATTGTTATTTAAGCTCTTCCCACTTTTTTTAAATTGTTCCATTTTTTTTAGTTTTGCCGCTGGGTTACTTCCAAGGTTTACACCGAGGTCAGCCAGTTTCTATCCAATTTCCTTATACTTTGCATCCGGCTTTCTGGTTTTACTGTTCATTTTTCATTTCATGTCTCTCATAACTTCAATTAAACGAATTGTTGCAATATAGTCTGAATCCTGTTCTTCGGATATGCGTTTCCGCCCCGCCCGGACATCAAAATATTGCTGGTGTAGACCCTGGCAAGAAAATCTACAGCTGGGTGCAACTGAAGCCTGAGGTTATAGAAAGTATTCCATTCCAAGTACTCGGTATACTTCTTCCATATCAAACTTCCGTTCTGTTCGGAATAACTGTAAGAAAGACTATTACAACTATAAACTGCCTTGGCAAAATATACTTTGACTCGTACGATGTTACATATTGCCACACAAAAACACAAAGTATTAGTAAGTGGGGCAACAAAGATTGACCGGAAAGTTAGGGCTTGGATCCAACTTGAGACGTCATATTCAGTATTTTCTGTCTTTTAATAATTTGTATTTTAACTTAAAGTAAGAGGTAAATTTAATAAATTAAGCAGTAGAAGAAATATAAAGGTAAGATCAGGGAATACACGAAGAAGAACCTTAGGTCCTCTTTGAAGAATAGGGAAATTAGTGAAATCAGTTAAAATAATAGGATTTTCTTGACCTCGAACAATCACAGATATCTTTCAGTCTGGAAGGAGCTTATAAAGGCATTAGAGAGACACAATAAATATTGAATGGTTCAGCCCCAGATATCCGTGGCATCTGGAACATGACGTACTTCAGCAGTTGGCTCAAACTTTTTGGAGAACCCTCCTGAGTAGGCACCCTTTCTGAGTTTGGAAAAAATCCTCTGTCTACAAACAGGTCTAAATAAATGAAAATTTAAGTAGGTAGGGAAGTAACTTATGATCGCCTGTGATCTTACATTGACAAACAACCATTTCAGAGATCAGGGATACTGTGCCCTTGTTTCAGGGCAGCAAGTCTTATGAATAGAACACCACTCAGTACTCACTCGATGAGGCATGTCATGTCGAAGCCTGACATGAAGCCTGACTTTTGTAGGCTTGCCAAACTATTAAAATATTACTGATTATTTTTATATATATTCCAAGAAGGATATGTATACATAGAACATGTTTATTTACCAATCATACTATCAAAATGGTAAAGATGGAGTACAAAACAGGGAGTGGAAACAACAGGTGATTAGTAATTTCAGGAACTAGTATATTACAAAAGCATTCTCCTAAGTATTGTCAACTCTGATAACTGCAAATCCTCGTATATGGGGTATTTTTCGCACCTGCTTAGCATAGGACATTCTCCACCTAAGAAAGATCCTCCAAATAATGTGGTGCCACCAGATGTTACTAGCCAAAATGTTTGGGGAATTTACAACTGGCTGGTAATTTTTACAGACTCTTTTGCAGAAAAAATAACTGTTTTCAAGGCAATTTTCGATTGACATTTTAAGAAAATTGAATTGCTTAAGAAAAAATCGACTATTTTACGGAAAACAGACTGTTTGAACGATAAATCGACTGTTTTCCTAAAACTCTTGACTAAACTATTCACCCACTGGCCGAGAAGATTCGGAGAGGGGGGTCCCCTCCCCCCATACATGGTACCATTGGGAGCCACACTGTTCAACACAAAGGAGGTTGAAAGCTTTTAAACACAAACATTGTATTGCGTAGGCATGTTTATTTGAATGTTAGTTAACAGTCATCTTAATCGGCTTGCTCTTACACGATTCAACTACCAGCCAAGTAGCTAAAATGTAGTATTGAATTTTATTTATTGATTGAAGACCCACCTCTCGACTAGACTTCAGCAGGGTAATAATTATAAATTCCTTTAGATCTGGTTACGGGCGTTTGGTCCCAAATAGAGGAAAATATTCACGCAAGGCGCTGGGATGGTTGTATGGTGCTTTTTGCACAATTGTTCCGGAATTTACCATATCCTATGGTAAAAAGATGAAAAAATTTGAGAAGCTGTTTCTTTAAGTAGGGTAAATTTCTGATGTATCTTCCAAAATCCTTCCGTAATCGTAAATTGGTTTTGAATCTTAATGTTCAGGATAGTATCAAAACACTCCTTCGTTCACATTCAAATCTATTTACCCTTCACAAACATTCTTTTAATCAGGCGGTCAATATGAATAAGTAAGCCGGCCGTAAACGGCGAAAGTGAGAGCTGGTGCGTGAATCTTGGGATGATATCAACTTCGAGCAGGTGCAGCCACTCAGCTGGGGTAAGCGGGGACTTCTGTAAACGTGTCGTAAGGGTGAGCAGCTCGGAGTAAATTTCCTCGCGTTTTTCTCCATATGTGGCTAGGTTGACTCCTAAATAACGTACCGCCTCCTCCATTGATAATGGAGGAACTGTCTTCCCATCGATTGAGACAAATAATGCGGTAGCGAATTAACTTCTTCTGCTTGGACAAATGGTGTGGTAGCGAATTTGAACTTCTTCTGCTTGGATTCCAACCGAGTTACACTTTCCGGGATTTGCATCCAGGCCACGCTTGGTGAGGCATCGTGTGACGATGTCGTCGACAGTTTGTGCCAAGTCGAGTTGATGCGATCAGCACCAGGTCGTCAGCATACACCGTTGCAGAGATCAGGAGCCTGTTCAACTCGAAACCGACGCCATCTGGAATCCTTCGTAGGGCTTCATCAATTACAAGGTTGAAGAGAACAGGGCTCAGTGGATCGCCCTGTTCGACTCTGGTGATTTGGGCTTCGTGGTTTCCTTGGCTGTTGGGTACATCCAGATTGGTTGAAATGCCGGCATACTTGGGGGCAATGAACTCCACGATTTCTGGTGGCAAACCCTGGATCCTGCACGCCCGCAGTATGGATTCGTGGAACACTGAGTCGAAGGCTTTCCTTATATCAATACTCAGCATATAGACCGACTTGTGTGTTTTCTTCGCCTTCGTGATCATGGTATCAAGAATGACAGTGTTGACCAGCGATCCATCGATGTCAGATAACGCCGTCTGGGCATTGTGCAGGGTAGTGGCCGCGGAAATCCTAACTGCCAGGATCCTATGCAGCCATCGCTGGAGCATGGATGAGATGGTGATAGGGCGAAAGTCGCTGGGGTCCGTGGCCCCGTCCTTCTTCGGAAGGAAGACAGTCCTGTTGGTCTTGAAATTAGCAGGTTTGAATCGAAAGAACAGGATAGAATTCAAGAGTACGTCGAAAGAGTGCATTGGACAGTCTTTTGCGGAGATTCCATCGGTACCGGCAGCTGGGTCGCCCGGGGGACAAGAGGCCTTGATCTCGGCCAACCGATCGGGTACCAGACCCTGTCGGTCGGACGGGGTTCGCAACTCTGGGGGCTGGTTCAGCATCTTGGGAGACTCTCTTCAGAAGAGTTATTTCCAGAACTTAGTGAATGCTAATGTGTTTATGTTCCCAGGCTTCTTGGCTGCGTCGAGGACAATATCGGCAACTCGGAAAGGCTTCTTTTTGCACAACTTCTGGGTTCTTGCATATTGTTGTCTTCTATATGCCCTCTTCTTCTTCCGCCCCGAATGGGCCTCTGACCGAATCGGACCTTCGGTCCTCGGGAACTTGTTGGCGGTGGACGGATTTGTATAGTACTCCCTCAATATTGTCTCCACATACTCCACAGTACCAGTGGGACTTGAAGTCTATCAGTTCGACAGTCCAACCCCAATGGTAAGACGTCTGAGCAGCAGCACATATGAGGGATGATTGGCGGCTCTTTCTGGATGCCTCTGGCGGCACAAGAGGAACTAAGGTCTAAGGTACGGTAAACATCCTGCCCTATCAGCCCACGAAATTTTTAGCCAATTTTTCAATCCTGTTTAATGTGCTTATGTGTTACAGTTTTTAAGTCTATCTAGTGTGTTTTTAAACTAAATAAAAATAATGTAATCATGTTTGTTTACATTATTTTGCTTAGTGTTTCAAGATTTGTATTTTACTTAGTGTATTTTGCTCATACTCGCTGCTATGGAAAAATCGGGTCACAAAAAATAGTGTAAAGTAGAAGCTACTTCTTAAAGGCGGACCATTTACAAGGTCACAATAAAACTCAAGCATGTTGGTGGAAATTCTGTCCAAAAGGGTGCCTCCTTTTTTTGTCGGATTCTTCACAATATCATAAACACCCATCATAAACAACCGACAGTTAGGAAACCTCCCGGGCATGTGATCAGCACTTAATTGTAGTTTCTCCAGGAACTTGAGCGATCGCTGGCACTTTGACCAGGCGAGTAGTAAAAGCGGTGTATATATGAGGAAATCTTGTAGGCTTAACCACCGCCCAAATAATTTCGTCAAACTCACCAAGACAAGGAACATCGATCATGGAAGCTTAGAGTTTTTCGTGGCAACAAATGAGGACACGTCCGCCTTTTTTTTGCAAGTGGATGGTTCATCCGGATGGAGTTTATAAAACTGTTGTAATTCGCTACTTTTAGCAAATCTTGATTCTGCCTGTGAAAAAAAGCTTTCCATTTCTTAAATTTTCCGTTTCAGCGACTTCGGGATTCGAAGTTTCTATGTTTCTGTATAGAGAACTGGAAAGCTAAATTCGTTAGAAGTGTTCTTCTTTGAAATATTGCTTACCTTGACACGGATGGAGAGTAGCAGAGGTTTAGTATTTTCCAATAGCAAGGACGGAAACATGTTACTAGTTGAAAAATCAATGATTAAGTGAGCGCAGGGTTCGGAAAGTGAGGAAACGACAATGGCTGTAGTGGTGGGTGTGAAATGAGCTGTTCCTAGCTGACTCGTATTGGGGGTGGATAGACTTGTGGTAATATCAGGAGATGTACCCACTTCTGGGTCTGAGCGTGTTGTAGCTCTTGACTTCGGTAAATTCATACGCGGGAAAGAAACCATTGGATTGGCACGAGAGAAGTGCTGTCGAGAGTGTTCGTGCCAGAGACTGGCAGGACAATCAGAAGGCTTTATACGGAGGGTGAGCAGAAGAAAAAGGAATTCGAGCGAGTCTAACTCCTGCTCCCCGTCTGTTCAGTTTTTTTAGCTTGGATTCGCAGACATAGTAGGCACTTTCGTATAGACTGGATTAGGCGCATGTGCAACCTTCATCTGCGGTCTATACATAATAGACAAGGGCACAGCGACCGTGTCTAGGCAAAACTATCTCGAAAATCGTAGTTTCGAGAAAAATCACTTTAAAGATTTGAAAAGTTTTTCTGTGGCAGCTTTTTTCTAACAAAATTTATGTGTTTTTGATTAATTCTGTCTAATCAGTATATTCACCTCCAGTGCACAGTCAAGTCCTAAATGATCAATTCTTAGTATTCCCTTAGCTAGAACCAGTTTTCTACACTTAGGGCATTCTGTTTTGCGAAAATGCGCCATAAGTACAGATAGAGCGTTTTACTATGACGATATTGCTCACTTCATAAATGGATGTTCTGCCTTATCTCAAAATAGGTCGTTTTACGTTGAACTTAATTTTTTCTTTCTAACCTTTATACCGCCTTAAGTTGAGTTAGGTCGTGTCAGTTGTAATTTTATTTTGAAGAAGCTTAAAGAAGTACATAAAAAACGAATAATACAAAAAGAAGATAATTAAATGCCGCAATTGCACTGCTAATCTCTTTCATCGTCTCCCGCTGAGGATGCATGGTTTTCACGGTTGCCTTCAAGGTCAGCAACATTTTCGGTCACTACTAGTGACTCGTAATATTGGCGGATGGTCCTCTTCTGTGGCATAGATTTAAGCAGAGTCTCCAAGTCTTTCTTCTTTTCCAGTGAGATTCAACGAGGAGAACTCTTGAACCGGAACGCATCAAACCCCTTCTTGATAATCCTATGAGTTTTTAAGAGTATTTTTTCCCGAATATGTTGCATTCCTGGAATTCGGCATCGGTGTAAGACCGTTTCCAAAAAATTTCCATGGAATCTCTCCGCACTTCTAAAATCTTCATCTCAGAAATTCCCTTAAGAGACGGTTTTCATAGTTTCGAAAACTCGTAAAACTGGTTGAGTTTCAAGACGTTTGTGGAGATGAACTTCCAAGACTTTTCAATGATTTGAACATATTGGTCGAGATCGTAGATATTCTCTACTTTGTTCATCGCCTTCCTGATACAAGCATGAACGTTATCAGCTTCCATAATGTCCAACCTCAAAATGTTTGATTGTGATCTTCTGCACATTCAGTGCCGGTTCATTCACGATCACAAGAAGGACAGCTAAAAGCATTCCATTTTTGTTTTGTGCAGAGCAGTTGTCGCAGTAAAAGATGGCGTTCTTTGCCACGTGCTTGCACGGATGTAAGATAGCTAACGTACGCATTGGCAACATCTCCTGCTTTTCGGCCGACGTCTCCTTCGTGCCAAAAGACGGCCGATTAATACAAAAAGAAGATAATTAAATGCCGCCATTGCACTGCTAATCTTTGCTTTGTTTCATTGAACAAGACGAGGTTACGCTTGAAAAAGAACTCTTTGATGCTTAGCTTTGGAATCAACAGCACTTTTGGCATGTCAGCCGTTACCACCATTACATTCCTGTTCTTGCTCATCTCTTCTTCGTCCGCTCGAATTGACTCTCTAGCAAGTTTCGTATTTTCCACATGTTTTTTGATGTCCCACGCATTACATACAAGTTCAGTTTTCCCGTCGGCTGAAAGTTGCATAGAACCACATTTTGGGGAGTCAAGACCGATATCAGTGTGCTGCTTAGTGATATGAGAGGTGCAAGGGTCGCAATCGTTCTGACATGGTACAAGGCTGTCAGCATATCAGCAAAGTCGACACCGCCCATGTACTTATTGTACTCCTTCACAGTGATTGGTCTGATGACATCCACGTAGGACTTGGTAGTTGCATTCCACCTCCGGCACTCGTCTCTTGGCTCGACGGCACAGTATGTCGAAGCTAAGGTGACGGCTTTATTGTCAAACCAGCGTACCACTGCAACGTCAGTACTTCTCTCCACTCTCCAGTCAATGCTGCCACGTCCGTTTCCCTTCATCTACTTCTGATCATCAACAGGACACCCCTTCAGACGATCCTTCCGGATCGTTGCGATGCAGTCAAATCCTGTTTCTTTCAAGTTGATGATCAGAGGAATGCTTGAGAACCAATTGTCGAAATAGACCTTGAAGCCTTTCTTGGGTTCCAAGTTTACAAGCAACCTCTTCACGACATCACCTCCCAGACCAAAATCATGCTTACTCACAGTACCCTTTCCTGTGTAAACTTCTAAGTCGTAAACAATTCCACTTGCGCCAGCCCGAGTGATTACCTTGAAACCCCACTTGTGGGGCTTGGCTGGCAAATACTGCTTCATGTGAGATCTTCCTTTGAATGGTATCACTTGCTCATCTATACTGTGCCTCTCTTCGGGCTCAAGTTTGCTAAGGTTCTTGGTGAACATGTCGATGACTGGCCTTAGTTTGAAGAGTCGATCGTGGTCTGGATCATTATTAGCCGGCTTGCATTTTGAATTGTCGTTCAAGTGAAGGTTTGCAAGAAAAAACTGAAAGCGATCTCTTGACATTTTCGTGGAGATCATTTCGTATTTCAGCTCGTTGTCCCAGTACAGCTTATAGCATGGGAGGCAAATAATTCCCGTGTACAGAACGATGGGAATAAACTGCTTTACTTCTGAAACGGTAACCGGAGGATTCGCAAGGCCTCAAGCTAGCTCCTTTGATAAGGAGTACCTGTTGGTCTCAAAAGTAATGTAGTCGAACATCTCTTCAGTGAAGAAAAGTTGAAGTATTGTACTGGATCTAGTGCTGAATCTGGTGGAGGGCTGAAATGAGATTCATGCAAAATATCTCTATCCAGATATGGCTCAAAATCCTTGCAAAGCCATTTGTACGCAGTCTGTCTTTTTTGGCTTGAAAAAAAGATTGCTTCATACATCCAGCCTTCTTCCGAAATTTTTCTGAATTTGTATCTCTTTCGTTTATATTTTATTTCAATTGTTTAAAAATACTCACTTCTTGAACAGAACTTAGTCTGCTGACCAGTGTGCTTCCAATGAATGACTGGTACGGACTAAAGCACCCCGTAGTATCTCAATTCATTTGCAAAGAGCTGAGAAATTTACCGGTAGGTTGCTCTGGCCAATAGCTCTTTGCGTTCGCTTGCAAATAATTTTCAAAGTATCGGTGCCTCGGACGAGGGCGTTCGTACCGAAAGGGTTAAAATGAGAGACCGGAATCTTCAGTTTTTAAAGCACTTTTAACTTCCGAATTAGTTTTTTACTTTTAACAAACTTCCGTAACTCATTCGGGTCTACCGCAATTTTACCTCCAGTCTCATCCCGAATAACTTTTTTGCGAAATCTTAATTCGGAACTGAAAAGTGACTTGGTTGACTTCATATTAATGAAACAAGGTCCAAATCGGGAGCTTCCTGTAGATCTCCACTGCTGAAAAGATATATTCGCATTTCTTTTGGCTTTGAACTAAAACATGCAAAAATACGAGAACCGGGGTGGAAAACAGTAGTTTCAAAAGCTTTTTTAGTTTTTAAACTGT